>CM072528.1:16792500-17992500 GCA_036898165.1 Silybum marianum
ACTGATCGCCGCGCCTGTATTGTAATTAAGAGGATCGAACCATCTCTTCTGACTCTTTTTCAAATTCGATAAATGTTGGTTGATCGTATATTTCATTAGAGTACTATGATTTAGAGTATCCTTTCCTATTTGATCCCAGGTCTAATTCCTATTACTTTGGCTGGATTATTTGTAACTGCATATTTACAATACAGGCGCGACGATCAGTTGGACCTTTGATTAATTAACATCTCTTTCCAAAAGGAACTCGAGTTTTTGGTGCGATTGCCCGAGAATTGAGACAGTTCAATTTTACTAAAATAGTTTCATTAGCTCCCGAGGTATTATAAAATGAGACCACGATATGGTTATAGTAGGGGCCGTATATTCTTCGTGCTGATGAACGATGATTACAATATCGGGCAACCCTGTCATATATTTAATCCCGCCTAGATATGTTTGCAAATGAACCAAAATCGCCCACACGATTAGTTACAAACGCTTTTTGACAAGCCTTTGCTGCAATAGGTCGATGGAATTGTTTGATCTTAAAGGGGATCTTCTATAATTTCGCACGTGACGGGTTATTTCTTGGTTAACGGAATAATAAGAACTGGGTCGTGTAATTTCGTACAAAAATAAATAGAAACATAGTTCCAATAAATTCCGCCTTAGAGTGAAGCACCCGCGCGAGCGGTAGTGGACGAAGCGGAAGCGAGAATGTCGGCTTGAGTAATGAAAACATTGGTGAGAATCCAATGCCCCGAAAACCTAAGAGTTCCTCCACAAGGTTCGTCCACGGAGGGTGATTCAGGGCCTAAGAGCCTATCCTCTATTCTCTTGTCATATTCCAAAATGAAATCAAAATATCAAAAGAAATCACTAATCCAAGACCTTTTTCAAAATTTAGAAAAATTAGAAAATAAACGCTTTTTACCCTTTTGATTTTTACCCTTTTTATTGTATTTGATCCACCCCTTCGATTGATTGTATAGTATCTCAAAACACATAATGCCGAAAGATCCCTCTTACTAACTGGAATCAAAGAATTAGTAGATCTGTTCCGCCCAAAATGGTAAAAATAAAAAAGGAGATAGCATTCCTGATTATTCAGAACTTAATCGAATCACATGTACTGGTCGTTGTAATCTCAGATATCCGGCCATTCTCAGATACCCACGGAGAGGCGCATTACAGTACTTGTATGCTTCTAGCCGGAATTTTATTGACAAATGGGAAATTTATGGAAAGTTACAATCCCCACCGCGGAATAGTGCACCTACACGCCTTCATCGACGTTGTTTTTCAACTGGAAGGCCAGGTGTTCTTCGACTCATTGTTACTCTAGATGGTGAAGATGTTATTGACTGTGAGTTGAAATAACTCACTCAGAACGCTTTTTAAAGGATTACGTGGCCGGGAGATGTTGAAGCTGCATAGTTTATTTGTATTGTGCCTACTATTATCAACCAAGGAGAAAATATAGAGAGTCCTTCGCGTAAATTGCTTTGAATGGGTAAATCAATCATTTGCCCTTGGGGATCTGACATTAATCCTCTCATACCTACTAATTGATGTACCTGAACGGGTGACTGTACTATATAGGTAAAATAGATTTTCTTATATAAGAAGATATATATCTACTTCTTATTTTCTTTGTTGCTGTTCCGGCTGTTAAAATAAGGTCCGGTTGTCTAGGACTCGATCTTGGTACTAGTCCATAACGATCCTCTTACTATAAACTTCATTGTTGCCGGTATTGACATGTAGAACATGGGACAAAAAATAAATCCAATTGGTTTCAGACTTGGTACAACCCAAGGTCACTTTGGCATGTATAAAAAAAATATTGTGACGATTTAGTCATTTTTCTGTTCCAAATAGATTAGAATTTTTTTCTCTTAGTTTAATGCTTTGATTTAATCATTTTTTTTGTTTCAGTTGCATATCATAAGGAATTCGAACAACCGCTTCAAATACAGTATCGGGAAGTACTGTTTGCGGAACCTCAATATCCACTGGTCCAGCTGCGCCAGGGAAAAGAATAGAAGAAGCGTCTGACTCCTTCATGCATGCTCCACTTGGCTCGGTGGGATATAGCTCAGTTGGTAGAGCTCCACTCTTGCAATTGGGTCGAGCTCGGATAGCAATACCGATTCGATCCGAGCTCTCTTGGAATAAGTTCGGCAGCGGATCACGAAATCTTGGTCATCTTCTCTATCTAATGAATGGGGAGTCTACTTTAAAATCGTCCGCCCTGCACCCACCCCCCGAGCCTGTTACATGAAATGCACCAAAACCAAAGCAAGCCACACCTGCAAGAAATAAATGTATTCCAAAGATCTTGGGCAAATCCAAAGAAGGTTTTCCTGTACACAACACAAAAAAATAGGCGGTTATTCTATTTTCATCATACAATGATAGTTAACCATAGACATATTTTAGTCAATGGTCATATAGTAGATATACCCAGTTATCGCTGCAAACCCCAAGATACTATTGCGGCGAGGGATGAACAAAAATTTAGAGCTCTAATTCAAAATTCTCTCGATTCATCCCCTCATGAGGAATTGCCAAACCATTTGACTCTGAGAAAGATACGACTTATTTGAAATTAATTGCACAATTCGTAAAAGGAAATCTTTCTGCGAACTTCTGTGTATAGGTACTTACCGTGCCAATTGGCAATTCTTGGTCATTGAGATTCATGGTAATAGTCTTTCCCAGTGCAATAAAGTTACGTAGTGTATTTTTTCTTTCATAAAGGGGTAGGAAAGGAATCCGTAAAATAAATTAGCCTATAATTTAACTGATATTTATTTAATTCGCTGATTGCAAACGCGATATGGGTAGATGTTACAGATGATGAATCAATTGATGAACTGATAACACTCAACGTATGCTATAGCTGATTTAAGCATAAGTTTACACATGGAATTTCACTAAGTATACAGAGGAATCATATTCAAATCACTGAGAGGAGTTATGATCAACAATCTCCCCCTATTTGATTATGATTAAGTAATATGAGAAAATTACTTGAAGGGATTAGTAGGGACTTGAGAAATAATCAAGTAAAAATTTCTAAGTACTAATCTGTGAGATCTTTTTCAGCTAATCTATTATAGCCATTGAGTTTCATTTATAAGGATATGAAATCGCAATTTTTACAAGTAGATGCCTTAAGTACATTCAGTGATTTAAATTTCAGAGAGAAATATCAGTGAGTAAGGAGGTATGTAAAGAAGTTAGAACTCTTATGTTCATTGTCCCATTTACTGTTTTCAGGGATCTTTTCAATACACAGTTGGAGTAGAGTACTTCATTTGAAATTTCATTAATAATCTGAAGACATTACATGAACAATTAAATAACAAATTTGTAAGTAGAGAGAAGTACAATATACTGAAGAGTAATACAAAGGAAAAGACAACTATATTTTAATCAGAGATTTTCATGTCTTCTTCGTATTTCATTTTCATAGAGCCTCTTTTATCGATTCATCAGCGGATCATCTGACCAGCAGTAGTGATGCATGATTTTGATGAAGGCTGATGGAGCTTTGCTGACCTTGCTGTTTCTGAAGAGCCCTAGAAAGCCATCATTGTCCAAGAAAATCATACCTGGTTCAAGGAAGGTGATGATTTCATTTTCTTGATATCTTCTATTTTGAGGGAGAGAGACGTTCAGCATTGAGATGTTAGGGATTTCCAGATGACCGAGAATGCTTTCGTAGTTGAGTTTGGTTTCATGATCACTTTTGGAAGATGAACCTCCTTTATCATTTGATCTTCTCTTTTATTGTAGGCTCAGGGAGAGGCAGATTTGTACATGTTGTGACATCCTCTGAAGAAGCTGATCCAACGCTCTTTCTACCACGTCTTTAAACTTTGATTTGGAACCCTGAATGGCATCTCTGAGTTCTAGCCATTCAGAGTATCCATAGAACTTCAAGAACTTGGCTTCTTCTTTTTCAGCATTCGCATGTCTGTACATTCGAACAAATACCTTCAGTCTGTACCTTTTGGAAGGACGTCCTTCAATCGTTGCTCGAATGATTTTTGAATCAGACCTCCGAAAATTGAATCTTTTAGTGCACCAGCGCAATTCTTTTTCTCTATGGCTTGGTTCTTCATTGGTTAGAGCATTCAGGATCTTCTCTTGAGCGAGGATAGGATTCACTTTGATATTTTCTTCATTCAGTTTACTTTGTGCCAAAGCTTCAGCGACACTTTGACTTTTCTCAATCTGCTCTTTAGTCGCCTTTTCGTTAGCAGCATCCTCCCTGAGTATTCTTCTTGCAAGCTCTAGATCACTCTCTATTTGCTTCATCTTTTCATCCCTTAGTCTCTGAGCTTCAAGTGCTTGTGCTCTCTCTTCCTTTGATAGAAAATAGAAGTCATCCACCACGCTGATAGGAATTGGACATTCTGGTTCAGCAGAGGGCATCTTTATTCTTTTGTCTTCGAGTTCTTTTAAGAAGTTTATTCGTCCTTCTTCTTCTCCAGGCTCGCTTATTAGGGGTCTCTGAGCGCGGCGTCTGGGAATGAGGCCTTCTTCATCTTCAGAGTCAGAGTCAGATATGTACAAAAACTGCTCCTCAGATGAAGGTTCCTTCCAAAAAGTGGAGTCCTTTGGGGAACTTGACTCACTGAGAATGGGGGAAGGAGAGAGAGGTTGGTCAGCACCAAAATTTGGAGGAGAGTAAGAAGGATAGGTTGGAGGTTCAGAGATGGAAGTATGAGGGATAAGGGGAAAAGTTACCTCTACAGCGGTCTCCCCCTCAGATACTGGAATGGTGGCATCAATATCTGCCACCTGGTTTCCTTTGCCTGATTGGCTGGACGGATCCTGAGAAGGAGGTGGTCCGTCCCCCAAGGGTTCCCTGTAGACTATTCCAGGCATGAAGTTGCCTGGTCTACTATTTTTGAAGTGCTCAAGAGCACCAGGAGGGATATCATCGTCATCATCATCTTCATCTCCCCCATAGTGAGGGATGTCATCATTGTCTTCCTCATCGACTTCTTTTTCCTCATCATCTTCCTCAACGATTATCTTTTCAGCGACAAAGGAAGAAGGGTCTTGCCGAATGTATGGAGATATCGGAGTTTCAGGGAATCTTTCATTAGCCTCTCCGATGATCTCGTCAGCAATTTCCTTGGCGCATCTCTCCCCCTCGATGTTATCAGCGGGGAGAACGTGCACCATCAGAGTACGCACATTGGACCCAATGTCCCTTAGAGAGTTGGTATGCGGAGTCTGAGTCTGAACGACCTGGTTTAGTGAAGTCCGATCAGCAGTATTGAAGGAAGAGGTAGCTTCCTGTATTCTGGTCAGCATCTGCATCATGTCGGACTGAGTCTTTTGAATAGAATCTAGCACGTGCTCTTGTGCTTCTACCTTCTTCTCTAGCTGGGCAAGAGCTTGCTGATGAGCAAGAGTATCAGCCTTGAGTTCCTGAATGTCAGTGTAGACATTGTTAATCGTGGCCTTCATCCTGGGATTACCAACGACAGTCTGGAAGATGTATTCAACGGATGTTTGGAGATTGTCTACCCTAGCCCTTGTGAGAGCACATTCATTGACCAAGAAGTCAATTGCAGGGAATGTGGGGTTAGGGAGAACAATCTTGGGGATCTCCACGGCAAAAGGAGGAAGCTTTGAAGAAAACTTCTCCTGTTTTACTTTGCGCAGTTGCATCTGTCTTTAGTTGCTTCAACATCATCAAAAATAGGGACAACTATCTCTGAATCATTTGTTTGTGTGAGGACCAAAGAAGAGATGGTAGAAGAAGAAGAGAAGGCTGTGAATGTAGTACCTGATCCAGCTTCAGCGGAGCTGGCTATAACACGTTCAGTGACCGTAGTCGCCGAAGGTGGTGGTAGTGCTGAAGAAGCGACAACGGGTTCAGAGACCGTTGTCGTGGCAGTGGCTACAGAGGACGTTGGTAGTACGCCCGAATCAGGAAGGGAAGTCTTTTGAGAGACTTCCTTCCTTGGCTTCTTTGCAGCTGGCTTATGAGCGATGGTCTTTTTATGACCATCGGTTGGTTCTTTTCGTTTGGAGGGAGAGGAGGTGTCAGGGATACTCACTGATGGATTATTCAGTGAGATGGACACATGTCTTGCTGCTTTGATGAGCTGCAGCATTTAGGGAGTGAAGGGAGCATCATCTGGATGGACATCAATGTCCAGAGACTTCTTCCCCACCATCGAGAAGCTTTGGTTGGCGACCGTTGGATATTCACGTTTGAAGGTAATCTCCAAAATGGTTGCAAAGAACCTGGGGTAAGGAATGAATTGGTTTTTCTTCGCAGCTTTCACCTTGTTGTACATATCGCTGAATATGTAGTCCGCATAATTCAGCATGTAGATGGACATCAAGGTCCTGGAAGTGCTTGCTGGCTTGGTCGTGAGAACCAAACTTGGAGCCTAAGCATTGAATCACCTGCGTTAACATGTATTGCCAGCGACTAGGAAGACGCTTCTTTTCCATCTTTGACCCTACAGTCTTGACTTTAGGGTTTTCCCAGACATAACCAATGGAGTCCAAGAAGTCCTCTATTTGTTCCTTAAAGGGCTCAGGGGCCCAAGACTCGTTCTTTCCTCTTGAAGAAAGGCGGAGGGCATTCCTCAGAAAGCCGGAGGTGAAAGCAAAGTCACCGAGAGAGGGGATAGTGAAACTGATTGCAGGGAGCTTCCTACCCTTGTCAGTGGTGAGGGTTGTGCAGTGAGTTTGTATACCAGAGTGCCTGAAGATGCGCAGTGATACCCACTGGATTGTGCACGAAGGCATACATTAGAGGACATGCTTTGATGAAGGTAGCACCATCGTGGAAGTAAGATCTTTCAGCAGGGATATCCACCAGGGCGAGGTAGTTGCAGGCCTTGAAGGTAGCTTGTTCGAAGTCAAATTGGCACACAGGGGTTTTGGTGAGAACGACTTGATCAGCAGCCTTAGTGTTCTTGCTTGAAGATGCCATGTCTGTTTCAAAGATGGGATCACCAAATAGGAAAATCATGGTTTAATACAAGGGTAATAAACCAGAAAAGGTGTTTTTGGTACAAATATTACCAAAAAATGTAGAAGAAAAACAAGGGTTTTGATGAACAAAGATCAAAATACTTGTTAGTACCACAATTTTTGAAAAAGAGAAAGAAACTTGTTAAAGAAGAAAAAAAATACCTTAAAAAAAGGTCTTCTGTTATAAGACAAATCTAGAACATGTTTTTTTTTGGTAAAAGAATTATAGTTTTATCACATTTGTTTTAGACTTAAAACTGGATTTGAATTTAGAGTTTTATAATGTTAAAGATGTGATAAACAACATTTGAGTTTTAAGTGAAGAAGAGGGTTAGATCAAACCTTAAACGTGAAAATAAAGAAAAACGCACAAGTGCGTGTTCTTGAGGAAGGCTTTGAAGATTCAAAGAATGTTCTTGCTTGGAGAGTAAGGATCGCGTAAAGAATCAAATGAAGAATTAAGTTGCTTAAATAGCATGAGGAGAGAGAAAGGATAACTAAACGACGGTTTTAACTTTTTGAAAAAGTAATGATGACCTAGCGCACGTTCCTAGAAAAGAGTTGTGGTCCGTCGTGTGTCAGATAAAGGTCTGATGTGTCCTTTTCTTATTTGATTTTTTTTTTGAAAATGATTATCATTAAAAAATGTTAATCATTATCCTTAAATTCTTCATCAATAGACAATAAAGGATTGTCAGTGATGGGTTTTTAGTTTTAAGACATTGCCTGAAAAAAAATATTCAGAGAGTGTAAAGATTTAGAAGTTAATACCTGAGTGAGAATGATCAAGTATCGCGAAATCAGAGTTAAGAGAATGGAGAATTATTCAGCGTTTAACATACCAAGTTCGCTGATGAGTAGATTGAATCTAGCTTCATCAATAGGTTTGGTGAAATGATTAGCGAGCTGATATTCAGTTGGAACAAAATGAAGTTCCACTTCTCCATTCATCACATGATCTCTAATAAAATGATATCGAATCTCAATGTGCTTGTATTTTGAGTGAAGAACAGGATTATTTGCAATTGCAAGAACACTAGTGCTATCACAATAAATAGGGATTTTAGAAAGTTTGAGATCATAATCTCTCAGCTGATTTCTCATCCAAAGGATTTGACCACAACTGCTACCAGCGACTACGTATTCAGCTAGAGGTGGACATAGAGTTCTGCTTCTTACTTGTCCAGCTTATCAACTTACCACCTAATAGCTGACATCCGCCAGTGGTTCTCTTTCTGTCAATCTTGCATCCTGTAAAATCACTATCAGAGTAACCGATTAGATCGAACCCTGAGCCTTTGGGATACCAAAGACCCATATTAGGAGTTCCCTTCAGATATCTGAAGATTCGCTTTACAGTGATGAGGTGAGATTCCTTTGGTTCAGCTTGATACCGAGCACAGAGACATGTAGAATACATGATATCAGGTCTACTCGCTGTAAGATATAGCAGAGACCCAATCATCCCACGATAGGCAATATTGGCAGGTTTCCCATTTGGGTCTTTATTCAATGTCAGAGGAGGTGCCATTGGGGTCTTCATCGTTGAGCATCGATTCATATCAAACTTGTTCAACATGTCCTTAACATATTTACTTTGACAAAATGAAAATTCCTTTCTCAGATTGCTTAATCTGCAAACCTAGAAAATATGTTAGTTCACCCATCATACTCATTTTGTAATCTTTCTTCATTCTGTTTGCAAAACGAGTGCATAATTTGAGACTTGTGGAGCCAAAAATAATGTCATCAACATATATTTGTGCAAGAACAGTATGACCTTTATATTTTCTTAAAAACAGAGTTTGGTCAATCTTTCCACGAACAAATTTTTCTTTAAAAAGGAATTTCGAGAGAGTATCATACCAAGCTCTGGGAGCTTGTTTTAACCCGTAAAGAGCTTTTTGGAGTTTGAAAACATAACCAGGATGATTTGGGTCAGCGAAATAGGAGGTTGTTCAACATAAACTTCCTCGCTGAGTTTACCATTAAGAGAAGCACTTTTAACATCCATTTCAAAAACTTTAAAGTCTTTATGGGCAGCATAAGCTAAAAAGAGTGTTATGGCTTCTAGTCTAGCAACAGGGAGCAAAGGTCTCATCATAGTCAATACCTTCTTCCTGTCTGTATCCCTGAGCAACAAGTCTAGCCTTATTGCGAATAACAGTGCCATTTTCATCCAGCTTATTTCGAAAAACCCATTTGGTTCCTATTACGGCTTTATCGTAGGACGAGGAACAAGATTCCAAACTTTGTTTCTACGAAACTCAGTTAGTTCTTCTTGCATGGCAGAGACCCAGCTAGGATCAGAGATAGCTTGATCTATTTTCTTAGGTTCAGCGAGAGAAATAAAATAATATAGAAACAGATATTACCTGTACCTCTACGAGTCTTGATACCTGCATTTGGATCACCAATGATTTGATTTACTGGATAATTTGCAGTCCATCGCTGAGCTGGAGGTTGAGGAGACTGATCAATAATAGATTCAACAATTTTCTCTCTTTCAGGGATGTCGTTGATCATTTAAGATCAATTCTGGAGGAGATTCAGTGGATTGATCAGTAGAAGATGAAGCTTGGTTATTCACTGAATAATTTCCTAAAGAAGTATCTGATGGAGGAATTTGATTGAGAGGAGTGACGTTGAAACCTGATGTTGACAGATCGCTGCTTGAAGTAGGAAGATCAGGGATTCCATCATCATTTGTTTCAGCATTAGGTTGATTGCTGAAATAAGTTTCAGGTTCTCCATAATGAGATCTCATCCATTCATTCAACTCCTCATCTTCTTCAGAGATAGGAGCAGAATTAATAGGACGAGATTCATCAAAGTTGACGTGCATGGATTCTTCAACATGTCTTCTCTTGTTGAAGATTCTGAAAGACTTGGATACAGAAGAGTATCCAAGGAATATCCCATCATCAGCTATTGGATCAAACTTGCCCAAATGATCTGTGTCATTAAGAATATAACATCTACATCCAAATATGTGTAGATATTTCAGAGAGGGTCTTCTTCCATTAAATAGTTCATAGGAGGTCTTCTTGAATCTTCACTATAATAGATCGATTTTGAGTGAAGCATGCTGTGTTGACTGCTTCAGCCCAGAATTGAGTAGGTAGATGCGATTCACTGAGCAATGAGCGAGTTGTTTCAATAATCGTTCGATTTCTTTTTTCCGCAACACCATTTTGCTGAGGATTTCTCACTGAAGAGAAGTTGTGGGTGATTCCCTTTTCTTCAAAGAAATTAAACAAGGTACTATTCTTGACCTCAGTACCATGATCACTTCTCATGGAGCGAACGATAAGATTATTAGGGACTTCCATTCTCTTGATAAAAGCTATAATAACCTCAAGTGTATCACTCTTGGATCAAAGAAAGAATACCTAAGTATATCTGGAATATTCATCAACTATCCAGAGAGAGATTGGACATTTAAAGGTCCAAATAGATCCATATGGAGAAGTTGGAGAGGTGAGGTCACTGAAGAGACTTGTTTAGATCTGAAAGAGGCTTTTGTCAATTTTCTCTTTTCACATGCTGAACAAAGAGATTCCTTTGCAAATGTATGATTAGGGAGATCCCTGACAAGTTGTTTTTGAGACAATCATTGATTGTCTTAAAGTTTAAGTGAGAAAGTCTTTTGTGCCATAACCAGTTTATGTCAGAGGAGGCTCT
Source organism: Silybum marianum (assembly GCA_036898165.1). Lineage (NCBI taxonomy): Eukaryota > Viridiplantae > Streptophyta > Magnoliopsida > Asterales > Asteraceae > Silybum > Silybum marianum. The sequence continues at coordinate 16,803,187 of CM072528.1, forward strand.
GGAAATGAAACACATATTTTCAGAGTGAGAGCTATTCATACTAATGACATACATATTTTAAACTCTTTTGCCTGTTAAGGCAAGTTTGTCATTTGAATTAGTGACAGCACATCTGTTCTTTAAAAATAGAACTTTGAAGTCTTTGTCACATAGCTGACTGACGCTCAACAGATTGTTCTTTAGTCCTTCAACATAAGTGACTCGAGAAAATGAGGTGGCTCCATTGGATAGAATTCCATAACCTTTAGTGTATCCTTTGCCATTTCCACCAAAGGTCACTGAGGGACCAGCTTCTTCCTTGTATTTAGAGAGCAGAGATTTTCTGCAAGTCATGTGCCTTGAGCATCCACTATCAAGATAGCAGATACCTTTGGCACTCTGCATACAACAAAAGGATTAATTTTTCATAGGTACCAATATTACTATGGTTCCTGCTGAGTTAGTGGAAGGAGTGGCGGAAGAGCTACTAGCTGAAGAATTCTCTTTAGTGGATATCTTCGCCTTGGAAGGTTTCCCAACCTTGGTGGATTTCACTCTCGCTGATTTATCAGTTTGAGCTACTTTCTTTCCATGAGCTAATTTTTCAGATTTAGTAGCATTAGGACATTTGCTGGCAATGTGGGTATTTTCACCATAGTGATAGCATTTCCTATATTTGTGATTAGGTTTGGAATAAGGAATTCAGAGTGCGAGAAGAAATATTTTCAGGAGTAGAGCCTAGAATTCCTTTGTCCGATGTCCTTGGGGGTATAATAATCTTTTTAGAGACAGGTGTAAGGTTGATCTTAATTCTGGGAGTTGATCGCTGAATATATCCAGGGATCTTCTTTCCAGCTTTAGGATGACTTACAGAAGGAACAGATGAGTTCTTTTTCTGTTTCTGAAAGTTTTTGATTTTAGAAACGTGGTCAGGAACGTTGTTCTTGATCATTTTCTTAGAATCATCAGATTTATAAATAGTCAAATTTTCAGATGAAGAGGGATCCCGGATAGAAGAGACGAACAATCTGAATTTCAACATGGAACGATCATTCTTTGATCCTTCTTTTTCAGAGTTATAACCTAACCTACTTTTGACTTTTAGAGGAATTTGAGCGTTGATGATCTTGCTGACTTTATCAGAGGCTTTGCACCATCCTTCAATGGTAGCTTTCTCAGCCTTAAGATCAGCGATGGCCTTTTCCTTTTCAGTGATAGCTTGTTGTCTCTCAATACTAATTGTTTGATTTACAAAGACTTGATCTTTTAGGGAATCTTAAATCTTTGTAAGTTCTTTGATTTTTAAATGACAATTTTTCAATTGTTCAGAAAGATCAATATTAATTTCTTCAGCTTTAATCTTTCTATTTAGAGCATTGTAAAAATCAACGGTCATAGCACCGAGAGCGGACAAGTTATTACTTACAGGTAGAGAGGAGTTTATTGGAATGTTTACCTGAGTTGAAGGAGACTCCGAGCTGGAAGTTTCAGAGACTTCTTCAGCCTCTTCAATTCTTGCCATTAGACAGAGAAAGGCAAGATCTTCTTCATCGGAGCCTGATTCATCAGATGTTTTGGCCCAATCTTCTTCTTGATCCCAGTCAACTTCTTCAGCAATTAGACCTTTGCCCTTTTGCTGGTTCTTCTTCAGATCTCTGTATTTATTTTTTAATTTAAAATACTTTTCCTTTTTGTCAGAGTTCTAAGAGGTGGTGGGAGCAGCTACTTTCTTGGATCTACATTCGCTAGCAAAGTGACCCTTTCGCTGACAGTTATAGCATATGGCAGATGCTTTTTCAGCGGGTAAAGATTTTGTCATATCAGAGTCAGTGATAGCAGGATATTTTCGAAAGTTTCTTTTTCTTGCAAATGTTATAAAATTGTTCGTAAGAAGTGCCAGAGAGTTATCAAACTCAGAGATGTCATCATCAGTGAGTTCTTCTGAATTATTTTGATTTAATTCAGTGATAGAGGTGATGGAGGAAGAAACAAGTTTTGATGGTTCTACCTCTGAAGTCACTAGTGCCAAAGAAGTACTTTTGGCACCCTTGATTTCATTTATGGGGTTCTTTCTTAAAACTTGAGATTGCTATTCATTTAGGAGCATTCCATAACGGGCACTCAGAGAGAGAGAGTTTCAAGATTCTTTGACAGTTTTAAACATGTAGTGTACACTCCCCATTGTTCAGGTAGTGCCGCCATGAATTTTGTCAGTATTTCAGCGTTAGAGTATTCTATGTTGTCAGTTTTCATGTCAATCAAGAGACAGTTAAATCTTTGGTGAATTTGATAGAGAGTTTCACCTTTTATGTGCATAAAGCTTTATACTGTCTTACCAGATTAATACACCTAGTGATTTGGACTTCATCAGTCCCTTCATATTGAATACACAAGGTATCCCACATGGCCTTAGATGTTCTCATCTTCATAACAGAGTGATAGACTTCATCTGGTAAAGACATAACAATTATGGATCTAGCTTTAGCATTTATAACTACTTCTTTTTTCTCTTCTTCTATCCATCAATCTGGAGTTTTGATTATTCTCCTTTCAGCGATGGCTGGAATGGAAGTAGTGGCGGGTACACTAGCTACTAGGGTTGTAGGAACAAATGGTCCATTTTCTAGATAGTAGGGGATCTTAGGATCTGACCCTTCTAGGAATAGAGTCATTATTTCCTTCCATAATGGAAAGTTATCACGGCTAAATCGAGGTTTAGCTAAAGATCCATTATCAATGTAGTTTGTATTTGTATTAGACATTTTAAAATAGATTTGTTTAAAGATATTTTAAAGATAAGTGAGAAACACTACTCTGAAACCACTTGTTGGTCCCAAAGGAGTCTACAAGAGTTCAAGGATATAGAAACAGTTTGTAGAAGGGGGGGGGGGGTTGAATATAAAAGTCAGATTTTAGTTTTTAAATTAGTTTATATTGAATAAATAAATTTACAGTTACAAGCGGAAATAGAACAAGTAAACCTATTCTATTGTAACTTAAGAAATCACACAGATTGATGCACAAGGAAATGAGAGAGAAAAGAGACAGAGGTTTTAGGAATTAGAAAGTAGCATGCATGAGGATGAAGAAGATATCTTCATCTTATTTATACTCGTTTGCATTTAATGCAAGACAAAAGATATATGCCACGTGTCAAGCTTTCATAGGAAGCTTATCCTTTGTTCAAAAGCAACCATGCTTTTGGCCGCGTGTGAATAGTACCATATCAGATATGATGGGGACATAAGAGGCAATCCGTACGTCCTTCTCTGAAATAGTATAAGGTTTGACTTTTGTGCATCGAGAATAAGATCAATCTTAATCTTGTTTGAGAAGCTTCACTTGATCGCTGAACTTGAAACTTCAAGGATGAACTTCCATAGTATCGTTAAGGCTCAACAAGACTTCACTTTGATTTAGATATTCATTGCTATCACTGAACCGCTTCAGATCATTAGCTGATGATCTCTTTCTTCAGCTTGGTCTTCGACTTTCGCTGAATGTTCTTTTGGTGTGATGGTTGATCTTCAGGGGTAGACTTGATGCTTCTGAATTTCAGCGATCGCTGATAACACTCAGCGTATGTTATAGCTGATTTAAGCATAAGTTTACACATGGAATTTCACTAAGTATACAGTGGAATCATATTCAAATCATTGAGAAGAGTTATGATCAACACAAAGCCAACCAGGAGATCCATGCTCTAAGGAACCCAAATGTCGGCTCGTCTTCTGTCTGAGTCCTGCTCTTCGGATCTCAGGGTACGCCGCGACCCCCTCCACCACGCAGTACCGTGCCTACCTCATTTCCAGGAAGACCGCCACCGCCACTGCCACGAAGTTCTGCGCCCGCATTGATTCCGGGCGTATCGCAAAGCAATTCTGTTCTGGAGCAAACACATATGAGAGCATCAATTCCACAAAATACTACAACGTTTCCATTAAACAGCTCTGTCATGGATTCGACGTACATATCTATACCATTTTCTCAAACACCTAATAATTCCAATATTGGGCAAGCCTACGTATCTGTACCCATCCCGACCGCCGCGATATATACGTTAATTCACCGTACACGACCACTAATGGCGAAAGTCATGATTTCATCCATCAGAGCATACCGTTTACAACCAATCATACGTCAATCCCCATAATGAATGCAAACTATCCATTCAACACTCACAAAACTTCCTACGATGACCAGTCGCCCGAAAGTTCAAGCAACTTAAAGAACAAAATGAGAAGATGTTGTCATTACTAGCAAAACTACCTGGAGCAGCAGTGCCCGTCGACGTAGAACCTCCTACCGGTTTTCAAGCTTCACCCTTCGCTGATTCAAGTGCTCTGATAGAAGTTCCCAAGAAGTATGGCATTCCTACATTTATGCCGAAGTATTCTAGTATCACGGACCCTAACGAGAATGTGGCACAGTATAAGCAACTTATGTGGACGGCGTCGATACCCCATAATTTTCAATAGGTCTGTATGTGTAAAAGTTTCGGAGCGTCCCTCACAGGCGCAACACTATAGTGGTTGATCAACCTCAAGTCCAAATCGATGAATTCGTTCGCCGACCTCATCAACCAGTTTTTCCAGCAATTCTCCAGCAGTCGCAAGATGGAAAAACAAAAGTGACCTCTACTATATAATTCAGAAGGAAGGAGAGACCGTTAGGAATTACTTCAACCGCTTCAACATGGAGATGATAGGGATACGTAATTGTGACATCAAAACGGCGATCGAAGCTTATAAACGAGGGCTGGACAACAGCTCGGGTCTATACCTAGACCTTACCAAATATCCAGCCGATACATTTGAAGACGTGAGGGCACGAACCTTGGCTCATATGAGAGTCGAAGATGACGCTGCCTTCCGACAACAAAGATCTTCTGACAAACGGGTGCTTGGAGTCAAAAAGCCTGAATTTAAAAATTCAAAAGTGGTTTCTAATGTCAGGCATGAAAAATGAAAAGTCGAACTAAGGTAAACCCCAAGTTCACCCAATACCCAAAATTGTCAACTTACGGTTTTGCAGGTACTTCGAAGGAATTAGTCGAAACACTGAAAAATCTCCAAGCAACAGTACGATGGCCCAAGAAAAGTGATCGACCGAACGACCAAAAGGATACTCAGATGCTAAAAGACACGCGGGGAAAAAATTCGATGAGTCTAGCATCCCCGTCGACTATCAAAAAAAAGACGACAAAAAGCTTGACTCCATGAGGGTCGTGTTCGGGAATTGTCTGACCAAAAGAATTCTCGTCGATGGAGGAAGCTCAGCCAACATCATCTTTCTCAATACCCTCAGTGCCATGGGGATAAGCGGGACAGAAATCGTACGACGATCAACAGTGTTAGTCGGCTTCAATGGTGATGCAGCCACAACGATGGGAGAGATTACGCTACCCATCTTTGCAAAAGGAGTAAATAAATCGACTTGCTTTAACGTGGTCGAGTGTTCCTCGGCTTATAAAGTTATCCTTGGAAGACCCTGGATACACGACATGAAGGCACTCCCCTCGACGTACCATCAAACGATAAAGTTTCCTACTCCCTGGGGGTGCAGGAAATAAGAAGTGAATGAAAAGACACAAGAGAATGCTACAAAGTCGCAATGAGACCTCGAAAGCTGAGCATCTAGCAATTACAGAGCTAGGCGGACGACAAAACCCCTGACGATTACGGACTCCAGGAAATTGTCTTGGATCCAGCCAGACCAGAACGTACAATATTCCTGGGGGCATCCTTGGATGAAGAAATAAGGAATGATCTCATACAATTCCTAAGGGACCACTCCGACTGTTTTGCTTGGACGCACGAAGATATTGTCCGCCTAGACCCGAGTATCATATCACACAAGTTGGACGTGGACGTAAGCTTTCCCCCGATCAAGCAAATGCGAAGAAAGTTTGCACCTGAAAGGAACAAGATTATCAATGAAGAGGTCGACAACTTGCTAAAGTCCGGCAAGATTAGAGGTCAAGTATACAGACTTGTTGGCCATTGTTGTCGTGGTCAAGAAAAAGAATGGAAAGTGGCGAGTTTGTATTGATTTCACCGACTTGAACAAAGCGTGCCCCAATGATCCTTTTCCTCTTCCACACATCGACGCCATGGCTGACGCCACGGCTGGACATGAACTATTGACATTCATGGGCGCATATTCTGGATATAATCAAATACTCATGCATCCGGACGACCAAGAAAAGACAGCCTTCATGACAGACAAATGCATCTATTGCTACAAGGTAAGACAATGGAGGTATACATTGACGATATGCTCGTAAAATCAAAGCGCAATATCGATCATATTGAACACCTCAAAGAATCTTTCAAAATCCTATGAAAATACGATATGAAGCTGAATCCGACTAAATGCTCCTTTGGAGTTCGCGCGGGAAGATACTTGGGACACATGGTGACGCGCCGAGGCATTGAAGGTAGTCCAGATCAGATCAAAGCAATCCTTGACTTACGATCACCAAGGAACCTGAAAGAAGTGCAATGCTTGACTGGGAGAGTCGCAGATTTAAACCGTTTTATTTCAAAATCATCCGATAGATGTCATTTATTCTACAACGTCCTCAGGAAAAACAAACGAACTGGACTGACAGTCATGAAAAAGCGCTGGGTAAACTTAAGGAATACATGATGTCCTCACCTCTTCTGTCGAAACCAAAAGATCATGAAATCTTGTACCTATACTTATCGGTAAGTAACACTTCTGTAAGTTCGGTACTGGTTCGAGAAGACAAAAATCAGCAAAGATTAATATATTACGTGAGTAAATCCCTCGTCGATGCAGAGACAAGATATTCGTCGATGGAAAAGCTGCTCCTGTCATTAGTTACTTCAGTAAAGAAGTTACGACATCACTTCGAAACCCATCCAGTTGCTGTCGTCACCAATTACCCGCTCAAGTCCGTCTTAAGGAAGCCGAAATTAACTGGCAGACTCGCGAAGTAGAGTATTTATCTAAGTGGTTACGACATCTCCTTTATTCCACGAACAACAATAAAATCGCAAGTGATTGCTGACTATATCGCGAATTTTACACCCAACCTAGAAAAGGAAGCCATCCTAGAGATCTCATGTGTGGTTAATTTAGATGACAACCAATGAACGATCTACGTTGACGGATCGTCGAACATACGTGGAACCGGCTTGGGACTCGTCCTAAAATCACCACAGGGGGGGCATCATGGTATATTCGATATCTTGCGACTTCAAAGCAATGAACTATGAAGCAGAGTATGAAGCATTGATTGCAGGACTAGGAATGGCCCGCGAGGTGGGGGCAAAACATCTCCTGGTTAAAAGCGATTCCTTGCTGATCGTCAAATAGTAGAACGGGGAATTCGCGACTAAAGACACACGAATGACAAACTATTTCGAAGTCGCAAAAGAAAAAATGAAAAGCTTCGAATCTTGTACAATACAACAAGTACTAAGGGATCAGAATACGCAGGCAGACGCGTTAGCCAACTTGGTGTCCGCCGTCAGTAAATCCAAGTTCGACAATATACCAATAATGCATTTGGAATCTCCATCGATCGAAAAGCGTGATGTCGCAGTCATAAACAGTAACAATGAGGACGAATGGTTCAAGGAAATAAAAAACTACCTCGAAGATGGTCGATTACTGGAAGACAAACTAAAAGCCAGACAAATACGATTCAAATCTTCCAAGAATGTTATCATGCACGGTTGTCTTTATAGAAGATCTTCCACCGGGCTAAACCTACGATGTGTAACCAAAAGTCAAATAGAAGAAACCTTCGAGAAATGCACGAGGGTGAGTGTGGGAATCATTTTGGAGGACGAAGTCTGGCGAATCGAATCTCACGACAAGGATATTACTGGCCGACGTTGCGACAAAACGCGTTCCGGTTCGTACAAAATTGTGATCCATGTCAGAGACACGCAAGTACATCTCATAAACCTTCAGGAAATCTACATTCGACGCTGACTCCGTGGCTGTTTATGCGTTGGGAATGGATATAGTCGGGAAATTGCCACCAGCTCCAGGACAAAAAGTATTTCTTCTGGTGCTTATGTACTATTTTTCTAAATGGATTGAAGCTGCTGCTTTCTTCCAAGTTCGGGATAAAGAGGTTATTACCTTTATCCAGAATAATATAATCTGCAGATTCGGGATCCCGTCAGAAATTGTATGCGACAAGGGATCTCAGTTCATAAGCGAGAAAACAAGAAAGTTCTTTGAAGATCGCCACATTAAACTCATAACCTCGACGCCCAGATACCCACAGTCGAACTCTTATCAACACTATCAAGCGACGCCTCAGTTCTGCGAAAGGAAATTGGGTAGAGCAACTTTAGACGGTTCTATGAGCTAATCGAACAACACTCTGATCCGCCACTGGACAGACACCCTTCTCTCTGGTTTATGGGTGCGAAGCAGTACTACCTATCGAAATCAGAATACCTGTTACTAGACACACAACAGTCGAACAAAGTTTGGTCGACCTTAGCTACGACGTTGACGGATTGGAAGAACTATGGGAAGCTGCACTCATTCGAATGGATACCCAACAGCAAGCTGTCGCTAGACATTTTAATAAAAATGTGAAGGTCAAAACTTTCCAAGAGGGAGATTATTTTTTACATCGAGTCTTCTAAAATACCCAAGAGCTTAACGTAGGAAAATTAGCACCCAAATGGGAGGGACCTTATAGAATTACCCAAGTCATGGGAAAAGGGGCTTATCACCTGCAAATTATGAGTGGTCGGATATCCCACGAAGCTGGAACGCTACTCATCTCAGGAAGTATTTCTTTTAAATTCACAAGTTTTTACCGTATGTTTATTTATTTTTATTTCTCTATACGATTACTAACTTGAGCGTCGGAGGGTCGTTGGTTTCACCTCTAACGTTTTCTTTCGATCACAGGTACGCCAGAAGTCGCAAGAACCCACAAAGCGATATAAAAATACATATGTAAATAAAAACTCAAATCATGGCAAAAGATGAATATATTAAAATTCATTACAAAAAATCGCCCGACCTAAAATGTCGTCCATAGCAAAACTACAAAAAGAAAAGGAAAATCAATGGCCAGGAGGGGCGAACTTCGCCAGTTGACCATTAAGGTCGTCGATCTTTGCTTGGGCCTCGTTTAGCTGAGACCTGAGACCACCGACCTCAGTAACTTTCCCGATAAGGGTCGTTTCCAACTCAGCCTCCAAAGCTCCTATTCTTTCCAGGGCGACCTCAAGCGTTGTCGGAGATCAGAGCTAACGCTTTGTTCTCGAACAAGGTGCTCTTGAACGTCCTCGAAATGAAAAGAGAACTTCTCGGCTTTAGCCGATGCATCCTTTTCCATCACTTGCGAAGCCTCCTCCTGGTCACGGACTCTCGTCTCTAGATTGGAAGCCATGGTCACAACCTAGCCAATCGATGCCTGAAGGGCCTGGAAAATACATCAATCGAAAAACATCAAATATGCATAATGCACGATCGCTGACACGCACGACGCATGATGCATGATTACTAAAAACGTACAACACATAAAAATCACAAGTTACCTGGAAAGAAGGGACGGGAAACTCGACGTCATCGCCAAAAATGGACGGGCTTCCCTCCATAGGTTTCTTCCCTTTATCCCTCGATGGGGCAGAAGAACCGGTTACGTGCGACGGTCTAATGACCGTCGACGTCTTCGCCTTCTTGGAACTAGAAGTCCTAAAAGACGGTTCTCTCAGGGTCGACCCAGAAGCACCTCGTCGAACCATGCCCCTGCGGGCAAGTAAAAACCTTCGACCTAGGGAAAACTCCCCAGATTTTTCTGAAACAGTAAGAAAAAGTGAGGAGACCAAACTCTTCGTCAAAACAAAAACAAAGACAGGTTCAATACCTATTCCTTCTTCCTCCGGTTCTGGAGTCGGATGAGACGCCCCGATGAAGGTAACACCCTCATCCTCCTCATCCACAATATCTTTGCCCTCATCCTTCTCATCCATAGGAGCTACGTCCACTTTGGGGTCGTAGACCTGAAACTCCCGGTGGGGAATCTACCGGAAGAGCGTAAGTTTGGCTGACGAATCGGGCAAAGGTGCAAGTTCGCATGTCACACCTGAAAACCAATATAAGAAAAATTAAAACGGAATCTTATTCATGTTAAACAATAAAGAGAACACCGTTTACCTTGCGTAGGCCACCCGTAGACAATCCAGTCCTCGACAGGGGTATAAGACGCCAAACTGCAGTTGATCGAAAGTCCCGCATGCAACCACAGTACCAGGTATTAGCACCTGGTCTCGTCGATCCCTTGAATAAGGACTGAATCGACGACTAGTATCAGCTCTGAGCGTGTAGGCCAAAAGTATCTCATGAACGGTAAAAGGGGGAACCAGTCAGCCGTAAATCGTTCCACAATCAGAACGATCCACCAAAATTGGGGCATGAACTGCCCCGGGGATATTTCGAATCGACCGAGAAAATCTCTCACCAGAGAAGAGAATCCCCACGTAAACCCAATTTTGAAAGGGTATTCGTAGAGGATAAAGCGATCAGAGGGACATTCCTCCGCTCCAAGATAACCGGGACTCTCCAACTGAATATAGTCAGGGAGCCATGCCAAATCCTTGAAAGCAAGAAGATCGTCTTGCGACGATATTGTGCTTAATAAGTTCGACATCCTTGGCAAAAAGAAATAGTTTACTTTGGTAAGAAAAGATTGCAGGTTTTATAAGAAGCGAAGAAGAAGACCTGGATTTAGGAAACCAAATCGTTTTCTTTTATATGAGAATAAGGGTCGATTTGATTTCTCCCCGGATCGACAGCTGTTGATCGAAAGTCCCGCATGCAACCACCGGATCCTCGACACCTGTCCTTTGCCTATGTCATCCGCGTATCATGCAAATGACGTCATCGTCATCGTTATCTAAAAAACCAACCGGGACAAAAACGATTGCTATTCCAAATTAAAATCGACTGCCATATTAATCAATATAGTTGCCAAAAATTCGGTCGCATGATAGAATAAATTCTTGAAATAATTTCCCGCAAAAAGTTTCAAAAATTTAGGGGCAAACTGTTATATCCAAAATTAACGCCGTTAACTTCGTTAAGTTTCGTTAGGATTCTGCCGTTAACTCCGTTCGAAATTGTTATAACTTGACTAACGAAGTACTAACCGTGTGACCTAACGTCGTTAATGACATACCCGTCATACCGTTATCTTTGTATTCATGTCATTTTTAGTTATGAGTCAAAGGCTTTATGGCGATATTGACGAAAAATCATGAAATTCATCCGTTATGACCGTTTGGCCGTTATCAAGACCCTCGTCTAAACTCGAGTATAAAAGGAGAACTCAAATCAACAAGAAAGGACACATTGAAACATAACGAAACACTAAAAAGAGCCTCGAGTATCCCTTGACGGATCTGCGACGTCATAAGTTCAAACTTACGACAACAACACTACAAGTCACGACAACAGTCGTAGACTCACGACCGATCGCTCATACTATTTTTTGTAACTTTGTTTATTGTTCTTAAGGCCGGCGTCCCTGTTTGACGTCCTTTTCCTTTAGTGCATCGATGATCCCCCTTACGGTCGTCCGCGGTTTTTCTCTCGGAAGGCCACTATAATATAAAATAGGGCATTTGCCCACTCTGTGGTACATGAGCTCCTCGTCCAACTTACTGTCTTCCGATTTCATATCAGTTACAAGCTTGTCATTTCAATCACTTGAGTTTTCCGCGTCAACAATTCTTTGTGTCATTTACGTTCTGTTTGTTTGTTTTCGAAGTGGTTTTGTTTATTTAGTTGATAAATGTCTGAATCATTAGTCTACCGATAAGTCATTTTTTGGCATTAACAATTATCACTATACAAAAAACAATTCAATTAGGTCAACTCATCTAACCCTACTAAAAATATCAACATAATACACCCTTGTCATAAGTCAATTTAGTATCAACATACACCGCTTCGGTTGGATTGGTGCTCCATTGGTTTGACCTTCTCAACATGTAAATTTTATTACTCCGCAAAAAATTCACCCTCCGTAGGAGCAGTCGCATCAAAGCAGTTAGTCTGCCAAACAAATCATGCAATTAGAATATATTTAAGATTACAGTCAAGAACAAAGATTTGAACAACCAACAAAATCAAAGATGGATGAAGACAAACCTTAACAAAATAGCCTGCAGATCTCAAGAAATAAGATGCATTAAATGCTCAACTTTTGGCCTATATCAAAAGTCAAGCTGGGATTAAACTTTATGTATCATAACAAAACATACACAATTCTAAACCATAGACTGCAGCTAGAGATCAAGAAGTCAAGAGGAGAAATTAATATCCTATAAGACGATGGATCCCCTCAGTTGAAGATAAAAGAAGATGGAGAGTGAGCTAGACACAGTGAGATGGAGAGAAAAAAATTGCATCCATCCATGTAGATGGTCAAATGAAGATAGAATACGAAGGAGAGAGGGTTACGTATCTTGAAAACATAAATCAAAAAAAGCATTCTTGAAAAGATAAACTGAAAAAGTAACATTGATGAGAGGGAATGCACTTTCAAATTTTGTACATAAAAGAGTTGTCCTTATGTAAAGGCCTTTATAAGATAGTATAGATATGAACAGTGGCGGATGTTGTATAGAAAAGGGGGGGAGGGTTCCAAGGACCCCACTGAATTGTTAAAAATAAAAATTATATAGGGTAAAAAATATCAAAAATACTAAATTTAGTCTTAGATCCCCCAGTAAAATTTTCCAAGAGACCCCATCTTGCCGGCAATTGACAAAAACACTAAAAAAGTCTCTTGAAATCAATAAAAAAACCGAAAAAATCCGTCGAAATCCACAAAAACACTAAGAAATCCTTCAAAATCGGCAAAAACACTAAGAAAAGTCCTTTGAAATCAACTAAAAAACTTGAAAAAAATTCCCGAAACGCGTCGGGTGACTTTACGCGCCTTTAGTCTACCTTAATGGGACCCCAGTGGATAAAAATCCTGGATCCGCCACTGGATATGAAAGTTATTTGTTTCTATGATTATCACCATCCATAAACAACACGAAATTTCTTATTTTTAAGCAATCTAGAATTCTTCCTAAAAGACATAGAGTAGAATTTGTAGGTACATCATTCAAAACATGATAAAATACATAATCAAATATCAAATTTATAGGTGCATTGTAAACTTATTTTTTTACGGGTTTAGTTGAATTGAGAAATGAGAATCTTTTGCTTCTTTGCTTCTTTTTCCTCTTCTCTTGCTCGTATCAAAATCTATTTCTCAATTTGGATAGTTAAATAAACAAACTACTAAAATAGGAAATCCTAACTATTGGTCTAATCCATCATATTTATAAATAATACATTTAGCATTTGACCAAACACTTAGAAAGAAATTTTGATATACTTGTCTCACAATTAGTATTTCTGATGAACACATCCATCGGATATAACTTCAAAGGATTAACATCCGAAGCTCAAGCTTAAGGTTTCGGATGTTGGACATTCATCGGATCCTTTAGTTAACTAAATTGTGAGATCAAATATTCTGTCTTGTGTCTTCTCCATCCGATTGACATATTATTCGGTCGTTTCATCTTAAGTTTCAAGAACCTATAATTCATCTCAGGTTGTTTCAGAATGCGACGAATTAGCTTCATAAATGTTCTAATGCTAGAATCTGATCTATAACTTATATTTAAGAATAGAAAAAGATAGGATTTTTACTTGTAAAAGTCTTGTAAATCTCTATTGATCCAAGAACATAATGCCTTTAATAAATTAGTAGACTAGTTAAAGTGAGATCAAGATATCCACCAAAGAGCCAAAAAGAAGATCAATACAAGATAAAGTCAAATAGTAGTCTAATAAATACTACTACTAGAAATCCAAATTTTGGAGTGCAAACTTGTCTAGAAAGTTTGACTCACCAACTCTTCCAACACTCATCCTAGTATGGAAACATACACAAGATGTCAACTAAAGTAAGTTTTAAACACTTTTTTATTAGTGCCATACTTCCTTTACCGTTCTCTCGGCATACGAAAGGATATCCTTGTCACCATTGCTAGTGACCTGTTTATGAAAGAACTTCTATGTGATAACAATGTTGAAAATGATGTGAGGCATGACATGGCGGCGAGGTAAAGCCTTAACCCTTACAAGATAGAACTAGTTTCCCATGATGGATGAGATACGCTCAATGGACGGTGTATGACTCCACATAATTACCTAACACAATATCCCCGATGACTCCATGATTTGAAAGGGTTTGGTTTTTTTGCATCTCCAAATCCTTATCCTCTTGTGCTATTTTCCTAGATTTGGGAGTAAGAAAAGTGTCATTGAAGTTTCACACCTTAAAATTCGGGTGTCTAGCTTGAAGATTTCAAGTCTTCTTCAAGGGAAACTTAAGATATGGGGTAAAATATAGATTTAGCATAAATCTAGCAAGTCGAGTTCTAGTTGCTTTGAAAAACTATATACATATCAAAATATCTCTATTTTGGATTTAAATACATCTTGATGGGTTTGTCCCATATTTGATGATTGTGTGCACTTCGATATGTTTTTGGTCTTGGAAAGGACTTCCATAATGTGTTATTTGTTATTTTGAGAAACAAACCTTCAATGATGGTTTAAATGATATTTATTTCGTCAAAAAAGGTTCTTGAGTATTTGGATGATTTTAGACGACAAATTGCTTGCTTCTTGAAAAATGTAGTTTTTGGATTTTACCCAACTCATGAAATTTAGTAATGGCACTAGAACACTTTTTGTTTATAAATATGTAAATCTTTAATACACGCCTATTATTGGCTTTGTGAGGATTTTGAAAATACAAACCAGATGGTTTTAGGCGTTCTAGTATTATGTTTCAATGAGGTGATGGTCTATGGACCTATTCATGTTATAGATGCCATGTATTTATTTAATGTCGGAAGTAATGCCTTTTCGGATTTTGTGGTTTACATTGACTTTATTTAAATAGTCAACTGTTATCAGGCTTTTTGGCTTGATTTTATTAACACAACCGAGTTTCAAAAAACGTTTGGCTGATTTCAATAACTTAATCCGAGGTTTTGGACGTATAATGCATTTGTTGCATATTTGATGAACATTACATGATTTAAGTATAATAGTCATTTAATTGAAGTCATGGAATGTTAGACTGTAATACATTGGATCCATAAGCACAGAAGTTTGTCTTGTTGTTAAGTGTGGAGTTTTGATGTCCATACTTAATACAAATGAGCGATCCCCAAGTCAGGAGTACAGAGCATACAGTGGTACCCAAATGGGTCTTATATAGAGCTATTAGCTTGGGGTGGTCTTCAGTCAAGTTGCTTAAGAGGCTAGGTCTTACGGAGATAGGTGACTTTTATAGTGACACTCATCCAAGGTCGAGTAGACACTAGGGCCATTGTGCGAGTCTTACAGTGGTACTCATTGTAATCGTATACAGAGATCGATGGCTAGAGGTGAAACTCGAGATTGGTGATCAGTGGCTTACTTTTGTGCTCCAACTATATTAAATGCAATAGGTTCTCTCCCTTTATCGAAATGTGTTTTTTTTTCGGGTACTTCATTACCCAAGAATTTGGTTCTTTGAATTTAGAGTTTTATTTACATTTGATATTTTGGAGTATATGCCTTGAGCATGTTTTTGGTGAGTTTGGATAATGAATTTAGCAAGGGCTGAATTTCAGTTGCGTTTTGCAGGATTTCCTACAATATGTTTTTCAGTCACAAGTTTAAGTTTGACTTGCTTAAATGGTTTTGTGGGAAAGTTCTTCTATGTAGGGTTGGCTGGAAGATAAGTGCATGGAGATCATCACAATCCTTTACAATGGAAACCTTGAGTATTGGGATGTATTACCTAGCTTTAACCTTGTGAAAAAGGTGTAGTTGCGGAAAGTAAGGCTATGGATGAGAATTCTCTTTTAGAGTTCTTGATAGTCGATGGACACTAAGACATTGGTCTTAAAGGTGCTACTTTATGGTGTTAGACTTGGTAGTACACCTTATGCCTAGTGCTTCAGTTGAGTGAAGATCTCCCACTTAGTCGTGGGGATGATTAAATGCTGAGATCCCGCTTTGTTCAAAATTTCATTTAAAAATTCCAATGTGTATTTTTGGTGGATTAGAAGTCATCCATAGTGGATACAATGTTTTCTACCTCACATCGTTTTGGACGCGTGGATGTGAAGAGCATTTTAGGAAGGAAAAAGGGTATGACTAGTGTTTCAATAGGCGCGCCATGACATCCTCCATGGCGCGATATGGCGCAAGATGCATCTCCGCCGTTACGAAATGACCCATATCATTTCTGTAAGGCTTGTGTCATGCCATAGCGCCGCAAGGCGTCTTTTTTTATAAGACATGACTTTTTTTCAACTTTTTTTCTTTTGTGTTTTTACAGTTTTGATTATAGATTTTATATTTTACAATTTTATTGATTTATCTAGTCACATCATTCACAGTTTCATGAATTCATAAAACCTTGTGGACTCATGATTAAAACGAAATTGTAAAATTACCTTTCTTGGTTCTATTTCAAATATTTAATCAAAATATATATTTATAATAATAATAATCTATATGATTTTTCTTCTTCTAATGTTAGTGTAAATTTTAAAAATCATCATCTAATTAGATAATTTATAGAATATATATCCATATATGTATATGTATATATAAAATTCTATATATGACATACAAATTTACCGCCTTATATAGCTCCTTGAAAAA
Source organism: Silybum marianum (assembly GCA_036898165.1). Classification (NCBI taxonomy): domain Eukaryota; kingdom Viridiplantae; phylum Streptophyta; class Magnoliopsida; order Asterales; family Asteraceae; genus Silybum; species Silybum marianum. The sequence goes on from CM072528.1 coordinate 16,819,912, forward strand.
CTCCATGGCCTCGGCATGGCATGTAAGGCTTGAGACTTGACCTTGCCACCATACCACACCTCATGCCATTTTTAACCTTGGTTATGACACCTTACTCGAGTTTGAAAGACCAAAAACGGTCATCTTATAAAAAAACTGGATGAAAACTGTTTTCTGAAACTATGCTATGGTATGATGAGATAACTAGGAAAGTTAATTGTAGTGGAATCTTCTTCCGGATCACTTTTGAGTATTGGGGACGACCTCTAGGTGCACGAATTAGGTCGAGATTTCGAGGACGAAATCAATTTCAAGGAGGGGAGGAAAGTAGCACCCATATTTTCATTGTCGCTGTTAATTTTAAAAATTTCAGAAAATGATCTATGAATGGCTAGTGAAATGAACGATGAATGATCGAAGAAAATGGTCGAAGAATGTTAAAACCCAGATCCCAGTTATCACTCAGTAGATGTTGATCACAGTTTATATAATGAACAGTAAGCGGAAGCAATCAGTAATCAACAATAACACTAGAATTGGTTAATCGAAATGGAAGAACAGATTCATATCACTTGAAAGATATTTGTATTTCACTCAGTAAGTCGAATGATTACAGTACGCACAAAATAATATCACAAGTTCTCTCCTATTCAATCAACACCAAATACAAGGGACGCTCCATCTATTTATACTAAACAGTAGATCACGATCAAGGAGCTATTCCCTAACAAACTGCTACGTAGACCAAATATCTAGCAAAGCTTGTTACACGGTTATGCCACGTCATAAGTCAAGTGTAGACATCTTGTATTTGAACAAAAAGGGACTTTGTCTTCTGGAACGGAAGGTTGTCTTCTAAGATGATCTTCTGAATAAATGACAGCCTTCTGGAGAGAGCTTTTGGAAAAATCCACTTTGTCTTAGAAGATATTCGGTTCATACTTTTAAATAGAATTATATTCTAACAATCTCCCCTTAAGTATGAATACAGAACTAATACAAGTAATTTAGAAAAGACAAAGGTGAAAATTCATTACATTACAAAAAGTGAAATTACAAAGTTTAAATTTACAGATAATGCTTAGAATGGAGCTTCTGGATGACCGCTGATAATTTTGAAGAAGGTTCTTGTGAATTCTCTTAGGCTGAAGAAACCTTTGATGTGTAAGTCCATATCACAAGCAACTTTCATGATTTTTGAGTTCAGATCTTCCATTTTGTGTACAATATGCCCATGAATAACTTGCAGAACTTTTGATGAGTACTTAAATCCTTCTCGTGTTCAAAAAAATCTTCTGTTGTATGGCCTTCTGAAGACGACACCCACTTCTGGTTCATACACAATAGTACCAACTCTCATATTCTCCACACCTTTTAATTCTTCATTCGAAGCTGTGACACTTAGATGAATTATGTTTCGCTCCATGGTTGTTTGGAAATCTAGCTTTGCACGGTATTCCACAAACGCTTCCATAATTGCTTTTAACCTCTCGAAGGCCACAAAATACTCTTGCCCTTTGCCTTGCTTCTCCTTTAAATATTTTCTAAGAGGTAAAAGATCACATGGGAGGCAAACGTGATCCGGATATCTGGGTTCACGGAAACCCGGCGGCTGATGCATGTACATAGTCTCCTGAAGGTGTCCATGAAGAAAGGTGTTGATCATAACTTCTCTCAGTGATTTGAATATGATTCGTCTGCATACTTAGTGAAATTCCATTTGTAAACTTATGCTTAAATCAGCGATAGCATACGCTGAGTGTTATTAGCGATCGCTGAAATTTAGAAGCATCAAGTCTACCCCTGAAGATCTGAAGATCAACCATCACACCAAAGGAATATTCAGCGAAAGTCGAAGACCAAGCTGAAGAAAGAGATAGTCAGCTAATGATCTGAAGCGGTGCAGTAATAGCAATCAATATCTAAATCAGAGTGTGAAGTCTTGTTAAGCCTCAGCGATACTATGAAAGTTCATCCTTGAAGTTTCAAGTTCAGCGATCAAGTGAAGTTTCTCAAACAAGATTAAGATTGATCTAATCCTCGATGCACAAAAGTGAAACCTTATACTATGTTAGAGAAGGACGTACAGATTGTCTCATATGTCCCCCTCATATCTGATATGGTACTGTTTACATACGGCCAAAAGCATGGTTACGTTCTGAACAAAGGACAAGCTTCCTGTGGATGCTTGACATGTGGAATATACCTTTTGTCTTGCATTAAATGCAAACGGGTATAATTAAGATGAAGATATCTTCTTCATCTTCATCATCTTCATGCATGCTACTTTCTATTTCCTAAAACCTCTGTCTCTTTATTTCTTATTTCATTGTGCATCAATCTGTGTGATTTCTTAAGTTAAAATAGAATAGGTTTACTTGTTCTAATTCCGCTTGTAACTGTAAATTTGTTATTCAATATAAACTCATTTAAAAACGAAAATCTGTCTGTTTGTATTCAACCCCCCCCCCTTCTACAAATTGTTTCTATACCCTTGAACTCTTGTAGACTCCTTTGGGACCAACAAGTGGTATCAGAGCAGTGTTTCTTGCTTATCTTTAAAATATCTTTGAACAAAATTTATTTTAAAATGACTAATACTAATACAAACTATATTGATAATAGATCTTTAGCTAAACCTCCAATATTTAGCCATGATAACTTTCCACTATGGAAGGAAAGAATGACTCTATTCCTAGAAGGGTCCGATCCTAAGATCCCCTACTATCTAGAAAATGGACCATTTGTTCCTACAACTTTAGTAGCTAGTGTCCCTGCCACTGCTACCACTTCGCTGAAAGAAGTATTATCAAAACTCCAAATCAATGGACTGGAGAAGAGAAAAAGGAAGTAACTATAGATGCTAAAGCTAGATCCGTAATTGCTATGTCTTTATCAGATGAGGCCTATCATTCTGTTATGAAGATGAGAACGTCTCAGGCCATGTGGGATACCTTGTGTATTCAATATGAAGGGACTGATGAAGTCCAAATTACTAGGTGTATTAATCTGGTAAGACAGTATGAAATCTTTATGCACACAACAGGTGAAACTATTTCTCAAATTCACCAAAAATTTAACTGTCTCTTGATTGACATGAAAACTGTCAACAGAGAATACTCCAATGCTGAAATACTGACAAAATTCATGGAGGCACTACCTGAACAATGGGGAATGTACACTACATGCTTAAAACTGTCAAAGGATCTTGAAACTCTCTCTCTGAGTGCCTTATATGGAATGCTCTTAAAGAAGAGCAATCTCAGGCGTTAAGAAAAAACCTCATAAATGAACTCAAGGGTGTCAAAAGTACTTCTTTGGAACTAGTGACTTCAGAGGTAGAACCATCAAAACTTGTTTCCTCTTCCATTACCTCTATCACTGAATTAAATCAAAATAATTCAGAAGAACTCACTGATGCTGACATCTCTGAGTTTGACAACTCTCTGGCACTTCTAACAAACAACTTTAAAAGATTTGCTAGAAAGAGCAACTTTCGAAAAACTCCCTCTATCACTGACTCTGATATGTCAAAAACTCTGTCCGCTAAAAAAGCATCTGCAATATGCTATAACTGTCAGGGAAAGGGTCACTTTGCTAGCGAATGTAGATCTAAGAAAGTAGCTGCTACCACCACCTCTCAGAACTTTAATAAAAAGGAAAAGTACTTCTAGTTAAAAAATAAGTACAGAGATCTGAAAAAGAACCAGCAAAAGGGCAAACATCTAATTGCTGAAGAAGTTGACTGGGATCAAGAAGAAGATTGGGCCAAAACATTTGATGAATCAGGCTCCGATGAAGAAGATATTGCCTATGTCTAATGGCAAAAATTGAAGAAGCTGAAGAAGTCTCTGAAACTTCCAGCTCTGAGTCTCCTTCAAGTCAGGTAAGCATTCCTATAAAATCCTCTATACCTGAAAGTGATGACCTGTCCGCTCTCGATGCTATGACTGTTGATTTTTACAATGCTCTGAATGGAAAGATTAAAGTTGAACAAATTAATATTGATCTTTCTGAACAATTGAAAAATTGTCATTTAAAAATCAAAGAACTAAAAAAGATTGAAGATTCGCTAAAAGATCAAGTCTTTGTAAATCAGACAATTAGCATTGAGAGACAACAAGCCATTTCTGAAAAGGAAAAGGCCATCGCTGATCTTAAGGCTGAAAAGGCTACCATCAAAGGATGGTGCACGGCCTGTGATAAAGTCAGCAAGATCATCAATGCTCAAATTCCTTTGAAAGCCAAAAGTGGGTTAGGCTATAACCCTGATAAAGAAGAATCAGAGAACGATCATTCCATGTTGAAATTCAGAATGTTCGTCTCTTCTATCCCTGATCCTTCATCATCTGAAAATTTGACCATTCTTAAATCTGATGATTCTAAGAAAATGATCAAGAACAAAGTTCATGACCACGTTTCTAAAGTCAAAAACTTTCAGAAACAGAAAAATAATTCCTATGTTCCTTCAGTAAGTCATCCTAAAGTTGGGAAGAAAATCCCTGGATATATTCAGCGATCAACTCCTAGAATTAAGATTGATCTTACACTTGTCCCTAAAAAGATTGTTATACCTCCAAGGACATTGGACAAAGGAATTTTAGGCTCTTCTCCTGAAAACATCTTTTCTAGTTCTTTTAATTCCTTCAATTCCAAACCTGCTCACAAATATAGGAAATGCTATCACTGTGGTGAAAATACCCACATTGCCAGCAAATGTCCTAATGCTAATAAAGCTAAGAAATTAGCTCATGGAAAGAAAATAGCTCAAATTGACAAATAAGCGAGAGTGAAATCCACCAAGGTTGGGAAATCTACCAAGGTGAAGATATCCACTAAAGAGAATTCTTCAGCTAGTAACTCTTCCGCCACTCCTTCCATTAACACAGCAGGACCCATAGTAATATGGGTAACTATGAAAAATTAATCCTTTTGTTGTATGCAGAGTGCCAAAGGCATCTGGTATCTTGATAGCGAATGCTCAAAGCACATGAGTGGCAGAAAATCTCTGCTCTCTGAATACAAGGAAGAAGCTAGTCTCTCAGTGACCTTCGGAGGAAATGGCAAAGGATACACTAAAGGTTATGGAATTTTATCCAATGGAGCTACTTCATTCTCTCGAGTCGCTTACGTTGAAGGACTAAAGCACAATCTATTGAGCGTTAGTCAGCTAGTTGACAAAGACTTCAAAGTTCTATTTCTAAAGAATAGATGTGCTGTCACTGATTCTAATGACAAACTTGCTTTAACAGGTAAAAGAGTTGAAAATGTGTATGTCATTAATATGAATAGCTCTCACTCTAAAAACATGTGTTTTATCTCAAGAGCTTCCTCTGACATAAACTGGTTATGGCACAAGAGACTCTCTCATCTAAACTTTAAGACAATCAATGAACTGTCTCAAAATGAACTTGGTAGGGATCTCCCAAATCATATCTTTGCAAAGGAATCTCTTTGCTCAGTGTGTGAAAAGGGAAAATTGACAAAAGCCTCATTCAGATCTAAACAAGTTTCTTCAGTGACCTCACCTCTTCAACTTCTCCATATGGATCTATTTGGACCTGTCAATGTTCAATCTCTATCTGGAAAGAAGTACACTCTTGTGATAGTTGATGAATATTCCAGATGCACATGGGTATTCTTTCTTCGATTCAAAAGTTATTACAGCTTTCATCAAAAGAATGGAGGTCCTTAATAATCTAATCGTTCGTTCCAGGAGAAGTGATCATGGTACAAAGTTCAAAACAGTACCTTGATTAATTTCTTTGAAGAAAAGGGAATCACTCACAACTTCTCATCAGTGAGAACTCCTCAGCAGAATGGAGTCGCTGAAAGAAGAAATCGAACTATTATTGAAGCAGCTCGCTCAATGCTCAACGAATCGCATCTACCTACTCAATTATGGGCTGAAGCAGTCAACACAGCTTGCTTTACTCAGAATTGATCCATAATAGTAAAGCGATTCAAGAAGACCTCCTATGAACTATTTCATGGAAGAAGACCCTCTCTAAAATATCCACACATCTTTGGATGTAAATGTTATATTCTGAATGACAGAGATCATTTGGGAAAGTTTGATCCAAAAGCTGATGATGGGATATTTCTTGGATACTCTTCTGTATCCAAGTCTTTCAGAATCTTCAACAAGAGAAGACACCACGTTGAAGAATCCATGCACGTCAACTTTGATGAGTCTCGTCCAATTAATTCTGCTCCTATCCCTGAAGAAGATGAGGAGTTGAATGAATGGATGAGATCTCATTATGGGGAACCTGAAACTTATTTCAGCAATCAATCTAATGCTGAAACAAATCATGATGGAATCCCTGATCTTCCTACTTCAAGCAACGATCCATCAACATCAAGGATCAACATCACTCCTCTCAATCAGATTCCTCTATCTGATGCTTCTTTAGAAAATTCTCCAGTGAATAACCAAGCTTCATCTTCTACTGATCAACCCTCTGAATCTCATCCAGAATTGATCTTAAATGAAGTTCCGATCGCTGAAACGATCAATGACATCCCTGAAAGAGAACAAATCTCTGAATCTATTGTTGATCAATCTCCTCAACCTCCAGCTCAGCAATGGACTGCAAATCATCCAATAAATCAAATCATTGGTGATCCAAATGCAGGTATCAAGACTTGTAGAGGTACAGGTAATATTTGTCTCTATGTTAACTTTATTTCTCTCTCTGAACCTAAGAAGATAGATCAAGCTATCTCTGATCCTAACTGGGTCTCTGCCATGCAAGAAGAACTAACCGAGTTTCGTAGAAACAAAGTTTGGAATCTTGTTGCTCGTCCCGCTGATAAAACAGTAATAGGAACCAAATGGGTTTTTTGAAATAAGCTGGATGAAAATGGCACTATTATTCGCAATAAGGCTAGACTTGTTGCTCAGGGATACAGACAGTGTAACACCCGGAAATTTATCACGAAAGGTTATGTAAATTAGCATTGTAATATTTTATTTATATGCAAATGGAAGGTTTCAAGTGTATAATTTTGGATTGTAATGGATTGGGGGATAGGAACGGAAGCCGGGAGAATTTTTACTTTCGGTACGGTTTGGGTAACTATGACACGGCGACTATGCTAGTGTCATAGTCGCATGGCACGGTCGTAGGGAAGGAAACAGGCCATTTTTTTGAGAAGTTTCGGTTTAAAACTCGCGATATGACTCGTGACTATGACATGTCATAGTCGCCAAGGGCATAGTCGCTCGTGTGTTCTAGAGTGCACAATAAGGTGCAATTTTCAGCTCTTTAGTTCAAGATCGAGAGCAGAGCTGTTAGGGGCGATTTATAGGGTTTTGTTACCCTCACCTACCTCTTTCCATCTCATTTATTGCTACATTAAGTGAGGATGCAAGTAGAGCTTTGGGATTTAAAAGCTTCAAGTGGTGGTGTTCTTCATCCTTTCAGCTAGTTCAACCATCTCCATCATCTTAGAGATTTTCTAGGGTTTTGTCAAAGTCTAGCTTGTGAGTTCATTCTTACCTATTAAACTTTATACATGTCAAAATGAAGTATTTTACCTTAATATGATGTTTAAAATGAGTATATCTATACTTGGAAGATTTTGGTAAAACTAGGTCAAAATGTGTCATTTATGGTTTTTCTTTAAAATGATGAATTGGAAGTCAAGAACGGTTTTGGAATACTCTCATGAGTTTTAAATACAAGAAAAATGATGTATAAACCTAAATGATAATTCGACCTAATTTTGGAAGGAAGGTTCTTGGAAGCACGATGTTTTACTTCACAGAGATTTGTGAAGAGAAGTTAATACATTGGAAACAATTGAATTAAGATGTTACACTAGTGTAAATGGATCCATGGGCACATATAGTCAGAAGTACTTGGGGAAGGCACTTGTAAGAGATCCCGGTTTGGGGTTGAGCTTGTATGGTTAAGTAATCGACCAAATGACGGGTCATTCTCGTAGAAGTTCCCCCCAAGAGAAGTAAAGCGTGTCTTTCAGGTGTAAATCGTAGAAGTAAAGAAAAAGAGATGTTTGGGGAAAATCCTTCGGTTATATGTTTATTTACCGCTTTCGAAGTTTAAATGGCTTTTCTATATTTTTGAACTGTTTGTTGTCACTAGGCTTTAAGCCTAACACTTTTCTTAAAATGACATGTATAACAGGTGATCAAGTGGGTGGGGCTTGATGGGATGAGTGAAGCTAGGTGTCGGTAGTGGCATCATTTTTTATGTGCACCTCGTGTGTGTAGATGGAGTTGCATAGAAGATTATTTTGAGGATTTTAGTGACACCCGAACTTAATCTGTATTTTGAATTTTATAGATTACTAGGTTGTCATTTAACATTCCTATAGATGTTGTAAACTCACTCTAACTTTCTCCCCATCTTTATGGGTGATGTTTTATGAAGTAGAAGTTATTCCGCATTTTATTTGATTTTAATTAACTCCCATTTTTAGGGGTGTTACAAGTTGGTATCAGAGCTCTAGTTTAAGTGAACTAGGTACGAACCTAAGATGCCTAGACTTAAGCTGAGACTTTAAGTGATGTTTTGTGAGAATGGGTAGACACTCTGGAGATAAGAGAGCTCTAGACGAAAATACGCTGATCATGAATTATGACTTTGGTAATAGGGATTCTTGTGTATATGATATATCCAATATGTCACGTAGCTAATGCTATTTTGGGTGCATTGTATTCTGAGTATGCTTATTTTACTACTGTTGCAATGATTGGTGAACGTGTTATACGTACTTATATTAGCTTTGCCTTACTTACGTTCTATCATCTTGACAGACTAAGATGGTGAACACTCGTACGAGGTCGCGAAACGATCACGAGACAGCGGAAACTACTCAACCACCTCTGAACCCTACTGTTGTTAGGAGATCACCACCCCGAATTGACCGATTGCCGGAAGTGGACCTTAATGTCGGGATTGGCCCCGCAATGGTAGTAGCAGGCTCACAAGATGAGCTCCGGCTTAGTATGGTGCAAGCAATGAATTCTGCGTTTGCCCAGCAGCATGAGATGATGCTTAAAATGTTTGAAGAAAGAGATGTCAGCCAAGGAAGGCATGAAGCGACTGCCTAGAACGCGGTAGGGGGTTCCGGAGGAAATGGAGCCGTAATTGCCACGGAGGAGACACCGTGACGGAGGTTAGAAGAGCGGGAAAAATTTGCTCGTACAAAGACTTTATGTGTACCAAACCGCTCGAGTTTTCTGGTTCGAATGATCCGCTAAAGTGCATCCGGTGGTTGGGAGAAATCGAGCAAGCGTTTAGCTCGAGTGATTGTGAAGGGAGGCACAAGGTGAAGTTTGTTTCGCAAATGCTACGGGGCGAGGCCCTAATATGGTGGGACGTTACTACAACTACTCTTGGTCCCGTGATCGCCTCTATGCTCACATGGGAGATGTTTAAAGCGAAGGTCATGGAAGAGTATTGTAATGAATGGGCTATCGAACGGATTGCCGATGAGTTTCGGGCTCTCAAAAAGGGGAATAAAACCGTGAGAGAGTACACCCGGTTGTTTGTAGAGAAGTTGAGTTAGGTTGGGCATGTGGCCTCGGATGAGAAAGAAAAGATAAAGGCTTACATCAATGGATTACCTGCAGATATGATGGATAGGGTGCGTGCTTCAAAGCCCTCTACTCTTTGTGAGGCAATTGAAGGAGCCCAACATAAGGAATATGCTATTAGCTTGGGTATTGAAGAAAGGTTGGGAATTGGAGAAAAGAGGAAGTGGGAAGGGCATGCGGCGCCTTCCAAGAAATCAAATAACAACACCACAAGCACCAACAACAACAATCGAAGAACCGATTCTAGGAGGGAAGCAAGTTGGTTCCCCAAATGCCGGAGCAAGCATTTTGGAGCTTGTAGCCCGGTCCCGGGTAACTATTTTAGATATGGGAAGAGTGGGAATCAGATTCGTGATTGCCCGGTCAAGTCAAGGACGTGTTTCGAATGCAAGGAACCGGGCCATTACAGGAGCGATTGCCCGAAGTTTAAGACAGGGAATTCTCAAGTGAAAGTTGGTGGGGGTCAGAAGGCAGTGGGAAGAGCTTTCAAGATGACAGCGGATGAAGCGAAGGCATCGACGGATGTGGTGTCGGGTACGTTCCTTGTCAACTTCGTACCCGCTCATGTTCTTTTTGATTCTGGTGATACTTTTTCTTTGGTATCCACTTCTTTCTACTTAAATCTGCATGTACCTGTTATTACTTTGGAAGATACTTTTATTGTTGAAATAGCTGATGGTAAACAAGTTGTTGTCCGTGATGTCCTTAGGGATTGTGTGGTAGAAATTGAAGGAAGTAAGTTTGGGATAAACCTATGCCTATGACAATAGGAGGATTTGATGTGGTAATTGGAATGGATTGGTTGGCTAAGAACCAATCTGAGATTTCGTGTTCCAAGAAGTTGATTCGAATTCCGTTATCGGATAGTAGTATGGTGATAGTCTACAGGGAAAGAAGGAAGGGTGGAGTTGCATTGTTAACCTTGGAAAAGGCACGCAAGTGTTTAGCCAAGGGATGCCTATCATATTTAGCATATGTATTAGATGCGAAGTTAGGGAAGAGGAAATTAGATGATGTACGAGTTGTTAATGAATTTCCAGATGTGTTCCCCGAAGATCTACCCGGCTTGCCACCCGATAGACAAGTGGAGTTTCGAATAGATCTACTACCGGGGGCCGCTCCGATTGCTAGAGCACCCTACCGGTTGGCACCATCCGAGATGCAAGAAATGATGACACAATTACAAGATCTCCTTGAGAAGGGTTTCGTAAAACCAAGCTCGTCACCGTGGGGAGCTCCGGTTTTATTTGTGAAGAAGAAAGATGGCACTATGAGAATGTGCATTGATTATCGTGAACTTAACAAGGGAACCGTGAAGTCGTTTTTGCTTTCTAAACACATTTAACAAAGTCAAAACATCCAGGTCAAACTCGAATTTGTCCAATTTGATCAAAATCGAAAAACGAAAGAGTTCGAACTTTTCAAGAACTCGATCTAAAAATCATCAAATTGAATCTCAGATCTTCCATAGTGAGGAATAAGATCAATCTACAATGATTCCATCATTATTTTCGAGTAGAATGAAGTCAATTAACAGATCAAAAACTATCAAATTGAAAGATTTTGATAAAAAAAATGATCACTTCATGTCTTCAAAAACCTTCAAAATCTTCAAGAAATCTTCATTTAATTAGATTAATTCTTTGCATAATTCTTCTGTTTAACCTATGATACCAATTGTTAAACTCAAATCTATCAAGTAACAATGATATAATCAAGAACACAATCAAGATTTCTCAAATCATATGTATTTTGATGTGTTTCCCTATCTTGATTTTCTCTCTACAATCCCTCTACAAGATTTACAATGGATGGTCTATCTTCAATTACATTGAAACATACTATTTATACATCTTGACTAATACAAGTCAAACTAACATAGTAAACTACAAAATAAGCTCCTTATGTTGACTTTGGTGACTTGTTGACACTATATGTTTGACTCTTCAATATTCAAACAATGTCATCTTAATATAGAAAATATTAATCTTAACACAATGCTACGACAATGAATTAGCAATAGCTAGTTCCGCCACTTATTTTAACGAATACTCCCTCGAGCTTTACATCTACACAATAACCTGTCTTTAGAAGTTGTATATCTTTATGCAACACTAAGACCGTAGAAGAAGTGTTTGATGACATCCTTAATGTATATGGATCAACAAATCTTTTTGTTTAAAATCATTTTCTCAAGTATATTAGTATATCATCAAGTTGATGTGTTCCAAACTTATTCATAGTCCACTACACTTTAATACTTTACTAAGTGACCAGCTGTGAAGAATTAATCTTCTTAAAAGACATAAATAACAAATCTCTTTGTTTAAAAAAAGGCAACTTTCTCGAGTATACTTCTTATATCGTTCAAGTTGTTGTCCATTCAAGTGGCTTATCTCTAAGAGCACAACACTTTAACATTTTTTTAAATAATCAACTTGTCAAGAAGTGTCTTGTTATATTTTATAAAACTTATATAAAATCGTGGACTATTAGTATTGCAAAACGGTGTCCACATTCCTTTCGTTTGAGAACTCACCATTTGTCTCTCAACCAAGATATGAAATTGAGTTACTCATAACTCAATTAAAATGCAACATAAAGTAAAAGGAGACATAGAATAAAAATATAAAGATAAGAATGTAAATTCAAAATAGAAATTGGAATGGCAACATGGCGGTTTTTAGTGTCCCGACCTCGAAACCGTTAACCATAACTGCCCGGGTCCGTGTCCGTGTCCCGATCCTTGTCGGTATGTGTGTTAAGAAAACCATTGGACTGCTCAAACCGGTCGAACCAAGTCAAACCAGACCGTTTTTTGCAGTTTGAGTGGTCTGGTCTGAAAAATAGCCAAATCGCTCCATTCGGTTTGGTTTGTGGTTTTCGCATTTTATAAGTGAAAGGCCTTATTTCGTTTCGTTCCTGTTCTTCATTTCCTTCTTATCAGTCTGGACCGGACTGACTACAAAAAAATGTATTAATTGTATTTATTTTTAATGTTGTAGATTTTATTTTTATGGTCCGGTTATAAAGAACGTGTCAAAGACGTTATGGGTTTTTAGTTTTATTTTTAAATTCTCAAATTTTGAAAACTTGCAAAAATCAAATTCCAAGCCGTAGTTCGCTTTCCTTAATCTCTGTCTAAAATTCCAACTATTGTTGGTGGAGTTGTTTAACTTTTTTTTCATTTGTTCCATGTCTTTTTGTAATTTTAGAAATACATGTTTTTTTATAATTCCGACCCGTATACGATATTCTAATAGTGTGATATTGATAGAAATTTCATTTTAGATGTAGATATCATTTTTTTTAAACCCATAAGAGGCTCAAACCGCCCCAACCAGTCAGACCAGACCGCGTTTTTGTAGTCCAGTTTCACCAGTTTGGTCACTTGCTCCAAAACCGGTTAGTTTGAAAATTTTCTAAATCACAATAGTGGTTTGAGGGATTAAACCGCCCAAACCGATTATTGGCATATTTTAGATTCCAAGAGAGACTAGGTCTGCCGATTGCTCTCGTTACTGGCTGATAAGGACTTCAAAAAATAACATCCTAACAACATTCCTAACAACACTGCCCGTCGTGGATCTTATTGGGGATCCCAATCGGGTCCCCCAAAGTTCCGTGGTCCCATTGGGAACCGTTAAGCATAAAAATCAACGTTACCCAATTGTTTTACCCAAACCCGAACATAACTCAAACAAAAATTCAAACAACAATTGCTGGAAATAAATCATGACAAAATTGTAACTTAATAGTGGAACTGTATTCACTAAATGTGAGTTGTGACCTTATGGAAGAAATAGACGTGACTGGTGAGAGAGGCTGAAGCAACGACGGAGGAGACCGAGAGCGAGGACTAGCTGACTATGAGGTCTAGACTAGCCAAGAGTGAGGAATAACCGATTAAATTATGAGGAGAAAAGCCGAAAACCAAAAGTGGTCGATTTAGAATATTAGGCTACTAGGATTTAGGGCATGTGGTATGGGTTTGGGCTTAATCTCTTTTATATACTTCGCCCAAGAGGATATTGGGTTTTCAAATATTACATATATATATATATATATAATATATAATATAATAGAGGATGGTTCAAATGAGAACTCAAATTTGGTTGTGAACGTAAGGACAAATGAGAGTACGACACGTGTCTCATTCAAAGAAATATTCAGACTGAATATACTATTTATTCAGTTTGAATATACAAAAATAGATGAGATTTTGTCCCATCGGCTCTAAACAATCTTGTTTTGAAATATTCAGACCGAATATAGTATATATTCACTCTGAATATTTCTTTGTATATTCAGTCTGAATAATCTGAATTTCAGACACGTGTCGCGCTCTCATTTCACGTTCACAACCAAATTTGAGTTCGCATTTGAACTTTTCTATATATATATATATATATATATATATATATATATATAGGAAGAGGTTCAAATGAGAACTTTGTAAATTTAAAGAAACAAAGAAACTCATTTGGGACCATATATGATGTGGGTCCTACCAATAAAAAATAATATATGATTTTCAACGGTGGACCCTATCGAATCAGATATGATTTTTTATTGGTGGGACCCACATCATATGTAGTCCCAAATGAGTCTCTTTGTTCATTTAAATTGGGGGTGTTCTTATTTGAACCCTCCCCTATAAAAATATATATATATATATATATATACATGTAGTATATGTATATATAGAGGGATAATCAAATACAAACTCATATTTATTTACAAACTATACAAACTGGTTCAAATCAATATAAAAATAATTTTTTTTCATTATTTGTTTTTTATCAAATACTATGGTTTAAAATATTATTGCACATATGTTTGTTTCACCTTGTGAGAAAATTAAATGTGAAAGTTTTTCATTATGAAACAAAAACATGTGAAACTTTTTCGTAAAAAAATATATGAGAAACTTTCAACTTATGAAAACAAATACATGTGAAACTTTTACATTATGAAACAAAAATATATGTAATAACAAAAACATGTGAAACTTTTTCGTAAAAAAATATATGAGAAACTTTCAACTTATGAAAACAAATACATGTAAAACTTTTACATTATGAAACAAAAATATATGTAATAATATCTTAAATCATAGCATTTGATGAAAAAATCATGAAAAAAAATTATATTTATATTGATTTGAACCAGTTTGTATAGTTTGTACGTAAATATAAGTTTGTATTTGAACTTTCTTCTGTATATATATATATATATACACACACACGGAGGTTCATGCAAGGACAATAACAATTTACGAAAATGCAAGGACAATCGTCAGCCAATCATTTTTGTACATGAAATTCTCATTTACAAAATCAAATGTGATTCATGTACAAAATCAAATGTGATTTTGTACATAATCATAAATGATGCGGGCGACTTTCCATGCGACTTAAGTGGCCCCAAAAGTCGCCCGCTATAGTTAGTGCAAAATCACATGTGATTTTGTACATGGAAAAATTTAATGTATAAAATGATTGGTTGAGGATTGTTTTCGCATTCTGGTAAATTGGTACCATCCTCGTATAAACCCGCCTCTAAATATATATATATTTATATATAATATATATATATAACATTAGGTCAGGCTGGACCGGTGAGTATTGTCCCTATCCCCGTCCCTGTTATGTTGTCCCTAAACCCGACCCGATTTGTCCGGTTTTCGATTTTCACTTTTGTTTCGTTTTTTGGACATACCTAAATAAAAATTAAATGAAAGAATGTGAATATCAAAAGTAATACTTAAAAAAAACAATCAAACGTTTTATAGGAAAATTTATTGAAAACGTTGGTTATCGAATGACGATTCCTTCTCAACACACACCACTTTTGACTTTGGAGTGCCAAAATGTCGATTCTAACTTCAAAATCGACAATACGTGGTGCCAATTTCTAAACTGTCAATTTCTTGTTCTTAGAATCTTTGAAGTTTTAAGAGACTTTTACAAGCACCAGTAGTCATAATATTCTCTTGGTGTTTATGGGCACAAAGGATTGGGAACCTTCAAGTACACAAAAGCAAGCTGGTGTCCCACCTGTTGCTTCAATTGTTATATATCTGAATGTGGTGGAATGACAGCCTCAAAAGTCACAAAAACAGCCTCAAAAAGCAAAGGACTGTTGGTAATTAATTAAAATATATAACTTATATATATATTAAACCAATAAATATTCACATTCAACATGTTTCCTGTTTATAATTACAATACCAATTAACACATTATGAAACAAATAAGTTCGACTATAATGAAAAGAATATGACGAACCTATACAAGGACCGAAACCGAAATCAAAACCTGATCCAACTATTTATACACACCAGACAGTATGCATTTACTTCCTAAAACAAATTCAAGCCAATTACATAGGCACAAACATGACAAAGAACAAACCCAAAAAAAATAAAATTTAAAAAAATAATAAATAATACTCGCGCAACAAATACTTAATTATACCATACTTTCGTCTTTCGTTATCAAGCCTTCACGTCGTCTTTGGTTTCCTTTGTTTCCTGAGGAGTCTTCGGGTTCTGGTTCTTCCCGATTATAGCTTTCTTCGCTTTTATGAACGATTTCTTCACCTTTCCCATAATGCTATTCGATTGCTTTGGAGTTGCAGATTTCTCTTCATCTTTAGGATCTGTTGATTTTGTTTCATCAACTGCTTCTTTAGATTTTTCAGAATCTGCTACTGTTTCCTTCACATTTTCATTTTCTGCTTCATTTCCTTTGGTTTCAACAGCTGCAACAGTTTCTTGTTTCCCATTTTCCACCTCTTTATCTTCAACTTGTTCATCTTTTTTCTCAACAGTTTTAGGTTCATCTTCAACTTTTTTATCATTTTCTTCAGTTTTTACTGGCGGAACTTCCACTTCCTCTTGTTTCTTTTCAGCAACATGATCAGGAACTGCTTCTTTCACATCCACTTGTTCATCTACATTCTTTTCAGCAATCTCAGTAACTTCTTGTTTCTGTTCAGCCATTATTGGTTCAGTCTTAATCTCTTCAGACGGTTCTTCCAACCCAGTTTTCTTCACTTGTTCCTCAACTGGAATCTCAATCTTTTCAGCAACTTGTGGTTCTTTTTCGACATTCTTCTTTTCGACCTCTTCTGGGCATCCAGTATTCTTATCTTCAGCTACCGCTTCTTTAACCTCGGTTTTCTCTATTTCAACGGCAGGCGAAACTTCTGTTTCTTTATCAACAACCGACACTTCAGTCGTCGGCTTTTCTTCTTTTTCCGTCTTCTTTACTTCTTCAACATCAATGGGTTCAGTTTTCTTTTCTTCTGCTTCAACTGCAGGATTCTTGGTTTCGTTATCGAGAGCCATCACTTCAGTCTTTGGGGTTTCTGATTCTTTTTCTTCTTCGATTTTAACAGATTCAGTTTCTTTTTCTTCCACTAATTCAACGGCAGGTAATTCGGTTTCTTTATCCACAATGGTCACTTCAGTCGTAGGCTTTTCTTGCTCCTCAACCTTCTCTATAACTTTTTCAATGGCAATGGGTTGATCAGATTTCTTTTCGTCGCATATTTCTTCGGTTACTGGCAATTGAACAGCTGATATGTCCTCGATCTTTGGCTTTTCCTCATCGGGGATCGATGAATCCTTCACTTCTGTCTTCGGTTCTTTAGTAGGTTCATCAGTGTCAACAACTTGTTCAACTGGTTTCACATCTCCATGAATCTCCTCCTTCACTTCCTGCAATGTATTTCCAAATGGTGGTATTTAGATTCATCCTATTTAGAGTAAGGGAGTTTAGGTGGTGTTTGTTTCATGGATTTTGTTGGAATTGGATTTTGTTTCATGAAAATGATGAATTCCGTTACCATTACATTGGATATCACAAAGAATCCAATTCCATCCAACCAAACATATGGTCAAATTCCATCAAATTTCATTCTAATTCCTTCAAAGTCAAATTCCTTTGATGGATTCCATTCCATCGAATTCCATTCTGCGAACCAAACGCTCCCTAAGGGTTGGTTGGATTCCAGTCAGTGAGAATGGAAGTGATGGTGAGAAGTGTAAGAAAAGATTTTCATACTTGAATCAATCCTAATTGAATGACAGCACTAATGAGTTGCAGCCTGATCAATTCTCTTCTAAATCGCAATTCATGGATGGGCATGAGATTAAAAGTGATTAAGGATTCAAATCTCTAATTACGCTTTTAACTCTATTTTCTCACGCGATCATTCGCCTTTTACAATAAATCATGGGTTCAAATCCCTCCATCGTTGCTTGTGTATGTAGCTTGTTGATATTGACTTAATCCAATGTGTTATGGACGGTCTTTTATGAAGGAAAGGAAGGGAAAAACACATTGAAATGATACCATTTTCCGTCCAATTAAATGTATGAGGAAAGAGAAATAAGAAGTAATAACAATTTTTTTTAACTTACACACATATCTATCAATTAGAAAATGTTGCAAATTAAATAAGAATGTATTTGGTAAAATTGACAAATTAACTTTCTTTTACGTTACTTTGTTCATTTTTCTTCATTTCTCTTTTCTCTCAAGATCACAAGGTCAAATCTCAACCTCTTTGTCCAGGGTTATGTGGAGTATATATATGGATTTTTTTTAAATATAAATATTATATATCTCAAAAAAATGTATATTATAGATTTTTTTCCAATCTTGCGGTCCCATGAAAATTAGTATATGTTCTTTTTGATAAGTTGGTTGTTTACTGAAGAGTAAAATGGTCATTTTTGTCTAACAAAACTATTTTCTATGTATCCTAGTGTTTTTCCACTTTCAAAAGCTCTATATGATCGATTAAAGGTCGAGTAGCCGCCTTAAGGGTAAAGATTGAACGAGAAGTATAGGTCTCCTAGCTATGAGTTATCTGCTTGCCCGCCTTTGATAACCTTTTAGCTTCATTAAAATTCATTAAACCTCACTCAACATTTCTAAAAGAATACGATGCTCAAATCGAATGATCAAAGGAATTGATGATTTGTGTTGTTTTCTATATGATTAACTTGAGTATATATATATATATATGCATGTAAACCGGACTAGTTATTCTAAAGTCCCATAATCTATCGTTACCTAAGTGACTTACTTTTTTAAAGAAGGCATCGGATACATGATATATGGTGTTGTTTGCTACTACCTAGTAGCCATATTGGTTCTCGTCTAGCAGTTTGAACGATGCAAATGTTTGTGTATGCACTATAACAAAATTGAGTTTTTAGGATGCAAAAAATTGTCTAAATATCTTAATAGACTGCATTGCTTTATATGATTTTTATGAACAAATAATTTTATCTCCAATATAAAAGTTGTACAATAAGTTTATATGACGTTTCTGGTCTTCTTAAGTAGTGTTGTTAACACACTTTAAAATGAAGTGTCCTGTTAGTTATTTCATAAGATACTTTGGAGAAGTACTATGAGCACATCTAGTGGTTTTTATATGACATGCAATTTTTCAAAAAATGTCATAAAAAATTAATAACAAGTGTTATTTCAAAAATATCCTAAAAGACTTGTTAATACGTCCAAAAACATTCTATATACTTTGTTTAAATATATAATATTTAGATATCGCAAATGCAACAAATAAACTCACGTATCCACCTCATCTTTGAGGTTCCACGGAGGCCAAAGACCCCGGATATAAACTTATTATAACATATTTAAATAGGACATACAATTATCTGGTCGTATAAACTTAAATCCCAACAATTTTATACTATTAGAACACTCAGAGATTTTTTGCGTCTTATAAACCCGATTTACTTGTTAATTATGTGTGCTTTTGATGATTATATCATACGGGTACTTGATTAATTAACTATTGCAAAAAGATCATATAAATTTGTTCTTCTGTAACATCATATAAACCGGATCCATATATACAAACTTAACATATATATGAAGCAATCAAGAGAACAAATTCACAAGATATACCAGAACCATATAATTAATCAACTAGCTGTTAATTAACTACTAAACTTTCTACTAAAATTAAGTGATATGAAACACATATCATCATCATCATCAAGAACACAAACAAGATACTGAGATTCATCATAAAAATCGAATTCGATTCGTACCTGAGGGAGAGCAGGATGATCAGATACAGCAGCCATGGATGAAGATGAAGATGAAGATGAAATGGACAGTTTGGTGAGAGAGAGAGAGAGAGAGAATTCAAAAATGGAAAAAAGAGTAAAAGAGAGTGAAGAAAGAAAGAAAGAAAGAATGAATGAATGTATGAATGTGAGGTAGCCACAAATAGGGGCTTAAAAGCAAAGGAGTTTTTATGGGGGAGTGACTGGCATTCACATGATGGTTATCTGTCAATTATGGGTGAGTTGGAGTCCTTAGAATTAATTATAAAAAGATGGAGGGAAAAAGAGATAAATAATGAGGAGGAGGAGTTGTCAAAAGGCAAAGTGACAAGCTTTCTAAGGGACCATTTCATTTAACGGCTTTAGTTTGTTTAGGTCATATAGTTGTCCTCTTTGTCCACTTGTGACCAACACATTATTTGCAATATCATTTTTTTAAATATATATATATATACATATATTACCACAAACTTCTACTTTTTTATTTTATAAAAAGATAATGATTTACATACCCTGTAATGTTCATACTGTTTCAGTTACACGATTATCATGTTTCTTGAGCATGTAACTTGTGTGTGTATTTATTCATTATATCTGAACTTTAATTCGTTCTTTCAGAATATATTTGGTAAAAAACCTGTATTTTATTAGTGTCTATTTATAAAAAAATGTTGATAGGTTAACAAACTCGACCGTATTTTACATGCATTATTGATCCGTCTTTTTAGTTATATTCATTGGGTTATTTATTTTTAACATCACAAACTAGTAAAGATATCCGGCTGTATTAATTAGATTATATATATATATGATCATTTAACTTTTCTGAATTAACAACAATAGATTCTACTTTCATAATATTTTGCCATGGGGGATATTGCAACAACCAACTCTCAAGTTGCATTAAATACATGTAGCATATGGTTTTGTTAAGATTCTACACTTGCTACCTACTTTTGGAATTAAATTGATTTATTGATTCCATATCTTTCAAAGGAAATATATTATTAAAAGACAATACTAACCTTCTAGTTTTATCTTTTTATATCAACTTATTTATTGGTTTAAGATAAGTACAATATTTTCTTATATTACTAAGTTATGGTTGCTTCTCCTATCATTTTTTAAGTGATGATTCAATTGTCTGAAGTATTATATATTTATTGTGATAAGTATTCAATTATCTTACTGCAACAATATATATATATATATATTAACAAAAAACTAAACAACCTGTTAAATGGGTCGCTTATTAAAATACTTATAAATAAAATATATTGGTAATTTTTAGTGCATAATTTGATGTCTTTGTCTGCATTTTAAAACATTTATAACAATGGAATATTTTTTAATTTATTTAAAGAATAATTATATGATTATTATTAACTTTACCAAGTGTTACATAAAAACAAGAAAACTATAACTTGATTAGAAAACAATTAATAATATACATAGCAGAGGTTTTAATTGCAAACTCGACAATTCAATAAATTATATATATATATATCTATACAGGGTCAGGTTCAGGGGAAAACGTCAAAAAATAAGAAAACTGAAAAACATCATGGTAGCTCTCCATCTGGACAGTATGCATAAATGCATATCGGTAATTTGTAACATGCATTAGTGTACATACACTAGTGCATATGCACTAGTGCATGGGGAAAAAATAGGTTCAGTTACTTGTATATATTTGTGCATACCGTCTAGATGAAGGGCTCTCAGAATGTTCTTTGGTTTTCTCTGTTTTTGAGGTTTTCCCCTGAACCTCTCTTTCTCTCTCTCTCTCTCTCTCTCTCTCTCTCTATATATATATATATATATAGGTGGAGGTTCAAACGAGAACACCTCCATTTTACGAGAACGCGAAAACACCCTTATCACATGTGATAATACACGTGCAGATGGTAGTGTGCGGCCGGCATGCCCTACGTCTTAGGCCGCGCTAAAGATCGTCTGCGTCTATGATTTAGTATCACATGTGATGGTCTTGATGGATTATAATATCACATCAAGGAAACGCTCATCACATGCGATAATACATGTGAAAGGGCTTAATGGTGTAAGGGCGACTTGGTCCGCAACCTAGATCGCGTCAAAAGTCGTCCACATCTTTGATTTAGTATTATATGTGTATCATATGTGATGGAATAATAGTTACACATGTGATTCTCTATACTAAAAACGTGCTCTCGCGTCCTCGTAAAATGAAGATGTTCTCGTTTGAACCCTTTCCTATATATATATATATATGGAATCATTTTGAGGTAGATGATGATGAATATTAATTTTGTTTTTATCTCTTTCTTTTCAATGAAATTATATATTAGTTTGATTAATGCATTTTAGCCACAAAAGGTCTTAAATATGACTTTTGGGCATTTTGTTTTGAACCCAAAAAATGAAAGTTGTTCACATTTTAGATCTAAGGCATAAAGTTTGAGATTTTATATTTAGCTACTGGAAATATGAAATTGTTGCACAAAAAGGTTCATTACACATTATAAAATTTCCATTTTGGCTCCATAATACTAAGAACAGTTAGGTTTTGGTCCAAATGTATTTAAATTGATTGGGCCGAATCGCAGCATAGAAATTGATTTGATTGATCTAAGTTTGTACATATTTCTTAATATTTTCGTTTAGTCGATCGTTGAATAAAATCAACTGAAACAGGGAATCATTCTATAGAACATCATTTTTTTTATTTAATCTTTGGTTATTTTATCAAAATTATTGCATGAGTTTTGCTCTACCCTTTAAAATTCACCACACAAATAGAAAAACTTTATCATCAAGGTTAAAGTAAATTCTAGGAATTCAATTCTCTAACGGAAAACATTGAAATTATTAGAATACAACTCAACCAGTCTCTTGGTACTCATGTATAAGGTTTAATGATGTCTAAACTAGTTTACTGAAGACATATCAAGAAGAGAATAATTAGTCAAAGAGAGACATATTTACTATATAGTGCTAAGCAATAACAAATAGATACTATAAGTTGATCGACCAACAAGTCTAACTCTAATAATCCCAACAAGTTTAGAAGAGTCACTCATCTAGCATCAGAGGTGAAACATCATGTATGAGCAAAATCCAATAAGGGTACTATATAGACAACTATATGAACATTTTTTTTCTTGTACCTGAAGTTGGGAAGCATATATTTTTACTCTGTACGCTACAATATTTTACTATATTTGAGACTTCTGGCCTCTCAATTTTATGTTTTAAATTCATTTGCAACTCAGACTTTTAATGTTGTTAACTTATAAGCGAGCACACGAACGATCTTAACATTTTTGAAAATCAATGAGTCTTCCATTTGGCGACCACACAATTATATGAAGGTAACACAAATTTATCTCAAGTTCACGATCGTCAATATCCATCACATCACATCTCATAATTTTCTATATCCTTTCCTCTTTTACTTTCCAAGAATACTCTAGGTCTTTCATAAAGCCTTAAATAACAAGATGAGTTATTCTAACATCAAGACATATCACATTTTGCATATATATTTATCGTCTCGTAGTTTAGACTTACAGAACCGTTCAATTAAATTGTAGTAACCTTTTTTGAATGAATTTATGCGCTGACCTCCATCATGCTCAAAGGTCTACGAGACTATAAACTATAGTTAAGATTGGAATAGATGAGGATCGTGATGAACTCCATTAGAGGTGAATCTGATGAATATTGTTTTTATTTAAATTATGATAAGTTTGTCTTAATGTATTTCAATTAACAATATGCTTTAAATAGAACTTGTAATCCTTTTCTTTTGACCTCATATTAAAATGAAACAAATAACATGTTGCGTAGAAGTTTTTTAACTTTATATTTAGGCCATTAGAAAAAGAAACTATGGTCCAAAATCAAGCTACAAAAATTTTCTTTTTGTCCAAAGCGACGACAAATATATATTTATCCTAAAGTAGTATAACTTTTGGTTTTATAGTTTCACCACTGAAATGAAAAAAACATTTCACTATGATCCTAAATTAAGTTTTATCAATTCCTTTTTATCAGCTAAAACTTTACGGTATCTATGTCACAATCCAGTCAAGTTTTAGAAAAGCATCCTTATTTTTAAATAACCAAAGCTGGGAAGCATGTGTTAATTTGTGACACACATGTCAAATTTATGTTTCATGTGTAACATGTGCAATAGGTTTGAATGACTAGTCGATTGACATGTATTTCGCTTTATGTTTAACATTTATAGTTACGATTTTAGGTTTTAATATGAATGTTCCAACAATGTATACACAATAATCTGTTTCTACCAACTTTTTTTTATAAAGAGTATGAACACCTCAATAACCTTTAAGGTTGCTTAACTAATAATCCAATCGAGTTTACTCTACCATGGTTGACAGTTCGAGGCTCATTAGATTGGTGTATATATACACCTCAATCTTGAATATATATATATATATACACACATATATACCAAATCCGTCTATTAATTGATGTTAGGTTAGCAATGTTAAGACAAAATCATTACAAACCATATACAAAATCATCAAGTTCAAGAACATAAAACGTACCTCGTAAAAACCTATTTAATGCCATGAATATTGCAGATGAAACTGGTGAGTGTTTTAATATCTTGTCAAAGTATATAAGGATGGAGATCACAAAATCTTCATTTGTTTTCAGTTAATTAGAATGGAAATTTATCGGAGTTTGGTATGTTAATTGGAGGGTGAATTAAGCTTTTTATGGTTTTAAACAGATGGTGAAGCAGAAAGTTAGAATGGGCATTTATCCAACACAAGTCTATGCCCAACCCCCTACAAGAAAGGACGGCCACAATATCCTGGTACTAATCATTGTGTTTGATGATTATTATGTATTGAGTAAAAGTGTACGAAGCAATCTCTAATAGGTATGCTATAATTTTTTTAATATTTTAAATATAGCTAGTTTTTTTAAAGGGAATTTAATTATTTTGACCAAAATCAAAATCCCATTTACCAAATTGACCAAATTCTTTCTGAGTTGACCAAAATGACCAAAAATCCTTCGAAATACATACCGATGATCGAGTACGTATACACTGAATTCACTCCCTCCGCCAAATACTGCAATCCCTCCGCCAAATACACCAAATTTGGCGGAGGCACCAAAACGACGTCGTTTTTATGTGTTTTGTCGTATGGATTGACCGTATACAAATACCTCCGCCATACCGTATTCGTAGCGGAGGGGACCCAAAACGACGCCGTTTTGGGCCTTTTTTTGCCTGGATACCCTAAATTTGAAACCCTAAAATCTTTAAGTATATGACCGCCCCCACCTTAACATTTCACGGATGTAACTCATTTTTTCTTGCTTTCTTCTCCTCTTCTTGCTTTCTTCTCCTCTTCTTTCATTGTTGCTTTACACACAAAAGTTTGGGACCACTTCATTATTTTAAGGTGTTGCTTACGTAGCCAAGGAGGAGTCAAGAGGACCACCACGTGTTTGTCATAGCAAATAATTCAAAACGTTTACGAAATGGTTAGTTCAAAACCCGCACTTTATGTTAATGTTTGCAATTTACATTTATATTATTATGTTTGTCCATTTTGAGGTCCACCACGTGTGTTTTAAAACAATTTACATGTATATTATTATGTTTGTCTATTTTGAGAACCACCACGTGTGTTTTGAAACAAAGAAATGGTTATGTTTGTCCATTACAATCTAAATATAAATTATTTATAACACGTGTAATGCATTTTGAAACCAAGAAATTTATTTGTCCTCATGTGTAAATAATGTGTAAATAATTATAATTTTAGTAACTGTTTATTCAAAAATTATTTAGAAATAATAGAAATTTTTACTGTGGTATATTATACGTGGTTTTATTTGTTGTATGTTTGTAATATATTATAAGGTTGTTGTAAATCTCTAAGCTTGTGTTGAAAATATTTGTTTTGAACTTGTTTGTGGTAAATTTAAGATACTTAAAAAACATAATAACAAAAAACTTGCAAAAAAAAGTTCAAAAAAAATAACTCCAAATTTTACCCTTTTAAGAATAAGTTATAAAAATTAAAAGTTATATAAACATTTACGTGTTAATTTTAAATGGAAAGAAATTTATATAAAAACTAAGATTATTACGTTTACTAACGGAAAAAGGACTAACTTTGTAAAGAAACCTAACAAAAAAGTTAACCTAACGGAGTTGACAGAACTAACGGAAAAAGGACTAACTTTGTAAAGAAACTTAACAGAAAAGTTAACCTAACGGAGTTAAAAAGGACTAACTTTGTAAAGAAACCTAACAAAAAAGTTAACCTAACGGAGTTAACAGAACTAACGGAAAAAGGACTAACTTTGTAAAGAAACCTAACAAAAAAGTTAACCTAACGGAGTTAAAAGAACTAACGAAAAAAGGACTAACTTTGTAAAGAAACTTAACAGAAAAGTTAACCCTAACCGACTAACTTTGTAAAACTAACAAGTTTTTGTATTAGAAAAGTGTGTAAAAATTAGTAGCAAACTTTAATATATTATTTAAGGCTTTCAATTTTTCTTTACATAAATAGTTGGTTATTAACCATTTTTAATATATATTTTTGCTAAGCAACTTTTTTAGCCTCTCAAATTTACTTGTAAATTACGCATACTTGATTATTAACCAACTTCTTTTACATCGGAAACGAGTAAACATTATTCCCTAGTTTGAACTTTTTTATATTATAACACTAATTAGTAATTATAAACGTCACATAAACTAAATTTGTTTAAAGTTAAAAAAATTGAAGCTATTAATTATAGAGTAATTAGTAATTACTAACTAAATTTTATTATTATAACCTTTTGAATGATTAACATCTTAAACATTATTTTTTTAAAATGAACAAACGTCACATAAACAATTTTATGAAGAACTTTATTATTAGGGAAAAATTCAAAAAAACACAACGAACAATCATATTTTGAATGATTAAGTCTTAAAACTATTTTTTTGAATGAAAACACATTAAACTTTATCATTTTGAATGATTAAGTTGTTAAACATTATTTTGAATTAAATAAACCATCAAACTTTAAAATTAGTTGCTTACATTCTTTTAACCGAAAAAAATATTGGAAACCAAACTGGAAAATTTCACACTAATAAACAAAATTTAAATAATTTTTATCGTTATTAATCACTTAAAAGGAACTAAAATTGTAACGAAATTTTAAAAATATTTATGCAGGCAACTGAAGATATTGTAGCTTCGTTGAATGTGAGATACAAGATATCCCTCATGCAAGAAATTAAAAAAAAGTTATCCCATAGCAGGGCGGCCATATTCAGGGAAACGTGTTTTGGTCGATGGTTGGATCTATCTGATACTTCTGCGGATCCTGTGCTGCTGTACACATTTTTTAAGAAGCAGGTGTTCCCCGCTGGTGCAATGCCGGGTGAGGAGATGTATTTTCAGATAGAACCGCATATGTTTCGTTTTGGTCGGGAGGACTTCTGTCTAGTCACGGGGCTTCTTTTCGGAAGGGCTCCGAACGATCCTACTGTTAGTGATGGTTTCGTTAGTAGGATGTTTGATGATCGCACACCTAAGTTGGAACAGGTGATCGAAATTTTTGGTAGAATTGGGAAGGCGAATGACAATATGGATGACAACGATGCAGCGCGGGTGTGTCTGATTCTGGTGGTTGATATGCTTTTTCTTGGCCACCGGAAGAATGTGAAAGTTTCTGATCTGGTGATCAAGGCGATAGATAACTTGGAGTTTTGGAACAGTTATCCATGGGGGTGTTTTATTTGGAGTTATACAATTGGGCAAATGTATAACTGTTTACATGCTGGACGACGGACAGGGGGGAGTGCAAAATTAACGGTTCATGGTTTCTCATATGCATTGAAGGTTATTTAAATTGTTGTCATTTAAATATTTATACATTTTACTATTATTTTCGTATTTAATTATTGTAATTTACTAATTCTTGACTATTTAATTCTCAGATATGGATTCTAGAAATGTTTCCAGGTTGCACCTTATACTACAGCAAAAACAATAATTTGTACCCGAGGGCAGTTCGTTGGTCCCGGGTGCCAGCAATGATAAAACTCCCTCATGTCAGGGAGATGATTGATTTGTCCTCGGTATGTTTTTCAAATATGGTTTCAAATTAATAATTTTGTTAACTTTTTCTTATTGTAACATATTTTTTTTCAATACATTAGGAGCCTAGGCAACCACTTCCCAGTCTATAGCAGATCCTTTGGAGATGACATCAGCTTGGTATGCACATAACTTGAGTTATTTTAGGGGTGGGGTTGAGAACCACCACAATTTAGGCGGTGTGAATGATGACGACGATCATCATTCACACCATTCACACCATAGTGAGGGGCATCATGATACCAACCAGGGATTTCAGCGACAGGGTTATCAGCCTCCTCAGCCGGCGTTTGATTTCTAGTATTAGGGGAGGATCTCGGAGCTTGAGCGTGTTCAGCGACTACATCAAGCATCCCTGGATGGGTTGGACCCTTACCTGGCTGCTATTCATGACCTGCACCGCCTAAAGGAGACGGTGGATCGTCATATGGCGTCACATGATGACCATTTTCAGAGACAGACAAGCACTTCTAATAATCCTATGTACCATGGAATCATATTAAATTCACAAACTTATAACAATATATATATTATTTGGTTAACCTTTTTATATGTTATTTGGTTAACTTTTTTTTTTCATCGTAGATGCCACCACAGCCACCACACAGGGAACCTAGCTTCCTTGATTTGCTGGATTCGGAGTACACGCCAGGTCACTCCTACGGTGTACCCTTTTCCATGCCCCAGTACTCCCATACGGTAACTTATACAACCGATAATAAGCAATTTTATGATCTTTGTATTAAACTCTATATATTGACAATATATTGATTACATTATGCAGCCCACCCGCCCCGACGGCTCCTCCCTCGAGCTCGTATATGCCTGAACCATTCGTGTTGTATGGTATGTCTGGCTCATCCATGTGGCATGATATGGTTGGCCCATTCAGTTCGTACGGTATGCCTGGCCCATTCATGTCGCATGATATGGGTGGCCCATCCAGTTCGTACGGTATGTCTGGCCCATCCATGTTGCATGATATGGCTGGCCCATCCATGCAGCATGGTACCGACATGTATCAGACTCCGGCTCATATTCCACATCCTCCGAAGAGAGAGGGCAGGTCGCACCGTGAAGTACGTGGGGGCCCACACCAACGTCCACCTTATACAGGACTACCGCCTACCACTGCTGAGCCCGATAGAGTTAGAGGCAGAGGTAGAGGTGAAGGCGGAGGAAGAGGTAACGGTCGAGCCTAAGGTGAGATTTGTGCATGCGCATAAAATACCTCCGCCATCTTTAAGCGAAACAACATTGCCGCTTCCGCTGCCTTATTTGGAGCATTGGTTGGAATGATTTCCCCGACCACCAACGACTCCATGTTTTTACAAACCCATACACCGCAATCTCCATAGCGTCCAGACTGTTGTGATGCGCGATCATCGTGTTTCCAACTGAAAGATTTGCTACCCCGATATTTAATCTTTTTCAATAACTTTTTCAGCTGCTCAGCAAATATCTTCATAAGTTCCACCAGGGTTCGTTCTAGCAAGGAGGAGCTGCGGAGGCGGTCGTATACAACCATCTCCATGGTAGGAAGATCCAACACCCCGAGCACCCAATGATGGTTCTCTCCTACGCAAATAGGAATGTATACCTGGAATATAATAGTCACCCATATATTTTTAGTAAGAAACAGGTTAAATAAAATCAGAAAAAACAATTACCGTACCATGTCCGTTAAATGCCATGGACGTTCGTCTGGCTCTGTTCCATCGCACATTCCAACTACTGAATCTTCCCCTCCCTTATTCCAAAGCATAAAACCGGAGAATTGAGTAATCATGACCGTCCGCCTCGCTGTATTACTTCGGGTGGCGACAATCTTCTTCGCCCAGTTGTCAATGTGCTATAAACAACACGAACATTGTTAGTTACTACTCTACTCTATCTAACTAGACAAGGCACTTTAGGGACACAAATAAATTAAATCCTAACTTTTTTCTGTAGATTTCCCGTTCCGTCCAGACCCAACATTACTCTCCAAAAATCCTTCTTAACAGAAATATGAGGGAAGAATGGTAGACAAAGTTCAGGGATGTCATCATTTTGAACTTTAGCAAATACCATTAGGCCGGTGACGACTTCTCTATTGGTTGAAGAAGCCAAGGTCTTACTGTTTCGCTTTGTTTGTGCCTTTTTTTCCAGCGACCGGTGTGGTTGGCCGTTGCTTACTCCAGGGATTCATTGTTACTTTTGAAGCCCACCGCTCCCAGAATCCTGGACGCGGCGCGGGGACCTCCGGTCGATGGTCTTCCGATTCATCCATTGGTGCCTCCGACACACTTTCCGGTGTACGAAAATGTTCTTCAGTAATTATAACACCGCATGGACTCGAAACCGGGGAACTATAATGGGACTGATGGGTAATCGTAGTGACCAATACGTCGTTGAACGCCCAAGCTCGGGTACCGAACTCCTGGTGGATGACCTGTTCTAAACTGCCGTAATCGGTATAAGCCATGTTGCCCTGGATATTTTCATTGGAACAAAATAAGTAACATATTTTATAAATACCATTATTATAACACAAAGACAACTTACAGATTGTTCGGTGGTGTCGAACGCGACATCATATGTGGTACGTAGCCCGATGTCCCAAACTGTTAGACCGCGAAAGGTAAAATTTTAGTGGCTATTCTTCACGCTCGCATTTAAACAACAACAAAAAGGAACTTACATCTTGCATGTACGTAGGCCGTATGACGCAAGACGACCTAGCCATCTCGTACGACGAGGTCGACATCTCGTACGACGATCGAAGTAAGTATTTTCTACCTCAAACTGATTGAAGTAAGTCGCCGGTGTAGGGACGTCATACATCTAACAAAATCATGTACGGTAGTATCAATACATGGTGTAAATATAGAGGAAGGTAAATTAAGTTCAACACTAACCTGTTGGAATCGGTCTTGGTCCGGAGTTCTGCCAGCTCGTCCCACTTGTCTTGATATTGGTCGCGAGACTTAGGCCGGAAATGGGGACAACTTTCTATATACCACTCCATCTGCTCCTCGGCAGACGTACTGGTAAGTAGCGAGGATGGGCCCGACATCTGCTAAATATGTTAACAAACGCATTACATTGAGTGACTATTGTTTTCCTGTCAAATTCGAAAGATAGTCAAATAACTTACCCCCCCCCCCCCAACTGACTTGAAGAACTGAAGGCAAATCGACCTACCCAGCGTCTTAGTAGTAGTAGTCCGACTCGAGGAAAGTCCTCTAGAATACCTGTCATTTTGCTTATGGAAATGGTGGAGGGCGACAGGAAACATCTCCAAGATCCAAATCTAAAGTTACACACCATAAACATGTACATACAGTTAAAATTAGGAAAACAATTGTTATTAAAAAATCATTTATACTACTTGTCTAACCTTAAAAGTGTATGTAAACCCAGACATCGTCCATGCTGACGGATCATGTTTTTTTCACTCGTCTACTGTAAGCCTTATGCATTTGTTTGAATGTATGGCCCCAGATATGTTCACCCCATGGATAATTGCAAAAAACTTGTAAGTCCTCGATGGCCCTAAGAACTGTCTGGCTAACAAACTGTCTTAGCTCACGCCCCATGAATACAAGTTCCACCATCACCACTAAGCACACACGAATAACATTGTCTTGTGGTAGGTCACTCATGTAATTCAGCATCATCCGGTCATAAACAGTTGAAGTCTTTAAGGTTTTTGGGTCCTCATCGGTAAATACCCTACACGAAACTTTCTGTTAGTATGGAAGGAAGGGAGGATGTGGGTCCGAAACGGAGTCCTGTAATAAGGCAGAACTCCCGTCGCCCGAAACATAATGAGTGCCCAAACACGTCAAAATATAGCTCGTCGGGTTCTGCGTTTGTAGCAGAAACCTCCATCTGCAGAAACATGTTGACTAACAACGGATCGTGGGCAGTCATGGCAAGGTCCAACCATGGATCGAAAGGTGTACGTCTGAAC
Organism: Silybum marianum; assembly: GCA_036898165.1. Classification (NCBI taxonomy): domain Eukaryota; kingdom Viridiplantae; phylum Streptophyta; class Magnoliopsida; order Asterales; family Asteraceae; genus Silybum; species Silybum marianum. Next base: position 16,851,675 of record CM072528.1, read on the forward strand.
GGCAATTGTTTGCCATCATCGAAGCTCAAAACCGTCCTAATATCTTTTATCATGGTAAGACGTCTTTTGAACGCCAACGAGAAGTACTTAAAATCCTCCTACATTGTAACACATATAGACAGTTACGTTACTTCCTTTAAGGTTTATTACAATTTTAGTCATTTTTTCGTTAGTTCTGTTAACTCCGTTAGGGTAAACGTTTTGGTTAAGTTTCTATACAAGGTTAGTCCTTTTTTGTCAGACCAGTTAGTTTTATAACTTTCTGTTTTGACAGCTTTACTACCTGAACTTTGAGGTTTTAGATATTGACAGATAAGGTTAATTTCGTTAAGGTTAATTATGTTAACTCCGTTAGGGTTAACGTTTTTGTTAACTTTTATTTACAAAGTATCGTTATATAATTTTAAACGTAATAATCTTAATTTTATTATAAATTTTTTCCCAATTTTAAATTAAAACGTAAATGTTTATATAATTTTTAATTTTTATAACTTTTAAAAATACGCTAAAAGTTGGAGTTATTTTTATAGAACTTTTTAAACAAATATTTTAAAAACAAATCGAAAGCTATTAGCCATAAACTTTTAAATAAACGGTAAAAAAACTTGCACCCTACTAATTGTTATTTGGTTTTTTTTAAACTATCTTAATATTACTACCAGAAGCTTAGAAAATTACAACAACCTTGAAACATATTACAAACAAACAACAGACTACAACCACGTATAATATACAACAGTTAGTAACAAGAAGAAGCTTAAAAGTTTATATATTATGACTGTTATACAAATGACGACAAATATTTTTTCTTTGTTTCAAAATACACGTGTTATAAATATTTTATATTTACATGAAAACACACGAATGGGACAAACATAATACTAAGCAAAACTAACTTAAATTTTACGGGGATGTAACGAAAATATTATGAACTTTAAATACATTGCTACAAATGTAAACATATAACAACAAACACGTAACAATATACATTAGTAGTTTTAAGCAATAAATCGTACAACAGAAAAACTTACTTGACGAGCGTTGGCTATTTCTGAAAGTTGTCAAATTCAATGTCTTGAAGCGTATTTTTTCGAACGTACTGTATAACAATGTGCCAAATAAATTACAATTTGGAATGTCAGATTCAATGTCTTGAAGCGTACTTTTTGGAACGTAAGTTATAGCAAAGGTGTGGGGGATTAAAAATTGCTCTAAAAGAAATTAGATGAGGAATTCTGCTCTCGTGATGTAAAATAGAGTTTGTTGTTATAAAGGAAACGGTGGTGCTTCACGGACCATAAAGTCGAGGTATTCACCATAAAAGGAGTCAAACTAGGTACTAAAGAGTGAGGAATACATTTGGCCGAGGTATTCACCAAATTTGGCCGAGGTAGTCAACAATAAATCCAGGCAAAAAAAGGCCCAAAACGACGTCGTTTTGGGGGCCCTCCGCCATGTGGCGGAGGTATTCCTACGGTGTGGCGGAGGTATTTGTATACGGTCAATCCATACGGCAAAACACATAAAAACGACGTCGTTTTGGTGCCTCGGCCAAATTTGGTGTATTTGGCGGAGCGATTGCAGTATTTGGCGGAGGGAGTGAATTCAGTATATACGTACTCGATCATCGGTATGTATTTCGAAGGATTTTTGGTCATTTTGGTCAACTCATAAAGAATTTGGTCAAAATAATTAAATTCCCTTTTTTAAAACACGAATATTTTTTTTTTAAAATACAAATATATAAGGCAAATTTTATCCATACTTTCTCCAATTAAAACCTATTAAAAGTTTCATACCCCCTGCACTAAAAAACAAGATAACAATAAATCCATGAAATCTTTCCATCCAAAATCCAATGAAAAAGGATTCCTTGAAAATCCGTTGAAAAGATTCCACTTAAAATCCCAAGGAAACGATCCGTTAAAAATCCCTTAAAAGAGTTACCGTCGAAAATCTCATGAAAAGTGATATGTTGGAAATCCCGTGAAAGAGTTTCCGTCGAAAATCCGTCGAAGATATCCCTAAAAAATGATGTCAAAAAATCCCTTGGAATATTTATGGGTTTTTCGACAGATAATTTCCATTGAAAATTCCGTCGAAAATCTCTTATAGAAACATTTTCGACCAAAATTTATTCGACCACACGTTCACTCGAAAATTCGTAAAAGCTCACAATTTTCAACGAATTTTCAATGGAATCGTCTGTCTAAAAAGCTCCTCTATTTTGTAGTGAGTTGTTGGGTTTGAATTTTAAAAACCTCAACTTTAAATAAGAAAATGAAACTCATTTCTTGTCAAAAATTAGTATTCTTTATATCAAAATGTTGGTAAGTTGTTATAAAAAAAACTAAGAATGAAGAAAAACGAGCAACAAATGTCCTGATTTGAGACTTGAAGCTGGAAAATAGGACTATGAAAACACAACCATGGTTGTTGCACACATATTGTGTTTAGTTTGGCTTTTGTTGACCTGCAGTCCTTGTAAAAGGAAATAAAACAATTTTACACTAATTTTGAAAATTACTAATTAATTAAGATTTTTATGATTTATAAACTTTGTTTTTATTCATGTGTGACCATTATTTAAAATCATCAATTAATTTACACATTTTCTAATAACTTCTTACAATAAAGAGACAAAGTGTGAGTATCCGAAATAATTTTCTTAGTATTTATGATATTTGATATTGATTAAATATAAATTTTTTTAATATTAAGCTTGTTGGGAAGGTATTGATACGATGATTATAATTATTTAATTTGTTAAAAAACGTGTTGTTTAACATATTTTTAGTTAATGTATGATTATGTATGTTAATAAGATAAGGATGTAGAATGAATATTGAAAAATTAAAAACTAAAAATTAAAAGTTAAAAAATATAAAATAAATTAAATAAACAAGTATAAGAGTATAAACTATAAAGTGTAAGTGTTAAATATAAATTTATGGTATTTATGATATATAATAATATGATTAAATAAAAAATATATATTTAATATTGAGTTTCTTTTTAAAGTATTGACGAGATGATTATAATGATACAATTTATTAAAATAAACGTATTTTAGTTAATATATGATTATTTTTGTTAACAAGATAAGAGTGCGAAATGAAAAATGAAAAAGTAAGTTAAATAAGTAAGCAGATGAACAGTGTAAATTTAAATTTTGAAAAGATTATCGATGACCAAATTGAAATGTTTGTGAAAGTAGATAAATGAGAAGGGGTATGAATGGGGTAGAAAGGGCTCTGCTTAGCAATCACCATATAAAAACTAAAAAATAAAAAATAAAAATTTTGAAAAATATTATGGTTAACTCCAACAATTGCTATAATTTAACAATTTCAACATTATTTCGGTTATTAAAATATTTTATAAACTAATCATCTAAACTAGCTATTCAACATCATTGGTGAAGGTAATGAGAATAATATATATCTCTGCTCAATATTAAGTTTTACATGTTTTCCTAAATTTAGAGATTTTTACGCTTTCTATATTTTAGCATATAATCTGGCATAACAGTTAGAGCAAGAAAAACATTTAAACTTACAAAATCTCTACTTTAATAGGGTTGTCGGAGATGCTCTAAGGGGAGAGGTCAATCGTTTTTGTTGGATTCAACTACTTGATTTAGGTGGCGTTTGTTTTTTAAGAGGTGCTGAAGTCTGAAGTCTGAAGTCTGATTTCAGTTCTGAAATGGTTATGAAACGTTTAAACGAATCAGACATAAGTGGTGATTAAGAGCTTAAAATGAAAAAAACAAACAAGGTCTTAGTGATTGCACAAATACTTACGATTTTCTTAGGCTCCGAAAATGATCTAAGTTTGGGAACCGAAATCTATCTTGTATTTTAAATAATAGATCGTTAATCGGATTTTAATTTTGTAAAAATAATTTACTCTTGTCCTTGTACGGTGTATTGGTCCAAGCAGAAAGTCTTTAGCAAAATTAAAGACTAGTTTAAGTGACTTAGGTCAACACCCAAGTGAAAAGGATTGCCATCTTGCCAATTGAAAACAAGTACCTTTTCTCTACGGTTATAAGCATCTTTAGCCACCTCTCAGTGCCCAAAGCATTGGCTAGTTGAGAGCCTCTTTCTCCCAGCTTTTAAATTTACATAAGTAATAGTTATAATCGACATAAGATACATGCCCACCCCGTGCACCCCTCAGGAAGCATTCTCCCCAAGTCGGTCGACGATAGCAGGGAAAAAAGATAAGTCTGACACTTTGATAAAACTTCTTGGCAAACTAATTTGGAGTGCAAGCATACTCAACAAGTTTAACTCACCAACTCCTAACAACTCATGTCCTGCTATAGGAACAAACTTTGTATGTCAGCCAAATAAGTTCCAAAGTACTATTTTATTAGTATCTTATTTCTTTTATTGTTCACTTTGCATAAAAAAGGATAGGTTGGGAAATAAATATCTACATCATATCTTTAAGATATCTAAGTTGCGTTGAAGACTACAAGCATGCACAAATCAACAATAAGATGCAGACACATGTTGTAGTTGGCACGTAAGATTCGATGCATTAGTGGCTATAAAAGGTAACCTTTGTCAATGTTGCGAATCACTGATAATTTCTTAGGTAAATGGGAATAAATATTTGACTACTATCTCAATACTTTAGATCTGTTAGCTAGAGTGCTTTCTTTTTACTCTTTCAAAATCTCTTTGGGAGCAAACATGTCATCAGGAAAATTGTTTATGTTAGGTTTTTCCATCCTAGTCTATGCAACAGCCTGTAATTCTTAGTTTTTATAAAACATAGAGAATTATACTTGAAAACTTGTTATGTTTGTATTTAACCTCCTTCTATAAAACACTTATTATGTTAGTCATTACCCAACTAGGATCAAAAGTTTTTGGACCTACCTTTTTCAATTTTAGGTCTAGTCTTGTTTAGGTGTGATCAAAATGTTCAAGTCACTACAACAAACTCATGTTTATATGGATCTTCAAATGGAAGCGACACCATTTTACAAGAGCACAAAAACATCTGAAACATGCATAGATCACATGTGATATCGTATGTGGACGAAATAGTATGCAAGCGACGTGGCCCGCGACCTTGGTCGTAGCTAAGGTCGTTTGTGCCCATCATGCACTAGTTTACCACCTGTGATGCTTGTTTGTTTCAGGTGGTATTGCATTCTCGTAAAATACATTTTTGTTTAAACTCTTTATTTTATAAAAACCCTGAGAATATTTTTTTTAGAGTAAACTACTATTTTCGTTCTTGTGGTTTGTTGTTTATAACGATTTTCATCCCTGGTCTTTGAAAACTGCTTTTTTCGTCCTTATAGTTTTTATTTTATTTCTCTTTTCGTCCTTGAATCTGTCAACTTAAAAAGTTTCTGAGGGTATTTTAGTCTTTCATTATTTATAGAGTAAACTACGATTTTCGTCCCTATGGTTTGATGTTTATAACGATTTTCGTCCCTGGTCTTTAAAAACTGCTTTTTTCGTCCTTATTGTTTGTACTTTATTTCTTTTTTCGTCCCTGAAACTAATGACATTAAATAAAAAGGTTAAGTCAGGGGTATTATGGTATTTTACCTTTTTTCTTTTTAAGCTTTCATTAAAATTCAAAAAAGAAATGAACATATATATTATTATATATATTAGAAGTGTGTCCTCACCTAAACCCCCACGGCCCCACCTCATCTCCTTCTTCCTTATCATCTCCTACCTCAAAACCTATCACCACCCCTGAGCTTGAATCAAAATTAGAGGAAGAAACCTAAAAATCGCAAACCCGTTCTTTAAGATTGAATAAAAATCACAAATTTGATCATTCACTAGTTATTAAAATTTAAAATCCATTTGGAGTTTTATCAAACCCAAAATAAAAATCTTAGACCCATACTCTTAATTCAATTTTTAGCCAAAACCCATTTGGAAAAGCGAGTTGTTGTCTGGAATAGTTTTGAACATCATTATAGTTTTTACGAACTTTGCAGCTTCATGTTCACAGAATCTTCGATGGAGATTTGGGGATCGCCGGAGATGGGTTCATTGACGGGTTGCAGGTACTGCATTACATGTTCGGTGCACGATATACACTACTGAAATGAATATATATATATATATATACATATTATGCCAACTCCGCTCCCGCCTCCAACCTCATCCCCTTCGAAGACGTTAATTAATCAGAAACCAAACGTCGTCCAAGACGTTACATCTTTAGTGTGCTTTCTGCTTTCGGCTCCTTGTGTACAACCTGGAAGAGAACCAAAAACAGTTTCCGGCAGACCTGAATATATTAAACGGACTCCCATCTCAAGACGGATGTTTATCACCGGAGGAGATGAGAAAATTGAAGCGGGAATCAGTGGGTGTGGTTTTTTGTGATAGAGGAAGAAGAAGAATATGGTGAGCGGTGCTCGATGGAAGAACAAATGGGTGACGATGTTGGCCGGAGTAAGTCGCGCCGGAGGGAAGTCGAAAGTGACGTCGAGAATGGCCTATAATCACATATACAGATATATCATATCTATATCTATATAGATATATATATACACACTACACAGTATACAGTATACACATAACAAAAAGGAAATTTTTTAAATAAAATGATAAAATGACCAGAAAACCCTTGTCTTAACGGACTCTTTTAACAGAGTTAGTCAGAGGGACGAAAAAATAAACGAATTGCAAACCATGAGGACGAAAAAGCAATTTTTAAAGACCAGAAACGAAAATCGTTATAACCATCAAACCACAGAGACTAAAATCGTAGTTTACTCTTATTTATATTTTATCAAACAATATTCTATTAAAAAAATCAAATCCAACTCACCTAACCTCCCCAAACACACGTGGACCCCTCCCCTAAAAGCCCCCATACCACCCATCACCCACTCCCTGCTACATCTATTCTTATTTTCTTTTTTCTAAATACATCCTACCTCTCTATCTTTATAACTCCTCAAGAACTACCATCATCACTTTAACATTTTACAAATGTTTTACAGGGTGGTTGTTCTGTTACCAGTCACTGCATTTCCCTCCTCTACTGTTACCAGAACCACCCACCAGTATCTTATACATGTCCCTCTTTATTCGCTGGTAACTTATAATTGTTTTGATATTTATGATTTTGGTTTTGGTATTAGGGTTCCTATAGTTTAATACTTTGAGTTATACTTAGGCATCGACGGATGCTTTTATGGTTGATTTCGGTTACCGTTTTGTATTTTGTTTTTAAGGTGAAATCACGAGGTGATGGGAGGTCCGGGAGAAAATGGGTTCACCGGCGAGTGATGAGGTTGCCGAGAGGGAAAACGAGAAGGGGATTGAAGGAAGAGGAGGAAGCCGAATGTGAAGGAAGAAGGGGGAGGGTCATCATTCATGTGCTGAACAATTCCAAGAAAGCATCGAAAAGGGTGGAGATGGAGGCAACGTCGTCGTCACAGATGAGACGAAGCCTGGAGATGGAAACAACATCGGTCACCATCACCGCTGACCTCCATTATTGCAGGACCTGTGACCTCTTCCTTCTCCCCTTCACACATCGTGAAGGTGTGTAAAACAAAACCGATTTCAAGAACTTTAACAATACTTTACACCTCATGGCCGTATTTGGATTTTGGGCAGAGAGAGAAGGCTATGGCTTCCGGTTTTAGCGATCGTTGCCGGAGATGGGTGATTGCTGGTTGGTGTCTTCCGTTTCTCATATGAATAAAAAGAAAAGAAACAAATAAATAACAAAAAGAAACAAAACGAAAAAAATCCATAAATAATTAAGAAATTAAAGAAACATTGAAAGGACATAAATGCCCCTCACATTAACTGGGTTTTTTTAACAAATTTAGTCAGAGGGACGAAAAATGAAACGAATTGCAAACCATGAGGACGAAAAAAGCAGTTTTTAAAGATGAAGGACGAAATTCGTTATAATCATCAAACCATAGGGACGAAAATCGTAGTTTACTATTAGAAAATGTCATGCGATCATCACACCACAGGGACGAAAATCGTAGTTTACTATTAGAAAATGTCATGTGATAATACTCTGATGATGATGTGCGGGTAACTTGACCTATGACCTAGGGTTGCACCAAAGGTGTTCCATTCATTATGACATGTGATTCAATATACTAAAAAAGTGTTCTCGCGTTTTTCATAAAATGAAGTTGTTCTCATTTGAATCCTTTTTTATATACGGTTGGATTCCGATGACAATGAAAGTTATGGTGAGAAAGGTAAGAAGGGATATCTACCATTGCATCAACCGTAACTGAAGATCAACACGTGTGAGATGCACCATATTAATTCATCTATCAATGCAAGCATAATTCATGGGGTAGGGGTGAGATTAAAAGTGATCAAGGGTCCAAACCTTTTCTTATGCTTCTCACCATAGCTGCTATTCTCATACGATTGTTCGTATTCCTATATATATATATTCACTATAGATGTATGTATATATATGTAAGGGCAAGTTAAAACGAGAATGTATATAATTGCGAGAAGACGAGGAAGAATCTGGCCTTTCACCTCATTAAATTAATGGCCAAGGTGGGTAATGATAAATTTGAATTTTTTTTTCCTTAAAATAGGATCTTCCAAGTTGTGACAACTATTCTAAGGGTAAAGTAGTAATTATGAAAATCAAATTTCAAATCAGATATGCTCCCTAGAAAGTTTGTAGGAAATGATGGCTACAATCTTGCACATCATATTGAACCATAATTTGCTTCCTAAGAAGTAATCACAAAATCACATCTTTCTCTCTCTAACACAAATCATTATCAACAGAGACGAGCTCAAAGCGACGAACTTTGACCGAAGTCATTTGACGAAAGTTTAGAAGTTATTTATTTCGTGGTTTCGGTTTCTAAATTGTGATTAGGGCTCAAGTTTTTATCAAACAATGTATGAAGAGTTGTTACTGGTTATCATTTGTGATTTTTACAATGGGTGATTTTTACAATGTTAATGGTGGAAGAACGAATAAGTTTTGGTCACATGAGATTAGGGTTATCTACTTAATTATTTGAGTTAACATGTGATTTATGATTTTATTTAGTACGAAATTAGCATATACGATATAGTTTATCAGAACACTTAATTGGGAATCAGTATAATTTTTTATTTATTTTACTTGATTGTGAATAATATGTGATAATTGTCAGTATCAGATATGATTAGACTCATACTCATGGTAATTTGGGTAGCATTATCACACATGATTACACTCATCTATATACATAAATGTATTCAATATCAATTACTAATTATCAATTGAAATTGTAAAATGTGTATAACTTGTGATTTTTAGTTTATTTACAAGATATGATTACACTTATGTACATGGTGATTTGGGTAGCATTGTCATATACGATTACGCTAAACTATTGGTAAGTTTGACAATGGATTGTTAAATTGACTTAAATGCACAACTTGCAGAAATCAACAAGTTGAGATGTAATATGTCACTACAAAACAAATGACTTTCATCCACAAAAAAACACCCAGGGAAATTTCCGTGGGTGATTACCACGGATCACCCAGGAAATACTAATGGTTTCGACGAAATCCGATGTATTCAAGAAAATACCAACGGATTACCCAGGAATTTCCTGGGTAATCTGTCACTGATTTAATTTACCCACCAACAATTTAGGAACGGACTTTTATGAAGGTTTGTGACGGATCACCTTTTAGCAACGGATTTCCTAGGGAAATGTCCGTAGGTGAAAGCCTTCCATTTTAGCAGTGTGTATATCAAATGTGGTCTCACAAAAAAAAGACTGGTCTCACGTGAATCCAACTCTATGTATGCATATATATATATATAGGGGCGCAATCAAATGAGAATTATGTATTTTGTGATAACCGTGAGATCCAGTATGAATCACTCATTTGAGATATTTAAGAATATTACTTAAATAAGGTAAAAAGGATAATTTAGTCATTTTATTTGTAACAACTCATTAAAAAAAATTCAAAGGAAATATTTAATTAATTTTAATTACTTAATATATATTTTCTTTTAAATATATTATGGATCAAAGTGTATCACCGTAATAATGTTCACATTGTACCACACCATGTATCAATGTACTTTCGTTGTTTTATGAAGTGTATCATAATGTGCATTTTCGTTGTTTTACAGAGGATATCACAATGTGTATTTTTGTTATCTCAGTTGTTTTACAAACGTATCACAATGTGCATCTTGTATGTATATCTAGGTATCACAGTGAATATCGTTTATATGTATATTTTTTAATAATGTTTTTTAGGTATCATATTATGTATCTTGTGTTTATATAAAGTTCGTCGGATTAAAGTTCACCGGAATAAGTTTGGTCGGAAAAAGAAAATATGATAGATGGGAGAGGAGAGAAGAGACTTTTAAAATCCTTAAAATGTCCTTAATTAATGTTTTAAGTTAAAATTAACAGAATTATTAATTTCCTAATTTAAACATTGATTTGTGGTTGAGATTGGATCTCACAGTTTTCACAAATTACTAAGTTCTCCCTTGAATAGTTCCCTATATATATACATATATATAGGGCTCTTCATGGAAGATCTAGTTAATCCATGATAATTATGAAATTCTATTTCATCCATAGGATTAAATGATCAATGGTCTAATTAAAAGCCAATAAAAATTAATATACTACCTAAAATAATGGTATCTAAATTAATTAAATAAATAGGAAAGGGTATCGTAGTAATTTGACCATATTTTTCATGGTGATCTAAAATAGGCGGGTTCCTATAGTTTTGGTATGTTAACAAAAACGATACCACAGCTAAAAAATATCCTACCAGAATATATCAAATCAAATTTGTGAAGCTCTGCGAATCAGAAACCCTTGGAGTGCCTATTTCATATAAAAAATCGACTTTGAGGTTGGATAAACCCTAGAAAATATGAACACTGTTATAAAAATATGTACCATATATCACCATAAAAATATGTATCATAGATCATCATAAAAATATGTACCACGTATCACCATAAAAGTATAAACACTGTCATAACAAAAAAAAAAAATGATACTGCGTATACGAAGAACTTAAACCATTACCATTTGCTTGATCGTTTGGTATAGCATTAACATAGACATATGATGTTTCTTTTTCACCGTTATGTGGGTCATTATCTTCAAAAAACCCATCGTCTGATACATGGTCTTCAACCGAGATCATTGGATTGAATAGGGAATTCCAATATCAAAGTCGTCTGGGTCGTTCCACTCTTGAACAACCATTGTATTTTCTATTGGATCAACGATGCTGTTAGACGATTCAATCACGTGTTTCTTACCTTTGTCTATTTCGAATCGATTTTCTGTTTACTGAGGATTGAATCTCTAGTAACAATGAAATATTTGTGTATGGATCGATGAATGTAATTTATAATCGGGTTTATTTTCAGAAAATTTTTGTATGAATGCTTAAAGATTAATAAAATCAGTTAAACTATACGATTGATTTTGAAATTGAAATTTTAGAGACAAAATAGGAAAGAGATAATATTATATTAGATGATATTATAGTAATTAATGTATGTTGATATATGCTTTCCACAAAGGGTTATTTCTTTTAGGGGTAAAAATGGTATAAGCATATATTTTCAAATTATATCAAAAATTATATTATATTATAATATAATATATCAAAAATAACATAATTGACATTGTAATCATGTGTGAATAACATTTGTACAAAATCATGTATGATATTACATTTACTTTTGTACAAAATCATATATGATTTTACATTTACATTTATACAAAATCATATATGATTTTACATTAACATTTGTACAAAATTATATATGATACTGAAATCATATGTGATTTTGTTGACGTAATTGACATTGTAATCATGTGTTGTTCTTACACGATAATATAGAAAATAATGGAGCTATTCTAAGTGTGGTGGGAGTTTAAACAATGGAGCTCTATTTTAATTCATGAAAATTAGCGGGAATTTAAATTATGTAAAGATATTTGTGAGATCTTAATCTTATATTTATTAAGTATATTTAATATTTAAAATATATTTACTTTCCACATTGTACAATCCGATCATGAATAGTAACTTTCCAAAAATAATAGTTTGACAATAATACCCTTCCCCTAATTATATTAATATTAATTAAGTTTTTGATTTCTTAAATTACATATGGGGATAGAAATTGTTCATTTGTTTCTTTAAATCGAAAAAATTCTCATTTGAATCTCCCTATATATATGCATATATATATATATATATAGAAAGAGGTTCATACGAGGACGATAACAATTTACGAGAATGCGAGGACAATCCTCAGCCAATCATTTTGTACATGAAATTTTTCATGTACAAAATCACATATGATTCATGTACAAAATCACATATGATTCACGTACAAAATCATACATGATTAACCGCGACTTTTCCCGCGACTTAGCCCACGGAAAAAGTCGCACTTGTCATTTTTATGCTAGTACAAAATCACATATGATTTTGTACATGAAAATTTTTTATGTACAAAATGTTGGTGATTTTAGTGTCACCGGTCCATTTATGTGATTGGAAATAACATGATGTCTATATGGGTTTTATACTTTGATCTAATTCAAGTAAGGTGGTGCGGAGTGCACGCTTGTTATAAGACGAGTATGAACCCGATCGTGCTGTTATAGGACTTGGAGTAAATAAGTGAGCTTGAATAAGTGAGCTTGAAAAGTGAGCTTGAAAAAGTCAGCTTGAAAAAGTCAGCTTGAAAAAGTCAGCTTGAAAAAGTCAGCTTGAAAAGTCAGAGGTTCATTTTCTGGACTAAGACCAGAAGCTCTAGAAGGTCAGTTTTCTGAAACGGTTACTGCAAATTAAATGTGCAGTTATTGAGGAGTTACAAGAAATGTTGTAACCTCCATTACTCCTGAATTTCAGCCAGCCATGATTAATAATTTCAGTTACAATTTTTGAGTATAAATAAGAATCTATACTCATGGTTTTAGACACGGTTTAGTACACGGTTTGTGAATAATACTCTCATATACTCTCCAGAAAATTGCTCTCGTTTTTGTGCCTAAGAACGAAAGTGTTTTGAGTCTTATCCCATATTGAATTTCGTGTAACCCGGGCATAGGGTCGAAATATCAATTCGGAAAGTGTCTCACACGATTCTCAATATAATCCGGTGATCGACTTACCCTTGTTTGCCTACACAATTCCAACAGTCGTTTTGATAGTTGGGACGATTCCCCCAACAATCGAATTGATATTTGTAATGTCGATCATGGCCGAATCTGTGAAAGAGATGACTTCAAAGTTCGGAAAGTTGGAGAAGTTTGAAAGTGCTGATTTCAGACGTTGGCAGAAAAAGATGCATTTTCTGTTGACGACTCTGAAAGTGGTGTACGTGCTGAGCACTCCCATTCTAGAAATCTTGGAGGACGAGACGCTGCTGGATCAGGTCCGCAGAAGGAGTAAGTGGGAGAACGATGACTATATCTGCAGAGGTCATATTCTAAACGGTATGTGTGATTCCCTCTTTGATATCTACCAAAGTGCTGAAAGTGCGAAGGAGTTATGGGATTCCCTTGAGTCAAAATATATCGCTGAAGATGCTTCTAGTAAGAAGTTTTTGGTGAGCGATTTTAATAATTATAAACTGGTTGACTCAAGGCCCGTAATGGAACCATATCATGAGATACTTTGCATTTTGGGTCAGTTCACTTTACACAAAATGAACATGGATAAGTCCATTGCTGCGTCGAGTGTAATTGACAAACTTCCTCCATCTTGGAAGGATTTCAAGCACAACTTGAAACATCAAAAGGAAGAACTGTCGTTGGTTCAACTTGGGAGTCACTCGCGCATCGAAGAATCTCTTCGGGTGCAAGAAAATGACAAATCCAAGTCCAAAGTTGAATCTGGACAGCCTTCGGTTAATATGGTTGAAGAGAAGAAAACCAACTCAAATAATCAAGGAAAAGGCAAGAAACAAAAGTTTGATGGACCCAATAAATCCTTGAAGAAGAAGAAGGATTTGGTTTGTTAGAGATGCAACAAGGTGGGCCATACCAAACGTGATTGCCGGGTTAAGTTGAATAACAACGGTGCTGGAACAAGTGGAGCCGGGTCTAAAGACCAAGCTCAAGTGAAAGGAGGTCAGTTTTTGACTAACTTTGATAATAAATCTGAAAGTATTTATTATGTTTCACTTATTCCGGAGTCTTTCTATGCACAGGATGATGATTGTGCATGGTGGGTGGACTCGGGGGCGACGTGCCATGTTTGTAAATATCAACGCTGGTTCGAGAAATTGACACCGGTTGAAGATGGATCTGTACTAAATATGGGGAACGAGTCGACCGCATCGATTTGTGGATTTGGAGTAGTTAATTTAGAGTTTACTTCTGGAAATCATGTTAAGTTGTCTGATGTTTTGCTTGTTCCTAAAATTTGAAAGAATTTAGTTAGTGGATAGATATATTCTATCTCGATATGGTAAATTTGTTGGTTTTGGATATTATTTAAATAAAATGTTTCGTTTGAATATTGTATCCAAGTTTTTCAATTCTGAAAATTCTGCATTTATATTGTCATCTTCTTCGTCTAAAATTCACGACTCAATGGTTTGGCATGCTAGACTGGTTCACGTGAATTTTAGAAGAATGAATGAAATGTCAAAATATGGTCTTATTCCAGCCTTTGATATTCATACAGATGCATGTAAAACATGTATGCTTACGAAAGTCACAAAACAGCCATTTCCGACTGTCGAAAGAAAGTCGGCTGTTTTGGAACTTATACATATTGATTTATGTGACTTTCATTCTACTCCTTCGTTGGGTAATAAGAAGTATGTTGTCACATTTATTGATGACAACACTCGATTTTGTTATGTGTACTTGGTACATGCCAAAGATGAAGCTTTGGAAAAATTCAAAATATACAAAACTGAGGTTGAACTACAATTGGGTGGTTCAGTTAAACGTCTCCGAACTGATAGGGGAGGGGAATATATGGATCCTCAATACTTTCAATCAGTTGGTATAGTCCATGAGACTACGGCTCCGTACACACCTTCACAAAATGGGGTTTCCGAACGGAAAAATCGAGTTTTAAAAGAAATGGTAAACTCGATGCTCTCATACTCGGGATTGAGTGAGGGATTTTGGGGAGAGGCTATGTTAACGGCCTGTTATGTTTTGAATAGAGTTCCTAACAAACGGAACAAAACAACCCCATATGAACTTTGGTTCAAGAAAACTCCGAATTTGAGTTATTTTCGAATTTGGGGTTGTCGGGCAGTTGTGAAGCTACCTGAACCCAAAAGAAAAACTTTGGGTGAACGTGGAATTGATTGTATATTCATTGGATATGCAACAAATTCCAATGCATACATGTTCTACGTAATAGAATCTAATGATTCGGTATCGAAAAATACCGTTATCGAGTCGCGGGATGCGATTTTCGATGAGATGCGATTTTCATCAATCCAAAGGCCTAAGGATCTGATTCCTAGCACTAATGAAGTGCAAAATCCAGAAAGTATGGATGGCGTTTCAACTCCAGAAACGCAGCAGGTACGTAGAAGCAAAAGAGGCCGAATCGCCAAAAATTTCGGTGATGATTTTCAACTATATTTGGTTGAAGGTTCGAGAGATGAACTTGGGCTTCAATACTCTTATTGTTACAGTATTGAAGATGACCCAAAGAGCTTCAAAGAAGCAATGGACTCTCGAGATGTCTCCTTTTGGAAAGAAGCAATTGATGACGAAATATCATCGATTCTTGAGAATAACACTTGGGTGTTATCTGATTTGCCTCTAGGTTCTAAACCACTTGGATGCAAATGGATCTTCAAAAAGAAGATGAAAGTTGATGGGACAATTGATAAATTCAAAGCCCGGCTAGTCATTCAAGGGTTTTGACAAAAACCCGGTATTGACTATTTCGATACGTATGCTCCGGTAGCTCGTATTTCAACTATTAGGTTGTTGGTTGCCTTGGCTGCAATTCACAACCTGGTTATCCATCAAATGGATGTTAAAACAGCCTTCTTGAATGGTGATCTTCATGAAGAAGTTTACATGAAACAACCGGAAGGTTTCGTTATGCTCGGTAATGAGCATAAGGTGTGTAAACTTGTAAAATCCTTGTATGGGCTGAAACAAGCACCTAAACAATGGCATCAAAAGTTTGATGAGGTTATTTTATCATGTGGGTTTTCTCTAAACCAAAGTGATAAATGTGTTTATAGCAGATTTGATGCTAAAGGTGCGGGTGTTATCATCTGTTTGTATGTGGATGACATGCTGATTTTTGGAACTGATCAAAATCAGGTAGATGAAACTAAAAAGTTGTTATCATCTAATTTTTCCATGAAAGATATGGGGGAGGCTGATGTAATTCTTGGTATTAGAATTAAGCGGGTTAACAAAGGATTGTTATGACACAGTCACACTATATTGAGAAAATTCTCAAAAAGTTCAATTATAGTGATTGTTCTCCCGTGAGCACTCCTATGGATCCTAGTGTGAAATTAATGCCAAATACGGGCACTTCTATTTCACAACTAGAATACTCTAAAGCTATTGGTAGCTTGATGTATGCCATGACAAGTACCAGGCCGGATATAGCTTATGCAGTGGGACGGTTAAGTCGGTATACTAGTAATCCGAACACTCAACATTGGCAAGCTATTCAAAGAGTATTTAAATATCTCAAGGGTACCATGGATTATGGTTTGAGTTATTTGGGATATCCTTCGGTGTTAGAAGGATACTCGGATGCAAGTTGGATATCTAACATAGAGGATCACTCTTCGACGAGTGGTTAGGTATTTTTGCTTGGAGGTGGTGCTATCTCTTGGGCATCAAAGAAGCAAAGTTGTATTACAAACTCAACGATGGAATCTGAGTTTGTGGCTTTAGCCGCTGCCGGTAAAGAGGCAAAATGGTTAAAGAATCTTGTTTATGAGATTCCATTGTGGTCGAAGCCGATTGCGCCTATTTCTATCCATTGTGATAGTGCAGCCACTTTGGCTAAGGCTTATAGCCAAGTGTATAATGGCAAGTCTAGAGACTTGGGTGTTAGACATAGTATGATTAGAGAGTTAATCATGAATGATGTAATCTCTGTTGAGTTTGTTAGATCGCAACAAAATTTGGCGGATCATCTGACCAAGGGTTTGGCAAGAGACTTAGTGCACAAGTATGCCATTGGGATGGGATTAAAGTCCTTATAAATCTATAATGGTGAGACACCCAATTCCCCTCTAATATGACATTAGGGGCTGAATTCAATGAGAAAAGCTCACACTTATAAGATTGGAACACATGATAAATCATCCCAGGTAGGTGTTCGGTACTATAGTAAGTAGGTTGAAGTTTAATTATCTTCTTAATAATTCCTTTGAGAAAGTGTATTTGTAGGTGCACGAAGTAAAGGAATTGCCTACGTGATCGTGAAGTGTAGCCGCATTTCAGAAGGTTGGGGACTTGACCTTTATACGACCATGATAGGATTAGGACACTCGGCTTTATAATTGTGTCACATTTATTTTCTAGACGAGTAGGTGAAACTTGTATGTATTTTATCTTTAGGTATTCAAATGAGTTGATGGGTTCAATCCTTGGGACACCTTGATTCTCGAATATTTAAAATGTGTAAAATACTAAGATGGAAGTTCAATCGTTTCGACATTTTCATTTATGTGCAAGTTTGGTATTGTTTATTATTAAGATGTTATTTAATGGGTCACACTAAAATGGGGGAGGATTGTTGGTGATTTTAGTGTCACCGGTCCATTTATGTGATTGGAAATAACATGATGTCTATATGGGTTTTATACTTTGATCTAATTCAAGTAAGGTGGTGCGGAGTGCACGCTTGTTATAAGACGAGTATGAACCCGGTCGTGCTGTTATAGGACTTGGAGTAGATAAGTGAGCTTGAATAAGTGAGCTTGAAAAAGTCAGCTTGAAAAAGTCAGCTTGAAAAAGTCAGCTTGAAAAGTCAGCTTGAAAAGTCAGCTTGAAAAGTCAGAGGTTCATTTTCTGGACTAAGACCAGAAGCTCTAGATGGTCAGTTTTCTGAAACGGTTACTGCAAATTAAATGTGCAGTTAGTGAGGAGTTACAAGAAATGTTGTAACCTCCATTACTCCTGAATTTCAGCCAGCCATGATTAATAATTTCAGTTACAATTTTTGAGTATAAATAAGAATCTATACTCATGGTTTTAGACACGTTTTGTGAACAATACTCTCACATACTCTCTAGAAAATTGGTCTCGTTTTTGTGCCTAAGAACGAAAGTGTTTTGAGTCTTATCCCATATTGAATTTCGTGTAACCCGGGCATAGGATCGAAATATCAATTCGGAAAGTGTCTCACACGATTCTCAATATAATCCGGTGATCGACTTACCCTTGTTTACCTACACAGTTCCAACAGTCGTTCTGATAGTTAGGACGATTCCCCCAACACAAAATGATTGGTTGAGGATTGTCCTCACATTCTCGTAAATTGGTACTGTCCTCGCATGAACCCGCCTCTCTCTCTATATATATATATGTATAGGGGTGGCTTCAAACAAGAACATCATCATTTTAAGAAAACACAAGAACACTCATATATATATATATCACATGATATAATACACGTGAAGTGATATGGTGGTGTACGGATGGCCTGTCTCTCGAATGAGGTCGCACCAAATATTATATGAATCTCTGATTTAGTATCTGTTAGTATTGATTCGGTGATGACTAACATAGAAAGTGTATGTAGAAAGAGGGGTTGAATACAAACACAACATATTTTCACTTTTTTAATTCCGTATGTTTTAAAAAACAAAGAACTATAAATGTTTTTTGTAGAAACAAGGAAGGTAAGACCTTACCTTAAACAATATAGTATTGACAAATGTTCTCACAATGGATATACTGAAAGAAAAGAAGAGATTACTCTTTTAGATATGAAGAATGAGATAGTCTTCAGATGTTGATGCCGATTTACCTAAGAAACTATCACTCATAAGTTTTGTCAAACGAGTGAGTTACAACATTGTCAAATATTGCCTTTTATAGCTGCCAATGCATTAAATGATGCTTTCCAACTTTAATGTATATCTTTATTTGATTTGTTGATCAATGCATTTTGTACTCTTCATTTCAGTCTTTGAATATCTTAAAACTATGATTTAGATGTTTGTTACTTCAACTCATCATTTTGTATGTAGAGAGAGTAGTAAATGAAGTATTGTAATATTAAAATGGTACTTTGGAACTTTCTTTGGCTAATACGTTGAGGATATTCACATACAAGGACATGTGAGCTAAACTTGCTAGTTAAGTTTGCACTCCAAAACCGGCTTGCCAAAATAATATTAGTCAAACTGTTCTGACTTATATGATATTGGTTTTCAATCGGCTAGATGACAATGAAATTCACTTTGGTATTGCTCTTGAGTTCACTTCTAATAGCTTTCAATTTTGCTAAATAAATTTTTCTTTGGACCAATACTGAAAATAATGATAAGATATTCAGTTTCCCACTTTGAAAGTTTGCTTCGTATGCCTTTGACCCATCATCACCGTTAATGTTTACCTAAAAGAGAGGGTTTATCTCACATTCCAGGTTCAAAAAAAATTAAATTCAAACAGACCAAATCTTGAAGTTTCAAACCCCCATCTCATACTCAATTCGGATAGTGTCCTTCGGCTATGAGACTATCTCCTTGTCTTCAACTCTCAGGCGAGTGTCCCTTCTCCGTTTATTGTTTCGTTCATCATTCAGATATCGTTCCCCACCGCCTTCCACCATTCAAATTTGTTGTGGGTAAGTTTCCTCTGTTTTCACTTGTCGTGGGTATGTTTTACTATCCAAAACATGTTTTTAAATACAATCTTTTTTGTATCCTTTTTCATTCCCTTTCTAAGTTGCCTGTAAGTTCTCTCAAACTCTCCCCAGAGTTCTTCTTCTGCCCTCATTCAAATCAATTTAAATCAAGTATTAGAAATATGATCTTAGGGTTTTAGAAAGCTTCAATGTGACCGATTCGTTTCAAGATCAAGGTTCTCTTCAACTCTTGTTATCATCTCCATCATCTATCCTTCAATTAATGATTTGTAGCGTCCTTGTTTCTTGCCTTCTTTTTGTATGTCGATTTCTTCTTCCTGTTCTTTGCATTTCACTCTGCATTTTTGTAAACGTCTAACCATAATCGTCTTCTTTAAGTGATTAAAACAGAGTTTTTAAATGGCACATCCATTAGAGTTTTTGTTGAATAGGATTATACTTGAAGTACTTAGAGGTTATCCTCTATAGTGTGTGCTTTCAGAGATATGATTGATGTACTACAAAAATCACGCAAGGAGGAACAAATTATTTGGTCTTGCATATGGACTATATTGACTTTTTATCAATATTTCATACTTTTGTGTTTTAAGGATTGTATGCCATTTTATGATCTATGCTTCTTCTATTATTGCCCCTGTAAGTTACTTCTCTACCTTCTCTCTATTTATATGTTGTTTTTTTAAAGGGCTGTTTGGTAGAAACTGAATGGTTTAGTGCAGAATGATTAAGTAGTCAGATTGATTAAGAGAGTCTGTATGATTAAGTGTCAGATAGAAAATGATTGTTGGGCAACTGTTCTGAATCAACAATCTGAATGACATAAAATTACCATTTTACCCCCAATCTTGTATTTAATGAAAATTGACATTTGACAAAAGTTCTGAAGGAAACTTCTAAATGAAAATTATAAACTAATTAATTATCCAAGCCAATAGATGATATCATATCAATCCAAAAAACATAACAACGTTTTTTCAAGTTTTGGCATAACAAAACAACGCAGGAAATGCAAGTTCAAACACAATATTTCACTACTACAAAATTGAGTATTTTCAACGGAAATTAATTTTCAATGGAAAATGTCGTTGAAAATTTTCTACGAATTTTAGAGGATTATTGACAGAACATAAATGTTCTACGAATTTTCAACGAACTTTCGTTGAAAATCTCTCACAAACATATATGCATTTTCAACCAAAAAAATTTCAACGAAATGTCTCGTCAAAAAGTTTTTGGTTGAAAATGCATTTTGTGAGAGATTTTCAACGGAAATTCGTTGAAAATTCATAGAAAATTTATGTTTTGTCAATAATCCCTCTAAAATTCGTAGAAAATTTTCAACGACATTTTCTGTTGAAAAGTTTCGTTGAAAATACTCAACTTTCTAGTAGTGTTTTGTGAACATCTAATTTGAAGCATTTGACACTAATTGATTTGCAATCTCATTATGCAAATTAGCCATGTACTCGTTGTCTTGTGGACCCCAAGGCGTTGCATCCGCCTCTTCATCTCCCTCAATTTGTTCTTGTGCTTCATCAATGAACATGGGGTTATTGTTGTAATCCATGAATAACTGGTCTTGCATATTGCACATTCTTATAAAGCTATGGATCGCGAAACAAGCAATTGCAATGTTCCTTTGTATTCGAAAAGGATAAGGGGCCATTTGCTTCAAAATTGGGAATCTTGCTTTCAACACACCAAAAGCACGCTCGATAACATTTCTGAGTTGTGCGTGGGCATGATTGAATCTTTCTTCTTTGCTCAAGGCACGTCGACGTCGAAAATCAGCTAGCCAATATCTTGTATTGCGATATGGAGTCATAAATCCACGAGTGTTGGCATATGCAGCATCACAAAGATAATATTTTTCTACATTGTAAATGTAAGAAAAAATTATTGTCAAGTAAAATGTATAAGAAATAGTTTATATTCAATATTGAGTAAAATATAAATACCTGACGAAGGAAATGGAAAGCCAGAAGTTGGGTTAAATGCAACTTCTCTTAAAACTCTGGCATCATGTGCTATGCCTTCCCGGCCGGCCCAAACATAAGTGAATACCATATTAAAATCACAAATCGTTAAAACGTTTTGATAACATTCACTTCTTCCTCTACCCCTATAACGAGCTTGTTGATCAACATGTATAATTGCATGTATGAGAGTTCCATCTAACGCACCTATTGCCCCCTTTATTAAAAAAATATAAACCATGAGAAACTTTTAACTACGTTTTGATTTTGCAAATTATATAAATGAAAACATACCGGAAATATTCTTCTAAGATTTCTTTGCCGTTCTGACATGCTAGAGGTTTCTTCATTGGACATTGGTCGTACAACTTCTCTGACAAATTCCATCATTGCTCGCAGTACTTGACGAAAATATCTATGGATAGTCTCCGTTGAGTGTTGAATCTTCGTTTAATCATTCTATAGCGTTCATTGTGACCTATAATTGTTAAAAAGATTGTCATCTTCTCCTCAACACTTGCATTCCTACTATTTTGCAACCAATTTTTTTGTTTAAAATGGTTGCATAATAGTATATAGGCATCACGAGAAAGACGCATCAATTCAAGACATTGTGTATTTCAACCATTTAATAGTTCTAGTGTATACGCATGTCCAGTCAATGATGAAGTGTTGTCTCTTATCCTTGCGATTCTTGATGTAGCTTTCCGTTTCAAATACAACCAAAACAATAACAAAAGCAACAGTTCTTCTTCAACATCCATAGAGCATCTTGTAAATAAAAAAAATACTACAAAACATGAATATATGAAATGGTAATATAATATCAAGAAAAACATAATCTAGTCAAAAGTTAACATCATCCAAAAGCTACATCATTTAAAAGCATGTTCAATAGTTACATCATCCAAATGTTATGTGTTCAAATGCAAAACATCATCCAAAAGTCATGTTTTCAAAAGCAATACATCATTCAAAAGCTAACATCATTCAAAAGCTACACGAGCCTATGCTTTTGTCCTATCATTCTAACCCAACCCTCACAACCTTCCGGCTTCAAACACAACCACACTTTCCTATAGTCGGCACTTTCACTGAAGATAAAAGTAGCTATGTGGTAGAGTGGGTGATCTATTCCCCATCCAAGTTCATCCAACTTTGTCAAGCAAGCAGGAACATCATTCGAATATTTTTCCATAATTGCTTTCACAGCCTTAGAGATATCTTCTTCAACTTGTGAGTTACATGCTTGTTTACCTTTTCGCTTTTTGCTTTGTGTACTTGGATGGCAATCACACTCTTGTCCTAAAGTTGGGGACGGGGTTTCTTGAGTATCAGGAACTACCTCAACATCGTCACTCGAGTGATTAGAAAGTGGGTCGGACAAGTCTGGAACACTAGAACGTGGCCCATTACTTTCAATTCCCGTTACTTGAACTCCATCAAATAGTTGAACACAAAGATCGGGAAAAAGCAGTCCAGTACTCCTGATTGGTTCTACGTATTTGGTTCTCTGTTTTAAAAAATATTATATAAATAAAATTATAAAGATATCAAATGAAAAAGGATGTAAAATGATAAAATTATAAAGATACCTCAATTTCTATCTTCCATTCTTCATCAGTTAGATTAAACGTGTTGGTTGTTGGGTCATACACGTTGCCTGTTTTGTTTTTCAGTCTCGTCCAAGTATTGTATTTCGCTTTCAAATAATCATAATGGTTTTTCTTTTGTTTTTGTTCAGCTACGAAGTTATATTTGTTTTTAAGTGTCTCCGCAAAATTTTTCCATGAACGAGGCTTAAGATTAGTGCCTTCTCGTCCATGTATAGTGGCCTCATGTATACATGCTTCGAGGAACGTTCGCACCACACTCTCTTTTTTCCAAGTTATTCTACGTCTCTTTGCTTGTGAACCCTCACCAACAACGTCCATACCTTAGAAGTGACGACATATAGCGAATCAAGATTGAAATCCTAACAAATGATCTACCTTCCCAAACTAAACTAGATCACATGAATGAGCAAAACAATCTTCAAATATTGATTATATACTACACTCAAATTCAAGGCAAATAATATGTAGTTAATTTGAATTTTAAAGTACATGCTAAGATCAAATCTTCAAAAATTTCCAATTTTCATGTATACACCAAGGAAGCAATAAACATCAGTGGTTAATATGTGTGGATTAACAAAATAGGAATGTGCAGAATAATTTATTGGTTGTTTAATCAAGTGATCTGCAGAATCATAAAGACTAAACAAACAGGTGGAAAAAATAGGAATGTGCAGAATAATTTATTGGTTGTTTAATCAAGTGATCTGCAGAATCATAAAGACTAAACAAACAGGTGGAAAAAATAGGAATGTGCAGAATAATTTATTGGTTGTTTAATCAAGTGATCTGCAGAATCATAAAGACTAAACAAACAGGTGGAAAAAATAGGAATGTGCAGAATCTTAATAAGAAAGTGTGTTTTCGGAATGTGCATAATCATAAACACCAAAAAACCAGTGCAGAATCATAATAAGAAAGTATATTTTCTGCAGAAAATAGGAATATGCAGAATTATAAAGACCAAACAAACAAGTGCAGAATCATAAAAACCAAATAAACTAGTGCAGAATCATATGTGCAGAATCATAAAAATCAAACAAACTAGTGCAGAATCATAATAAGAAGGTGTATTTTCTGCAGAAAATAGGAATATGCAGAATTATAAAGACCAAACAAAGTGCAGAATCATAAAAATCAAACAAACTAGTGCAGGATCATAATAAGAAGGTGTATTTTCTGCAGAAAATAGGAATATGCAGAATTATAAAGACCAAACAAAGTGCAGAATCATAATATAAAATGTGTTTTCTGCAGAAAATAGGAACGTGCAGAATCATAAACACCAAATAAACTAGTGCAGAATCATGATAAGAAAGTGTATTTTCTGCAAAAAAAAAAAGAATATGCAGAATTATAAAGACCAAACAAGCAAGTGCAGAATCATAGTAAGAAAGTGGGGTTTTTTTTTTGCAGAAAATAGGAATGTACATAATCATAAACACCAAACAAACAGGTGAATCAAGTTGTAATAAGTACGAAATTGAGAGTTTGTGAATCAATTTGTTCACAGAGAAGATGTCTGAAATCGAGAGCTTACCTGTGCGTTAATGGTAGGTTACAATCAGGTGCGTCGATGGTAGGTTACAAACAGTCGATTGAGAGGAGAGAATGGAGACTGGTGATCGATCGAGAGGAGGGAGTGCAAAGAAAATGGGAGAATCGAGAAGAAGGGGAGAAGGTAGGTATGTGTTGATCATAACTCCTCTCAGTGATTTGAATATGATTCATTTACTATTCTTAGTGAAATTCCATAGTTAAGCTTCTGTTCAAGTTCAGCGATAGCACACGCTGATTGCTATCAGCGATCGCTGAAGGTCAAGGAACTACAAGCTTATCACTGAAGACCTGAAGATCAGTTATCACACCAGAAGACCATTCAGCGACAGTCAAAGACTCTAGCTGAAGAAAGAGATAATCAGCTAAGTGAACTGAAGCGGTTCAGCGATAGCAGCGATTGTCTACTCTAAGTGTGAAGTCTTGTGAAGCCTCAGCGACACTGAAGATTCATCCTTGAAGATTCAGTATCAGCGATCAAATGAAGCTTCCTTTGCAAGATTAAATATTGATCTTATCCTCGATGCACAAAAGTCAAACCTAGAACCATGTCAGAAAAAGACGTACGACTTGTCTCTTATGTCCCCATCATATCTGATATGGTACTGTTCATATTCGGCCAAAAGCATGGTTGTCTTATTAACAAGGACAAGCTTCCTATCTAAGCTTGACACGTGGCATGTACCTTTTGTCTTGTTTCAAGGACAAACGGGTATAAATAAGATGAAGATATCTTCTTCATCTTAATGCATGCTTCTATCTAACTTATACCCTCTTTATTCTTTCTTTCATCTTCTTGTGCATCATACTTCGTGTTTCTTAGTTACAATAGAATAGGTTTTGAACTTGTTCTAATTCCGCTTGTAACTGTAATTTGTTTATCTTAATAAACTCATTTAAAAACCAAAAATATGTGTGTTTGTATTCAACCCCCCCCCCCCCTTCTACAAACTGTTCTCTCTTGATTGAACTCTTGTAGACCCTTTTTGGGACCAACAAGTGGTATCAGAGCAGTGTTTCCTTCTTAACTCTTTAAAATATTTTCTCTTAAAATTATTTTAAAATGTCAAACCCTAATACAAACTATAACGATAATGGATCTTTAGCTAAACCACCTAGATTTAGCCATGATAACTTTCCATTATGGAAGGAAAGAATGTCTCTATTTCTAGAGGGATCTGACCCCAAGATTCCCTACTATCTGGAAAATGGACCATTTGTTCCTACAACTATAGTAGCTAGTGTTCCTGCCACCACTACTATTCCAGCCATTCCTGAGAGGAGTATTGTTAAAACTCCTAACAGATGGACTGAAGAAGACAAGAAAGAAATTGCTATTGACTCTAAAGCTAAATCAATAATAGCAATGGCTTTACCTGATGAGGTCTATCATTCTATCATGAAAATGAGGACTTCAAAAGCCATGTGGGATACATTATGTATCCAATATGAAGGAACTTCTGAAGTTAAAGTAACTAGATGCATAAACCTCGTAAGAAAATATGAGAGTTTTATGTATCAAAAGGGTGAATCTCTTTTTCAAATTCACCAGCGATTTAACTGTCTGCTGATTGATCTTAAATCAGTCGATAGAGTTTATTCAAACGCTGAAATTCTGACAAAGTTCATGAAGGCATTGCCCGATCAATGGGCAGTGTACACTACATGTATAAAACTGTCAAAGAATCTTGAAACCTTGTCCTTAAGTGCATTATATGGTATGCTCTTAAATGAGGAACAATCCCAACTTCTAAGGAAGAACCTAATTAATGAACTCAAAGGTGCTAAAAGTACTTCTTTAGCACTTGTGACTTCTGAGGGTACTTCTTTAGGTCAAACTGATTCAGAAGATCAACTCACTGATGCAGACATCTCTGAGTTTGATAACTCTCTAGCTCTTTTAACTAATAACTTTAAAAAATTTGCTAGAAAGAGCAATTTTCGAAAACCTTCCAACCTCTCTGACTCTGAAAAGCAGAAAACGTTTCCTGCTGAGAAAGCATCAGCGATTTGCTTCAACTGTCAGCGAAAGGGTCATTTCGCAAGTGAATGCAGGTCGAAGAAAGTTGCTGCTCCCACTACCTCCCATACCTCTGATGAAAAGGAGAAATATTTGAAACTGAAAAACAAATACAAAGATATGAAGAAAAACCAGCAAAAAGGCAAAGGCCTTGTCGCTGAAGAAGTTGACTGGGATGCTGAAGATGACTGGGCCAAGACCTCTGAAGAGTCTGGTTCAGATGAAGAAGATCTTGCCTTCCTCTGTCTGATGGCAAGAATTGAAGACGCTGAAGAAGTCACTGAAACTTCTTCCTCTGAGTCTCCTTCTACTCAGGTAACTATTCCCTCTGTCCTTTACCTTCTGAAAGTGATAACTTGTCAGCTCTCGATGCTATGACTGTTGATTTCTATGATGCTTTAAATGGAAAAATTAAGGCCGAGAGAATTAACACTGACTTATCTGAACTATTAAAAAATTGCCATATAAGAATCAAAGAACTTTCTAAAATTGAGGAATCTCTCAAAGACCAAGTCTTTGCAAATCAAACTATAAGCATCGAGAAACAACAAGCTATCGCTGATAGGGAAAAGGCTATCGCTGATCTCAAGTCTGAAAAGGCAACCATCTAAGGATGGTGTAAGGCTTCTGATAAAGTGAATGAGATCATCAATGCTCAAATACCTATGAAAGTAAGAAGTGGGTTAGGCTATAACCCTGAAAAGGAAGAATCAGAGAATGATCGTTCCATGCTAAAATTCAGAATGTTTGTCTCTTCTATCCCTGATCCTTCTTCTTCAAACTCTTCTTCCTCCTCATCTAAAGAAAAGCTTTCTATTCTTAATTCTAGGAAAGTGACCAAGAACGAGTTTCTTAATCAAGTTCCTAAGAATAAGAAAACTCAAGATAGGAACAAGAAATCCTCAGAGAAAGTTTCTAAAACTGGGAAAAAGGTCCCTGACTTTTCTCAGAGACCAACCCCAGAATTAAAATCGATCTTACTCCCACTCCTGAAAAGGTTGTTATACCTCCAAGGACCATGGATAAAGGAATTCTTGGACCTATCCCTGAGAAAATTCCTGCTCCCTCTCTGATTTCCAAAACCCTTTAAATATAGGAAATGCTATCACTATGGTGAAACTACCCACGTTGCAAGCAAATGTCCTAATGCTACTAGAGCTGATAAACTAGCTAATGGAAAGAAAGTAGCTCAAGCTGATAAATCAGCAAGAGTGAAATCCACCAAGGTTTCAAAACCATCAAAGGTGAAGATATCCACTGAAGAGAGTTCTTCAGCTAGTAGCTCCTCCGCCATTCCTCTATCTAACCAAGCAGGACCCATAGTAGTATGGGTACCGTGAAACAATTGATCTTTTGTTGTATGCAGAGTGCCAAAGGTATCTGGTATCTTGATAGCGGATGCTCAAGGCACATGACAGGCAGAAAATCTCTGCTCTCTGATTACAAAGAAGAAGCTGGTCCATCAGTGACCTTTGGTGGAAATGGAAAAGGATACACTAAAGGTTATGGAATTCTGTCCAACGGAGCCACATCATTTTCTCGTGTTGCTTACGTTGAGGGACTAAAGCACAATCTCTTAAGCGTTAGTCAGTTATGTGACAAAGACTTCAAAGTTCTATTCTTGAAGAATAGATGTGCTGTCACTGACGGAAATGATAAGCTTGCCCTTACAGGCAAAAGAGTGGAAAATGTATATGTCATAAATATGAATAGTTCTCACTCTGAGAACATGTGCTTCATCTCTAAAGCATCCACTGACATAAACTGGTTATGGCATAAAAGACTCTCTCATCTTAACTTTAAGACAATAAATGAATTGTCTAAAAAAGATTTAGTCAGAGACCTCCCAAATCATACCTTTACAAAGGAATCTCTTTGTTCAGCGTGTGAGAAGGGAAAGCTGACAAAAGCCTCCTTCAGGTCAAAGCAAGTTTCTTCAGTGACCACTCCTCTTCAGCTACTTCAAATGGATCTATTCGGACCTGTCAATGTCGAATCGATCTCTGGGAAGAAATACACTTTAGTGATTGTTGATGAATACTCCAGATACACATGGGTGTTGTTCCTTCGATCCAAAAGTGATACCCCTGAAATGATAATCTCTTTTATCAAAAAGATGGAAGTTTTGAACAATCTAATTGTTCGTTCCATAATAAGTGATCATGGCACTGAATTCAAAAACAGTACTCTGGATAATTTCTTTGAAGAAAGAGGTATCTCTCACAACTTCTCCTCAGTAAGAACTCCTCAGCAAAATGGTGTTGCTGAAAGAAGAAATCGTACTATCGTTGAAGCGGCTCGCTCAATGCTCAGTGATTCGCATCTTCCAACTCAGTTCTGGGCTGAAACAGTTAATACATCATGCTTCACTCAAAATAGATCCCTGATAGTTAAACGATTTAAGAAGACCTCCTATGAATTATTTCATGGGAGAAGACCTACTCTGAAATATTTCCACATTTTTGGATGTAGATGTTACATTCTGAATGACAGAGATCATTTAGGTAAATTTGATCCAAAAGCTGATGATGGTATATTTCTTGGATACTCCTCTATATCTAAATCCTTCAGAGTCTTCAACAAAAGAAGACAACATGTTGAAGAATCCATGCACGTTAACTTTGATGAATCTCGTCCCATTCATACTTCACACTCTCATGATGATGATGAAGAATTGAATGCCTGGATGAGATCTCATTATGGGGAACCTGAAACATACTTCAGCAATCAAACTCCAGCTGAAGCAAGTGATAATGAAATCCCTATAAACCCAACAAGTAATAATCATCCATCTTCAGGGATGAATGTTACTCCTCTAAATCAGATTCCTGTTGCTGATTCCTCTCTTGGAAATTTCTCTGTGAACAACCAAACCACTTCTGAAAATCAATCCCCTGAATTGATTCTAAATGAAGTACCTGTTGCTGAAACATGTCCTATTCCAGAATCTGAAGAACATGTCGCTGAATCTATTGTTGATCTCTCTCCTCAACCACCAGCTCAGCGATGGACTGCAAATCATCCAATAAATCAGATTATTGGTGATAACACTGCAGGTATCAAAACACGTAGAGGTACAGGTAATATATGTCTTTATGTTAACTTCATTTCTCTCTCTGAACCTAAGAAGATAGATCAAGCTATCTCTGATCCTAGCTGGGTTTCAGCTATGCAAGAAGAACTAACTGAATTTCGTAGAAATAAAGTTTGGAATCTTGTTCCTAGACCCTCTGGTAAAACTGTCATAGGAACCAAATGGATTTTCAGAAATAAGCTAGATGAAAACGGGACTATAATTCGCAATAAGGCTTAGACTTGTTGCTCAAGGTTATAGAAAAGAAGAAGGGATTGACTATGATGAAACCTTTGCACCTGTTGCTCGTTTAGAAGCCATAAGACTCTTTTTAGCTTATGCTGCTCATAAAGACTTCAAAGTTTTCAAATGGATGTTAAAAGTGCTTTTCTAAATGGAAAACTCAGCGAGGAAGTTTATGTTGAACAACCCCCTAACCATCCTGGTTATGTTTTTAAACTTGAAAAAGCTCTTACGGGTTAAAACAAGCTCCTAGAGCTTGATATGATACCCTTTCTAAATTCCTTCTTAAAGAAAAATTTGTTCGTGGAAAAATTGACCAAACTCTGTTTTTAATAAAATATAAAGGTCATACTATTCTCGCTCAGATATATGTTGATGACATTATCTTTGGTTCCACAACACCCAAACTTTGCACTCGTTTCGCTGCAAGAATGCAAAAACAATATAAAATGAGTATGATGGGTGAACTAACATATTTTCTAGGCTTGCAGATTAAGCAATCTGACAAAGAAATTTTTATCTGTCAAAGCAAGTATGTTAAAGACATGCTGAATAAATTCGATATGAATCAATGCTCAGCGATGAAGACTCCTATGGCGCCTCCTCTGACATTAAACAAGGATCCCAATGGAAAACCAGTAAATGTCACTGCCTATCGAGGAATGATTGGGTCTCTGTTGTATCTTACAGCGAGTAGACCAGACATCATGTACGCTACCTGTCTCTGTGCTCGGTATCAAGCTGAACCGAAGGAATCCCATTTAGTCGCTGTAAAGCGAATCTTCAGATATCTGAAAGGAACTCCAAATCTTGGTCTCTGGTATCCCAAAGGCTCAGGATTTGATCTTATTGGTTACTCTGACAGTGATTTTCCAGGTTGTAAGATAGACAGAAAGAGCACCACTGGTGGGTGTCAGCTACTAGGTGGAAAGTTAATAAGTTGGACAAGTAAAAAGCAAAACTCAGTGTCCACTTCCACCGCTGAAGCTGAGTATGTAGCCGCTGGTAGTTGTTGTGCTCAAATCCTTTAGATGAGAAATCAACTAAGAGACTACAATCTCAAGCTCTCTAAGAGTCCTATCTATTGTGATAGCACAAGTGCTATTGCAATTGCCAACAACCCTGTACTTCACTCCAAAACCAAGCACATTGAGATCTGATATCACTTTATCAGAGATCATGTGATGAATGGTGAAGTTGAGCTCCATTTTGTTCCTACTGAATATCAGCTCGCTGATCTTTTCACCAAGCCTCTTGATGAAACTAGATTCAATCTACTCATCAGCGAACTTGGTATGTTGAATGCTGAATAATTTATTAATCAGTGACCAACAAAGGATTACAAATAAAGCTTTCAAACTTTCCATTCTCTAAACTCTGATTCAGCGATATCTAGGCCATCTCCTCAGGTATTATCTTCTAATCTTTATCACTCTTTGATATCTTTTCTCATCAAAGAATGTCTCTCTTAAAATTAAAACTCCTCACTGACAATCCTTTATTATTAGTGATGAAGATTTTTCTAAAAATTATTAATGATAAACTTTCCTTATGGATAATTATCATTATAATCTTTTAAAAATAAAGAAAAGGACACGTCAGACCTTTTTCTGACACACGACGGACCGCGACGTTTCCATTCCAACTCCTTTCTTGGAACGTGCGCCAGGTCATCATTTCTTTTTCAAAAAGCTAAAACCGTCATTTAGCACTCCTTTCGTTCTCTCTCCTCTTGCTATTTAAGCATTCTTTTTGCCTTACTTTGCTCCTTCCGCTTTCATAACAATCCTCAAGGCAAAAAGAAATTCTTCGAATCTTCAAGGTTTTCTCAAAAACAGCAAGAACATGCTTGTGTGTGTTTTTCTTCTAAGAACTCAACTAAGGTTTGATCTAAACCTTATATTATGACTGGAAACATCTTGTTTCACCTCTTCTTCTCCTTAACACCCTAAAAATAAAAATAAAGATAATCTGGATCAAAAATTAAAAAGTTTTTCCTCTATAAAAACCCTGTTCTAAGTTCTTTCCTTAGAACAGAAGATTATTTTTTAAAAAACTTTAATCCATTTACCTTAGCTTTTTATTATTGTTTATAACAAACATTTTGATATTGTACATCAAAATATTTGTTCTCTTTGATCTTACATTTGGTATTCTTTATACCAAACTCTGGTTTTTACATTTATGTATAAAACCATGATTTACCTCTTTGGTGTTCCTATCTTTCCCACAGCAATGGCATCTGCAAGTAAAACTGCTGCAACCTCCTCTGTTGCTGAAGACACGACTCTGGTCGCTGCACCAACATGTCACTTCCCTGTGGAAAGAGCAGTCTTCAAGTCCTGCAACTACATCGCCTTGGTAGAAATCCCTGCAGACCGCCCCCAATTCACTGAAGGAGCTGCTTTCATCAAGGCATGCCCTCTGATGCATGCGTTTGTTCACAACCCGGTCGGCATCTCTTCCCATCTTCAAGCCTTGTGGTACACGGCTCACTTTACCATGCTGACAACTGACAAAGGAACCCAACTCCCTGCTATTGGGTTCAAAATTCCAGAACTAGGGTTCTTCTCCTTCACCGCTGGATTTCTCAGGAAGGCTCTGCGTCTCCTTGTACGCCCTAAGAACCAACAATGGGGCGCTGAACCCACTAAGATGCAAATTGATGCATTTTTGGAATCCATTGGATACTCTTGGGAGAATCCCTCGCTGAAGACGGTGGGATCCAAGTTAGAGAAGAGAAGGCTCCCTGCTTGCTGGCAGTATATCTTCACTCAGGTGATCCAGTGCCTGGGGTCGAAGATTGGCTCTCATGATCAGGCAAGCAAGCACTTTCAAGACCTTGCTTACTCTCTCTGCACCGACCACAACCTGAACTACGCGGATTACATCTTCAGCGACATGGTCAGTCGCATCAATGCCGCCACCAGACATCCCGTCATCCCCTACCCTCGCTTCTTCGCGACCATAATGGAAGTGGCCTTCGGAGAAGAATACCCGAAGGTCGGCGATCACTCCTTCTCTATCGTAGGGAAGAAGTCCCTGGACATTGAGGAACGTCCAGGTGATGCTCCTTTCACACCCTATATGTTGCAGGTGATTGGCGCACCTCTTCCAGTGTCTACCTCGCTGTCAAACCCAACAGCGAGCAACCCAGACACCGCTGGTATTAAGAGGAAACAACCAACTGATGGTCATAAAAAGACCATCGCAACCAAAGCAAAGAAGCCAAAAAAGCTGGTCTCTCAAAAGACCACCCATTCTGATTTCGGTGTTCTACCAACACCAACTGCAGCCATAACCACTTCAACGGTCTTTACATCCATTGTTGCTTCTTCAGCTCTACCTACATCAACAGCGACTCCGGTCACTGAAGGTGTCTTAGCCGCCCGCCGGCCGGATCGTGCATCGCTTCCACAGCCTTCTCTTCTACTTCTATCTCCTCTTCTTTGGTCCTCACCTCAGCAAGTGACTCAGCGATAGTTGTCCCTATCTCTGATAATGCTTAAATGCACGCAATCCAAACCTCATTATTGTTCAGACAATCTGAGTTTTGGAAGGCCAAATTAAAAGGACCTCAGAGTATCTCTCTCAGATACTCTAAGACACTGGTCAGTGATCCTCTAGACACTACCTTTGCAAAAGTAGTCCCTAAGAGTAATCCTCTAGATACTCTCAGGGAGTCAAATAAAATTTTTCATCCTTCTTCTAATCCGGGTATATTTTTGGCATCTTTATCTATGTCATCATCAGGTGTCGCTTCTGTTCCTACCTCAACAACGACAACCACCACCACCAGCGCTCCTCCCATCAGCAAGGATAAGGGAAAATCTCCTCAGGGCCATCCCTCTGCTGCAAAGCATAGAGAGGTTAAGCAATAGATGGCTGCTTCCAAGCTTCCCACAATCATCGACCTACCTCCCGTTGTCGGAATTTATGGATACACTGAATGGCTAGAAATCAGAGACGCCACTCAGGGTTCTAAATCCAAATTCAAGGACGTAGTGGACAGTGTGCTGAATCAGTTGCTGCAAAGAATGTCACAACATGTGCAAGTTCCCCCTCTCCCTGAATCTTCCAAAAAGAAAAGATCAAACGCTGAAGGAAGTTCAAGTGCTAGAAATGAGCATGAAACTAAGTTTGATTATCAAAGCATTCTTGGTCATCTTGAGCTCCCTGATATATCAATGCTTTGTACCTCTCTCCCTCAAGACCGAAGATATGAAGAAGACGAAATCATCTCACTGCCTGAACCTGGTATGATATTCTTGGATAATGAAGGATTCTTATGACTCTTCAGAAATCAAGAAATTCACAAGGCCCCATCCTCTCTCATAAATATTATGCTTTGGCGCTGCTGGTCAGATACTCCTCTGATGAATCGACAGAAGACGCTTTATGAGAATGAGCTACAAAGAAGAAATGAGAATATCTCTGACTAGTCATAGTTTTCTACTTCCTTTGTAATAATTCTTCAGTGTACACGTACTTTACCTTTATAATTGTAATTTCATTTCGCTGTAATTCTTCAGATTATAATTAATGAAATTCAAAGTACTTTACTCCATCCTAGTACTGAAAAGATCTCTGAAAATAGTAAAAGAGACAATGAACATAAGAGTTCTACTTTCGTTACACTATCTTTCACTCACTGATCTTTCACTCTGAAAATTCAATCAGTGAATGTACTTTAAGCTTATCTACTTGTAAAAATTGTACTTTCATATCCTTATAAATGAAACTCAATTCAGATAATAGATTAGCTGAAAAAGACTTTACAGATTAGCACTTAGAAAATTTTTCTTTAAATATTTCCTAAGTCCTTTACTAGTCTCTTAAAGCAATTTTCCTATGTTGCTTAATCATAATCAAATAGGGGGAGATTGTTGATCATAACTCCTCTCAGTGATTTGAATATGATTCCTTTACTATACTTAGTGAAATTCCATAGTTAAGCTTCTGTTCAAGTTCAGCGATAGCACACGCTGATTGCTATCAGCGATCGCTGAAGGTCAAGGAACTACAAGATTATCACTTAAGACCTGAAGATCAGTTATCACACCAGAAGACCATTCAGCGATAGTCAAAGACTCTAGCTGAAGAAAGAGATAATCAACTAAGTGAACTGAGGCGGTTCAGCGATAGCAGCGATTGTCTACTCTAAGTGTGAAGTCTTGTGAAGCCTCAGCGACACTGAAGATTCATCCTTGAAGATTCAGTACCAGCGATCAAATGAAGCTTCCTTTGAAAGATTAAAGATTGATCTTATCCTCGATGCACAAAAGTCAAACCTAGAACCATGTCAGAAAAAGACGTACGACTTGTCTCTTATGCCCCCATCGTATCTGATATGGTACTGTTCATATTCGGCCAAAAGCATGGTTGTCTTATTAACAAGGACAAGCTTCCTATCCAAGCTTGACACGTGGCATGTACCTTTTGTCTTGTTTCAAGGACAAACGGGTATAAATAAGATGAAGATATCTTCTTCATCTTAATGCATGCTTCTATCTAACTTATACTCTCTTTATTCTTTCTTTCATCTTCTTGTGCATCATACTTCGTGTTTCTTAGTTACAATAGAATAGGTTTTGAACTTGTTCTAATTCCGCTTGTAACTGTAAATTTGTTTATCTTAATAAACTCATTTAAAAACCAAAAATCTGTGTGTTTGTATTCAATCCCCCCCCTTCTACAAACTGTTCTCTCTTGATTGAACTCTTGTAGACCCTTTTTGGGACCAACAGGATGATTGGAGAGTCAGAGAATGAAGAGGCAAGGGCATACCTGGAAAAGTTTAATAACTGAATCGTATGGAGAGAAGATAGGTTAAGGAACGATTCAGAGAGGGTTTAACCATTCATACCTTTTTAAAAACTCATCCAAACAAGACAATGTCTGACCGATTCAGACATATGCCTCTGGATAGTTTCATTCAGACCCAATCAAACAGCCCCTAAATCAACAACCAACAAAGACTATTTGCCCTATAATTTAAACTTGGTTTTTGTCATAGCATCGTATGAGATTTTGGTTGTTCTCTACTATTACTGACTTTTGACTTCTTTTAATGTACTATATATGTAGCAATCATTTCAATACATATGCGATGAAGACCAGGTTGTAGATCCATGGTCTTCAACAACTTACCGTGGAACACTTAGAGCTGTACACTCTTTTTACATAATTGTTTATTGACGAATGAGCTATTGACTTTATAATTGTGATTCATTTGTGATGCATCGCACGGGTATACGACTAGCTTATATATATAGGGGCTGATTCATACGAGAATGATACCAATTTAAGGAAATAAGAGAACAATACAAAATCATATATGCTTTTGCACTACCGGGTAGCGGGCGACTTTTAGGGCCACTTAAGTGGCATGGAAAACTCGTCCGGACTTTTGGGTGATTTAGCACAAAATCATATATGATTTTGTACATGAACGACCATTCTCATATTCTCGCTAATAGGTTCCATTCTCGTTTGAACCTCCCTCTAAACACACACCCACCCACACACACACACACACACACATATATATATACATACGAGAATGGTACCTATTTAAGGAAATAAGAAAACAATAATGAATCATATATGAGTTTGCACTAACGGGTAGCGGGCGACTTTTGGGTATGGAAAAGTCGTCCGGACCTTTGGGTGATTTAGTACAAAATCATATATGATTTTGTACATGAACGACCATTCTCGTATTTCTTTAAAGATGGTTTCATTCTCGTTTGAATCTCCCTATATATATATATATAGAGAGAGAGAGAGAGAGAGGAAGGTTCAAATGAGAACTTTGTAAATTTAAAGGAATAAAAGGACACCTGTGGACCACATATGATGTGGGTCCCACAAAATATTGAATCATTTCTGATTTAATATGATTTAATATTAAATCAGAAATGATTTAATATTATGTGGGACCCACATCATATGTGGTCCGCAAATTGTTCCTTTGTTCCTTTAAAGATGAGTGGTTCTCGTATGATCCCTCCCTATATATATATATATATATATAAAGGTTCATGTGAGGACGGTAACAATTTACGAGAATACGAGTACAATCCTCAGCCAAGTATTTGTACATGAAATTTTTTTCATATACAAACTCATGTGTGATTTTGTACAAAATCATAAATGATCCAGGCAACTTTCCATGCGACTTAAATGGCTCCAAAATTCGCCCGCTACCTGTTAGTGCAAAGTCAGATATGATATTGTACATGAAAAAGTTTCTCATCACTACAAAACAAATGAATTTCACCTACAAATAAACACCAAGAGAAATTTCCGTGGGTGATTACCACAGATCACCCAGGAAATACTAATGGTTCTGACGATATCTGATATTTTCAAGAAAATGTCAACGTATTACCCAGGAATTTCCTGGGTAATCTGTCACTGATTTAATTTACCCACCAACAATTTAGCAATGAACTTTTGTGACGGTTTTGTGATGAATCACCTTTTAGCGATGGATTTACCAGGAAATGCCCATAGGTGAAGGCCTTTCATTTTAGTAGTGCATATTCTCGTAAATGGTTAGCGTTCTCGTATGAACCCGCCTCTCTCTTCCTCTCTCTCTCTCTCTCTCTATATATATATATATATATATTGGAAAGTTCAATTACAAACCAGTTGAAGGGTACAAACTATACAAACTTGTTCAAATCAATATAAAAATAATTTTTTTCAAGATTTTTTTTCATCAAATGATATGATTTAAGATATTAGTAGACGTATATTTGTTTCATAATGTAAAAGTTTCACATGTATTTGTTTTTATAAGTTGAAAGTTTCTCATATATTTTTTATGAAAAAGTTTCACATGTATTTGTTTCATAATATAAAAGTTTCACATGTACTTTTTTTCACAAGGTGATACAAACATATGTACAATAATTTAAATCATAGCATTTGATGAAAAAAAAATCATGAAAAAAAAATCATGAAAAAATTTATTTTTATGTTGATTTGAACCAGTTTGTATAGTTTGTACTCTTCAACTGGTTTGTATTTGAAACCGTCCCTATATATATATACATATATATATATGTATATATATATATATATACATATATATATATATGTATATATATATATATACATATATATATATATATGTATATATATATAAAGGTTCATGCGAGGACGGTAACAATTTAAGAAAATACGAGGATAATCCTCAGCCAATCATTTGGGTGATTAAATTTAAGGAAAAAAATTTCATGTACAGAATCATATATGATTCACGTACAATTACAAATCATATATGATTAGCCGCGACTTTTCCCGCGACTTAGCCCACGGTAAATATTATCCGTGTCCATTTTTGATGTTAGTACAAAATCACATGTGATTTTGTATGTGAAATTTTTTTACTTAAATTTAATTACTCAAATGATTGGCTGAGGATTGTCTTCGTTTTTTATTAAATTGTTATCGTTTTCACATGAACCTCCCTATATATATATGTAGGGTTAGGTTCAAATAAAAACCATTTTTTTTTATTGTAAACTAAGGGACATGACCACAGATCCAAAATTAAGAAAACTAACCAACGGTTAAAACCTAGAATGGTTAATTAAGAAGTGATTATGGGCAAAAATGGAATTAATTTCAAACTTGAATCAAATCTACCTTATTTGACCTTTTATTTTCTTTATTAATTAAAAACCTCTTACCCTCTTAATTTTTAAACAAATTTATCTTAAAATAACTCACATTTTAATTAAACAAATTACATAAAAAATAAACATGTCATTGTCCTTGCTTTGAAATCTATATCGATATATGTTTTTTTTGTTTTAACCATTTTTTTTACGTGAAATGGTATTTATGTGTAATATTCATCATGGATATTTATATAGGTTCACATGTGTACAACAACTCTTAATATTTATACGCCAGTTTGATATTCATCATGAATATACAACTCACTATCACGTTCGTCATGAATATATAACTCACTATAACATTCATCATGAATATACAACTCACTATAACATTCATTTGAATAGTTATGTATTTCACGTGTATTAAACAAATCTTCGGTATTCATACATCATAATGACATTAATCATTAATATACATTTTCACTATAACATTCATCATGAATATTCATATACGTTCACATATATAAAACAACTATTTAATATTCATACATTTGTATGATAGTCATCATGAATAGATGTTTTCACTATAACATTCATCATGAATATATATATATATATATTCACATGTATAAAATAACTCTTCAGTATTCATACATCAATACTATATTCATCATTAAAATACATTTTTAATTATAATATTCATCATGAATATACGTATTATTTATAAATAAACATTTATATGTTCACCCGTATACAACAACTTTTAGGTATTCATACATCAGTATGATATTCATCATGAATATATATTTCAACTATAACATTTATCATGAATATATATATATATATATATATTTTTTTTCTTTAATGAATATATACATATTATTCATCATGCATATTTATGTATGATCACGTGTATACAACAACTCTCTAGTATTCATATTAGTTTGATATTTATCATAAATATTAATTTCACCATAATATTCATCATGAATATACTACAGTTTCAACTCTGCATACTCTGCTTTTTTTTTCTTTATTGGGTTCTCGATGCGTTTCTGATTTGCCTTGATAGGTTCCTGATCCATATCGATAAAAGATAAAAGTGGTAAGTTATGGTTTTACACACACAAACACACATTAAATCAATCGATAGGTTCTCAACCGGTGTTAAAGAAAAATGAAGGTGGTAGGTTATGATTTTACACACATACACCACACCAAGTCAATGGATGGTTTCTTGATTAGTGTTTATTGGTCTCCATGGATTCTCGATTAGGCTCGATCGGTCCCAATGGGTTCTTGATTGGTCTTGATGAGTTTCTAACCTATCTCATTAAAAGTTGAAAGTGGTAGGCTATGATTTTACACACACAAATATATAGTAATTGATGGGTTCTCGATGAAAAATGAAGATGGTAGGTTATGGTTTTACACGGATAAACACATATCAAGTCAATGGATGGATTCTTGATCAATCTCAGTGGGTGTTGTGTTATGTTGATGAAGAATATTGTCTCACATTACGTACTTACGACGTTGAATGAAGTGTTGAAGAAGGTGATGTCGAACTATGCACTTATGGTGTCGAGTTGTTGCACACACCTGAATATACATGAATATTCATAATGAATATGTCAAACTATGGACTTATAGTATTTCACGTAAAAATGATTAATATGAAAAAAAACTATATCGAGATAAATGTCATATCAAAGAGAATAAAAATATCGTTTTTTATTTAATTTGTTTGATTAGTTAGTAATTTTGAAGATAATTTGATTTAAAAATTAAAGGATAAAAAATTTTGATCAAAAAAATAAAAGAAAAATTAATATGATTAAATGTGAACATGATTGAAAAATTAATATAATTAGAGAATCCCTTTAATGTGAGTTCTTAGATCAAATAGTGATGAAAGATCAAGATTTGTCGTTACGATAATCAAAAATAAATTTTTATTCAAACTTTGATATATATATATATATATATATATATATATATATATATATATATATATAGGAAGGTTCAAATGAGAATTTTGGATTTTTAAAGAAACAAAGGGACATTTGTGGATCACATATAATGTGGGTCCCACATAATATTAAATCATTTATGATTTAATATGATTTAATATTATGTGGGACCCACATTATATGTGGTCCACAATTAGTTCCTTTATTCCTTTAAAGAGGGGTGGTTCTCATTTGATCCCTCCCCTATATATATATATATATATATATATAGGGTCAGGTTCAAGAGAAAACGCCAAAAAAGAGAAAACTGAAGAATACCCTGAGAGCCTTCCATCTGGATGACATGCACTAATGCATACCGGTAATTTATAACATGCATTTGTGAATATGCATCAATGCATATGTAACGATAGAAGCATTGGTGCATAGGAACAAAAAACGCTTGTATGCATTAGTGCATACTATCCAGATGGAAGGCTCCCATGATGTTCTTCAGTTTTCTTTTTTTTTAGTGTTTTCCCTTGAACCTCTCTCTCTCTCTATATATATATATATATTTATATATTTATATAGAGGTCCCTTCAAGTGTTTACTCAATTAATTGTGTTAACTTTGTTAACTGATTTAAGCCTTTCATTATTTTAATCAACGGTTGTAATTAACTGGAGATTATAATCTGGTAAAAAAGGAAATGAAATAAATGATATTAAATGAAGGGCAACTTTGGAACAAATTATCATATTTTATTTTTGGAAGATAATCAATAATATGTATATATTATTTTTGGAAGAAATCATATTTTATTTTTGGAAAATAATGAGTATTTTTAATAATATTTAAATGATTTTTGTTTAAAGATAAAATTAAAAACTTCATAGGTGAACTTGAAAGTGATTCACTGATTTTTGTTTAAAATTCACAGGTGAAACCAGAAAATGAAACAATTGTTATGTATATAACGATAAGAGTAATCGAGACAGAGAAAAATGAGAGTCAAAACTAGTTTATTATTCAATATGCAATGCATATATATAGTCATAGATAGATTAGTCTCTAAAAGATACAATACATATCAAATACATATATTTACCAATAATAAAGGGATTAACATCCATTCCATATATATCTATTTCCATAACACTCCCCTCGGATGTCGATTAAGAGTACTATGCCTTGTTAAAAACCTTACTAAGTAAAACCCTGTGGGAAAAAATTTAGTGAAGGGAAAAAGAGTACATAGTCGCTCCAAATACGCTTGGGGTTGTTGCCTCATTAAAAACCTTGTTAGGAAACCCAGTTGGGACAAAACCATGATCAAGGGAAAAAAAGTGCAACACATATTTTCTCCCCCTGATAATCACATCACTTGAGTTCTTCAAGCCGGCGCATCCCAATATCTGAACCAGTTTCTAAAACATTGAGTTCAGAAGGGACTTGGTGAATAGATCAACTAGGTTCTCACACGAACGAACTTGTTGAACAGTGATGTCGCCGCTTTTCTGCAAATCATGTGTGAAGAAGAATTTTGGAAGTATATGCTTAGTCATGTCTCCTTTAATGTACCTTCTTTGAATTGAGCAATACATGTCGCATTATCTTCATACAAGAGTGTTGGTAATTCTTTATCCGAAATAATACCGCAAGATCCTCGAACATGTTGTATTACATTTCTCAACCAAACACATTC
This sequence comes from Silybum marianum, assembly GCA_036898165.1. Classification (NCBI taxonomy): domain Eukaryota; kingdom Viridiplantae; phylum Streptophyta; class Magnoliopsida; order Asterales; family Asteraceae; genus Silybum; species Silybum marianum. Next base: position 16,894,300 of record CM072528.1, read on the forward strand.
CCTACTAGCTTCGTTGATAGCTAAGATCTTGGCATGATTTGGTGAAGTGGTTGTTATAGTTTGTTTCGTAGAGCGCTATGAAATCGTTGTTCCACCAATAGTGAATACATATCCGATTTGTGATCGACCGGTATGGGGATCTGACAAGTATCCAACATCTACAAAACCAATTAAACTTGCCTTTGATTGATTAGTGAAGTATATACCCATATCTTTGGTACCTTGGAGATATCGAAAGATTTGCTTTACTACATTTCAGTGCCTCTTTGTTGTACACTACCTATATCTCGTTAATAAATTCAAAGAAAATGATATGTCCGGTCTCATATGACCGACAATAAACATTAGTACCCCAATCGCACTTAATATGGTACTTCAGGATCAAGGATATCTTTATTATTTGTTGGAGGTCGAAAATGGTCTTTTTCAACATCAACAGACCTCACAACCATAGGTGTGGTCATTGGATGTGATTTATCCATATAAAACCTTTTCAACACCTTTTCTATATAAGTTTCTTGATGCACAAGGATTCCGTCTTTAAGATGTTCGATTTGCAGCCCTAGACAAAACTTTGTCTTTCTAAGATCTTTCATTTCAAAGCCCCTTTTCAAATATTCTATTGCCCGAGGAAGCTCACCGAGAGTCCCTATTATATTTAAATCATCTACATACACGACAATTATGACATACTTAGGTCCAGATCTCTTTATAAAAATACATGGGCAAATCGAATCATTCTTATAGCCTTCTTTCAGCAAATATTCGCTAAGGCGATTGTACCGCATACGCCCTGACTGTTTCAAACCATATAATGATTTATTTAACTTAATAGAACAATGTTCTCGAGAACTTACTTTGCATGATTCAGGAAATTTCAATCCTTCAGGGAGTTTCATATAAATATCGGTGTCAAGTGACCCATATAAGTTGTTACAACACTCATTAGACGTATATCAATAGCTTCTTATATTACCAGACTTATAAGGTATTGGAAAGTTGTTTCATCCACCACGAGAGAATAAGTCTCCTCATAATCAATTCCGGGTCTTTGTGCGAATCCTTGTGCGACTAGACGTGCTTTATATCTCACAATTTCATTTTTCCTATTACGTTTCCTTATGAAGACCCATTTATATCCGACGGGTTTTATACCCTCGGGTGTACGGACAACAGGTCTAAAAACTTCCCGTTTCATTAGTGAGTTTAATTCTGCATGTATTACGTCTTTTCATTTTGGCCAATCTTTTTTGTGTATTCATTCCTTGACAGATTTTGGTTCTTGATCCTCCTCATTTTCAATCACATTTAGCGCTATATTATATGCAAAAATATCATCAACGTCGGTTTCATTTCGATTCCATATTTGTCTAGACATGATATACTTTATTGAGATCTCTTCATTTTCAGGTACCTGAGGTTCTTCTGGAACCATCATGTCTAGTGTCTCATCAGGAGACTCTTCTGGCGTTTCTCTTACCTCGTTTTGACCATCTTGGTTATTAGCTCCTTTTTTCTTTCGAGGATTTTTATCTTTGGAACCGATTGCTCAACCACGCTTCTGGCGTGCTCTAGACTCATTACTCAAGTTGTCTTACCCCTTAGGGATATTAATTTTAATTGGAGCGTTAGTAGCTGGTATATGTGACTTTGTCATTCTCTTTAGGTCAGTGAATGTGTTTGGTAACTGATTTGCAAGTCCTTGCAAGTGAATTATCTTTTGAACTTCTAGTTCACATTGTTTAGTTCGAGGATCAAGATTAGATAATGATAATTCACTCCAGCTTATTTTATTTAGATTTTCCAGCTGTTTAGTCCCTCCCCCTAGTGTTGGGAATTCTGATTCATTAAAATGACAATCTCCTTTGAGGTCCTATCTTTGTGCGTTGTGGTAGAGCAATTGGGACATAAACCGCACACCCATAAATCCTTAGATGGGAAGTATTAGGTTCCTGACCAAAAACCATTTCTAAAGGAGAGGATGCATTATAACTTGTTAGCCTGATGCGAATTAGTGTTCCTGCGTGCAAGATATCGTGGCCCCAGGCGGAAACTTGTAGTTTAGCTTTCATAATCATTAGCCTGGCTATCCTTTGTAGTCGCTTGATAAGCGATTTAGCAAGCCCATTTTGTGTATGAACGTGAGCTACATGATGCTCAACTTTTATCCCAATAGACATGCAATAATCATTAAATATTTGGGAAGTTAATTCACCAGCATTGTCTAAGCAAATTGTATCTGCTCTCAATCATATTAATTTGGGCAAGTAATCGTGTAAACGACAGATTGCGACTTGATAATAAGCACACATGTGACCATTTGGTTGATGCATCAATTAAAAAACATAAAATATCCAAATGGTCCATAAGAGGGGTGTATTGACCCACATATATCCCCTAATATCCTTTCCAGAAAATTGAGGGACTCAAACCCTACTTTGGCTGGTGATGGGTGAGTGATTAGCTTTCTTTGTAAACAAGCAACACAAGTATATCATTAGCTTGAAGAACCTTCTGGTTCTTCAAAGTATTCCCACATGATTGTTATATTATTTTTCGCATCATTACTGACCCGGGATGGCCCAACCGGTCATGCCAAAGGATAAAAACTTTCTTGGTCCATAAACTTCTGGTTTATGACCACATTTGATTCAATTGCACTTATTTTAGTGTAGTATAACCCGGAAGAAAACGTAGGCAATTTTTTTGTTTCAACACTTGTTTCTTTCCTGTACATCATACTTGTAATGTGAATTTATTCAGAATGTCCTTTACTTGTAGTCTCAATATGGTATCCATTCTTACGGATATCCTTAAAATTCAGTAAATTTCTTTGAGACTTGGGTGAATAAAGTGCATATTCAATTTTCAAATGAGTTGCGCCTGGTAATAGCACATGTGCTTTTCCAAAACTTTCAATTACCTTTTCTTGGATTTTTGTATGTTTGATTTTGTTGATAGTATTTCACCTTGTGAAAACAAATCATTCAATCTATTGGACTTCCAGGTAGTAGGGGAATCACATGGATTTCTTAAGTCCCTATAAATCTTAGGGCTATTTACACCTGTTTGACAAAATCCAATTGATATCTTGCAATTATTTAATTTGAAGATAACATTGCTGATTATAGAGCTTTTAGCATGATACCAAAAAGAATAGGAGTTTGACACATGAGGCCAATTTTAATGATTTAATACCTTAATAGTATTTTGGATGCTTTTGATAGAAGACTAAAAATATGTGGTTAGGAAGTGTCACTTCCAAATATTAATTAAGATCGAAAAATGAGTAGGAACTCAAAATATTTATATTTCATTCAAACATGATTATCCATCCATATTTTTCTAGATCTATCCATGTAAGCATAATAATATATGACTTGGATACCAATAAATATTCATAAAGGTATACATATCTCTATTGTCATAAAAAATTATGGATAACATTTAAAATAATTGTGAAATCTCATCATATAAATCTTGAGAAAATTTTTAGGCGTATTTATCTAATATTTCTTTTTTATTTTTGAACTATTTATAGTAGGGAAATAAATTATTTATTTATAAGATTTGGATGAATTATAAATAACATAAGCAATTGAATATTATATAAAACAATAAATTTAAAACTAAACAAATATTTGAATAAATCAATTGTCATATCTAACAACAATATATTAGGGCATCTCCAACAGCTTCCCCATTTTGGGAAAAATAAATAAAATGGGGATTTTGACCCTAATTTCAGCTCCAACAGCTTTCCCATATCATTCTCCAAAATGGAGAAAGTAGGAGAGCGAAGGTGTTTTTCTCCAAACATGAAAATCACTCCAAAAATGATTACCACATGAAACTACCAATGAAAAACTTTGAAAATAATTATAAAGAGAGAGAGAAATTATATTTTAATAGCTATTACAATATTTTAATATTATTATAATGTTTGGTTCTCCAAAATGGGGAATTTGTTGGAGATGGGTGTAATATTTTTTGGAGATTTTGACTTTTTCTTCTCCATTTTAAAGAAATTATAGGGAAATTATTGGAGATGCTCTTAGTCCAATTTAATAAAACGAAATAGTATTTTAAATAAATAAATATCATTGTATTAACTAAATAAATAGTTTTTCTCGGTGATAATCAAAGCCAAAAACTCAAGTTTTTTGCAAGATTTGTCATGTTTAACGATCATAAAATATATAAAAAAAATCATGACATAATGATTCAAAAGTTAAAATATGCAATGTCGGGTAAGGAGGTCTCGAAAAATTTTATGTCGAATTTGCGAGGCTCGACATCCTATTATATCGGATCTTGAAGACCCGATGAAAAAAGTTGTCGAGTTCAATTGACTCGATAAAAGTTCAAAGATTTAGTTCAGGGATTTATGTCGACTAACAAGAACGCGATAATATATCTGTCGGGTAACAGAAAATCGAAAAAAATCTAGAGATGTCGAATCTGAGGGATTCGATAAGAATTCTTATTTCACTAGGTTATGCCTTATCGAATGATACTTGCAATTTAAAAAAATAAACTCTTAAATCTCGATTTAGTAGATGTGATAAAAAAATAACTGTTTTTTATTTTAACTGATAGACCAGAAAGCCAAAAACGAAGGATTCTTAACCAAAAGATCTAGCGTAACAAAGTTATCTAGTCTTTTTAAGGAAAAAACAACTAAGTTTTTGTGTTTCAGATTTTCTCAATTAAGGTTAACACAAACTTCCTAAGGTTTGTGATGTTTACTTGAGGATTCTTTATCCAGAAAAGCTACAAGAGTCAAAGATCCTGAGTTTTCTATTGAAAAAGAATAGCAAAAGTAAGGCAAAAACAAACGAAAGTTGTTTGTGATTTAACTGTAAAAACAGAATTTCGTTTTAATCCAAAATTTGAAGGTTTATCGGCTGTTAAGGACCCGATAAGAATTATAATGAATGAGAGATTCGGAAAAAAACCCAGATTTCACAATACAGGTAAATACGAGAAAGATGGTATTAAAATTTTAAGAAATTTGGGTTTGATCGATAAGAAGATATATCGGGTATAAAGCAGAAAATTTAAATCGATAAGAACAGGAAATCGAGATTTGTACCTTTGTTCTTGAATTCTTGCTTTGTTGTTTGCTTTTCCTTAGTATCGCCTAGTTTCTCTCTTTTCTTCGAGAGAATCGTGCTGATAATGTGTTATGTATATAATGACAAGAGTAATCGAGAGAGAGAAAGATGAGAGTCAAAACTTGTTTATTATTCAATATGCAATGCATATATATAGTAATAGATAGATTAGTCTCTAAGAGATACAATACATATCAAATACATATACTTACCAATAATAAAGGGATTGACATCCATTCCATATATATCTATTTCCATAACAACAATAATTTTTATTTAAAGTATATAGGTGAAACCATATAATCAAAGTTCATTAGTGAAATCAGAAAATGAAACAATGATTTTTATTTAAAGTCTATAAGTGAAACCATATAATCAAATTTCATATGTGAAACCTTAAAGTGAAAAAATAATTTATATTTATAGTTCATAGGTGAAACCAGAAACTAAATGAGATAACTAAGAAAGTTTAAATAAATTCATAGGTGAAATCAGAAATTTTATAGGTGAACAGTTAAGTGAATGAGATAATCAAGGAATGTGGTAATTAAAGAATATAATAATTAAGTTAACAAGATATTTAAGTAATGTGATATCAACAATCAAAAAGACGAAAATACCCGGTTAACAAAGTTAACACAATAATTGAGTTAACACTTGAGAGGGGCCTCTCTCTCTCTCTCACTCTCTCTCTCTCTCTCTATATATATATATATGTATATATATATAGAATTTGGTTCAAACGAGAATGAAACCTATTCGCGAGAATACAAGAATGACCCAATCATGAATGATTTAATACTTTTTATGACCGATTGCTACAATAACATCAAATAACCAGAAATCTATAAAACAAACTTGATAAAACTCGATTAGTAAAATAAATTACGTACCTTTTCGATGATAAAATCGAATTGAAGATTGAGTTGGATAGACGTCTGCCAGTGCAGTGTCCTAAGACGAAATTTCGTCCCCAATCGTGCTCGGTTCTTGGACGTCGTCTAGAGGATACAACTATCCGATTGATTTGATGCACGTCAATTCAATCCCATCGCATCGATAATGTGTTCTTGAAGAACAAGAGGATTTAGAGAGGACTTTTAGAGTATTTTTGATGAAAAAATCATCAAACGAAATGGAGGGAAAAGCAAGGTATTTATACCTTTGCTCCAAAAACCGAAAAAAGGACAAAAACCGTCCAGAGACGAAAGTGGGGTTGAAGCTGGTTATACCCGCATGCTACCCACTTTTTCCTCTGTTTTTTAAAACAAACAGATCCTAATGCGAGATTGATGCGGCTTTTGGTCGCATGTAACCCACTTTCTTCACTGTTTGTAAAAAGTAAAAATTTGGTTTAACCCTTATAAACCCACCATTTCTTTAAGAGTTTTCTTTTGTTGGACAACTTGTAAAGCAAATACCCAACAATACCCCACATTTTCTATTCAAACTTCTATAATACCCTACATTTGAATAGGAAATAAGATAACATAGGAACTTATTTGCTATTTCGTGAGCTAAATATGATATACATCAGGAAAGGTGTCTTTTGGACTTGAACCTTCGTTAGTGAGTACAAATTTTATCTACTTTGTGGGCAGTGAACAACGTCTTGAACTAACCACATTTGATAGTAAATAAAAACAATACGTATCACATACATCATACTTATACACATATCATTTCTTACGGTTGTGTTCATTTCGGTCTTGAATGATATCCTTTCTTCATGAGATTTGTAGAGAACGTAGCCATCTCAGTTCTCCTAGGTTCGACCACACATCGATCTCACATAGGTAATGCCAATCAAGAACATTACGTCGTGTTCCACTGTAATAGCTATTAACATTATTAAGAATTAGAATTCAACCCTTAAACGTAGACGGGAAAACACAATTGAGGATGTCATAGGAATAGGCGTTGTGTTTATTATCGCTTGAGTCTTCCTCAACTAGTTTTCCTATTGAACCTAGACCATCGGATCTCCAATGTTGCTAGGTTAGGTTTCTACTAAGTATCGACTCATTGTATTGGCTTTAAGCCCATTCCCCTTGATATGAAGATAACTTGCTCTCTATTTAGGCCCTTTGTCAAAGGATCTACTAAATTTTCCTTTGACTTTATATAATCAATGGAGATAATTCCATTTTTTAGCAAGTCTTTGATCGTGTTATGACGACGCCTTATGTGCCTTGATTTACCATTGTAAATCTGATTCTTTGCTCTAGTAAGAGCAGTCATACTATCACAGTGTATATAAATGGCTGTGACAGGTTTAGGCCATAACAAAATACCTTCTAAGAAGCTTTTTAGCCATTCGGCTTCTTCGACAGCTTTGTCAAGTGCGACAAACTCGACTTCCATAGTTGAACAGGTATTCATTGTTTGATTTGATGATTTCCATGTGATGGATGCTCCACCAAGGGTAAATACACAACCACTTGTGGACTTACTTTCCGAATGGTTGGAAATCCAATTTGTATCGTATGTTTAAGATATTGGAGCATTCTAACTAGTGCATACCAATGATCTTTACCCGGATTGGTATGAGTAACGGCTTAGTCTACTTACGGTATATGCTATGTCCGGTCGTGTACAGTTCATAATATACATCAAGCTTCCAAGCACTTGAGTGTACTCTAATTGGATACACTATCTCCTTGATTCTTCTTAAGTTGACTTGAAGGATCAAAAGGAGTAACGACGCTATCGATCATCATAATATCCAAATTTCTTAAGGACTTTTTCTATATAATGGGACTGGGTGAGGATGTATCCTTCTAAAGTTCGTGGAATTTTAATACCAAGTATCACATCGGCTACCCCCAAATCTTTCATATCAAATGAGGAAGATAGCATTTTCTTGGTTTGATTAATAACATCCATATTAGTCCTCATGATGAGCATATCGTCCATATACAGACATATTATGCCATAGGCATTCTAATATTGTTTAACATATAAACATTTATCACATTCATTAATTTGAAAACCTTTTGATAAAAGTGAGTTATCGAACTTTTCGTGCCATTAGTTTGGAGCTTGTTTAAGTCCGTATAAAGACTAAACCAATTTACATACCTTGTTCTATTGACCTTTGACAACAAACCCTTTGGGTTGTTGCATATATATTTCTTCATCTAATTCACCATTTAAGAACGAGATTTTCACATCCATTTGGTGTATCTCCAAATTGTGAATCGCGACTATCACCATCAATGTTCTTATTGAGGTTATCCTCGTAACCGGTGAATATGTATTCTTGACCCTCTTTTTGACGATACCCTTTGGCTATTAACCTAGCCTTGTACTTCTCAATTGTACCGTCGGGTCTAAGCTTTCTTTTAAAGATCCACCTATGGCCTATTGATTTATGTCCTGGAGGAAGATCTACCAATTTCTATGTATTATTTTGCAAAATTGAATCTATTTCACAGTGAATTGCTTCTTCCTGATAAGGAGATTCCGAAGAATTCATCGTCACCCTATAAGTTAGAGGTTTTCCTTCTATATTAAAGGTCACATAGTCTGGCCCAAAGTCTTTGGCTACCTTTCCACGTTTACTTCTTCTGGGCTCCAAGTCTTTTTGAACTTGAGAAATCCCTCCACCATTAGGATCTGTATTTTTGTCTAGCTCATTATGATATGTTTCATCTTCATTCCCTCTTTTCCTTGGATTGGAGATAGATTTCTCCTTATCCTTGTATGGGAATATATTCTCAAAGAATTCTGCTTCCGCATATTCAATTATTGTGTTTATGTATATATCCTCTACATAGGACTTACAAACCAAAAACCTATAGGCTGCACTATTCTTGGCAGGGCCAATATAGATGCAATCAACGGTTTTTGGTCCTAACTTAGTCCGTTTAGGTATAGGGACTTGGACTTTGGGCAAGCAACCATTTACTTTCATCCCTTTATAGGAAGGAAGTTTTCCTTTCCAGATTTCATAAGGAGGTTGAGTACTTTTTTTTATGAGGAATCTTGTTCAAGATCATGTTTGTAGTAAGGCAGGCTTCACCCCATAAATTATGTAGAGCCCCGGATATGATCAACATTGAGATGATCATGTTCTTTAGAGTTCTGTTTTTCCGCTCGACTACCCCATTTTGTTGAAGGGTGTAGGGAGCCGTTGTTTGATTTACAATATCATGATAAGAGCAAAATTCTGCAAAGTCATGAGACTCATATTCCCATACTCTATCAGACCTTAGAAGTTTCATATTTTTCTCAAGTTGATTTTCAGCTTCGGCTTTATAGATTTGAAACATATTTCAAGCCTCATCTTTGGTATTGATCAAGTAAATATAACAGAATTTACTGCAATCATATATAAAAGAAATGTAGTAGTTTTTTCCTCCTTGGGTTGGAGTTGACTTAAAATCACACAAATCAGAATGTATTAGACCAAGAACTTGGTTAGATATTTCGACGGATTTGTGGGGATGACTTGAGCATTTTGATTCTACACAAGTCTCACACTTATTCATTTTGTTCATTGAACACTTAGGTAGCATGCCAAGATTCAGCATCCTTTGTAAGGACCGATCGTTGACATGACCTAACCGAGTATGCCATAAAGTATAGGAATCAACCATGTAAGTAGAAGCAGCGCTAGAGCTTGCATTATTATTGATATTTACAACATTGTTCATGGTATTTATAATGGATAATTTAAAGAGCCCCTTCGACAGGTAGCCCTTTCCCACATAAGTCCCACCCTCAGTGACTACAAATTTATCCGACTCAAAAAAAGCATAAATCTTTGTTACTTAACATAGGACCCGAGATTAGATTTTTGCTCATATCCGGCACATGTAGCCCATTAGTGAGTTCAAGCTCCTTTCCCGACGTGAGCTTCAATAACACATTTCCTTTTCCTTGAACTTTCGCAGTAGTTGAATTCCCCATAAACATTGGCTCGCTATCATTGACATTGACATAGGAAGAGAAAAATCTTTAGAGTTGCATATGTGCCTCGCGGCACCGGTGTCAAGCCACCAATCAACTTCTTACCAATCACCTTCGTTGGTCACGAAGTGTGCTTCCATAACACCTACAAAATGATTTCAGAATTGGCCATGTTGGCCTGATCTGAACTTCCGGCTCTGCCGCTCCCATGGTGATCCCTCTTGAACTGGCAATCCTTTGCTTTATGACCGGATCAACCACACAACCAACAATTTATCACTTGCTTCTTGAAGGGCTTTTTGAACGATTGAAGAGAAGTCCTAACATTAGAAGGAGAGGGTTTTATGGTAATCCCCTTCCCTTTAAATTTCTGAAACTTGTTCTCTGAGGTGTTTCCTCCAACCAGATTCTCATTCGACTCCAAAGAGACTGCATCCGTCTTTTCATTCCTTCGATTGTCCTCCTCAACTCGTAGTTTGAGAACCAATTGATCAAAAGAAATATCCTTGGTAAGATGTTTCAAATTGATTTTGAAATCTCTCCAGGAAGGAGGAAATTTTCAATAATCGAACTTACTAGAAAGTTCAGATTGACTCCCATACCTTCCATGTCGAGTTCATGAAAGAGAATTTGTAATTACTCCACTTATTTGACAACATATTTTGCATCACTCATTCGAAAGTTGAGAAATTTTCCAACAACAAATCTTGTGGATCCTAGATCAATCAGGTAACGAAGTAATAAACAAGAACAATATGAATAACACCTTACGTCATATGTCTCACTTGTATAATAGTGGTTACAATGGATGGAGTTAAATGTATTAACTCACGACTATAATAACTATTTATGTTTAAGCTCTCTAGAATAATAATGCATACCCTAAGCCTCTATTTATATGTAGCACATTTATCGTAATAAGGAAACTAAGGAATAAGGCATTATACACTTGCCTTATTTACAATTAGATCTTTTCCTTTAATTAAACATTCTTAATCCTTAAAACTTCCATTTTGATGACTTTGTTGACAACATTTTCAGGCTAACCATCTCCCCCTTTGTATTCGAGATTACAATTCGCCAAATCAACACTTTTAAAGACGATGAAACTTTTTCAACAAATCTTCATCTTGAATCTTTTGCTCCCCCTATTAATATTATCACATGATAAGCTTCGTAGCTCCCCTTAACTTCAGCATAAAGTTCAATAACATAATATCGAAGGAGCTGTGATGTTGTCGTGATCGTATGATGCGATTAGAGATGCGATTTCTGAGATGTGATTTCTTTGAGATGATGACTTTCTTGTTTCTTCGTTGCAATTTCTTTGAGATGATGAATTTCTTGTTTCTTCCTTTTGATCTCTTTGCAAGTGTCTTTGATACACTATTTCACTCCCTCATAATCATAAACTCGAATTATAGATTGAGTTGGATAGAGGCTGCCAGTGTAGTGTCCTAAGACTAAATTTCGTCCCCAATAGTGCTCGGTTCTTAGACGTCTTATAGAGGATACAACTATCCGATTGAGTTGATGCACATTAATTCAATCCCATCGAATGGATGATGTGTTCTTGAAGAGCAAGAGGATTTAGAGAGGATTTTCAAAGTATTTTTGATGATAAAATCGTCTGAGGAAATGGAGGGAAAAGCAAGGTATTTATACCTTTGCTCCAAAAAGCGGAAAAAAAAATGACAAAAACTGTCCAGAGACGAAAGTGGGTTTGAAGCGGGATGTACCCGCATGCTACCCATGTTGTCCTCTGTTTCATACAACAGACAGATCCTAATGCGGGTTTGATGCGGGTTTTGGTCGCACGTAACCCACTCTCTTCACTGTTCATAAAAAGTAAAAATGTCGGTTTAACCCTTATAAACCAACCATTTCTTTTAGAGTTTTCTTATGTGGGACAACTTGTAAAGCTAATACCCAACTAGGGGTGAGCAATTGACTCGCAAGAACCGACCCGAACCGGCACCTACATAGTCCAACCGGTCCGGTTTCCGTCCCTTCAAATCCTCCATTTTCGGTAACGGTTCCAAACCGGTTTGGTGCCAATTTTTCGGGTAATTAACTGGGATCGGCTCAGATGTTTAAGTTACAATCTAATCCTAATTTAATCAAGGAAGTTAAAGAGATAATTTTATTTCAATTAATGATTATCTTAATTTCCAAAAATAATACATATTTTAACAATCATTCTAAATTAATTAAGGAAGTTCAAAAATCACTTTGCAAAACAAACCCTTCGCCCAAAGGCATCGACGACGCTGATGTGATTCCCACCCCAAAATTTTACTTCTTCCACTAAATTCAAGAAATTGAAGAATGAATTATAATTGGGTTAAAGACTTCGATGAAACTCAAGTAAATTCTTGGATTCTTTCTTGATTCTTAATTTTAAAACTTGAAGAATATGTGTTGTTTTTATATAAAATTGATATAAAATTGGATTAAAGAATGGTTGATAATTGGGTTGATTAGTTTTTATATAAAATTGAAGAATGGTTGATAAATGGGTAGATTAGTTTATATTTATAATTTATGACCATTTATGAACAAATTTGTCATGTACTTAGAGAACACTTGACAATCGGGTTTTTGACCGGAAAACCGGGACCGAGACCGGAACCGGCACCGACACCGGTATTGCTTATACGGTTCAGTTATCAGTCCTAAGAATCTTTCATTTTCGGTTCCGGTTCTAAACCAGGTTCAGGCCGGTTCGGCCCCAATGCTCACCCCTATACCCAAGAATACTAACATAACAAACAAAATCATTAATGATCTCCCGCGACATATCTCGTGGGTTCAAAGTCTCCCGTGGCCTTTGGACAGTCGTTGACTCTCCGTTAATGTAAAATCATTAATGATTTTAGGATGTCTTTTATTTTTGAGTGAATTGTGGATTTGGTCCTTGTGGTTTGATAGTTATTTTGGCTATGGTCCCTATAGTATATATGTTTATTGTGGATATGGTCCTTTTGGTATTCAATTTGTTTTGGCTATGGTCCGTCTAACTAACGGCTTTGTTAACTATGTTAAACTAAGGGCCATGTTTGCCATCTATCTATTGTTTTGTCTTTTTCATATAAATATAAAAACAATATTTTTATGCATTTATATATATAATGATATCAAAATAAAGAAAATACAATATTATTGTAGATTTGATTTGTTTAATTTTTGAATAGATTAAATTACGTTGTTTTAAAAAATTAATTATATTAAATACGATTTAATTATATTAAATTTTCAAAGAATTAATTATATAAATGAATTTTAATGTTTTAATGCAATTAAAATTTTAAATTTAATAAACCAAATAAAAAAACCATATCTTATTTTATTTAGAACGGATAAATAAGATATGATTTAATGATTGATTTATTTAAATTAAAAAAATATTTATGTTAAACACGATTTAATTTTATTGTTCTTTTTCTATCATTGCAATAAACAAAGTTATTATCGATATTGTAACACCAAAATCCTTTAAAATCACTAAGAAATGAACTCCAATTTTATCATAGTAAAATAAGGTTTTCGATTTTCATGTAATTTTCATTCAAAAATACAAAGTCAACTTTTTAAATTTTCACCAAATGAAAAGTTCATATGTACTCTCATCTTTGTAACTTAAAATTAAATAAATTCGTATATAAATTCAACAACTTTTTGTACCGAAATAGACAAAAATATTAAAATGATAAAATTATATCGTATTTAATATAATTAATTTTTTAATTTAAACAAATCAAATGATAAAATAATATCTTATTTTATTTATTTTGATATTATATATATATATATATATATGTGTGTGTGTGTGTGTGTTATTTTTAATAGGAAAAAGACAAAAAAAATGGGTAAATTGCAAAAATGGTCCTTGATTTAACAGAGTTAACGGATGCGTTAGTTAGGACCATGGCCAAAACAAATTGAATACCACAAGGACCATGTCCACAATAAACATACTATAAGAACTATAATCAAAGAAACTATCAAACCATAGGGACCAAATCCACAATTCACTCTTTACTTTTTGTTAAATAGGTATAATTCTGTATGAACTCCCCCCCCCCCACCCACACCCACACCCACACCCACACCCACACCCACACCCACACCCACACACACACATATATATATGTATAGCCCAGTTCATTTACAAATCAAATCAATATTATAAACTATGCAAACTCGTACAAATCAATAAAAAAAATTCATGATTTTTTTTCATCAAATGCTATGATTTAAGATATTATTATACATATGTTTGTTACATAATGTAAAAGTTTCACATTTATTTGTTTTCATAAGTTGAAAGTTTCTCATATATTTTTTTATGCAAAAGTTTCACATGTATTTGTTTCATAATGTAAAAAGTTGCACATATAATTTTTTCACAAGGTGAAACAAACATATGTGTAATAATATCTTAAATCATAGCATGGAAAAAAAATCATGAAAAAAAATTATTTTTATATTGATTTGTGCGAGTTTGCATAGTTTGTAACATTGATTTGGTTTGTAAATGAACCTCTCTCCCTCTCTCTCTATGTGTATATATATATATATATATATATTTAGAGGACCGATCTAATACAACTTTTACTAATCTTGCAATCCGTGCAACCCACATCTTAACCTTCTATTTTCTTTTTTATTTTCATTTTTGATTTTTTTTAATTAAGGGTGGTTACGGATGATTAAATCTTAACCGTTGATGATCAAACGAACGGTTAAGATGTGGCTTGCAAAGATTGCAACATTTTCATGGGTTGTAAAATAACACTCCTCTATATATATAGGGGAATAATCAAATAAAACCCACAAAAAGGTTACAAACTCGTGAAAACTGATATAAAAATAATTTTTTACATAATATTTTTTCATTAAAAATATAATTTAAGATATTGTTTCATATATGTTTGGGTTCACATCATGAAATAATTACATGTGAGTTTTTTTTGGATTCACATAATGAATCAAAAAATATGCATAGAAAATATTCATAAGGTGAAACAAATATACGTGAAGGTTTCATGTTATGAAACAAACATATGTGAAATCTTCAATCCTAGCATTTTATGAAAATAAATCATGAAAAAATTATTTTGTAACGGTTTTCACGAATTTGTAACTTTTTGTGGTTTTTATTTGATTATCTCTCTCTCTCTCTATATATATATATATAGGGGCGGAGAGTCGCCAGGTTGTCTCTTGCCTGCCCAACTACCTTATCAAATTCACATTTTACCTGATCCTCAAGTTTCTAGCCCTAAACTCATAATGGCGAGAAATAGCAAAAACTTGTTTCAGTTGCATATCATAAGGAATTCAAACAACGGCTTCAAATTTGAATTCACAACCAAATGTGTCTTTGTTCCAACCATCAAATTCAAATGAGAACTCAAATTTGGTTGTGAACTTGAGGACAAATGATATGATAAAAAAAATGCGGTATGTAAAAATAATTCAGTGTGTAATAAAAAGATATATGTTAAAGGAAAAACGAAAGAGAACAACAAGAAAATAGAGAGGTGTAATATGTGATTCTCATTAATCATAAGCCCTTTAAATAAGGAGGATTACATAGAGATAATGATAACATGGAAGGAGATTTACTCCATAAATAACTCTAACATTTATGTCTATCTCTATCTCTATCTCTATCGTCATATCCATTAGACGATGGAACATTTATCCTACAACACTCCCCCTTCTGCCGAGTCAAAGGAGTGATGGTGCACAACTGTTGCCTCGTTAAAACCTTACGTCAAAATAAAAACCCAGTGGGAAAAATAAAAATAGGACGAAGGAAATAGTACAACGCACCAGTTTATTTGCATTACATAGACTTTTCCTGTAGTCTAATATTATCTCAGATCCATACATTAATCATGAGAGTTAGGAAAGCAGGATGGTATATAAAGGTTGCCTCACTAAAATCTTACACCAAGGAACAAAACCCAATAGGAAAAATAAAATCTTGGGTGAAGGAAAGAGCACAACATACCAATATTACATATATAGTAGACTCCCCATTTTATCTACTACTCCCCCTGATTCGTGCATTAATCAAGAGAGTTTGGAAAGTCTCGGTATTCCAATACTTTCTAATGTTTCTAAACATGGTTTCAGGTAATGATATGCTAAGTAAATATGTCACTTCCTCCTGACATCTTACTTGATTCACTTGAATATAGAGGAGAGTTTGTTATTGTTGATTGTATATAAACTTAAAGCAGAATATGATTTGTGTTATCACCCTTAATGTATTGTACTTTCATTTGTTTGATACACGATGCATTATTTCCATTTATGCAGGTAGGGTATTTTATGAATTCAAAACACTAGCTTCTCTGATATGTGTAATGATAGTTCTTAATCATGTACACTATTGAATAGTCTCAAGTAGAGTAATATTGTTGGATTGGTTCGAAGGGGTAGCTACAAGGGTTTGCCTAGTTTACTTCCAAGAAATTGGCATGTTCCCTATGGTAATTCCTTATCCAATTTGGGAACCACCTTTGTATGAGTCACATAAAAATATAGTTGATATCAGCAAAGACATACTAAGACACTATTTGACGTTTTTCTATTAGGGTTGGTACTTTTGCCGCTCATATTCAAAGTAGGTATTGAAGTTCCATTATCAATCCCATTTTTCTATTTGTAAGGGGGTATAAGCCCACATCAGTGGTTCCAAAATATTAATTTGTTATCATTCCAATGATGTCGCGGTGGCGCTGAGCTAAATCTAGTTAACGAGTTCATTGAGAAATAAAATATACGGTCAAGTGTATTGTTCTAAGTACAATAATGCGCCTATTGTACTCAGATAGGGAATTCCAGCTCCCAAAACCCATTTTTCATCATCCTTTAGATAAAATGGATCGTTCATTTTATCCAACACTTCGACCGATCATGGGAGTGCTAGCCGGATGCGCTTTGTCCATATTAAATCGCCTGATTATTTTCTAGACATATGCGATCGGTGAATTAATATCACAAACTCGGTGTCCTAGATTAAATAGATACATAAAACCAAGTTTTCCCAAGATCTTTCATCTCAAACTCAGATTTTGAATAGAATAAAGTTTCTCTTATTTCATCAAGAGTATTTATTATGTTCATTACATCGACATATAGAGTTATGATTGAACATCTGGAACTCGTTTTCTTTATAAATACGCATGGGCACAGTTCATCGTTCTTATATCCCTTCCCAACGAAGTATTCACTTAGGCAGGTATTCATATCCGCCTATGAGCGTTTCAATTTCATGGAAAACGCATTTCGTGGTTTCTACTAATATAGTGTCATCAAACACTTTTGTATATATCTTAATCTAGATCCCCATAGAGATATGTAGTAACCACATTCATGAGCTGCATTTCCTGTCCTTCGGAAATTACTAGGCTAATTAATTAGCAGAATGTTATAATGTCCATCACAAGAGAGCAAGTCTTCTCATCATCAATGCAGGGCGTTGTGAGAAACCTTGCGCCAAAGGAGTCTTATACATCATGACTTAATTATTCTCATTACTCTTTTATGACAAATGAATTATCTATGTCCTACGGGCTTTACACTTGGTGGGTTAGCACTACTGGACCAAATACCCGTGTATTTGTCAAATGTAATTATCCTGGATTGCTTCTATTAGGTCAATTTGCTCTTTGTTGACATTTTTCAACTGAGCATGGTTCGATGTCATAGTGCTCTATCATCTCACGAGCAATAATATATGTGAATATCATCAATGAGTATGTACGATCTGTCCATCGACTCGTATGCACTTTCATAATTCATTAGATTTATTTAATCTCTGGAATCAAATATTAACTTTGGAGCGTTCTCCAGTAATGATTCATAGACATAGTTTTAGTCAGAGACAATCTCATAAGAGTTTTATATATTGATGATAAATGGTTGTGCCTTACTCACTTTTTCCTTTAGATGAGTATCTATCGAACCAAGTAGCCTCCCCCATTTTCTTTTGGGAGCCACAACCTCAACCACACCTCGGTCATGTGTGATTGCAACGCACTTTCCAATGGCGTTGTGCCCTTGTTTAGGGACTTTTAACCTTGCGGGTATATTTGCAGCTGGTATATGTGATCTCGTCACTTCATTAAACGTATCAGGTATCGAGTCTGATTCGTTTGACTTCAACTTTACATTGTGAAGTTTGGGGATCAAAATGAGACATATTGGGAATATTCTATGACACTTCCAGTCGTTCCCATGGAAAATCCTTTTTCCTATCTCCCCCTAACGACGGGAAGACTGTCTCATCAAAGTGACAACTTGCTAACTTAGCGGTAAAGAGATCACCCGTCAAGGATTCTAATTAGCGGAAAATTGTTGGGGATTCATATCCAACATATATTGAATTGTTTTTAAGGACCCATTTGGGTGCACTGTGGGGGCGCAATTGGCACATATACTACACAACCAAACATGCATAAATGTAAAATATCAGGCTTATATCCAGTTACCAACTGGTATGCATGATGCTAGTTGGCTAGTAGTGGGTCTAAAAACAAATGAGTAGGGCTGCATGTAATATTTTCATAACCCCATGCAAATGCGGGTAAATTGGTGCGCATAACCAATTCCCTATATATCATCTATATTCTTTTGATGACAACTTTTATAAGACCATTTTATATATACACATGGGGTATAGGAAACTCTACCTTGATCCGAATATATATATATATATGCAATAATTATCAATTCCTTATGATGTAAATTCTCTAGCATTCCAAGTCATGTAGACTTGATGAAATAGTTAGGGTGGTGAGCCCTTGAATGTGTAACTAGTGCTAGAGTGAAGCATCTTATGTGCACAATAATACGACGTGCGTTCATCGTGTCGAAACCAGAACCATAAAATACTTTGGTTGTTTATGTCCATTACCTTGTATTCGTTGTAAGAATGGAATATTTTTGTATTACCTTTAGGATGGTCTCATTCTTGTCTTAGCTACGAATTAAGGTATACACAAGTTTTAGGTGTGACGTATTATGATAGCGGTGTTGCTTCTTCTGC
This sequence comes from Silybum marianum, assembly GCA_036898165.1. Lineage (NCBI taxonomy): Eukaryota > Viridiplantae > Streptophyta > Magnoliopsida > Asterales > Asteraceae > Silybum > Silybum marianum. Next base: position 16,913,398 of record CM072528.1, read on the forward strand.
TGCAGAAGTCAACAATTGTAATTTGGTTAATTGATTTACTTTGCCTTTCACTCGAAAGATAACGTGTTTATATATATTTTTCAATACAAGGATCATTATGTCATAACCATGGTGTCCCACAAGGTCGTGTCGAAACATATATGTGTAATTGTTCCAAAGTTCTTCATTGGTGACATAATATGATTTGATGACCTTGATAATCCACTAGTGTGACACATTAATTTCTCTAATATACTTTCCTTTCATATCATTAGAGTTGATGTACATATATACCAATTTCCATTCTTATATTATGATTTCCAATTAATACGAATACTTTAACAAGGTTCTCATTAGTGTAATACTTTAATGACTATTAATCTTGTGCTAACAAATAAATGACAGTCCATCGTCTAAGTATTTTCGTTGGAGGAGTTCATATTAGTCTATCTTTTATGATTGTGTGGGAGGTCCCACAAAAACACTCAAGTTCTCCTCGATACATTCCAACATGGAACGGAGAATATTGAGAGTTTTGTATTTGTGATTTTGATGTATTTTTTTTGCATCTATAATAGTTAAATATTTGGTTTTTCATTAGCAAATGAAATTATTTTAATGCTTAAAATAAATTTTAAATAAACTTATGCTCTATCAATATTAAATTAATCTGATATAGTATATTTTCAACTTGTTCTTTTTGTATGAGCGATTCTTAGCACATTTTTCTTCTTATATTGTCCATTATCTTTTAGGCAGTAGTTTCATCTCTGCTCCAAGAATTGTAAAACTCTTTTTTTGACTCTTTTCATGACCCTTACCGTTTCCATGCTTTTGTCCATGGGGTGTATAGATGTCACCTATGTGAAATTTCCTTTAACTCACCGTCCTTTGGAGTTGTTCCACCTCTAACACTTTCATTATTGACCACGAGAATTTTTCTTTGTCCCAACATGTTTAGTGATCTGAAATAACCTTGCTATATCTCTCAACCACTTACATTAGGTTGATGAATTTATCTAAAAGTTATACTCTAGCTCACATTGGTTCATTAATATGATTACTAGTATATGAAAGGTGAAAATCTTCTATGAGCTCCTTGTCATGAAGATTGAGATGTATTTTGAGCATAACGTTTATTTGTTAAAATCAGTCATTTTCTTGTAATCGAGTGGGTTTCATTCCACTGTTTGATTAGTTTGGAAAGTACATGGTACTATACTCCTGATTTTTCTTTTCAGGGTGTCCCACTGTTCTTAGGGATTCTAGTTAATGGTATTCCATATGAAGGTTGTAACTGATGTATCGTCTCAAAAATCTCAAGATATTTACATGTATTTTAATAGGTGACTTTTAGGGTCAATATGTTTTGATGGGTTTTACATATTTGTCTATCTTATGGTACTCAACGAGTCCAGGTGGTTGTAAATAATGGATTACATTTTGTTGATAATACGTCATCAATATTTCAATATTCGAAAATAGATCGCAAAGACACTTTTGGATTTCCAGGTAGGAGGGGAATCACGTGGATTACTTAAGTCCCTTCAACCTTAGGGTTATTTACACCCGTTTGACAAAATCTTTCGGTGTTATGCAATTATTTCGTTTAATGAAATACATGAATAACATTAATATTTTGAGAGATTTTGCCATTAAGCAAAATAAATATTGGTTTTGACATAAAACTGAATTTTGATTTTTAACATCTTAATAGTATTTTGGACCTTTTGGTAGAAAATCAAAATACACGGGGGTTGGAAGTGTAACTTCCATTTATTAATTAAGATTGAAAATAATGAGTAGGAACTCATAATCAAGATAAGTATTTGAATAATAATTTTAACATTTTCATGCAAATTTTTTTAGGAGTTTTCTGCAAAAGCCAATATTTATGGAGTTGGAATTGTAACTTCCAAAAATTAATTATAGGACTGAAAATTATGAGTAGGAATTCATAATCTTGATAAACACATTTCAATAAGATAAGTATTTAAAAATGATAAACATTTAAATTTCAACATATAAAAATAATTAATAAACAAATAATTGATATTGTAAACTAGTTGGATAAGCATCTAAATATGCAAATACCTAGATGAACATTTAAATTGATCATCTAAATATATAAATATTATAAATTAACTGAGGATGCCTAAATAATTAATGATATGTCAAAAAAAAATAGACTAAATCTACTTAAATAAAACTATTTAAGCATAGTTAATCTAAACAAATGAATAAAGAAATCATAGACTAAATTAATTGGTCTAATTTAGAGATAATGACATAAAATAAATAATCACTAATTGATAATTCGGTGTAAATAATAACTTATTAAAGAAAAGATCTTCAAAATTCAATTTACTATAAAAAAATTGATCATTGGAAAAATATTTTTCTTAAGACAAACGTGATCCACCAAAACAAATTTGAGTTTTTCTTTATGTATATATTTTCTTTTTAGGCTAAAAATACAAAATAAAAATCCTATATTATGCAATTTATAATTACATTGGAATAAATAACAATAAAATCATACATAAACTTAAATGATATATTATTTGATTATTTCCATAAAAACAGATAATTGTGAATTCATTTAATTCATGATGATTTTTTTTTTTCAATTCACCTAAAAATTACTTGCTTTTTCTTCGATTAAAATTAGATAATTATGAACCCAATGCAGTGTTAACAACAAAAAATTATTACAGGTTGAATCAGAGATAACGGAGCAACAAGCAAACAACATATCACGTTCATAAATATATAGATCAAGGCATAGAGATGCTTACTTGAATTAATATAGCGAGAAGCAAGCCGTTCAACAACGTCGAGGAATGGACTGCATAATTGTTTATCGACGGACGATAATGACAATAACAATGAAATAGGAGCATAAAAGCTTACCTTAAATCGACACTGATGCCGTAAAACCCGTAGCTTCACTTCTTGACCAAATCCTCTTTTAACCGAGCAGCGTGCTGATAACGTGTTAAAGGAAAAACGAAAGAGAACAACAAGAAAATAGAGAGAAGTAATATGTGATTCTCATTAATCATAAGCCTTTAAATAAGGAGGATTACATAGAGATAATGATAACATGGAAGGAGATTTACTCCATAAATAACTCTAACATTTATGTCTATCTCTATTGTCATATCCATTAAATGATACATATTTATCCTACAACAATATAAGAATAATATTTGTATATATCTAGTTATTTCTTTCAAATTTAATATACACGCTAAAATTCCAGTAGTCCAAGTGGCTAAGAATATATCATATCACTATCAATTATAAAAAGATATTTTTTGTTTATTCTCAATCAATTATATATGTTATGATAATTACTTATAACCTACCACAGGGGGGATATAATTTTCAATTTGGATAAGAATTATAAAACTGTTTAAGATAATAACAAATATGATAGATTTAAAAAAAAATAAACACTTTGGTATATATCTAACAAACTATAAGACTTAACGAACTATACAATATTTAATCATATACATATTGAAATATATGGACATAATAAACACTTTGGTAGGGACGGATTTAAATGAGAACTCAAATTTGGTTGTTAACATGAGAACAAATAAGAGCGCGACACGTGTCCCTTCAGTCTGAATATGCAAAGGAATATTCAGCCTGAATAATGCTTATTCAGACTGAATAAACATTATTCAGACTGAATAAATACTATATTCAGTCTGAATAATTCTTTGTATATTCAGTCTGAATAGTTTACATTCAGACACGTATCATGCTCTCATTTGTTCTCACGTTCACAACCAAATTTGAGTTCTCATTTGAACTTTTCTCCACTTTGGTATATATCTAACAAACTATAAGAGTTAACGAACTATATAATCATGAATCATATACATATTGACACGTATATGGACATAATCATTTCAGAATTTCATAAATTATGAGATCCTCGAGATCCAATTTAAGTCACTCTTTTAGTTAAATTTTTTTATGATTTAATTAATGTTAAAGGGTTAATCTGGTCATTTTATAAAAATTGACTATTAATACACTTTTCATATTTAATGTTATCATTACTCTCTCTCCTCAATTGAAAACCCTAGCCGTATCACATCTTCTCCTAGAACAAACCCATCTGCAATCAGTGTTCAAAAAAGCTCACCGCAACAGCCGCCGTTGCTTAAGGCTTGTGGTTCACGCCACGTTATGCTTGTGGCACGCCATGACCTGATGTGCGGTTTTTATAACGCAATATTTGGTTTTTCTTACTCTTTTTAATTTTTTATTTGTTAGCATCTAATGTATAACCTAATTTAAATCATTTAATACTATTGACTCATTAGGTATAGTAGAAAATATATGTTTACACGTATAATAATTTATATGATATAAAGATCTGCTGCCATAAGTCACGCTTTGAAAAAGCCACGGGCTCGCCGTGGCTCCTAAGGCTTGAGGCTTGACTCCGCCGCCACGCCATGCCTTACGCCATTTTGATCCTTGTCTGCAATTGAGACTAAGAAATTCGACGATTTTGTCGACCATGTGGATGCCTCTGGCGTTTCTCATCATTGTCTCCTATTATCGAAATCTCTCGTGTCTCCCCATTTTCTTCGTTGCATGCAATAGGTAGGGATTCGAAGGCAACCAACTCTAGATGGGAAACGAAGGAAACAACGGTTCATATTTTTATCTAAAGAACTCCTCTACTGATTTCTGGGAACGAAGAAAACATTGTTCGTCGTCTGATTTGAAGATCTTGGCTTTTAGTTTATGGGAAACGATGACAACCTAAGTACCAACTCCATATTTGATAATATCGTTTTCTGATTTTGTTGGTCTCTATTATAAATAAGCAGTTTGTAGAAGAGAGGGGGGGGGGATACAAACACAGTTTTTCACTTTTTAAATTTGTTTATTGAAGTGTAAAACTCAATACAAAATTTACAAGTTTGTTGCGGTTTAAGAAAAGGTAAAACCTATTCTAAACAAACTGAGAATCACTATGAGATGCAGAAGAATGAGAAAGAAAGAATACAAAAGATTGAAGAAGAGAAATGATAGAAGTTGTAAAGAAGAGAGGTTATCAAGAGGAAGGATTTTCTATTCTATTTATACCCATTGCATTAAATGCAACTCAGAGGGTACAATCCAAGTAACAACTGTAAAGAAATTAACCGGTAAAATAACCGGTAAAAAAACAATAACCGGTAAAATCCTTGAAGCCCGAATCCGTTACTAACAACTGTAAAGAAATTAAGAACAACCATAGGGGTTAAAAATGATACTTCAATGAATGTAGTGGTTGATTTACATGGAGCGTTAGAGATCAAAGTAGATCTCCTTTAGCGGTATCCATGCGAGTATGAATCCGATCACGAACGGTTACTAGCCGGATAACCGAAGAACACCAAGAAAATCGATTTCTTGGTGTTGTGTGTGCGTGTTCATCGATTAGGGAGGAGAGAAGAGAGAGAGAGCTTTTAAGTGTTTCTCAATTATGTTATGATATAACATGGTACCTATTGATTAAATACTCCTTCCTTAATCCCTGGACTGGGCTTATTCAAGCCTCATGGGCTCAATTACCATCAATAGAATAAACTTAATTAATTAATTAGCTTTTGGGCTTAGATAAACATTACCTTAAGGCTTTGGGTTTTTATTCTAATTTAATTATTAACTTAACAATTAAATCATATAAATATATTTCACACACTTTTATTATTATTCTACTAGAATAATAATCCATACTTTACAACTTGTAACTTCTATCGGTTTATAACCAACTTGGTTAATTCGTGATCTAGACACTCTATGCGTGTGACCCTCATAGGTTCATTTGACGTCGACAGTGTTTTCATATGACGTAGGCTATAAATCCTACAGTCTCCCATTTGAACACACAACATAAAAAACACAGACAGTGGTTATGCGTCTGGCAACGCGCCACCGCCTCCAAAATAAAACGAATGTACGCTCTTGAGGTTCCATTGACAATTTGATATAGTCAATGTTATGATCAGTGTATTCCTGATCCCTATTTGCTACGCGATATCTCAAATAGAACTCAAGGCATAAATTTGGCTCATCCTTGGTTGTTCAACTATTATATTTCTCGATCCCGACATTTAATGAGAGAACAAGTACTACTGATTCAATCAATCTACTTGTGTACGACCATACATTTTATCATTTAATATCATTGAGGGTCTCAAAGATTTCTATCTCATCTTGAGAGGAGCAAATTCCATAATGCATGCATACAACTCTTACACAGTTCATATTGAACCTAAAATAGTCCTTATAATCACCCGGTTAAAGGCGACGTTAGACATATATCAAAGCACAACACTCCTCATGCTCTAGGTCCTAATATGCATCTCATTTCAAAGAATAAATGAATAACTATCATTTTTCAAGATTCACTTTATGACGCCGATCTATGAAGTTATCTTGAAAGCGGGTCTTCCAACACCTGTAGCCATTAGTGCAAGTGACTTTGGTCGCATCCTATGCTGGCCCAACTTGACCTTAACCAAACTTCACTATGATTTGTATTTCATCACCAGTCCCCCAGTGACAACTAACCATGGACAGTTTCAAACAGTATCATATAGTTTTAGATTTAAACATGTTAACATAGAACACAATGGAATTAATGTAATAACTCAAACCTAATATGCCAAAACAAATAAAATTTCATTGCTTAATGTTTCTAAAAGTTATACTAAATTTACAGATCTATTCAAATACTAAAAAATGTCAAAGCTATAGAGCTAGTGTGGCAATCATGCTTGCTCTGACTTATAGGTTTAGTGAATGGATCTACGGAATTATCTTCCGAACGAACTTTGGAAATCGTCACATCTTCCTGATTGATGATCTCTCGGATGATGTGATATTTCCTCAGAATGTGCTTAGACCATTGGTGAGACCTAGGTTCCTTTGCTTGTGCTATGGCACCCTTGTTATCACAGTAGATCTCGATGGGGCCATCTATGCTAGGAACTAATCCTAGGTCTGTGATGAATTTCTTCCCCGTATCCGAAGCTGCCAGGTATTCTGACTCTGTAGTCGAGTATATTATCATGCTCTAGTTGAAGCTTTTCCAACTTACGGCACCACCATTGAATGTAAACACAAAAACTGATTGTGACCTGAAGTCGTCACGGTCGGTTTGGAAGCTAGCATCTGCGTATCCTTGAACACAGAGATCTCCTTCTACACATCCTATAGCAGGAACATATCTTTCGTCCTTCTCAAGTACTTGAGGATATTCTTTACTGCTACCCAGTGAGCTTCACCAGGGTTCGACTGATATCTACTAATCATGCTCAAAGCATAAGATACGTTAGGTCTAGTGCATATCATGGCGTACATTATAGATCCTATTGCCGAAGCATAGGGAACACTCTTCATGCGATTAATGTGTTCCTCCGATGAAGGACATTGAGACTTACTTAGTTGTACACCATGTACCATTGGCAAGTTTCCCCTCTTGGAACTCTCCATCTTGAAGCGTTTTTCAAGACCTTGTCAATATATGTACTTTGGCTTAATCCAATTAAGCGCCTTGATCTATCACGATAGATCATTATTCCAAGGATAAAGGCGGGTTCTTGAAAAACACTTCCCTAGCTAGGTTTTTACTCTTTTTAGCATCGGGATGTCGTTTTAAATGATTAGTATGTCATCCCACTGGCTTTCTTGTATACACAAGGTTCATCTTCCTTTTTGAAACATCCAAATTCTTTGATTTTCTCGTCAAAACGGAGATTCCAACTTTGAGACGCATGTTTCAGTCCATAAATGGATCTAAGAAACTTGCACACTCTATTAGGATGCTTGGGATTTTCAAAACCTTCTGTTTGTACCATGTACATGTCCTCGTTTAGCGTTCTGTTAAGAAACACGGTTTTGACATCCATTTGCCATATCTCATAATCATGATATGCAACTATGGCAAGCAAAATCATAATGGATTTGATCATGGATACTAGAGAGAAGGTTTAATCATAGTCAACACCATGTGTTTGAGTGAAGCCTTTCGCTACCAATCTAGCCTTGAATGTGTGCACGATCCCATTTATGTCCGTTTTCTTTTTGTAAATCCATTTGCTCCCTACGACTTTAAAGCCTTTGGATGCATCTACCAGATCCTAGACCTGGTTTTCCTCCATGGATTGAAGTTTGGCCTTCATGGGATCATGCTATTTATCAAATTTTGCACATGATATAGCCTTCCGGTAGTTTGACGGTTCATCTCATATGGGGTCTTATCGACCTTCTTGGTTGGTACAGTGTTTAGTATTTTGGCAGCTGCTTCCAAAGCATATCCCCAAGAACTCTTAGGAAACTTGGTATGACTTATCATAGACCTAACCATATCTAACAAGATACGGTTTCTCCTTTCAGACACACCATTATGTTGTGGTGTTCCTGGAGGAGTTAGTTGGGATATAATCCCACACTTGCTAAGATGCTCAGTGAATTTATGGCTCATATATTCGCCACCTCGGTCAGATCGAAGGGCTATTATCCTTTTGCCAAGTTGGTTCTCTACCTCATTCTGAAACTTTTTGAAAGTTTCAAAGTTTTCAGACTTGTGCTTCAATAGGTAAACATAACCACATCTACCGTAATCATCAGTAAATGTTATGAAGTAGTAACAACCATTTCTTGTGGTTGGGTTAAAGGGCCCACATACATCAGTATGTATGACTCCCAACAACTCACTTTCTCTTTCGGGCATCCCTTTAAAAGGTGCCTTAGTTATCTTTCCTATTAAAGAAGCTTCGCATTTATCAAAAGAATCATAAGATGATTCCAAATCCCGTCCACTTGGAGCTTGGCAATGCGTTTCTTGTTTATATGGCCAAGACGACAGTGCCACAAATATGATTGACTTAAGTCTAGCTTATGTCTTTTAGAATTCACATTATATATTGATTTAGAATTGAGACCACTACGAGTATCTATTTCATAAATATCATTAACTGGTCTGTCAATAAAATACAACACATGAAGAAAACATGAATAAACAGATCCATCGTCAAGAAATTTAAACATAAATCCAGCTTGTCTCAAACGTGCAACTAAAACAATGTTTCTAATGATACTGGGAATGTAAATACAATCATTAAGTTTCATAACTAGACCACTTGGAAGGATCATATCATAATCTCCTTGAGACACAACATCAACTCTTGTCCCATTGCCCATCCTGAGCTCCAACTGGCCTAGTCGTAACCGCCTTTCACTTCTTAGTCCCTGCGAAGAGGAACAAATATGAGTTCCACACCCGGTATCCAATACCCAGGAATCATAATCAGAAGTGAATAAATCGATAGTAAACATACCAGATAGTTTCTTTTCCAGTGCCCCTTTTCCGAGCACTCAAAGCATACTGCATCTGCGGGGATCTTCCCCTCAATCTTCTTGCTTTTGCTGGAGCTTCTAGCTTTCTTCTTTCCTTTGCCAGTTACCCCTTTCCTTTTGGTTACCCCTCCTTTTGTCTTGATCATCAAGACAGGCTTGGCATTCTCCAACTTGGAGTGAATCCCTTTTTTCAATTGTTTTAAGCATACCATGCAGTTCAGTGAGAGTTTTGCCGGATTTCCTCCATAAATTCTCCGATCTAAATGGTAGAGAAGTTTTCATATTTATACCTTTTCTTGTTGGAGTTGTTTGGATGGGTGTTTACCCCAAAGTGTTCCCGGACTGCATCCAAGTCATTCATGTGATAGTTGAGCAAAAAGCTGTCATACGATTTGGTCAAAGAGTTCAGGACTAGATCGACCCCTAACTCTTGTCCAAGAGAGTATCCTAATCGAGCCAACTGATCAATGTGGCCCTTGACCGATGTCCCCTCTTGAATCAAACAAGCATGTAGTGATCACACAGTGTCAAACCTTTCTTGCCTTGCCTGTTGGCAAAACATGGTCTTCAGGGTGGTAATCATTTCCCAGGATGATAACTCCTCATGTTCCTTCAAAAGTTCAGGAGTCATTGAGGCTAACATCAGACAGGACACGCATAGAGAGTTTCCTTTGGTGCTTATCATAAGCATCCCGAACACTCTCAGAAGCGTTCCTAGCTGGGGAGTTTGGAGGGGAATTCTCGAGAACATAGAACTTATCTTCATGTCTATAGACGACCCTTAACAAGCGGAACCATCCCAGGAACTTATGTCCATTCAGTTTTTCTATGTCCAATATGGACCGGAAAGTGAACTGAGAGAGGTTTGAGTTTGTGTTTTCTTGATTAGTAGACGTCTACAGAAAAGTTAGATTTTAGTATTAGTTTAAAATTTGAATAACCCTTAAAAATTCAAAATTTTAGCTAAGATCCATATTTCATTAATTTTCACGATTGGTCATTTCGCAAATGGTGAAAAGTAATTATTTAGGTAGGCAACTTCTAATTGTGATCATCACAACTCTAAGATCCTTCGTGAGATTCCTTTTATAATTAAGGACATGTTTAATCTCACTTCTTCACATTGAGGTCATTTGTAGATGGGTAATACACAATGTACAAATACCCCAAGTGAGTCTAAACAAACTAAAATGTAACAATTTCTATTTTGAGTAACAACTCAGAAATTGGTCGTCCAGGTCACGATTATCATAACAGGCGGAAAATTCACAACGTGTTATGATCTCGTGAGTCGGCTCCTTAACTCACCGCACACTTATTTGAATCGGCTTCGCCAATGCTCACCCGAAATTAGCTAGTTATGCGTTCGATAATCGTTTTAAATGGATGGCGAAAACAATTTTATGCGTTCGATAATCGTTTTAATCGTTTTACCGATCTCATATTAAATTAATGTTTTAAAGGTTTTAAAACAATTTTGAGTCGGTACCAATTAATTTATAAAATTCATTAAATCGGTATTACTCTGATAACTTATCAAATTTAATTTGTAAAATCATTTACAACTTAACAAAAATAGCGGTCGTGATAATTTTTTCTTTTTATAAATTTTGCAATAATTATAACATATAATTATAGACAACAAAAAACGCAAAAATAAACAACCACAAACGCAAACTTGCAAACACACATAATATGGATTAGATTAGGCCCACTAAGAGGTTTCTGTGAGCCCACACGGAAAACCCCGGTGCAAAAAACCTAAGGAACACCGCATCTTGACTCCCACTAGCTCCGTTAATCGAGGTGGACTCCGGGACGCCGTCTTCGATTCCTTCGTTTTTCCCTTACATAGGATAAAACTACACTAGGCTAGCTGAACCTAACTATTACATTACATATGAAATCGGAAATAAAATGATTCGCAGATCATTAAAATTACAAAACCCACAAATAAATACATTTTAATTTACCAACAATAACATTAAAACAAACACGACTCTTGGCCTAAATCAAATCCATCATGACAATCAACCAAAAACAAAACGGGCTTGGTTCCATTTAAACATAAATTAAAAAACCCAACGAATCAATTAAAATAGGTTAAAACCCTATTAGGCCCAAAACGGGCCTAAATTGAGAAATCCTAAAAGCCAATTCAATGAAAGATGAAAGTCGCCAAAACAAACTGTGAGACACACCGCACGACGATGGGCTGTCCATGGTGGAGACGCACGACGGCGGCGCACACGACAGCTGCGGCCACGGCGATTTCCGGTTACTCGTTTTTCGACCGTTTTTAATTGATTGAATCTCTAAAGTCATTGTAACGGGGCTCTGATACCACTGTAGGGTTTCACCGAGATCACATACATGCAGCGGGATAAAAACAATAACTGGTAAAACCCTTAAATCCCATATCCGTTACTAACAACTTTATGGAAATTAAGAACAACCATAGGGGGTTAAAAATGATACCTCAATGATTTTAAGTGTTTGATTAACACGGAGCATTAGAGATCAATGTAGATCTCCTCTAGATATATCCACGTGAGTATGAATCCGATCACGAATGGTTGCTAGCCCGGATAACCGAAGAAAACCAAGCAAATCGATTTCTTGGTGTTGTGTGTGTGTGTGTTCGTCGATTACGGAGAAGACAAGAGAGGGAGGAGAATTTTTCTTGGCTCTCAAGTTTTTCTCAATTGTGTTATGATTTAATCGTGGTACCTAGGGATTAAATACTCCTTCCTTAATCGCGGGCCGGGCTAATTAAAGCCTTATGGGCTCAATTACCGTCAACATAATAAACTTAATTAATTAATTATAACTTAATAATTAATTAGCTTTTAGGCTTAGATAAACATTACCTTAAGCCTTTGGACTTTTATTCTAATCTAATTATTAACTTAATAATTAAATCATATAATTATCGTAATTATATTTCATACACTTTTATTATTATTTTACAAGAATAATAATCTATACTTTACAACTTGTAACTTCTATCGATTTGTAACCAACTTGGTTAATTCGTGATCTACACACTCTATGCGTGTGACCCTCATAGGTTTATTTGACGTCATCAGTGTTTTCATATGACTTGGGCATATAAGATCCTACAGTGCACACTATGAACAATGTCATCCTTCCACAAAAATACAATTTGCAAAATGTGCACACTATGCATAATATGTGATGTGAACAAATTTCTTCAGAATATTTATACGCCATAGGGTTGCACAACATTTGGTTCATATGGTGTTGACATTGTGGTCACAATATTAGGGTTGTACAAAAAGTAGGGTGGTGGTGGTCGAATGTGTTAGGAGGGAGGGAGGGAGGGAGGGAGGGAGGGAGGGAGGGAGGGAGGGAGGGAGGGAGGGAGGGAGGGAGGGAGAGAGAGAGAGAGAGAGAGAGAGAGAGAGAGAGAGAGAGGGGGGGGATTTCAAATGCATGCAATATCCTTTATTTGTTTTTTTAATTCAAAATTAACAAAATTAATAATTTGCTAATTTATTATGATTTTGGCTTAAAATGGATCTCACAGTTCCCAAAAATTGTCAAATTCTTATAAGAAGGTCCCTATATATATAAAGAGAGAGAGAGAGAGAGAGGTTTAAACGAGAATGGTCGTTCATGTACAAAATCATATATGATTTTGTACTAAATCAACCAAAAGTCCGAGCGACTTTTCCATGTCATTTAAGTAGCCCCAAAAGTCGTCCGCTACCCTTTAGCTCAAAATCATATATGATTTTTTACTTTTCTCTTATTTACTTAAATAGGTACCATTCTCGTATGAACCCTCCCCTATATATATGTATATATATATATAGAGAGAGAGAGAGACACAGATAGAGGTAGGTTCATATGAGAATGATACTTATTTGAGAAAATAAGATAATGACAAAATTACGTAAAAAAAACGGCCAAGGAAGTTTGTGGGAGACCCTATGGCCACGTGGTAAAGTCGCGTGAATCACATGTGATTTTGTATGTGATGTTATTGTAAAATCTCATATGATTCGGTAATTCTTTTATTTTTTTTAAATAGGTACCATTCTCGTATGAGCCCGACACTCTCTCTATGTATATATTATCTATTACTCTATTAATATGTATTTAGATTAAAAAAAATCTTAAATATAGTTCATAACATACAAGATACTGTCATTTTATGCATAAATTTCAAACAACTCTTAATTACAACTTTACATGCATAAAGTACAGTTTGTTGTTTTACATTGTAGTACTTAGCTAACCACCGCCAACTATCAATCAGGGACGCTTCAGTCTCTCTTTCTTTAGACAGAAAAGAATTGCTACCTCTTTTCATCTTTCATGGAGTCTCCCAATAATTTTACCACCACCAAATCTGGGAGGATAGAGGTTTGAGGTCTCTAAGACAAATTGCTCAAAATCAGGTGCCATTCCTGCTTCTATTTCCCTTAAATTTGTTTCAAAATTCAAACTTCGATTTTCCTCAATTAAGACTCCATTCCCATTTCTATTTCCGTAAGTATGTTTCAGAAAATGAGTTTCTTAAACAGGGTTTATGATATTTTAGTTGTTTCGGTTGGACTAGGTAAATAGGGTTTATGATATTTCAATCTGAGAGTTGAAAACGATACATGGTCTTGGTTTTTGATTTGTCGGTATAAATATGACACAACGTGCTATTTACTTTAGGAGTGAAATATTGATTGAATGATATTAAATTTGTTCGTGCAACTTGTGACGTATAATCGATATCTTCATTTATTCATATTGGTCCGGGTAGGATCTCAATCTCAGGATAAATATTTATCTTTAGTGTTCTCACTCAGCTTTTCTACTATCTAATCCCCTTCTCTCTTTCTATATATATATATATGTATGTGTGTGTGTATGTATATTTGTACATAATGTTTAATTTGAAGGATATTTCCTATGAGAAGAGAGCTCCTAAGATGACGGATATGTCAAGCCAGAGAAGGATAGACAGAGAGTTGAATATTTTGTTCAGGACAACCGTAACAGAGGCTCTTGTAGCTGTTAATGTGAGTAAACTCTTCATGCATTTTGGATCTTATTTGTTACATACTGTCATTTAGGAGAAAACTTGACGTAAAATTTGTTGGACAGTTAAAATTGCAAAAGCAAATGTCGTTCTGTGAACTCAACTCTCATAAATCATTGACATTTAAGTTGTGTATGTTCAACCAACTATATGTGCTTATCCAGATTAATTGAGGCTAAGAAGAAGTTAGATATCCTTTCCCCGATTGGCACACAATAGAAATGAGTTGGGATAATATAGGCTTAAGGTCAAGGTATTACGACTTTTCTAAATGATGCATATGATGGCTTTTTTGAATTCACCAAGACTATCATGACAAAACTTGTTAATCTGGATGCTTAGGCCTTGTTTTTTTAACGCTCTTATTAGCCTTTTATGTTTGATTCGTTAAGAGATAGGGTCATTTAGAGTATTTGCTTTTTTCCAATTTTTTGAGAGGCACTTATGTCAACCTCTTATTTGCCTCTCATTGTTCTTCAAGCTCTCTACAAATATTTGGCTCTCATTGTTCTTCAAGCTCTCTACAAAGGAGTTTCTCAATCGGTTAACCTTAATCAATCCTTTCTTGCAATCGATCCTTACCAATTCGATCCTTGTAGTGTATGTAACAAGAAGCTAAGGGGGCGTTTGGTTCGGTGGAATTGAACGGAATCTGTGGAATTGGAATGTTAAATTCCATTGACCACATTTCATTCCCTTATTTGGTTCACTTTTTTATGGAAAGGAATCCTTAAATTCCATCAAATTCCGTGAAAGAGGCATTTTAACATTCCTTAGCAACAAGCTGGGAATTTGTGGAATTGAAATTCAACATCTTTATAATCCCAAAAATACCCTTTATTATAATAAACCCTAACCTGATTAAACAAAACAATAAAATACAATCAAACCTAAATCAGATATTTCCAAACACGACATTGATTTGTAGAAACCACGATTTATGGCTCACACACATATAAGAAATAGAGAAGGGATTGTTGACAGAGATGGAGAACGACACTGAATCAGAGAAGGGATCGTCACCATATTTCCATGCTTGATGATCTTTGATTTAGGGTTTTACTGAATCAGATTTGAACCATCACGATTTAGAGGAAGAGAATGACAGAGATGGAGCCGACGAGGAGGCTGAAGATGTCGATGGTGGCTGTGGTGAGATGGGTCGCCGGTGGAGAAAAGAAGGGGGCGGCGGCGGCGGCTGTGGGTAGCGGCGGCAGTGGCTGTCGGGAGAGGCGGTGACGGTGGTTGTGGAGAGCGGCGACGGTGGCTGTGGGAGCGGCGGCGGCGGTGGCTGTGGAGAGCGGCAGAGGAGGACAATCAAAGGAATAGGGTTTGCTGTAGAAGGTGAAGATGTTGGGCGGTGGCTTCTTTTACTGCAAGATGAAGAAGATGGTTTCTATATATAATGTATTAATTTATTAATTACTGTTATTAATTTGATAAAAAGTAATTTATTTATTTATTCATTACTATATATAATTTATTAATCTATATTAATGTAACATTATTAATTACTATATATATTTATTCAATTTATTAATATCAAACTAAAATTTTAGAAAAGGGTATTTTGGTCATTTACCAACATTTCATTCCAATTCTATAGCTACATTTTGTGAACCAAACAGACAGATTCAAATTCCTTCAACAAATTCCATTCCAATTCTGCCAACCAAATAGGTGGTCAAACCTGACAGCATTCAATTCCAATTCCTTCAAAGTAAAATTCCTTTGACAGATTCCATTCCATCCAATTCCATTCTGCGAACCAAACGCCCCCTAAGTCTTTAAGCCAGAGGACTTATGCTTTTAATGGTCACTAAAACCAGAGCTCAAGAACAATTGGAAGCATGCATACATGCCTAAGTCAAAGAGGATGCAGAGCTATGATCTTCAGACGCAGAGCCTATGAACTATACATATAGAGTCTGTTCATAGTACATGCAAAGCCTGTAGGTCAAAGACTTTAGTGTGTGTTGTTGGTGTAATTCCATGTAAATGATTTGGGCTCCTACAACCCTCACCTCCTACAATCCTCACCTCTTCAATAACCCTGTGTGTTGTTGGAAGATGAATTGACTTCTCTTTAGCTAATTCAATATAAATGATGACTACGAGGATTCCCCAAACAAGTTTGTGATACATATATTGTTTGTTTCGTTGTTCATCTTTTCCCTAGATAGTTAATGCTTTAATTGCTTCCGCTTATAATTCATATCCTTATGTTTGCATTAATTACTTGAGTTATTAAGGATCTGGGCTCCTACAATCCTCGCCTCTTTCAATTGATGTATTTATTTTAATATGATGTAAATATGTTAAATAGTGTCAGTAACATATTCTCATTTAAATGAATGCTAATTATATAATTTATTTGTAAATTCATAATGATGATGAACAAATATGTGAAGTTATATAAATTTATCTATAAATTCAGCACTATAATTTTTTTTGAAGGGTGTCTCAAGCTATGCATAGACTAATTCTGGAAAATTATGACTGCAAGACATCAGCCATCATAAATTTAGTGGCTACAATTGTTGTATACGCCTATATTAGGACCTTAGACAGATGGGATATTCCCCCAGACTTTAACATCTCTTAAAAGACAAGCGTCACCTTAGAGTATTTGAAAGTGGATTGAAAAGGGTGTAAAGTGCCTCAAATGACCTAAAGAAAAAGGCCAATATGATTGAAAGAACCTTACATGTTTAAACGTCAAATTTGGTTGTGATGATTTGATTTGGTTTGCAAGTATGGTGTAATCTAAAATATAAGATTCGTGACAAAAGATAATTGAAGATTGCCATTCAATGTAGAAGAATCCAAGAAAGGTGTATAGGGAAGAGACAAATGGTTTCTACATATGTTGAATCGACCTCGAGAATGGTTCTCTAAAGAATCAAGAAATGGATGCAATATTAAAAGTACTATTTCAATCAATATTTGAAAATTTCCATTTCCAACAATGCTAATTGTGAAAATACATATCCCTAAACACTATATCGACAATCTCTTCAAGGTAAAGTTGAAAATTTGTGTGGGAACAACTATGTATGAAACAAGTATAGCTCCACAAGGCCTAATTGTTCTAATTTTCTAAACTCATCAAAATGGTAAGAGAAAGCCTTGGCTAGAGATTTGCTACAAGAGCATTAAGCGAGTTATCTGATGAAGGGAGTTATTATTAACCATGTACAATTAAACATTGCATTTCACATGATGGAATGAAACATTGCATTACAGACCACTCTTTTCCTAAATAATGTTGCGGTGTGTATTATATCTTGTAGTCTTGAGGCTTAGTAATACAAAGAAACTAATGATCTTGATAGCCTCTTAACTACTCATATATATTTAATCATCATATAGGGAACATGGTATCCATAATCATCTTTAGTTGTGACAAACTATATTGACTTGTTGCTTTGGCATCTACTATTGTTTATTTTCATTTTTATATTATTGTGTATTTATCTCTTTGTCTTTGTAAATTGGGGTGGATTTCTCTTCTAAGTGTTAAAGGACCCATCCAAACAACTCCAACAAGAAAAGGTATAAATATGAAAACTTCTCTACCATTTAGATCGGAGAATTTATGGAGGAAATCCGGTTTTAAATTCCCGGAAACCACACGATTATATAGCCAAAGGGAATACGCCGCGCCTAAAATCATCCCAAGCGCTGCTAATGTGGCTACTAAGCTATTTCTTTGGAAAGCTCCTACTAGGATGAGAAATTCCCCGATAAAGCTGCTAGTACCAGGTAAACTCATATTGGCCAAAGTGAAAAAGAAGAAAATGGTAGAGAAATTCGGCATGGTGCTCACTAAACCTCCGTAATATCTAACAAGTCGAGTCTTATGTCGGTCATATAGAACACCAACACATAGAAAAAGGGCTGAAGAAACCAGTCCATGACTTAACATCAGTAGAATGCTACCTCCAATTCCCTGTATGTTCAGACTAGAAGAGTGTGAAAGTGCATATGATTTAGCTATTGAGTGTGACTACACAATGCTTATTGAAGAGGTATGATTTATTATCTTCTTCTTTTTTATGATCTAGTAGACAAGTGTTCAGATGCTCTTTATGCATTCCATTTTTCAATCGGTTGGTAGTATTAAGACATATATTTTTTTTTGGCTTGATAAAACACACTTCTTTTCTCCTCATTTTAATTTTCTTTTACTATAAAACTCCAAAAGAGAAGAAAGCAAATTTGGCAATTCATGGATTCATAGAGAAGGTGTTGGTGAATCAATTAATTATTTTGGACTTGTAGTTCAGTTACAAAGGATGCTTCAGATGATGTTTATATTCATTTTAGTCAAGGTGTTGTTGCTCTTTTTTGTTCACTCTTTAGAGAAGTTTGATCTAGCTATTGATTAATTTGTTTCAAAAGTTCAACTCTCATGAATAGCTACAATAGAAGTTTGGTCTAGCTGCTGTTTGATTTAATCCTTCTACTTTAGAGAATACTAAATTACACAGGTTAGTCAAATTTGGGAATCACCAAATTGGCTCGAAGAGTAAGAACCTAAAACATTATGATCATGAAACCCATCTTCATTTCATTCAATTTTATTCGATTTCGTATTGTTTTTGACAGATTCTTTCAAAAAATACCCATCAAGATTTCTTAACAAACTTCATAACAATCATTTTTATTGGATTTGGTATTGTTTTGGCAGATTCTTTCAAGTAATACCCGTCATGATTTCTTGAAGACCATCTTCATTTCATTCAATTTTATTTGATTTCATATTGTTTTGACGTCTTCTTTCAAACAATACCCAATCCAGATTTCTTGAAAACCATCTTCATTGAATTCAATTTTATTGGATTTTGTATTGTTTTTGACAGATTATTGGTCAGCATCAGTGCCATTACTGCTTGTTATTCATTTGCTACTACTATTTGTTCATGGATCAAGAACTTGATGAATAAAGCTTGGATCTTTTGAGTTCATGATCAATAATTTGACACATATTTGAAGCCTTATTTCCATTTTTTGATGCCTATTATAACCATATATGTAAAAAAAACAGAAACTATACGAGTGTTGGCGTGTTTACCAAATGCTTATCCAGTAAGCACTTACCTATCCGAATGAACATGAAAAGTACTAAGAATCTTACCCGGCAAGATCGGTAGCAAGGACAAAGAGTGTTACTCGGCAAGTGAGATTGACGACCCTTATTCAGTTAATACTTAACGGGTAAATTGTTGAATATAATGTCGTTTTGATGGATTAGAATTTCACCCAATAAGGAAAGTGAAAGTGTTGACATTTACCGGTAAACGCGTACCGACTAAGTGTAGTGCTTGACTAAACGGCTCTCGATAGTTCTTTATATATTTAAGTACTTAATTGCAAAGTTTGATTCCTATACACTCTAAAATATCGAAGATACCTTGCAACTCAGATTAAATATAGTAATCTCATGGACTAAAATCAACATAATTATTTTTTTTTGTAATGATGAATGAGGAAATGGTTAAATTTTAACATGAAATTTTCCCAAAAAAATAATAATGTTGCATTTTATAGAGGAGTTCAAGCCTATTTCCCATATGATTCGAACTTTAACATGTTATGTATTTGAGAAAAGTTGCTACACTCCTTTATCTAGTGAGCTACACGTCTGTGCGTTTGGTTCTGGCAAGGGAATGAAAATGGGAATGGGAATGGGAATGAAAATAACAAGGAATGAAAATTGGAATGAATTTTCCTTCCCCTCAGTTTAATCAAGAATGAAAATTTGGGCTTCAGGGGAATAAGGCCATTATATTATATAAAGTCAAACAGTTTCTTTTATTATCATTCCCATTAATTACTTCTTAATACCCCCAACCAAACACACCTTATGTACCTTTTGTTATTCATTTACAATATCTTCTACACCTTTCTCACCTACTCATTGCAAGGGCACACTGCTTATATATATATATATATATATATATATAGGGGAGGGATCATACGAGAACCACCACTTTTTAAAGGAATAAATGAACACTTTGTGGACCACATATGATGTGGGTCCCACATAATGTTCAAATGAGAACTTTGTAAATTTAAAGGAATAAAGGAACACTTTGTGGACCACATATGATGTGGGACCTACATCATATGTGGTCCACAAGGTATTCCTTTATTCCTTTAAATTTACAAAGTTCTCATTTGAACATTCCTCTATATATATATATATATATATAGAAGAAGGTTCAAATAAGAACTTTGTATTTCTAAAGAAACAAAGGGACAATTGTGGACCACATATGATGTGGGTCCCACATAATATTAAATCATTTCTGATTTAATATGATTTAATATTAAATCAGAAATGATTTAATATTTGATGTCCTTAAATTATTCTTTTGTTCCTTTAAAGAGGGGTGATTCTCGTATGATCCCTCCCCTATATATACATATATATATATATAGAGAGAGAGAGAGAGACGAGTTCATGCGAGCACGGTAACAATTTACAAGAATGCGAGGACAATTCTCAGCCAATCATTTTGTACTTTAGATTTTTTTCATGTACAAAATCATATGTGATTTTGTACTAGCATAAAAAAGGACAAGCGCAACTTTTGCCGCGGGAAAAGTCTCGGGTAATCATATATGATTTTGTATGTGAATCATATGTGATTTTGTACATGGATCATATGTGATTTTGTACATGAAAAATTTCATGTACAAAATGATTGGCTGAGGATTGTCCTCACATCCTCGTAAATTGTTATCATCCTCGCATGAATCTCTTTATATATATATATATATATATATATTTCAAATACACATCAATTGAAGGGTACAAATTGTACAAATTGGTTCAAATCAATATAAGAATAATTTTTTTCATGATTTTTTTTCATCAAATGATATGATCTAAGATATTATTACATATATATTTGTTTTATAATCTAAAAGTTTCACATGTATTTGTTTTCATAAGTTGCAAATTTCTCATATATTTTTTTATGAAAAAGTTTCACATGTTTTTATTTCATAATGTAAAAGTTTCACATGTTTTTGTTTCATAATGTAAAAGTTTCACATGTTTTTATTTCATAATGTAAAAGTTTCACATGTTTTTGTTTCATAATGTAAAAGTTTCACATGTAATTTTTTTACAAGTTGAAACAAACATATGTGCAATAATATCTTAAATCATAGTATCTGATGAAAAAAAAGTCATGAACAAAATTATTTTTATATTGATTTGAACAAGTTTGTATAGTTTGTACCCTTCCACCGGTTTGTATTTGAACCAGCCTCTCTCTCTCTCTCTCTTTATATATATATATATATAAATATATGTGTGTGTGGGGAGGGATCATACAAGAACACCCGTCATTTAAAGGAACAAAGGAACACCCACACCATATGTCGTCCTATAAAATCATATTTGATTCAATGGGGCCCACCATTGAATCAGATATGATTTTATATTGTGTGGGACCCACACCATATGTGGTCCTAAGGGTGTTCCTTTGTTCCTTTAAAAATGCAGAGTTCTCATTTGAAACTCCCTCTATGTGTGTGTGTGTGTGTGTGTGTATATATATATAGTGAGAGAGAGAGAGAGAGAGAAAAGTTCAAATGTGAACTCAAATTTGATTGCGAACATGAGGACAAAGGAGAACGCAATACGTGTCATATTCAGACTGAATAATCACGGAAATATTTAGATTGAATATAGTGTTATTCAGTCTGAATAACACTATATTCAGAAATATTTCTCTTTGTCATTCAGTTTGAATATGACACGTGTCATGCTCTTCTTTGCCCTCATGTTCACAACCAAATTTAAGTTCTCCTTTGAACCTGCCCCTATCTATTATCTATTAGTCTATTAGTACTTTAATATGCATTTGAGTAAAATGTCTTAAAGACAATTTTTTATGCATGAGGTACAACCAATTTATGCTTCAAATATGAAAATCTCTTAATTACATGTTTTTAAAGCATATTGTACAAATTGTTCATGCATACCTTATGTATCTTCAAAGCTACAGCTATGTGAGTTTCTAATATTTATCCAAAAGAGATAAAAGTCTTCTGTTTGTATCCCAAGGCAGTTTTTGGATCTGAAGAGTTTCCTAAAGTGTACCCAAATTCAAATTCAAATCCACAAAATCTTCTATGAAATCTTTTACCTATACCCCTTGCATTATCATATATGAGATTCAAATTGTCTATCTGCTTCTACATTTCAAATCAGCTCCTTGATTTCTTCTCTTGCTTCTACATTTCAGGTTTCGCTCTCTCATCTCTTGGAATGAAGGCATACCAGTACCCATGGAAAAACATCGAAGCATTCACGGTAAAACTTCGATTTCAAATGTAGATTCCATGTGTTATCTACATCTCCCAGTACTAGGCTCCATCTCTACCTTTTTGTTCGAAATCTTGGTTCAATCATTCCCATCTCGGTTTCTGATTTTCATTCTAGTTTCTCCATTTTGAAGATTATGAAGATTTCGACTAGATTTTGAGTTTTATGTTTCCTTAATCATAAGCAAAATCAGATTAGGGTTTTTGTTGGTCCCTAACAAGATAATGGCTGTTAAGTAAAAGATTTGTAGAAGGGGGATTGAATACACATACACATGGTTTTTCACTTTTTAAATTCTTTAATCTTGAAATATTTAAAACTTACACATAGAAAATAGATTGTAGCGGAAAAAACAGATAAAATCTATTCTAATAATCTAAACACCTAAAAATAACTTAGTTAACAGAAAAATACCTAAACACAAAGAAAGCTATTTTTAAACCGTTTGACACTTGCTGAATCAACTTAAGCACTTAGAAGATAACTTATTGAAAGCGTATGTTGTATTGAAGCCCTTGATCTCTTTTTATAGTGCCCATGCATTAAATGCAAGTGGACACTTGTCACAATATCATTTGCTTGCAGCATATTCTTTGGACAAAGATGGTGCCATTCCTTAAACTATTAGAAAAAGGATGGTGCCATTCCTCATAGTACAAAAGGGGATGTCACTGTTCATCTTTTCTTTACGTCTGTAGTTGTCACATCAAACCTTTTTGTAATAAGTCAAATAACCCTTTCTCCGAGCTTTAAGGAGAATGTTTGAACTTAAAGCTTGATGCTCACATTCTTGTATTTATTGTGACCAAAGGAGTATCTTCATAAATGTCATCCGAATTCACCATGTAAGGCAACTAGCCGAATATCTCAAATGATATATCGGCGAGTACCATGTATCGACTAGTACACCCTAGCCGATTTTGGTCTATGAAACTCGGCGACCTCATGCTTTGATTCAACTTCAAGTCTGGATTTAAGTTGGTGAACATATCTTCATTTCCACAATGTTGATATGTTTCCTTTGGATCAGCTAGTCTTCGATTTGCTGAACTTTTCGAGCAATGCAGACTTCTTCAAAGAACCTAAAATACAAGATATAAAAGTTGAAAGAAATTGAGGGGTCATCATCAAATCATCGGTGACCCAACAATCTCCCCCTATTTGATGATGAAACCGATATCTAGTTTAGAAAGTGTAAAAGGAACTCTTAAGTACATTTTGACCCTATTTTGGGTTCTATTCACACAGATACATTTTTTTTCCGTATCATGTGTATATGATATTTACAGTGTAAAGTATATACAATATGTGCAAGGAAATATGTGCAAGGAAATAAAATATGTGCAAGGAAATATGTGCAAGGAAATAAATATAGACAACAAAATACCCAAAATGAACTTTCATTAATCATCACAAAGGAAAGTACATGATTAAGGAAGTTCAATACACAGAAACAGAAATTTGTTCGGCTAGGTAGATTTTTTTCCCGTTTGTTGAGCTCGTTAATGATTGTAGTGTAGATTAGTTTGCAATCATCCGATCTTGGAATCACGCCGAGTATTGTTTGAAGAAAAGAAGAGCCGGCCCTTAGGATGTCTCTTATCCTAAAGAACAAGATTGTTCCATAGGAGTTTTCAAAGAACATTCCAAATTCAGGAGTCGAGATGATGGTTCCCTCTGGTTGAGCAATAGGTACAGGGAGAGAGAGGTTAATACCCGCAGAGTTTATTATCTTCTCTTCAACGACTAGAATGGAATTGACCCTTCTTCTTGTTCCTTGGTGGTTTCTGAGCAGGACCTTTAGGAAAAGAATGCACAAGAAAGTTCATTCTCTTTTCTTCCTCGGGAGTCAATCTTAATGTATGCTCCTTCTGAATTTTCACCAACTTACAGATTTGATCATTTAGTTCGTTAAGTACATTTCTCATGTACTTACTTTTGTTGTATTGAATAAAGTAGCCAACGTCAATCCATTCAGAAGCACCGAGTGTCCCAAGCCATTCTAACCTTTCTGCCCGATTTACATGATCTTTCCTTCTTATAATAGTTAGAAAAGAATCATGCTTGGTTTTCGGGGCTAGAATACTACCTCCAATTATTTGTGAGTCACTTCGCCGAGTTGACATCTGTTGGTCCCAATAAGGGTCTACAAGAGTTCAATCAAGAGAGAACAGTTTGTAGAAGAGGGGGGGGGGTTGAATACAAACACACAAATTTTTTGGTTTTTAAATGAGTTTATTAAAATAAACAAATTTACAGTTACAAGCGGAATTAGAACAAGTTTAAAACCTATTCTATTGTAACTAAGAAACACGAAGTATGATGCACAAGAAGATGAAAGAAAGAATAAAGAGGGTATAAGTTAGACAGAAGCATGCATTAAGATGAAGAAGATATCTTCATCTTATTTATACCCGTGTGTCTTTGAAACAAGACAAAAGGTATATGCCACGTGTCAAGCTTGGATAGGAAGCTTGTCCTTGTTAATAAGACAACCATGCTTTTGGCCGAATATGAACAGTACCATATCAGATATGATGGGGACATAAGAGACAAGTCATACGTCCTTTTCTGACATGGTTCTAGGTTTGACTTTTGTGCATCGAGGATAAGATCAATTCTTTAATCTTGCTAAAGAAGCTTCATTTGATCGCTGATACTGAATCTTCAAGGATGAATCTTCAGTGTCGCTGAGGCTTCACAAGAAATCACACTTAGAGTAGACAATCGCTGCTATCGCTGAACCGCTTCAGTTCACTTAGCTGATTATCTCTTTCTTCAGCTAGGGTCTTCGACTGTCGCTGAATGGTCTTCTGGTGTGATAACTGATCTTCAGGTCTTCAAAGATAAGCTCGTAGTTCCTTGATCTTCAGCGATCGCTGATAGCAATCAGCGTGTGCTATCGCTGAATTTAAACAGAAGCTTAACTATGGAATTTCACTAAGTATAGTAAAGGAATCATATTCAAATCACTGAGAGGAGTTCTGATCAACAATCTCCCCCTATTTGATTATGATTAAGCAACATAGGAAAGTTGCTTTAAGAGATTAGTAAGGGACTTAGGAAATTAAAGAAAAAAAATTTCTAAGTGCTAATCTGTAAAGTCTTTTTCAGCTAGTCTATTATCTGAATTGAGTTTCATTTATAAGGATATGAAAGCACAATTTTTAAGTAGATAAGCTTAAAGTACATTCACTGATTTACTTTTCAGAGTGAAAGATCAGTGAGTAAAAGATAGTGTAACGAAAATAGAACTCTTATGTTCATTGTCCCTTTTACTATTTTCAGGGATCTTTTCAGTACTAGGATGGAGTAAAGTACTTTGAATTTCATTAATTATAATCTAAAGAATTACAGCGAAATGAAATTACAATTATAAAGATAAAGTACTTATACACTGAAGAAATATTACAAAGGAAGTAGAAAACTATGATTAGTCAGAGATATTCTCATTTCTTCTTTGTAACTCATTCTCATAAAGCGTCTTCTGTCGATTCATCAGGGGAGTATCTGACCAGCAGCGCCAAAGCATAATCTTTATGAGAGAGGATGGGGCCTTATGGATTTCTTGGTTTCTGAAGAGTCCTAAGAATCCTTCATTATCCAAGAATATCATACCAGGTTCAGGTAGTGAGATGATTTCGTCTTCTGCATATCTTCGGTCTTGAGGGAGAGAGGTACAAAGCATTGATATATCAGGGAGCTCAAGATGACCAAGAATGCTTTGATAATCAAACTTAGTTTCGTGCTCATTTCTGGCACTTGAACTTCCTTCAGCGTTTGATCTTTTCTTTTTGGAAGATTCAGGGAGAGGAGGAATTTGCACATGTTGTGACATTCTTTGCAGCAACTGATTTAGCACACTGTCCACCACGTCCTTGAATTTGGATTTAGAACCATGAGTGGCGTCTCTGATTTCTAGCCATTCAGTGTATCCATAAATTCCTAAGAATTTGGCTTCTTCTCTCTCTGTCCTGTTCGTCCTTGTCATTCTTACATATACCTTTGGACCACCTCTGTTGGAGTGTCGCCCTTGGATAGTTGCATGAATGATTTTGGCTTCAGATCTTCGAAATTTCAGCCTGTCAGTGCACCAATCAAGCTCTTTGTCTTTCTGCTGAGTGGCTTCAGAGGTTAGTGCACTTAGGATCTTCTGTTGAGCTAGAAATGGATCTACGTTTATGTGCTCTTGTGCTAGTTCTCTCTGAACGAGAGCTTCAGCGACCCTTTCACTCTTTTTCAATTGTTCTTGAGCCGCTTTGTCTTTCGCAGATCATTCTCAGTTTGCTTGATTTCCTCGTCTCTGATTCTTTGTGCTTCCAATGCTTGTTCTCTCTCTTCTCTTGACAGAAAGTAGAATTCATCTACCATCCTTATTGGTATGGCTTCAATGGGTTCATCTTCAGGCACCCTTATTTTTCTTGATTCGAATTCCCTAAGGAACTTTATTCGCCTTTCTTCTTCTTCCGGCTCGCTTATAATTGGCTTTTGAACGCGATGCCTGGGAATGAGGCCTTCTTCTTCTTCAGAGTCAGTTTCAATTATGTATATAAACTGCTCTTCAGAGGAAGGTTCCCTCCTTGAAGTTGAGTTCTTTGGGTGACGGGGATCACCGAGGGAAGGAGAGGAGGAAAAAGTATTGTCAGAGGGAGTTTTTGTGGGTGAAGAGGAGATTATGGGAGTTTCAGGGAGAGGTGCAGAGAAAGGGATAAGAGGAAGAGATACCTCAGTTGTGGTCTCCCCCTCAGATATAGGGATAGTGGCATCTAGATTTACCACTTCCTTTCCTTTGCCTGAGGGACCGGATTGTTCCTTCGAAGGTTGCCGTCCGTCCCCCAAGGGCTCTTGATGAGTGACTCCTGGTCTTGACAGTCTGAAGTGCTCTAGTGCACTTCCAATATCGTCATCATCTTCATCATCATCCATCCCCCCATAGTGAGGGATAGGTTCTTCATCATCTTCTTCATCATCATCATCATCTTCTTCATCATCTTCATCAACAGCCTCACCTTCAGGCCGCTGAATGTAAGGAGAGATTCTCTCTTCAGGGAACCTCTTATTGTGTTCAGAGATTAGCTCATCAGCGAACACTTTGGCACATCTCCCCCCCCCCCCTCAATGTTATCAGGAGGTAGACAATGCACCATCAGAGTGCGAATGTTAGTCTGAACGTCCTTCAGCTTCTCCTCATTACCTAGAAGCACGGTCCGATCAGCAGCGTTGTAAGAAGAGGAACTTGCCTCAGAGAGGTTTGTAAGCATCATGTCGGACTGAGTCTTTTGAATAGACTCAAGGATTGTTGCTTGAGCATCGACCTTCTTCTCCAAGCTTGTCAGGGTCTGATGGAGGGCCCTGTTATCCTCCTTGAGACTAAAGACGTCAGAGATCAGGTTGCTGACATTCGTCTTGATCGCCGAGGTACCAATGATCCGTCTGAAGATCAGCTCCGCAGAAGTCTGAAGATTGTCCACCCTAGCCCTTGTGAGAGCACATTCTTTGACCAGATAGTCAATTGCAGGGAATGTGGGGTTGGGAAGGACAACGGGAGGCAGGGACGACTGTAGGAAGCTTTGGAGCAGCCATCTCTTGCTTAATCTCCCTGAGCTTTGCAGCCGAGGGATGGCTCTGAGGAGATTTTCCCTTCTCCTTGCTGATGGGAGGAGCGCTGGTGGTGGTGGTTGTTGTCGCTGAAGAAGGAATGGAAGCGACATCTGATGATGACATAGATAAAAATGCCAAAAAGGAATCTGAATTAGAAGAAGGATGAAAAATTTTATTTGACTCCCTAAGAGTATCTTGAGGATTACTCTTAGGGACTACTTTTGCAAAGGTAGTGTCTAGAGGATCACTGACCAGTGTCTTAGAGTATCTGAGAGAGATACTCTGAGGTCCTTTAAATTTGGCCTTCCAAAACTCAGATTGCCTAAACAATAATGAGGTTTGGACTGCGTGCATTTCAGCATTATCAGAGATAGGGACGACTGTCGCTGAATCATTTGCTGAGGTGAGGACCAAAGAAGAAGAGATAGAAGTAGAATAGAAGGTTGTGGAAGTAGTACCTAATCCAGCTTCAGCAGAGCTGGCTATTACACCCTCAGTGACCGGAGTCCCTGAAGATGGAGGTAGTGCTGATGAAGCGACAACGGATGTAAAGACCGTTGAAGTGGTTGTGGCTGCAGTTGGTGTTGGTAGAACACCGAAATCAGAGAGGGTGGTCTTTTGAGAGACCAACTTCTTTGGCTTATTGAGTTTGGTTGCGATGGTCTTTTTATGACCATCGGTTAGTTGCTTCCTCTTAACTCCCGCAGTGTCTGGGTTGCTCGCTGTTGGGTTGGACAGCGAGGTGGACACTGGAAGATGTGCCCCAATCACCTGCAGCATGTAGGTGGTGAAGGGAGCATCACCTGGACGTTCCTCGATGTCCAGGGACTTCTTCCCTACGACAGAGAAGCAGTGATCGCCTTCCTTTGGGTATTCTTCCCCCAAGGCAACTTCCATTATTGTTGCAAAGAAGCGAGGGTAGGGGATGACGGGATGCCTGGTGGCGGCGTTGATACGACTGACCATGTCGCTGAAGATGTAGTCAGCGTAGTTGAGGTTGTGGCCTGTGTAGAGGGAGTATGCCAAGTCTTGAAAGTGTTTGCTCGCTTGATCATGCGAGCCTATCTTCGACCCAAGGCATTGAATCACCTGAGTGAAGATATACTGCCAACGAGAAGACAGTCTTTTCTTCTCGAGCTTTGAGCCCACTGTCTTCAGAGAGGGGTTCTCCCAAGCATAGCCGATTGTATCCAAAAATGCATCGATTTGCATTTTGGTAGGTTCAGCACCCCATTGCTGATTCTTAGCTCGTTGAGGGAGACGAAGAGCCTTCCTGATGAATCCAGCGGTGAAAGAGAAAAATCCAAGGTTTGGAATCTTGAACCCAATGGCAGGGAGCACAGTGCCCTTTTCAGTTGTCAGCGTGGTACAGTGTGCTGTGTACCAGAGAGCTTGGAGATGAGAGGAGACACCCACGGGGTTGTGGACAAATGCATACCTCAGAGGGCATGCCTTGATGAAGGTAGCACCTTCAGAGAATTGAGGGCTGTCAGCAGGGATCTCTACCAGGGCGATGTAGTTGCAGGACTTGAAGACGGCTCTTTCCAAAGGGAAATGACATGTTGGTGCGGCGACCAAAGTAGTGTCTTCAGCAGCAGAGGAGTTTGCAGCGGTCTTACTTGTAGATGCCATTGCTGTGGGAAAGATAGGAACACCAAAGAGGTAAATCATGGTTTTATACATAAATGTATAAACCAGAGTTTGGTATAAAGAATACAAAATTTAAGATCAAAGAAAACAATTATTTTGATGAACAATATCAAAATGTTTGTTATAAACAATAATAAAAAAGTTAAGGTAAATGGATTAAAGTTAAAAAAATCTTCTGTTCTAAGGAAAGAACTTAGAACAGGGTTTTTATAGAGGAAAAACTTTTTAATTTTGATCCAGATTATCTTTATTTTTATTTTTAGAGTGTTAAGGAGAAGAAAAGGTGAAACAAGATGTTTCCAGTCATAATATAAGGTTTAGATCAAACCTTAGTTGAGTTCTTAGGAGAAAAACACACACAAGCGTGTTCTTGGTGTTCTTGAAAAGTTTTGAAGATTCGAAGGATTTCTTTTGCCTTGAGAATAGTTATGAACGCGGAAGGAGCAAAGTAAGGCAAATAGTATGCTTAAAAAGCAAGAGGAGAGAGAAAGAAAGGAGTGCTAAACGACGGTTTTAGCTTTTTGAAAAAGAAAATGATGACCTGGCGCACGTTCCAAGAAAGGAGTTGGAATGGAAACGTCGCGGTCCGTCGTATGTCAGAAAAAGGTCTGACGTGTCCTTTTTCTTTATTTTTTAAAAGATTATAATGATAATTATCCATAAGGAAAGTTTATCATTTATAATTTTAGAAAAATCTTCATCACTAATAATAAAGGATTTTCAGTGATGAGTTTTAATATTAAGAGAGACATTCTTTGATGAGAGAAGATTTCAAAGAGTGTTTAAAGATTAGAGGATAATACATGAGGAGATGGCCTAGATATCGCGGAATCAGAGTTCAGAGAATGGAAAGTTTGAAAGCTTTGTTTGTAATCCTTTGTTGGTCACTGATTAATAAGTTATTCAGCGTTCAACATACCAAGTTCGCTGATGAGTAGATTGAATCTAGTTTCATCAAGAGGCTTGGTGAAAAGATCAGCGAGTGATATTTAGTAGGAACAAAATGGAGCTCAACTTCACCATTCATCACATGATCTCTGATAAAGTGATATCGGATCTCAATGTGCTTGGTTTTGGAGTGAAGTATAGGGTTGTTGGCAATTGCAACAGCACTTGTACTATCACAATAGATAAAAATTTTAGAGAGCTTGAGATTGTAGTCTCTTAGTTGATTTCTCATCCAGAGGATTTGAGCACAACAACTACCAGCGGCTACATACTCAGCTTCAGCGGTGGAAGTGGACATTGAGTTTTGCTTTTTACTTGTCCAACTTATTAACTTTCCACCTAGTAGCTGACACCCACCAGGTGGTGCTTTTTCTGTCTATCTTACAACCTGCAAAATCACTGTCAGGGTAACCAATAAGATCAAATCCTGAGCCTTTGGGATACCAGAGACCAAGATTTGGAGTTCCTTTCAGATATCTGAAGATTCGCTTGACAGCGATTAGATGGGATTCCTTCGGTTCAGCTTGATACCGAGCACAGAGACAGGTGGCGTACATGATGTCTGGTCTACTCACTGTAAGATATAGCAGAGACCCAATCATTCCTCGATAGGCAGTGACATTTACTGGTTTTCCATTTGGATCCTTGTTCAATGTCAGAGGAGGCGCCATAGGAGTCTTCATCGCTAAGCATTGATTCATGTCGAATTTATTCAGCATGTCTTTAACATATTTGCTTTGACAAATAAAAATTCCTTTGTCAGATTGCTTAATCTGCAAGCCTAGAAAGTATGTTAATTTACCCATCATACTCATTTTATATTGTTTTTGCATTCTTGCAGCGAAACGAGTGCAAAGTTTGGGTCTTGTGGAACCAAAGATAATGTCATCAACATATATCTGAGCGAGAATGGTATGACCTTTGTATTTTCTTAAAAATAGAGTTTGGTCAATTTTTCCACGAACAAATTTTTCTTTAAGAAGGAATTTAGAAAGGGTATCATACCAAGCTCTAGGAGCTTGTTTTAACTCGTAAAGAGCTTTTTCAAGTTTGAAAACATAACCAGGCTGGTTAGGGTCTGAGAAACCAGGGGGTTGTTCAACATAAACTTCCTCGCTGAGTTTTCCATTTAGAAAAGCACTTTTAACATTCATTTGAAAAACTTTGAAGTCTTTATGGGCAGCATAAGCTAAAAAGAGTTTTATGGCTTCTAGACGAGCAACAGGAGCAAAGGTTTCATCATAGTCAATTCCTTCTTCCTGTCCATAACCTTGAGCAACAAGTCTAGCCTTCTTGCGAATTATAGTCCTGTTTTCATCTAGCTTATTTCTGAAAACCCATTTGGTTCCTATGACAGTTTTACCTGAGGGTCTAGGAACAAGATTCCAAACTTTATTTCTACGAAATTCAGTAAGTTCTTCTTGCATAGCTGAAATCCAGCTAGGATCAGAGATAGCTTGATCTATCTTCTTAGGTTCAGAGAGAGAGATGAAGTTAACATAAAGACAGATATTACCTGTACCTCTACGTGTTTTGATACCTGCAGTGGGATCACCACTAATCTGATTTATTGGATGATTTGCAGTCCATCGCTGAGCTGGAGGTTGAGGAGAGAGATCAACAATAGATTCAGCGACCTGTTCTTCAGATTCTGGATTAGTACTTGTTTCAGCAACAGGTACTTCATTTAGAATCAATTCAGGAGATTGATTTTCAGAAGTGGTTTGGTTGTTCACCGAGGAGTTTCCAAGAGAGGAATCATCAACAGGAATCTGATATAGAGGAGTAACATTCATCCCTGAAGATGGATGATTATTACTTGTTGAGTTTACAGGGATTTCATCATCACTTGCTTCAGTTTGAGTCTGATTGCTGAAGTATGTTTCAGGTTCCCTATAATGAGATCTCATCCAGGCATTCAACTCTTCATCATCATCAAGAGAGTGAGAAGTATGAATGGGACGAGATTCATCAAAGTTAACGTGCATAGATTCTTCAACATTTTGTCTTCTTTTGTTGAAGACTCTGAAGGATATAGATACAGAGGAGTATCCAAGAAATATACCATCGTCATCTTTTGGATCAAATTTTCCTAAATGATCTTTGTCATTCAGAATGTAACATCTACATCCAAAAATGTGGAAATATTTCAGAGTAGGTCTTCTTCCATGAAATAATTCATAGGAGGTCTTCTTAAATCGTTTAACTATCAGGGATCGATTTTGAGTGAAGCTTGTTGTATTAACTGCTTCAGCCCAGAACTGAGTTGGAAGATGCGATTCACTGAGCATTGAACGAGCCGCTTCAATGATAGTACGATTTCTTCTTTCAGCAACACCATTTTGCTGAGGAGTTCTTACTGAGGAGAAGTTGTGAGAGATGCCTCTTTCTTCAAGGAAGTTATCCAGAGTACTGTTTTTGAATTCAGTGCCATGATCACTTCTTATGGAACGAACAATTAGATTGTTCAAGACTTCCATCTTTTTGATAAAGGAGATTATCATTTCAGGGGTATCACTTTTGGATCGAAGGAAAAACACCCATGTGTATCTGGAGTATTCATCAACAATCACTAAAGTGTATTTCTTCCCAGAGATCGATTGGACATTGACAGGCCCGAATAGATCCATGTGAAGCAGTTGAAGAGGAGTGGTCACTGTAGAAACTTGTTTTGACCTGAAGGAGGCTTTTGTCATCTTTCCCTTCTCACACGCTGAACAAAGAGATTCATTTGTAAAGGTATGATTTGGGAGGTCTCTGACTAAGTCTTTTTGAGACAATTCATTTATTGTCTTAAAGTTGAGATGAGAGAGTCTTTTATGCCATAACCAGTTTATGTCAGTGGATGCTTTAGAGATAAAGCACATGTTCTCAGAGTGAGAACTATTCATATTTATGACATATACATTTTCCACTCTTTTGCCTGTAAGGGCAAGCTTATCATTTCCGTCAGTGACAGCACATCTATTCTTCAAGAATAGAACTTTGAAGTCTTTGTCACATACCTGACTAACGCTTAAGAGATTGTGCTTTAGTCCCTCAACGTAAGCAACACGAGAAAATGATGTGGCTCCATTGGACAGAATTCCATAACCTTTAGTGTATCCTTTGCCATTTCCACCAAAGGTCACTGATGGACCAGCTTCTTCTTTATAATCAGAGAGCAGAGATTTTCTGCCTGTCATGTGCCTTGAGCATCCGCTATCAAGATACCAGATACCTTTGGCACTCTGCATACAACAAAAGATTAATTGTTTAAAGGTACCCATACTACTATGGGTCCTGCTTGGTAGATAGAGGATTGGCGGGGGAGCTACTAGCTGAAGAACTCTCTTCAGTGGATATCTTCACCTTAGATGGTTTTGCAACCTTGGTGGATTTCACTCTCGCTGATTTATCAACTTGAGCTACTTTCTTTCCATGAGCTAGTTTATCAGCTCTAGTAGCATTAGGACATTTGATTGCAATGTGGGTAGTTTCACCACAGTGATAGCATTTCCTATATTTAAAGGGTTTGGAAAACAGAGAGGTAGCAGGAAATTTTTCAAGGATAGGTCCAAGAATTCCTTTATCCATGGTCCTTGGAGGTATAACAACCTTTTCAAGAGTAGGAGTGAGATCGATTTTAATTCTGGGGGTTGGTCTCTGAGAAAAGTCAGGGACCTTCTTTCCAGTTTTAGAAATTTTCTCTGAGGATTTCTTGTTCCTATCTTGAGTTTTCTTATTCTTTGGAACTTGATTAAGAAACTCGTTCTTGATCACTTTCTTAGAATTAAGAATAGAACACTTCTCTTTTGAAGAGGAGGAAGAAGAGGTTGAAGAAGAAGGATCAGGGATAGAAGAGACAAACATTCTGAATTTTAGCATGGTACGGTCATTCTCTGATTCTTCTTTTTCAGGGTTATAGCCTAACCCACTTCTTACTTTCATAGGTATTTGAGCATTGATGATCTCATTGACTTTATCAGAAGCCTTACACCATCCTTCGATGGTTGCCTTTTCAGACTTGAGATCAGCAATAGCTTTTTCCCTATCAGCGATAGCTTGTTGTTTCTCGATGCTTATTGTTTGATTTGCAAAAACTTGGTCTTTGAGAGATTCCTCAATTTTGGAGAGTTCTTTGATTCTTATATGGCAATTCTTTAATTGTTCAGATAAGTCAGTGTTAATTCTCTCGGCCTTAATTTTTCCATTTAAAGCATCATAGAAATCAACAGTCATAGCATCGAGAGCTGACAAGTCTTTTTGAGACAATTATAACTTGTCAGCCCTCGATGCTATGACTGTTGACTTTTATAATGCTTTAAATGGAAAGATTAAGGCCGAGAAAATTAACACTGACTTATCTGAGCAATTGAAAAATTGCCATCTAAAAATCAAAGAACTTTCTAAAATTGAGGAAACTCTCAAGGACCAAGTCTTTGAAAATCAAACCATAAGCATCGAGAAGCAGCAAGCTATTGCTGATAGGGAAAATGTTATCGTTGATCTTAAGTCTGAAAAGGAAACCATCAAAGGATGGTGTAAAGCTTCTGAAAAAGTAAATAAGATCATCAATACCCAAATACCTATGAAAGTAAGAAGTGGGTTAGGCTTTAACCCTGAAAAGGAAGAATCAGAGAATGATCGTTCCATGCTCAAATTTGGAATGTTTGT
Organism: Silybum marianum; assembly: GCA_036898165.1. Lineage (NCBI taxonomy): Eukaryota > Viridiplantae > Streptophyta > Magnoliopsida > Asterales > Asteraceae > Silybum > Silybum marianum. Next base: position 16,949,025 of record CM072528.1, read on the forward strand.
TTCTTCTATCCCTGATCCTTCTTCTTCAACTTCTTTCTCTTCAATTAAAGAGAAGTTTACTGTGATAAATTCTAAGAAGGTGATCAAGAACGAGTTTCTTGACCAAGTTCCTGAGAATAAAATCGCTCAGAATAGGAACAAGAAATCCTTAGAGAGAAATTCTAAATCTGGGAAGAAGGGCTCTGACTTTTCTCAGAGACCAACCACCATAATTAAGATCGATCTCACTCCTATCCATGAAAAGGTTGTTATACCTCCAAGGACTATGAATAAAGGAATTCTTGGTCCTATCCCTGAAAAACTTCCTCCTTTCTCTCTGAATTCCAAACCCTTTAAATATAGGAAGTGTTATCACTGTGGTGAAATTACCCACATTGCAAGTAAATGTCCTAACGCTACTAGAGCTGATAAACTAGCTCATGGAAAGAAAGTAGCTCAAGCTGATAAATCAGCGAGAGTGAAATCCACCAAGGTTGCAAAACCAACAAAAGTTGAAGATATCCACTAAAGAGAGTTCTTCAGCTAGTAGCTCCTCCGCCAATCCCTTAACTAACCAAGCAGGACCCATAGTAGTATGGGTACCTTTAAACAATTAATATTTTGTTGTATGCATAGTGCCAAAGGTATCTGGTATCTTGATAGCGGATGCTCAAGGCATATGGCTGGCAGAAAATCTCTGCTCTCTGATTACAAATAAGTTGGTCCATCAGGGACCTTTGGTGGAAATGGCAAAGGATACACTAAAGGTTATGGAATTCTATCCAACGGAGCCACATCGTTTTCTCGTGTTGCCTACGTTGATGGACAAAAGCACAATCTTTTGAGCGTTAGTCAATTATGTGACAAAGACTTCAAAGTTCTATTCTTAAAGAATAGATGTGTTGTCACTGACAGTAATGATAAGCTTGTCCTAACAGGCAAAAGAGTGGAGAATGTGTATGTCATAAATATGAATAGTTCTCACTCTGAGAACATGTGCTTTATCTCTAAAGCATCCACTGATATAAACTGGTTATGGCATAAAAGACTATGTCACCTCAACTTTAGACAATAAATGAATTGTCTCAAAAGGATCTAGTTAGAGACCTCCCAAATCATACATTTACAAAGGAATCTCTTTGTTCAGCGTGTGAAAAGGGAAGCTGGCAAAAGCCTCCTTCAGGTCAAAGCAAATTTCTTCAGTGACCGCTCCTCTTCAGCTACTCCATATGGATCTATTTGGACTTGTCAATGTCTAATCTATCTCTGGGAAGAAATATACTTTGGTGATTGTTGATGAATACTCCAGATACACATGGGTGTTCTTTCTTCGATCCAAAAGTGATACCCCTGAAATGATAATTTATTTTATCAAAAGGATGGAAGTTCTGAACAATCTGATTGTTCGTTCCATAAGAAGTGATCATGATACTGAATTCAAAAACAACACTCTGGTGAACTTCTTTGAAGAAAAAGGCATATCTCACAACGTTTCCTCAGTAAGAACTCCTCAGCAAAACGGTGTTGCTGAATAAAGAAATCGAACTATCATTGAAGTGGCTTGCTCAATGCTCAGCGAATCGCATCTACCAACTCAGTTCTGGGCTGAAGCAGTCCACACAGCGTGTTTCACTCAAAATCGATCCCTGATAGTTAAGCGATTTAAGAAGACCCCCTATGAATTGTTTCATGGGAGAAGACCCACCCTGAAATATTTCCATATTTTTGGATGTAGATGTTACATTCTGAATGACAGAGATCATTTGGGTAAGTTTGATCCAAAGGCTGAGATGGTATATTTCTTGGATACTCCTCTATATCTAAGGGGCTGTTTGTTTGGCTCTGGATGACATCTGAATCGCCCATACATGATTTATGTTTGGCAAAAAAGTTAAAGTCTCTGAAGGGTTACAAAATAGTCTGAACCATTTTGTATCAAGGACCAAGCAGAACCATTCAGAGTCTGTATGTTCCACATTTGCTCTTTAGTTCTTCTCCTTCCACAATCCACGACCTTCTCCTCCATCAATGACGATTCCTTCCGGCGATTGTTCTCTGGTCCGGCGTTCTTTCCAGGTCATTCTCCGGCTCCGGCGTTCCTTCCGGCGGTCGTCTTCTAGTGTTGTTTGCGCAGTGGTCTTCTTCCGGTGTTCCTTCTTCCACGACAACTTCTTTCGGTCTTCTGGTGTTGTTTCTACGACGACTTCTTCCAATTACTCTACGACGACTTCTCTGGAGGTTCCATCTCCGACAGTTCCTTACCACCAGAACCAAACACAAACATGAGATAAATACTCAACCTCATTATCTTGACTTTTGCCCAATTTTTTTCTATTTTTCTTTGTCTTAAATTCCTAGAACAAAAGGATGTCCATTATCTTGATTTATGGTCAAATTACTCTCTCGTTATCTTGACTTATGCTTAAATTAGGTTTTTGATTTATTAGGTTTGTTCAAAAATTTCTTCATACTCTGTTACTTTGTTCTTTAATTCATTAGGTTTTGTTTTTACTTTTTTGGGTATATCAAAATTTGTAAGGTTTTAATCAGAAGTTTGTTTATATTTTTCTTGAACTTGAAGTTGAGATGAGTTCAACATACTGTATTAAACTTTTAGGGTTTGTTTCTTGATTAATTTTTGTGGGTTTATGGGGGGAGACATTGCAGGTTTAGAATGGTGGAAGACAAATTGAGAAATGTCAAATTATAACAAGTAGGGTTAAAATAGTAATTTGTTCTCATTCAGACTATCCATTCAGAACAGCTACCAAACGACCATTTTTCATTTTGCACTATACCATACAGAGCCTCTATATCATCTAGACCTCTATATCATCCAGCTTTATACCATCCAGCAACTACCAAACAGCCCCTAAGTCTTTCAGAGTCTTCAACAAAAGAAGACAACATGTTGAAGAATCCATGCACGTCAACTTTGATGAATCTCGTCCCATTCATACTTCTCATATTCATGATGATGATGAAGAATTGAATGCTTGGATGATCAAATTATTGGTGATCCCAATGCAGGTATCAAAACACATAGAGGTACAGGTAATATTTGTCTTTATGTTAACTTCATTTCTCTCTCTAAACCTAAGAAGATAGGTCCACCTAACTCTGATCCTAGCTGGGTTTCAGCTATGCAAGAAGAACTATCTGAATTTCGTATAAATAAAGTTTGGAATCTTGTTCCTAGACCCTCTGATAAAACTGTTATAGGAACCAAATGGTTTTCAGAAATAAGCTAGATGAAAACGGGACTATAATTCACAATAAGGCTAGACTTGTTGCTCAAGGTTATAGACAGAAAGAAGGAATTGACTATGATGAGACCTTTGCACCTGTAGCTTGTTTAGAGGCCATAAGACTCTTTTTAGCTTATGCTGCACATAAAGACTTCAAATTTTTTCAAATGGATGTTAAAAGTGCTTTTCTAAATGGAAAACTCAGCGAGGAAGTTTATGTTGAACAATCCCCTGGGTTCTCAGACCCTAACCATCTTGGTTATGTTTTTAAACTAGAAAAAGCCCTTTATGGGTTAAAACAAGCTCCTAGAGCTTGGTATGATACCCTTTCTAAATTTCTTCTTAAAGAAAAATTTGTTCGTGGAAAAATTGATCAAACCCTATTTTTAAGAAAATATAAAGGTCATACCATACTCGCTCAGATATATGTCGATGACATTATCTTTGGTTCCACAAGACCCAAATTATGTACTCGTTTCGCTGCAAGAATGCAAAACCAATATAAAATGAGTATGATGGGTGAACTAACGTATTTTCTAGGTATGCAGATAAAACAATCTGACAAAGGAATCTTTATTTGTCAAAGTAAATACGTTAAAGACATGCTGAACAAGTTTGATATGAATCAATGCTCAGCGATGAAGACCCCTATGACACCTCCTCTAACTTTGAACAAGGATCCCAATGGAATCCAGTCAATGTCACTGCCTATCAAGGAATGATTGGATCTCTGCTGTATCTTACAGCGAGTAGACCTGACATCATGTATTCTACATGTCTCTACGCTCGGTATCAAGCTGAACTGAAGGAATCCCATCTTATCGCTATAAAGAATCTTCAGATACCTGAAAGGAACTCCAAATCTAGGTCTTTGGTATCCCAAAGGCTTAGGATTTGATCTTAGTGGTTATTCTGACAGTGACTTTGCAAGTTGTAAGATAGATAGAAAGAGCACCATTGGTGGGTGTCAGCTACTAGGTGGAAAGTTAATTAGTTGGACAGGCAAAAAGCAAAACTCAGTGTCCACCTCCACCTCTGAAGCTGAATATGTAGCCGCTGGTAGTTGTTGTGCTCAAATCCTTTGGATGAGAAATCAACTCAGAGACTACGATCTCAAGCTCTCTAAAATTCCTATTTATTGTGATAGTACTAGTGCTATTGCCATTGCCAACAATCCTGTACTTCACTCCAAAACCAACCACATTGAGATCCGATATCACTTTATCAAAGATCATGTGATGAATAGTGAAGTTGAGCTTCATTTTGTACCCACTGAATATCAGCTCGCTGATCTTTTCACCAAGCCTCTTAATGAAACTAGATTCAATCTACTTATCAGCGAACTTGGTATGTTGAATGCTGAATAATTTCCAATTCAGTGACTTACAACAAGTGATACAAATAAAGCCTTCAAACTTTCCATTCACTGAACTCTGATTCAGCGATATCTGGGCCATCTCCTCGGGTATTATCTTCTAATCTTTATCACTCTTTGATATCTTCTAATCAAAGAATGAACCTCTGAAAATAAAACTCCTCACTGACAATCCTTTATTGTCATTGATGAAGATTTTAAATTAATAATGATACTTTTCTTATGGATAATCATCATTATAATCTTTTTTAAAATAAGAAAAGAACACGTCAAACCTTTTTCTGACACAAGACGGACCGCGACGTTTCCTTTCCAACTCCTTTCTTGGAACGTGCGCCAGGTCATCATTTCTTTTTCAAAAAGCTTAAACCGTCGTTTAGCACTCCTTTCTTTCTCTCTCCTCATGCTATTTAAGCAATTCTTTTGCCTCATTTGCCTCTTTACGCTTTCATAACTCTCCAAAGGCAAAAGAACCTTCGAATCTTCAAGTTTTTTCAAGACACCAAGAACACGTACTTGTGCGTTTTTCTTCTCGAAATCACCTAAGGTTTGATCTAAACCTTTACTTAAAACTGGAAACATATTGTTTCACATCTTCTTATCTTTCATCTACTTAAATGCAATAAAAACATATTTTAGGGAGAAAATAAATATAATCTGGATTAAAACTTAAAAATTCTTCTATTTTCAAAACCCTGTTCTAAGTTCTTTCCTTAGAACAGAAGACTTTCTTCTTAAAGTTTTATCCATTTTTAATTATCTTCTACTTTTTCTAAAATAATCTTTTATGTTATTGTTTTTACCACAAGCATTTTGATCTTGTTCATCAAAATACTTGTTTCTTTGAATCTTACATTTGGTATTCTTTATACCAAACTCTGGTTTATACATTTATGTATAAAACCATGATTTATCTCTTTGGTGTTCCCATTTTTTCTACAAAAATGGCCTATGCAAGTAAGACTGCTGAAACCGTTGCTGCTACAACTGTTGACAACACCTTGGTCGCTGCACCAACATGCCACTTCCCAATGGAGAAAGTTTTCTTCAAATCATGCAATTATATTGCATTGGTCGAAATACCCGCTGATCGCCCTCACTTCATAGAAGGTGCTACCTTCATCAAGGCTTGCCCCCTGATGTTTGCCTTTGTCCACAACCCATTGGGCATCTCCTCTCACCTTCAGGCTCTCTGGTACACGGCTCACTGTACCATGCTCACCACTGACAAAGGGACTGTGCTCCCTGAGATTGGCTTCACGATTCCCAACCTTGGGTACTTCTCCTTCACTGCTGGATTTGTTAGGAAGGCCCTTCGCCTCCCTTACACGCTCCAAGAATGTGCAATGGGGTGTTGAACCAACCAAGATGCAAATCGACGCCTTCTTGGACTCTATTGGCTATGCCTGGGAGAATCCATCGCTGAAAACGGTGGGCTCAAAGGTGGAAAAGAAGAGATTGCCTGCTCGCTGGCAATACATCTTTACCCAGGTGATCCAATGCCTTGGGTCAAAGATTGGCTTGCATGACCAAGCGAGCAAGCATTTTCAGGATCTCGCCTTCTCTCTCTGCACCGGCCACAACCTCAAGTACGCTGATTATATCTTCAGCGATATGGTCAGTCGTATCAATGCTGCTACCAGACACCCGGTCATCCCTTACCCGCGGTTCTTTGCAACAATCATGGAAGTTGCCTTCGGGGAGGACTACCCGAAGGTCGGTGACCACTCCTTCTCCATGGTGGGGAAGAAGTCCCTGGACATAGAGGAACGTCCAGGTGATGCTCCTTTCACGCCTTATATGCTGAAAACGATTGGAGCCCCTCTTTCAGTGTCTACCTCGTGGAGGAAACAGCGAGCATCCCAGACACTGCTGCTACTAAGAGGAAACAACCAACCGATGGTCATACAAAGACCATCGCAACCAAAAACAAGAAGCCAAAGAAGATGGTCTCTCAAAAGACCACTCTCTCTGCTTTCGGTGTACTACCAACACCAACAACAGCCACAACCACTTCAACGGTCTCTTCATCCGTTGTTGCTTCATCAGCACTACCTCCATCATCAGTGACTCCGATCACTGAGGGTGTTATAGCCAGCTCTGTTGAAGCTGGATCAGGTACTACTCTCACAGCCTTCTTAACTTCTTCTATCTCCTCTCCTTTGGTCCTCACCTCAGCACATGACTCAGCGATAGTTTTCCCTATCCCTGATAATGCTGAAATGCACGCAGTCCAAACCTCAATATTGTTTAGGAAATCTGAGTTTTGGAAGGCCAATTTAAAAGGACCTTAGAGTGTCTCTCTCAGATACTCTAAAACACTGGGTAGTGATCCTCAAGACACTACCTCTGCAAACGTAGTCCCTGAGAGTAATCCTCATGATACTCTCAAGGAGAAAAATAAATTTTTTCATCCATCATCTAATCCAGATGCGTTTTTGGAATCTTTATCTATGTTATCATCAGGTGTCGCTGCTCTCTACTCTTCAGCGACAGCGACAACCACCACCACCAACGCTCAACCTCTCAACAAGGAAACGGGGAAATCTCCTTAGGGCCATCCCAGTGCTGCAAAGCTCCGAGATGTCAAGACAGAGATGGTAGCTCCCAAGCTTCCCACTCCCATCACTGAACTCCCTCCCATTGTCCTTCCTAGTCCTACATTCCCTTCTATTGACTATCTGATCAGGGAATGTGCTCTCACCAGGGCTAGGGTTGACAATCTTCAGACATCAGTTGAACTCATCTTCCGACGAGTCGTTGGGACACCAGCGATCAAGACCAATGTCAGCAATCTCATTTCTGATCTTTTCTCTCCGAAGGAAGATAACCGGCTCCTTGGCCAGAACCTGTCCAACTTAGAGCAGAAGGTTGCTGCTCAGGCAAACGTCCTTGAGTCTATTCAAAAAACTCAATCCGACATGATGCAGATGCTCACCAAGCTCTCTGATGCTAGTTCCTCCTTCACTGCTGCTGATTGGACTACGCTTCAGGAAAATGATACGAAGCTCAAGGATATTCAGTCCAATGTTCGCACTTTGATGGTGCACTGTCTACCTCCTGATAACATCAAGGGGGAGAGATGTGCCAAAGAGTTTGCAGATGAACTCATTGTGGAGCACAACCAGACGTTCCCTGGTGAAAGGATATCTCCATACATCCAGCGAACGAGATCTTCCCTCCCTGAAGGGTTGGCGGCTGAAGAAGAAGAAGAAGATGATGATGATGAGGAAGATAATGAAGAAGATGAAGAAGATCCCATACCTCATTATGGGGGAATGGATGATGATGAAGACCTTACTAGTCTCTTAAAGCAATTTTCCTATGTTGCTTAATCATAATCAAATAGGGGGAGATTGTTGATCATAACTCCTCTCAATGATTTGAATATGATTCCTTTTATATACTTAGTGAAATTCCATTGTATAAGCTTCTGTCCATATTCAGCGATAGCATACGCTGATTACCATCAGCGATCGCTGAAGATAAAGGAACAACAAGCTTATCTCTGAAGACCTGAAGATCAGTTATCACACCAGAAGACCACTCAGCGAAAGTCGAAGACCCTAGCTGAAGAAAGAGATAATAAGCTAAGTGAACTGAAGCGGTTCAGCGATAGCAGCGATTATCTAATCAAAGTGTGAAGTCTTGTGAAGCCTCAGCGGTACTGAAGTTCATCGTTGAAGATTCAGAATCAGCGATCAAATGAAGCTTCCTTTACAAGATTAAAGATTGATCTTATCCTCGATGCAAAAAAGTCAAACCTAATACCTTGTCAGAAAAGGACGTACGAATTGTCACTTATCTCCCCATCATATCTGATATGGTACTGTTCATATTCGGTCAAAAGCATAGTTGTCTTATTAGCAAGGACAAGCTTCCTATCCAAGCTTGACACGTGGCATATACTTTTGGTCTTGCATTAAATGCAAACGGGTATAAATAAGATGAAGATATCTTCTTCATCTTAATACATGCTTCTTTCTAACATAAACCCTCTTTATTCTTTCTTCCTTCCTCTTGTGCATCAAACTTAGTGTTTCTTAGTTACAATAGAATAGGTTTTAAACTTGTTCTTATTCGTTGTAACTGTAAATTTGTTTATGATATATAAACTAATTTAAAAACCAAAATCTGTGTGTTTGTATTCAACCTCCTCCCCCCTTCTACAAACTGTTTACTTATTATTGAACTCTTGTAGACCCTTTAGGGACCAACAGGGACCTATTTTGGGTAAAGCATGCAGTGTTAATAGCTTCGGCCCAAAAATAGGTTGGAAGTTTAGATTCACTCGGCATGGATCGGGCAGCTTCACATAGAGTTCGATTCTTTCTTTCAACAACACCATTTTGTTGAGGAGTACGAACATATGAGAAATTTTGAGAAACTCCCTTGTTGTTGAAGAATTCTTCTAAAGCGTTATTTCTGAATGATGATTGTAGAGAATTTCAGACTTTTTGATGAATCGAATGATTTCTTTAGTAATTTCACTTTTATACTTGAGAAAGATGACCCAAGTATAGCGAGTGAATTCATCAACTATGACTAGCATGTATCTTTTCCCACTAAGACTTAGAGTGCTGATTTGTCCACATAGATCCATGTGGAGCATTTGAAGAGGCTGATAGAGTAAAGAACATTGTTTGGTATTGAAGGAAGATTTTGTGAGCTTTCCTTTTTCACAAGATCCACAAAGTTTTTATTTTTCAAAAGACATTTTTGGCATACCAATGACTAGTCTTTGTTGGAGAGCTTGTTCAGAGTTTTGAAGTTTAAGTGAGAGAGACGTTTGTGCCACAACCAACTTTGTTTGGCAACTTCTTCAAAGAGAAGACACATAGCTTCACCAATAGCACTTTCTTTCATATTTATTATATAAACATCATTCTTTCAGGTACCAGCAAGTACCACTTTATTTTTCATATCAAGAACCAAACGCATACATAGTTGAAAAGTAACGTTGTAACCCATACCACACAGTTGACTGATGCTTAAAAGATTGTACATCAATCCTTCAACATTGGCAACTCCTGAAAAGGTTATGGTTCCATTTGTTATGGAACCATATCCTTTTGTGATTCCGGTTCCTTTTATTTGGAGAAGTTTGAGAGTAAAGATCTATTCCCTGTCATGTGATTTGAGCACCCACAATCCATGTACTATATATTATCTTTATTTGGTACCTGCAATCATAAACATATTAGTTTCTAGGTACCCATTTAGAAGTGGGTTCTTTGGGGTTAGATACAGTTTTCTGTCGAATAGTATAGACATTTGGACAGTCTTTTGCAAGGTGAAAAGTATCACCACAGTTATAGCATTTTCTGTAAATAAACACTTTCTGAGAATTAGAGGGGTCGAAGGTTTCTTTCGAGAGAATCAGCTGGGAGGAAGCGCCGATTCCAGGCCTTGGTCCAAGAATTCCCTTCTAAGAAGATGGGACAGAGAAAGAGGAGGAAGCAGGAGTCTTGATTGTCTTCATGTTTACAGCTCTGGGGATGAAGTCTGTAACTTGATCTTGAGATCTTGGCAGGGATGACTTTCATTTAGAGTTGAGTTTTTTAAAAACAGGAAATTTCAACATACTATTTGCTCTTTTTGAGAATTTGGGAGAGAGAGAGGTTTAGATTCATCAAGATTTAAGGACTTGATGAGGTTATGAATAGGTTCGGCTGGCTCTTTAGAGTCTTGTCCTTCGGGTTCGGCTACTTCAGAGGAAACAGGTCCTTTGGCTTTCACAAAGGTACCGAATTTGAGAATTTCTATAAGATCAAGGGAGTGAATGGAGGTGAAATCATCGGATGAGCAATCTAACAGATCATCATCAGAGGAATGAAATCCAGCAGGATATCCTTGAGGATTGGAGGATTGGAGGATTGGAGGATTGGAGGGTTGATGATTCGGAGGTTTAGAAGTTTCAGGGTCATCTTTTCCAAAACCTAAACCAGTCTTATCATTGCATGATATTTGGTCCTGAAGGATCTTTTCAAGATTTTTGGAGGATTTTGTCCATTTAAGGAGAACTTCTTGATCTTTTTCAAGTTTGTTAGAGATCTTGTTCTTTTCCTTAGAAAGATTATCATTTAAATATCTAATATTTTCCAAGTCAGCTTTTATTTTATCAGAATTCTTTAATTTTGATAAACAAATTTGAAGTTGGTCATTCAAAGATTTTATGTGTAGATCAGTTTCCTTCTTTGATTCTTTTATATTACAGAAATCAACAGTTAAAGAATCAAAAGCATCTATCTTTTGATCATCAGAGAGAGAGAGAGAGAGAGAAAGGGATGTACCTGGGACAGAGAGGAAGATGGTTCTTCGGTCGATACTAAGGCTGTGGAGTAAGTTGATCTTTCTATTTCTGCTATTTCATCAAACTTTGCCATCATGCACTTAGTGACATATTCACTCTCGCTTTCAGAAGTTGGCTCGTCCTCCCAGGTTTCGGCGACAAGAGTCTTTGCATTGCCTTGGTTTCGTTCTTTTTCTCTTCTATATTTGGCCTTGCATTTCTTATACCCGATCAATTCTTTAGACTGAGAAGAATTATGGTATTTCTTGGGAGATCGGCTACTCCTCTCATTTGGCTTCCTGGAAGCCGATTTTAAGGAGTCATGGCCAAAGGATTTTAGAAGAAGTTTTAGATCTACACTCAGAAGCAAAATGTCCTTTTATTCCACAATTAAAACATTATTCATTTGTTTTGTCATAAGATTTTTTAGATGAAAATTTTTTACTAAGTCTGGGCCGATTAGAAGAGAATCTTCTATTTTTGAGATTTCCAGCTATCATGGCCATACTGTCAGACAGTTTGTCTATAGCGGTCTTTTCATTTTCATCATCGGCTGCACTATAGTAAGCCTCTGATAAGTGAGATGAGTCATCTTTGGTTTCTTTTTCAGACTCAAAAGAGGGATAAGTAATTCTAGGAACACACACAGATTTCTTAGAGTCACTGATTAAAGCAGTAGAAGAGGTTTTAATACTATTTATGAGAGATTTTCATTGGGATTTAGTTTGCTCATAGTTTAGCAAAGTACCATACAGAGCAGTTAAAGGCATATGATCAAGATCCTTACTTGTGTTTATGCAAGTACAGATATTTTTCCAGAAGTCTGGAAAATAATCCATAAATTTGCATAGGACTTCTTCATTGTCATATACCTTACCCAACACCTTTAGATCATTCAAAAGACTATTAAAGCGATTGTAATAGGTAGAGAGAGATTCTCCTTTTTCAAACATAAGAGTTCATATTTTGTTATTAAGAAAATATTTTTACTTTTCTTTACTTCTTTAGTTCCTTCATAAAGAACACAGAGTATCCCACATTAGTAGAAAGATTTACCAAGGAATGATATACTTTATCAGGAAGAGAGACAGCTAAAACAGCTTTGACTTTTGTATCTAAAACAACAAGACGTTTATCATCCTCGGTATATTTATTTGGAGTTTTGATAATGTATCTACCAGTTACTTCATATTTTTCTCCGTCAGATTCTATGTCTTTTCCTTCAGCATCGTTTTGTGGGCCAAAACCAGCCTAGCCTTAGGAACGATGGGTCCTTCATTCAGAATAGTTGGATACCTGCTATCAACCCCTTCCGAAAATAGTATCATACGATTTTTCCAAAGATCAAACTTGTTAGGATTGAACTTTGGAGGTTTGGCTAAGGAGCCGGAATCGTATGACCCAGCAAAAGGATTTTGCAGAGTAACTCGAACGTTAATGGAAGAACAAAGGGCAGCCATTATAGATCTGATTTATTGAGTTAAATCAATCTGCTCTAATACCACTTGTTGGTCCCTAACAAGATAATGTATGTTAAGTAATAGATTTGTAGAAGGGGGGTTGAATACAAATACACACAGTTTTTCACTTTTTAAATTCTTTAATATTGAAATATTAAGAACTTACACATAGAAAATAGATTGTTGCGGAAAGAACAGATAAAATCTATTGTAAAAATCTAAACACCTAGAAAACACTTAGCTAACAGAAAAATAACTAAACATAAAGAAAACTATTTCTAAACTGTTTGACACTTGCTGAATCAACCTAAGAACTTAGATAACTTGTTGAAAGCGTATGTTGCATGGAAGCCCTTGATCTCCTTTTATAGTGCTCATGCATTAAATGCAAGTGAACACTTGTCACAACATCATTTTCTTGTAGTATATTCGTTGGACAAAGATGGTGCCATTCCTAATAGTACAAAAGAGATGTCACTAATCATCTTTTCTTTAAGTCTGCAGTTGTCACGTCAAACCTTTTTGTCTGAGCTTTAAGAAGAATGTTTGAACTTAAGGATTGATGCTCACGTTCTTGTATTTATTGTGACCAAAGGAATATCTTCATAAATGTCATTCGAATTCACCATGTAAGGAAACTAGCCGAATATCTCAAATGATATATTGGTGAGTACCATGTATCGGCTAGTACACCCTAGCCGATTTTGGTCTATGAAATTCGGCGACCTCATGCTTTGATTCAGCTTCAAGTCTGGATTTAAGTTGGTGAACATATCTTCATTTCCACAATTTTGATATGTTTCCTTTGGATCAACTAGTCTTCGATTCGCTGAACTTTTCGAGCAATGCCAGACTTCTTCAGAAAACCTAAAATACAAGATATAAAAGTTGAAATAAATTGAGGGGTCATCACCAAATCATTGGTGACCCAACGGTTTTCAAATAACATGAAATCGCATTGGTATCTATATGTTGTGTTTCATCGAACAAATGGAATCCATATTTTCTATTTAGGAGTGTATGTTTTTCCAAACCCATAACTGTTTTACTTATATGTTCCATTACGTACTTCATTAAACTTCTTTGATTCCCTTACTTTGGTGTTTGATTTCTTTGTCTTCTTATGTTAAAGTATTAGATAAAAGCTTCCAGTGAGAAAATTCGGGTAGAAACGTAGGTGGTTTTGGTCTTTCTCTTTCTTCCTATTAATATGTGTTTTGGTATGTAGATTCCATACTCTGTCTTCTTGTTTTGATGACTGATTTCTTATCAAATCTTTTGTATTTCTGTTTGAAATCAAGATTTTGATGGTGAGTTTGACTCCTATTTGTGTTTTCAAAATGCAGGTTTCATCTACACTATAACTTGTTCATCAACAAGAATAGATTCCTCACGGGTAGGGACTTGAACAACTTTTCTTAAAACCATTGCACCAGGTAAAAGGTACTCTCAAGTTAAAATATAGGACTTGAACAAATTTTCTCTCTAGCATTAATACTAAACAAAAATGTACTCTCAATTTAAAATATAATGAAGGGGAAAAGGTTTATCTTTAAAATTAGTTTACTGCTTCGTATATGGCTACATTTAATTTCATATGTATGATTTTAATATGAAAAAAACGGTGTGTATTTGCATATGTTGGACTTTTATACTTTCATGTAAAACATAACCATTGTCACTGTTGAAGCAGTAACTACTAATGGTTGTATTTCCTTCTCATGCTTTTACTTTTTTGATATATAGGAATGCAGACATGTCTATCAAACATGATTTCTGAATTTAGAGACATTTGATCTTCATTCAAAGCAGGTACAAGCTTCACAACTTATTTGATCTTAAACGTAGCCTATGTAGCGTTGATTTAAATTAGGCCCCTTTGATCTATGTATAAATTGAAGCTTTATCAAGGCTTTAATATGATTTTCTAGGTAACTGGTGAGTTGGTGTAATACACCAATACAGTTAAGGATGTTACTCGGTTGATATACAAGGAATTTTTTCCCTGTGTCTTTTAAGCTTGGGATCGTTCAGTGTTACGGATCTTTATTTTAAAAAAAGAACCTGTTTTTTTGTTGGGTTTCAAGCACAAACCGAATAATTTTTCTTTGATGGTTTTTAGCTTAGGAGTTAGGACTCTTCATCTATTACTACTGCTTGTTTTTATGGTTCCTCATTGTAAGAAAGCCTTACATTTTTTTCACATTGTAAGGACAAATACAGTTGCAGATGGGTAATTAACATGGGTTGGAGGTTTTATCACCCACCAAACTTGTGGCCGTAGCCAACGGTGTAAAGTTAGCTGAGAGCAACGATGATTGGACAACAACTTCGATGATCGGTTACCGGTAAGCATCGGATGGCAAGTGCACTCATAGTGAAGGATGGGAAGGTGTATATCAATTATGCACTTGGGATGGGCTACCCCAAGAAAGAAACATGTTTTTCGGCAAATTGTTTTTTCTAATTTAAGCTAATATTGATTTATGATGTAGTTGTATGGATGATGTATTATATTAATGTATTATGAAAAGAGAGATTTGGTTAATTCCCAATACCTTTGTAGGCTTAAATAAAATAGTAATAAATACATTCTCTTATTTCTGATAACTTGCGAATGCTACAAATTATGATTATCATGTTATGTTCTATACATCAGCATATTTATAGTCACTCTTTAATGCCACATGCATATATACATATTAAGCCAAACCTGAACTAGCATATAAATATAATAATAATATAGTCATAGATTATTTTAAGAGGTGGTAAAAATTTAAGAAACAAAGAATTGATCCTAACTCTTCATATGGTCAAAAATTACGACTTTTACCGGTAAAAAATTACGATAAAACGGTGAATTGTTCTTGGATGATTTAGTCATGAAATTTTTTAGAAAGGGACACCTCAGCCACGTACTCTTCAAGTAGATCGTCCAATGCATCTTAAATTTATATTTGGGAGGTGGCAAATGTGAGTTTTATGTTAAAGTTTTACTTGAAGTGTGAATCATGTTCGTTTTTTGATTGTTTTCACTCCTAAGTTCCTTGTTAATAAGTGTGGTTTGCAACAAAAAAAGGATGGTGTACGATATGTTATATTAGGTCAAAACTGAACCAAGAATAAGTTAATATTGAAGATAGTTCAAGTGCCATAAAGCCCAAGAATATATTAAGGTCGTTTATCAAACTCTTATCTAGTAAGTTTTTATCGGGTGTTAAGTTTGTATCGGATGTTACTTACCTTCAGTGATCATGACAAAAATACAGAGAATCTTATGCGGTAAGAGGCATGATAATGACCGAGAATCTTACCTGTTAAGAGATTGGTTTCAGAACTATGATTCACCCGTGCTGCATCGCGCGGGTACACTACTAGTATATATATATACACACACACACACACACAGAGAGACTGGAAGAGAGAAAGAGAGAGAGAGAGAGAGAGAGAGAGAGAGAGAGATAATGTTTCAAATGCAACTTGTCGTAATTGTACAACCAAGGCCACCCAATCAATTGAGATGTTTACGGAAATAATGGGAGTTCATTTATTATAATTTGAATATTAATGGAAGATGATTAGAGTTTATTAATTATGATCAATGCTTAATATTAGGAAACAATCAAGATATTTATGGAATCACATATTCATCATACTAAATGGACGATCGAGATTGAGTTGCATTGGTTGTACAAATATAACGAGTCATATAATAAATCAACTCTCTCTCTCTATATATATATATATAGGGAAACTTTCGGTTACAAACCGCAAGTATAATATGTACTATACAAACCCACATGGACCAATCAAATTGCAGCAACTTATTTAAATTTAATTAATATTATTATATTCAATTAAGGGTAGTATAGTAATTAAACCATCTATTTATTTTAATTTTTAATTATAAACATAATACTATTATCATCAACAACGTGTAATACGGGATAAGTGACTTTTTCAATTGTAATTTTGATTCAGTTGCCGTAATTGTAGTTCATCATATCAAACTCCATAGTAGTAAAATTTGATACTCATCAGAATCGAAGTCTTGTCAATCACCATAGTTGAAAATAAAAAAAACGCAGCAGGCCTTCGAGTTTTTTTCGGATCATAGTAATGGGTTATTTAGTTGCAAAAAATGTTGCTGATGTCAGTTATGATAATCATACCAACGATATCAACAGTGGGGACTGTATACGAGACTTTTGATGATATTGATGAAGAACACGAAACGAATGACGGTTTCCAGTCGAAAATGGTTATTGGCTGTGAGGATGATAACATCGAAACAAGTATTGTTCCAGAAGCTATTGATGAATAGCACTTTAACCAGGTATTAAATGATCTTAAAGAAGATGACTACGATCCTGATTTTGAAGAAAAACTGTTTATGGAGTATGTGTTCGATGAAGAAATTGTGTCTGATGTTCATGGTGAAGGTGTGTAATGTTTATGTTTTTAATTTAGTATCCTGTTAAACAGTTTGTAGAGTTGCACAAAAATTATCTGTGTGTTCGATATCTATGTTTATCTTTCTTTTTTTTGCAATGTAGTCCATGAAACTATTCAGGACGCTGAAGGAAAAACGTTTTGGTTGCCGAGAGTTGCAGAAGGATTGACTCCAAAGATTGGCGATACCTTTGACACTCATGAGCTCGCTTGTGAGTTTTAAAAAAAGTATGCAGAAAGTGTCGGGTTTGAGGTTCGTCTGTCTAACAAGAAGTACAACAATGAGTTAGTTGTTACGAATAGGTATTTTTTATGCAGTAAGGAAGGGCAACCAAAGAGTAAATGTTTTGATACAATGGGAGTTATAGAAGGTTTAAAAAAGAAACGCAAAACCAATTTCAAGAGGTGTGGTTGTAGAGCGGAAATGAAGGTTAAGTGTGTGCCAGAAACGAAACAGTATAAGGTGTATAAATTGATAGAACTTCATAATCATGAACTGTTTAGTCCTCAGGAAATGCTTTTCACTAGGTCACATCGTTACATGACGTTTTCCGAGCAAAAAAAATATTTTTGATGCTTGTACATCAAAGGTTGGTGTAGCTAAGTTACATAGGATGCGGAAAGCTATGAACGGCGGTTTAAATGTTCCAAGTGGTACTATCAGGGATTACCATAATTATCAAAGGGACATGTCTTCGTTTGTAGGAATTAAGGATGCTCAGATGTTTATTAATACGTTGGCTAGCAGAAATAAGGTATGTAAAGACTACTTCTTTGAGTATCGATGTAATAATAATGAACTTGAAGCTATATTCTGGGCTGACGAAACCGCACGGTTGCATTATAAAGAGTTTGGAGATGCAATTTCGCTCAATGCAACCTTTCGTACTAATAAGTATGTTTTAATTTGTTTTTTTATTCGCCTAATTTAATATTCTCTATAGCTAACTGTTTATTTGTGATGAATATGTAGGCATGCCATGCTATTTGTGCCCTTTGTAGCTATTAATAATCACAAGAGAACAGTGGTTGTTGGGGCTGCGTTAATGCGTAGTGAAAAAGCTCCTGATTACACCTGGTTGTTAAAGGCTTTTCTTAAAGCCCATGGTCGTCAACCTAAATTTGTCATAACCGACCAATGTGCGGCAATGAAGCAAGCCATTCCTGTGGTATTTCCTGAAAGCAAACACCGCTTGTGTCTATGGCACATAAACGAGAAAGTTAAGACAAAGGCATGTACCGATTTTTATATAAATTTTCATGTTATACAAAATACTAATTTCATGGATACATTTTGATTTCGGTGTTCTCATGTGCTTTCATTATTATAGGTGGGTGTTCATATTTCCCAAAACACTAATTTTATTTCAGAATGGAATAGTTTGGTTTGGAATGTCAACATGGATCCAGATGTCTTCGAGAAAAAATGGTGTGATTTGGTGGAAGCATATGGTATATGTAATGATAAATAGTTTAGGTATATGTATAAGATTAGAAGTCATTGGATTCCAGCTTATTACAAGGAGTTCCCTATGTCTGGTTTAATGAAGACTACTTCCAACAAAGAGTCCTTTGATTTGCTTACAATCAAAGTTCTAGATGGAGTCGTTGAAATTTTGGTAGGTGTTCCAGTAGGTGTTATTTCTTCATTGTGGTTGGTTGCTGATAAAATACCTTTCGGTTCTATTCTTATAATCATGAAGTCATTGTCATCCGGAAACATAGTGGTTGCATCATGAAGCAGCTTCTCTGCTTCATCCTTTATGTGATTAATTGCATATATTTTTGACCGAATCATATCCTTCGTCTTCTGCAAATTGTCAATTAAGTTAACACTCTTACCACATTTATTTTTCGTTAAAACGCTAATTAAGTATACGATTTATGGATTGTCAATGTTCTTACTCTAAAAGCATCAACAACATGTAAAAAACATAATTCAATAGTTGTAAACATTTATTTATCTTATTAAGCTTTATAATAGTTACTGAAATACCAAAATGATTAACCATGTATGAACCATGTATTCATGAATACACATGGTACTACTCATGCATACTATTAGGCTGATGAATTCTCTAGCGCCACTGCTTCATGAATACTATTTCTTCTGCTTTTCTTATTTATTCATGAATCCATTTTCTTTACATGAATGACACCTACACATGAACCAAACTTCACTTATTCATCACTCGAAACTCTTCATGAATAGCATTTTATTCTTACCACATTTTTTTTCTTCATGATTAGTATTTTATTCTTACCACATTTCTTTTTCTTCATGAATATTATTTTATTCTTGCACTCCTTCATCACCGCTTCATCATGAGGTAATGGTGTTGATGCATTTTTTTCTAATTTACTTCAATTGTCATCATGCATAATAAAAGTATTCATAGATAGAATAATCAATTAAACACCTATAAATATCTCAATAAGTACTTACACTTGGATTGAAGTCTTTGTCTCCTTTTTCTTCCTTGATCAATGCATTATTGGTATTCAAGCTTGCCTTCTGATCTGCTATATAAACTTCCTTTTCTTTCAAAGGTAGAAGTCCAAATTCACCGAGTTCCAACTCACTTGTTTGCCTTTTTTCTAGTAATCCTAAATTCCAACTAGATATAGGTTTCACCTTAGTATTAACTTGTACCCTGTTGCTTATAGTCGAATCAACATACAACAGCTGTGAAAAAAAACGTACAACGATTATAATTTGTTGTATAAAATTAATCTGAAAAAAAAAGTACGTACTGTTAGGTATGTTAGTGGCCCTGTGTAGTAGCAGTTGTCACTCTCATTGCTCCATTTGTCTTTACTTTTACTAACTTTTTTCATAATGAAAGTGCACCAGTCTATTTTACATATCATCTCCTCGTTCCGAATCCTTGATAGAAAGTTGGAATCACAGGTTCCTTCGCTCTTGCATGCTGCCATGAAATTGACAAATAAAACAATGAAATTCAGTTTAAACATTAATCCAAAGTCATCAGTTTTTTGTATGAGTCGCATAACATCCTTTGGTCTCATCTTTACCTTGTCAAATTGTTTCCTCCATGTTTTTTTGATGTTTACCGCACCATTCAATACATCTTCAGTCATCAAGTCAACATCCCCTATAGGCAAACCTAAGAGTTGGCTTATCGATTTCACTGTTATGGGTATTATGGTGTCGCGAAATTTTAGTACCATGTGCTTTGTATCTAAGCTGTTAACAACAAAATATCCTAGTTTTGATGGTAACCCATCAAGTGTCATTGTTAACAAAGAACCTAATCTGATACTTTCCACTACAATGCGTTGATCAGGATTAAGGGCAACCACTGTTTCATGCAACGTTCGGGGAGATGTTCTTGTTCGCAACACTTTTGGTGATTTTTTTGTCAAAAATGTTGTTGATGAAGCAACCCCAGTGTCACATGAAATGTTAATCTGCTTCCCTTTCTCATTAAGTCTTGCCGCAATGCCAGTCGTCTTGCTGGAACCACATTCACTATCTATTATACGAAATCAATATTAAATTCAGATTGTAATGTGATGAATGAAACATAAAAAATTTACTTAAAAATCACCTGTCTTTGGATTGGATTCTTTGTTCACAGTGGTCATAGACAATTCTTTCATTTTGCACTCAACTGCTGAAACAACATTTGCTTTGAAGTTATCATATTTTCTGTTTATACAATGGGATTTGTATTCTACGAAAAAACATACCTGATATGTTATCCGATTGAGTTAAAGATGTGCTTCCTATACTCAAAATTGAATATACTTGTTACTCATTCTAATATTTATTACTTTTTTATATTAAATAAAGGTTGTGTACTAAACCTGAACTTCGTTTCCTCTTTCGGTTGAACATGTCAGTGTCTGTTTCTTCCACATCTTGAATTTCAATTGTCATGGGTTCCACTGTGTAAAGTAACAAATTGTTATTCATCCAATACACATCAATGCTTTATCAAGTATTGGATATTAAAATTGATGTGGTGTACTATGAATCACATAATACCAATCATTTAGTTATCTAATAAATAATATTGATGTACGATTTGGTTTGGTTAAAAACGATGGAAAAGTGAACGAAAAAACAAAAAGCAGTAAAGATGTTTATGATGAATAAATTTGTTACCTTGATTCATTTTTTTGGGTTTCAGTTTAACAACAGAATCACATGAAATCTTGCTGAATGTATTTGTTATGTCGATCAAAACAACAGGGCTTTCGTCATCATCTTCATCATCGAGCAACATCGGATTATCAACAGTGTTTTTAAATTTGAAAATGCTTGAAGACTTCATTATTTGGTGATTTGTCTCCACAGGTTTGATCACTAGAAATTTAAAATGGGATGAATTTGTTTTCTAAGTATATGAATCCAAAATAGTTTCAATATTTGGTTACCTTTATTCATCTTCAAAATCTTAAGAGCAGATTTGATTTGATTTGCTGGGTCAATTTCATTTCCCCTTTTTTCTCAATCTCTAACTCCGGCTACAAATTAGGGATTCCCATAATTTTCCTTTTATCTGAATTTTTTAATTGCTTTTTCAAAATGTTGTTTCCCCATTATGCCCCCAGCGCGCCCAATATGATAGAATATGAACAGGTTTTTTTAATTTATTTACCATAATTGCCATTATTTATTTAGAGCCGTAGATTGATTCAATGTATGGTCTAGATCAGTGCATATAGTTTGTAACCAATACTCAGTTTGTAACCGATACCACCCCTATATATATATATATATATATATATATATATATACTATCTTATAATATGTTTACATCAAAACTCTTAAATACAAGTAATAAGACATAGAGTGCTACCATTTTATGCAAGAATTTTGAAAAACTAAGAGTAACAAGTGATGAGGCATAATGTATAAGTTATTTATACATGATTTTTAACCCCACACCACTACTGAATCTGATACCTCCAGACCTTGCTTTCTACTAATATAGTTCTCTTCTTCCCTCTCCCTTGCAAAATATCGTACTTACCTTTCAGAATTTTTCTTCTCAAGAGCCTCATAGATTTCCATGCTATGAATTCAAATATCTCCTTCTATTAGGGTACTCTCTAATGATCTCAAATATGTATGTGCCCTAAAACGCTTCCCTAAAATCTACCCTCACCATCTTCTACAAACCAATTTCAAATTTGAAATCTCTGCTCCATTATGAGAAGCTCTATTTAAATCAAGATTATTCAACAGGTTAGTTATACCCATCTCATGATGCTTGTTTTCGTTTTCTGTTTCTCTAAAGGTATGAAGGACGACAGAACTAGTTACGAAGAAGAGGGTAGCATTCGAAGAAATATGCATCAAGACCCACATCAAACTTGAACCCACGTCGAGTTGGACGGTGGTGATTTGTATCACCACCATGTCGGTCGGTTTTGGCTTGTAATTGATGGTAAGTTCTCCCTCCAATTGAATTTTCAGTTGCCCTAATTTTTGATCCAATTCTTTTAAGAAGTGATTAAGGCTCAATTTTTTATTTTGTTAAAATCGTATTTGCATGGTATTTGTGGTCTATTTTTTTTCAGTTTTATGCTTTCAGTCTGTTGCATAAGATAATATTGTTGATATGTTGATTGATACACACAGTTAAGATAGAGATCACATAGTACTACTACATACATGTGTATATGTTAGCATATTCTGATTTCTAGAATACCATGGTGAATAATGCTAATGAAAAGTTGTTATCCCCTAGATTCAATATAAACATGTAATCATACTTAAATATTCAAGAGCACAACAATTGCAGAAAGTCAATGTTATTGAGAGAATGTAGGAGTCGCTAATATTACAAAATGAACTCTCTTAATCCTAATTACAAAGAGAAGGAAACTATTTATACCCCAGGGGTATTTACAAGGAAAACAAAATAAGCTTGAATACAATATAAAATCAAATCTCAACAATCTTCCCCTTTGGATTCAAGCTTCATACTTTTGTGAAACATCTTCTGTACTTAAACCAACACGAGTCTCTAGTCTTTTCAGCGTATTCCTGAACTCTAGATGCTCATTTACTGTATTCAGAGCTCTAGAAACAAATTCCCTCACTTTTAGACTCATTTAATCTTGAACTGAAGCTTTCAAATCTTCTTTTAACTTGTGCTCCAAGTTCTGTGTAATAATATTTAAAGTTCCATTTGAATACTTTTCAATTTCAAAGAATCTTAGGAACTTTTTCTTTCTCTATAAATTTCTATAGACAATACCAAACTCTGGATCTATCAAAATAAAAAATAACGGATATTGTTCAACATCTTCCAACTCTTGATTTGGCTTTAACAGATTTACTCTTGGTTGATTGCTTTCAAGACTTATCTGTAAGTTTGTAACACCAGCAATTTCAAAATTGTTATTAGGGTAAGTTCTTCATCTAAGGGTAGTTAAGTTGTTAATTTATGAGAATTTTCATATGGAAAACATGTTGAAAAGTTTGAGACTCGAATCGGGGTCGAAAAGTGCGGAAAACGGCGAAAAAGAGCGAGAAATAGCCTCCCCCGACCAGGAAACAACCACGAAGCCTCCCAAGTCGCGGCATCCCCTACAGGAATGCCTTACCTGCACTTAAAGTAAAAAAAATCGAGAATCATCTTTATTTGGCAATAACTCTCTCATTTGTTATCCGATTTGAGGGCTTCTTTTTTTCTACTGCTTTGTTTTTTAAAGCTTTTAAATATTGTAACAAAAAATGGTTAGAGGTTATTTGATTATTTTGGATCTCATAGAAGTTGAATGTAAGATCACCTCTTTAGTTCTTTAAATCTAGGTTTTGATCATTTTGCACCAACAACTCTCATTCTCTTTTGGATTTTATTTTTTGTATGTTTTGGAAGATAAGGAGGTGTTCTTGAATGATTTACATCACAGATATATATGTTTAGCTTGAGGATATAAAATTTCCACCAAAGAAAGTTCAATATTGGGGTAAACCCTAGATTTAGTCTAAATCTTGCAAGGTTAGTTCATGTTGCTTTGCGAAAACTATGTACATGCCAAAAATGTCAATTTTGAACTACTAATATGTTTTTATTGCTATTTATCAAATGTGTGTTATTTGGTGAGTTTTACATATTTTGTATATTTGGTTTTATATATCATGTAAAAGGTTTATACACCGATTTTCGGTCATATTGATAAACAAATCATAGGTTTGGGTTCTTTTGATGAATTATCTTTTAAATGAAGATTATTTGGTGTTAAATGCATTTTAAAGTATTTGGTTGAAAATTTCATATTATTTGTGTTAGGGGATATTTTCGAAATATGAACATATCATTTTAATTGGAAATGATTTGTCCCAATCAATGATTGTTTTAATTTAATCATGTATTTGGAGCATGTATTTGCATAAACGTCGGTAAATACATTTTATTGCTTTTGACGTCTTTTTACAAAATAATCAATTGAGTTGTTGAGCTTTCGTCTTGGTTTTGAATAAAATGAGTCTTGTGGACACATGTCCGATTTGATTGTTTTATGTCGATCTTTAGAGTTATATGCAGTTATCGCATATTTATTTGATATATTACACATTTTGGGTGTGTTAGTCATTCATTACGTGTAATTTTATGGCTAGAATGCAATGGATCTATAAGTATAGAAGTCTTCTTTATTTTATATGTTTGGAATGTTATTCACATTTTGAATTATGGAGATCTCAAGGTACAGAATTGAAACGTTTAGCTAGGTGACTCGACAAGCGAAAGACTCGAGGAGTTGGGCTTGATATTCCCTATTTGTAGAACAGGCATTGGTCTTAAATAATCGATAATGTGCGGGATCTCAAAGTCAGACATCGGCCAATGATCATGTAGTGTAATTTCTAAGTGAATTAGCCTAACTTGTATTATGGAGATCTTAAGGTACAGATCTAAGAGTTGAACTTGGTGATTCCACACGCGAAAGACTCGTGGAGTTGAGCTTGCTATTCCCTTGGTTATCAATAAGTGACACTTATATAATATTGAAACGTGTCTTACCTACATATTCTGTCACTATCAATGGAAAATTGGGCCTCCCTCATTATTTTCGGATATTTTATACCCTCTCAAGGGAAAGCGTGAATATATTGTTTATAAGATTTGATTAAATATATGTTTTCTGTTTTTATGCTTATAACTTTATTCTTGGTCGTGTGCGTATTGGGTCTTGGCCTCACATCAAATGAGTGTTTTGGTTAGAGTTATTTTATTACGAAAATGGTGGGTCTTGGGAAATATCTTGTTTTCATATTTAATACATTTGATTTTTGAAATTGTGATTCAAATACCATTTTTCAAGTTTACCATTTTATATGAATGATGAAAACTCTTGTACTCACTAGGTGTTAAGTCTAACGTTTTTCCTGAGTCGGCATGTGCATCAGGTCCGTGGGGAAATGGTACTATTACGGAAGATGAATGTTAGATAGATGCACGAAAGGACTTACCTATTTGTTGACATCTTCTGCAATCGGACATAGCGATTGTTATTGGGTTTTAGTAACACTTGACCTTAATTTAGTCTTCATATAAGGCTTGTTTTACCTTTTTGTTGTTCATGTTTATTTTGATTGGACACTCGAGGTAATTTAGGTATTGATTAACAGAAAAGGAATTTACCCTTTATTCGACGTATTGTTGAAATTTTGAAATTAGTCGTTTTTTTCCATATTTGAGGGTGTTACAAAGTTTGTGACATAACCATATTTTATCTGACAATGTATAAACTTCATGATAGCTTCCAATGTAATTATAACACCATGTCAAATTGTTTTGTCTCGGAACTCATGATACATGTATTCAAAGTCATTTATCTTCATGTTGTGAAAGTCAGCTTCAAAGAATACCCATTCTTGACCATCCTGTCTTGTAACCTTGAAGACTTGATACCACAATTTATAGAACTTTCTTGCAAGCACTTCACAAATCGAACAATCTTGGATTTGAATGAACATTCTGTTTTTGCTAACTTTTAGATCCTAACAAGAGCATGTACTCCATGTTGTATTCTTTGTTCTAACCTTTGATCCACAACACCTTTTCAATGTCAAGCTCATGGATGTAATGGACAAAAATAAACTTATCCTCTTCTTCCATAAATGAACTCTAATTCTGATTCTTTCCCATTTCTCCTACACTTGCCTTTGAGCTAAATTGAGAACTCGTCTTTTAACAATGGAAGGTCCAGCTTGATTAGTCGATAATGGTTCTAAACTGATAGGTTGAGTAAGATATGGTTGACAAATACGAATTGGAATCTCTGAATGTATTTCTGGTTCAAGTTGAATAATAGAAATTGAGATTTCTGTATGTTCGGTGGTTTCAAATTATGTGACACTAGGTTCATCAAGCTCAGGCACATTTTGTTTCGTTTCAGCACCAAAATCAAAGTCTAACATGAAACCATCTGAGCTATTTTCTAACATGATCTCCTCCCATTCATCTTTTACTTTCCATAAAAACTCTCTTTCATCACCACCAATATCAGATCTAGAATCTACATCAATTACTTCTACATACAAGTTGTTATTCTCTTTTAGCTCGACCTCTAACACCTCAGAATTTCAACAATTAGTTCGATTTTGGGATTAAGACAAAGCACTATTTCCCTTCCACTTTCTCTAACACCAAAATCAACAGACTCATTATGAGGGTCATTTTCTTCATCAACATCATCTGCAGATTACATCACATTCGCATTTGAATTCTCAGCCACTTTCTGGCTTTTCATCAACCCCTCTTGGTAATAAGCACCAAACGTCTAAAACAAACAATAATGACAACTCCATGCTCTCAAAGGAGCAATAGCTGTGTATATATACGCTCAAATCTTGTGTTTCTCACTTCACATTTAAACTGATATATGCTCATAAAAATTATATGTCTGAACTTACTATGAGTATCAATTAATCCTTGTGCTCTTCTAAAAACCTTATAGATTCTAGTGTAGTGTCGATCTTTTATGGTTGGAATTAGCCCATTACATTTATCGATCTTTTTCGGCTGGAATTAGCAGTTAGATAAAGTTTTAAAGACATTCTTTATTAATGTTTTTCATCCATATGATTTATAATACAGAAATATGAGAGGACTAGAGTTACGGAGTGTGATGAAGGTTTTTTCAGTTTCATTTTATTTCATGTGATATATTGATCAAGTTATGCACGTGGGTTGATGTCAATTATTTGTTTTGTTTTTTGGTTTTTGCTTTCGCTTTTTAACTGATAATATTTTTGTGTGTATATTTCTTATTAAAAACATAAAATTTGTTAATTGCTATCATTTACGATTTTGTCATTCGATTTTGACCATATTGTACTCTAATCTTTTTTATGCAAATCACGTTTCATGGTTTCCTTGTGTTCGTATATTTTTGTAGATTTGTTCTTGATCGTTGGAATCAACTACAAATTATCTAACTCTCTTTTCTTGCTTTGGATCATAGTTTGATTGATTAAGAACCCTTCAACAAATATTTCTTCAAAGAAAAACCATTCACATCAGCTAAATAACTCTTTTCTCAACCATCGAATTTGTATATAATACTAATAAACACTAAAGCACTTAGAAAAAAAAAATTCTTGTTTTCCTTTATTACTAGGTTCATATTCGATGAAGTCTCATTACCATAAATTTCAACACAAAAATAGAACTTAATGCAAGTATACAACCTTGAACTACTATCGTCTTGTAATAAGCAATAATGGTATAAGTACCAGATATCGTTCCTACAGAGAAGGCTTGTAATAATGGAGTATAGGAACCGGAGGTGTACCATCGGAGAAGAAGACCGGTTAGGGGGAAGGGGTTGTTGTTGAATAAATAAATCAAACAAAACTCAAACGATGACAAAAATCAAATAAAACAAAATTGAAAAGAGTAAAAAGACCATATGGTTCATGAGTTAGTGGACCTATATAACAGAAGTTTGTCAAACGGACCAAAAATAAAACAAAATGACAACTATACTAACCAAACTTGTAATTAGTTTAAAAGAGGGATGAGAATTGGTAGTAGGTGGCAACCACACGACCAAAAGTTTAATGTACTCTTATAGTAATATGAGCTAGAGATGCCCAAATGGGCTCGGCCCGGTAAGCACCGGTTATGTCTCGATGATCCTTAACTAGTTTCGATTTTCTTCCAAAACAAGGCCGGGCCCAGGACCGAGCCCCGTTAGACATAGGCCTGATTTTAAAATAAAATAAGTTTTTATAAATTATATAATAAGTTTTTTAAGATCTTTAAGAGATTTTCAAGTTTTTTTTTAAGTTTTCCAAGTTATTTTTGACATTTTTCATGTTTTTATAAGTGTTCCTTTACTAAATCTCAAAACTTGTAATTATAAAAACATCTATAATACTTTTGTGTTAAAACGATTTTAAAAAATATATTATTAAAACACATTTGAATGATCCACTTAGGGCGCGTTTGGTTCGCGGGATTTGGAGGGATTTGGATTTCAAATCCAATCCATTCCGGTGTTTGGTTTGCCTGATGGTAAAGATTTAAAATCCATGGATTCATTTAAAATCCCATTAACATTGGATTTTGAAATCCTTGGCGGATGCTCGGGATTTCGTAGGATTTGTATGAAATAATGTTTTAAAAAATGTTAAAAACAATTGTTTTATAATAATTGATTAATAAAAATGTAATTTAATTATTTTTATATATTCTTATATTTTTATATATTTTTATATTTTTATATAAATTATTTATAAATAATGAAAATCCAATTTCATTCCAAATCCTACAAACCAAACGCACCTATGGTTTCAAATCCATTCCAATCCAAATCCTTCCATGAAATTCAAATTCTTCAAAAACAATCTCAAACGGGCCTTAAAAATTTTAAAATGTATTTTAATAATATATTCTCAAAAACAGTTTGTTGAGCTTCACACTCATGTTAAGTTTTGGGCTGATATTTATAATGATTTCTTGTTGGGCTTATATGAAAACATATGTTGGAGTTCACACTAATATTAAGTTTTGGGCCGACAATTATCTCAAGTCTCAAGACTGAAAAGCCGTCAAGGATTTTTCGCGGCTATAAAATTGAAGTTTTTGTGTAGTGTGACATAAATGTTAATTTTATGTTTTTTTAAAGAGTATCCTAGGCATTTGCCTAGACTAATTCCTGACAATTTTAAGACTGTTAAAGCATGTACCCCTGAGATAATTCTCCAGTGGCCACAAGTTGTGTGTGTCTGGATTCGAACATGGGGTAGATGGGTTATCTAGCCTCATTTCCCACAAGCCTTAACCAGTATACCACAAGCTTTGTGGTTATGTTAATTCTATGTTCAAACGATCTATAATGCTAAAATATTAATTCGTTGAATTTTGATTGTATTATTTGTATAAGAATAACATAAGAAAACATCAGTCAAACATAAATATATCAATTACAATATTTAATAATTGAAGTTTATAAAATCACGTCGTTATATCAACAAAAGTTTCCCATGAACAATCAACTTAATAAATGTAATCTTTATACAAGTTTTCATCATGAAAGATTGAATATACTTATACATTATATATACTCATCGGGTTATTACAATATTAGAGGCATCTTCAAATACAAACTAGTAGAAATCAATATAAAAAATATTTTTTTTCATGATTTTTTTTCATCAAATGCTATAATTTAAGATATTGTTACACATATGTTTGTTGCATTAAATAAATTATTTTTTATATTGATTTGTACGAGTTTGTATAGTTTGTAACATTTAAATGGTTTGTATTTGAGATGTGTCTACAATATTATTAATATATATATATATATATATGGGTGGGTTCAAATGAGAACTTAAATTTGGTTGTGAACATGAGGACAAATGAGAGTGCGACACGTGTCCCATTCAAAGAAATATTATTGTATATATTCAGTTTGAATATACAAAGGAATATTCAGTCTGAATATTCCTTTGTATATTCAGACTAAATATATACTAGACTGAATATTCCTTTGTATATTCAGACTAAATATTGCTTATTTTGACACGTGTCACGCTCTCATTTGTTCTCACGTTCACAACCAAATTTAAGTTCGTATTTGAACTCTCCTATCTCTCTCTCTCTCTCTCTATATATATATATATATATTAGTTGGGGTCGGGGTCGAAGATAAAGGATATCCCCATTCCCGACCCTGTCCCCAGTTTATAAATTTGGGGAATTTCCGATCTAACCGGAGATGGGTATCAAGTTCTCCATCGAATGCGGTTTTTTTTGCCATCCCAACAGATCTCAGATTATGGGTTGCATAAACATGGACTTAAGCTTACTCTTATTTGGAGATCGGACTTCATAAATCTTTTTTCGCTTAGGCCAGAAAAAGGAAATTGAGAAGGTTTATTCTACGTGGATCACTATTTGGGCCTGTAAAGGATATTTATTACCCCTTCTATTTTCATGTTGATCAAGTTTGTAATTGAGTTTTTATCTTTAGGATTGGTTTTAGATTTAGACCTTAACTAATGTCTTGTTTGTTTTTTCATTTTAACCTCTTAATCATCACTTATGTTTAATTTGTTTAGATGTTTCATAATTATTTTATAACTGAAATCAAACTTCAGACTTCAGAACCTCTTAAAAAACAAACGACACTAGGTGTTGTATCGGACATTTATTTGGTAGACATTTTGTCTTGGGAATGCCTCCTGTAATGGACAATTTTTTCTATTTTTAATGGAGTTTTCCTGAGGTTACTTTCCTATGTTCCAAAAAGAACTTGTCAAGTATTATGAGATTTTTTCTTTTATCCAAGTAGTATCACTTGATAGCAAATTTGGTTATAAAAAAAAGTGTAATTGGTTGACATTTTAATGACGTTAATATAATATTTATCCAATTCAATTGTTTGAATTTTTAACAATCAATTTATCCACTTAATTTTGCACACTCGATCAATACTAATAAATAACTAAATTGGCTCGGATTTATCCAATTTTCGAAGTAATTACCAAATCATTTTAAATTACATTCATACATGTTAAAATGCAAAATTTTAAATATTTTATAAAATACTAGAAGTGTGCCCGCTGCAATGCAGCTAAATATATAATTTTAAGGTGTGCTAATCGAATTGTTTTTAGTTCAGATTGAGATCATTTGTGTGTTGTGTGTGTTTAGTATGGAAATGGAGGGAATTTTAACAAGTAGTTCACTAAAAATCACTGATCTTTTTATTGTATACCAAGAACAAACCATTAATGCAACAAAGAAATTCCAAAAAACATGTTTCAACAAAAAATTAGATTCATCGATAATAATACATATATAATGACGTGCTATATAAGTAATCGAGTAAGATATTAATATAAAGCTATATAAACAACATATAAAGTAATAGAAGGGAAAAGTCCAAAAAAAATGATGGACGGTATGGACATTGCTTCCAGCGGTATGCATTTGCAACATGCTCATTTACTAAAAAGAAAAATTTGCTAAAATATACATTTTTATTGCAAATGTCAATCAGTAACCCATATGTTTACTATTGTTTTGTTGTAATTCTTTTTTTCACTCTAAAACCCAAATGAAGTAATTGATTAGTATTGAAACAATATAATATGTACCACTGGTTACCTTGAAGGCAAAACCTTAAAGCCCAACTTTTTTCAACCTTTTCTTCTTCTTCTTCGGGCATAAGGTCATTTTCCTCCAATCAAGTTCTTCGTATTTAACAAGTTATCAACCACACCTAGAGCCACTAACAAAGGAAATATGACTGCCACACTTCTTCCATGACCTGAACATGTAATGCAATTATTGGATGATGAATAGAAGTCTGGATACATGCTACCACAAGATGATGTATACATTCACAATGAAATTATAAGTGTACTGATTCATCTCAAATAATTCGGTAATTTTAGTGAAAAGCATAACATGTACATTTGACCAAATACCCATCAATCAGAACCAAAGACGAAATGAAGAAAGAAAGAAGAAATTAATGAGATAAGTAGATACATTGAAAGAAATGTAGCAAAGAAACTGAATCGGTTAAAATGAGACATACCTAAAAATAAAGACATGCATGTTGCATAGAAAATGGACCTCTTTTTTATAGATATTGGTCTTTCTTTGGGGAAAACACGCACAATTTTTTTCAGCCCACACGATTTTCTCCTCAATCCAGCTCCTGAAAAAAACCTTCAAAAGTTCCAAAAACGAAAGAAAGAACATCAATTCCATCATTTGTATTGTAATAACGTAAAGAAAACAAATTCACGACCCTTGAAATAGTATATATACATAGATATACATAGATGGGGGTGTAAATGTACGTAAAATAAAAAATCAAAAGTTAAGATATTAATCGAAAAAATTAAAAAATAAGTTAATACATATTTATCATTTTTTATAAGATTTATAACTCGTAAAATACTTGATATTAGACTCATTTCGAACGTATCAAGGAGATGATTATAATGGTATAATATACCACAAAATATAATATGTTTTTATATACGTTTTAGTTGATATAAGATTTTTATATGTTAAAATGAGAAGGGTGTGAAATGAAAATTGTAAAAGGAAGGGATATAAAGTCAATTAAATAACAAAATCTAAGAGTCTAAAATGTAACTTAAAAATTAAAATTAATCTAATTCTAATTCTAAACATTGAACATGGAGGTGGCATGCATGAAATGGTTGTACCTAATGCAATAAAGTTTGTAAGTCTTAAATTTTCTAAACAATAATTAAATAACCGTAATGCATGCTTTATATAATAATATAGATATTTTACGTCGGACTGATGTGAGCTTATTGGATTTGAAACATATTTTTTTATCTATCGATGGTAATTGAAATCATAACTATTATTTATTAAAAAAGTTGTAGAGAAGAAACACAAATATCTCATTGTAATGTCTTAAAATCTCATCTCACAAACCACCAAAGCTTCAAATGGTGTACATTCATGTTTTTCTTCGTATTGTACGGGTTCACAATTATAATATATCTATATATCTATATCTATGTATATGTAAAGACATTTTCAAATACAAACAGTTAAAAGTTATAAACTATACAAACTTGTACAAATCAATATCAAAAACGATTTTTAAATGACTTTTTTTCATCAAATGCTATGATTTAAGATGTTATTTCACATATGTTTGTTTCATAATGTAAATGTTGCACATGTATTCGTATTAATAAGGTGAACATTTCACATATATTTGTTTCATAGTGTAAAAGTTTCACATTATTTTTTCACAATATGAAACAAACGTATGTGTAATAATATTTTAAATCATAACATTTGATAAAATAAAATCATGAAAAAAGTTATTTTTTTATTGGTTTGTATGAGTTTGTAACCTTTGACTGGTTTTTATTTGAAGATGTCTATGTATATATATATATATAGGGGAGGGATCATACGAGAACAACCCATTTTTAAAGGAATAAAAGAACACTTTGTGGACCACATATGATGTGGGTCCCACATAATATTAAATCATATTAAATCAGAAATGATTTAATATTATGTGGGACTCACATCATATGTGGTCAACAAAGTGTTTCTTTATTTCTTTAAATTTACAAAGTGCTTATTTAAACCTTCCCCTCTCTCTCTCTCTCTCTATATATATATATATATATGTATATATATATAGAGAGAGAGGGACAACCTTTTAGAATCTCTACAAAAAGTAGAAATCTTGTAAACTAAAAGAAAAACCAATATAAAATAATTTTTTTCACAATTTGTTTTCATCAAATATTATGATTTAAAATATTGTTTCACATATACTTGTGTTCATAGGTTAAAAATAATATATGTGAATAAATAAAGGGTGGTTCCTTTATTTGTTTCATCGTATGAATTTTATTTCATATGTGAAAGCAACTAACATTTTTTGTTCACATATAGTTATGAATACAAACATAAGTGAAACAATATCTTAAATTATAACATTTGATGGAAAAAAGATTATGAAAAAATTATTTTATATTGGTTTTCCTCTTCGTTTCCAAAGTTTCTATTGTTCGTAAAGTTTCTAAATGAAGGAACATCTATATAGATGAGTGACAATCTTTTATAAACTCTACGGAGAGTAGAAACTTTGGAAATCGAGGGAAAACCAATATAAAATAAACTTTTTCATAAAAAATTTCATCAAATGTTATGATTTAAGATATTATTTCACATATGTTTGTGTTCATAGGAAAAAAATATAGATATGTGAACAAAAAATATTTTATTGGTAACACTGCTAATTTTCATGTGCATGATACAACAACGGATCATGGAGCAGATGAAGGCAATGATGATGATGACAATGATGATGATCATTCCCTGGTTCACAGGATTCCAGCGAGGATTGGTCGACAACCTCCTCTAATTCATGATGCCACTTCATATACCGAATCTAAAACCTTCGTGGATCATATGGAAATGGAGATTTCTGCAGCAAATATCATAAGTTCCAAATCTCCGACCGCCACTATTCAGAATGTTAACCTTCTATACAGGCATCGGGAGACATACGGATGGATGAGGGAGTTACAATTAAAAATGAAAATGAAAATGTGAGCTTGAGTGTACGGGGCGGAAAAGAACATGATGAGCATGAGAAAAGATCAGAAAAATAAATATCAGACCTTCCCTTAACCGTTTGTAGCCGGGCAGCCACATATGCTACTGTGACACATCCGTTACGATCCAGTATTGAAGCACATATCGTTCGCCCAACAATGCAAATGCACACACCACAAGCCACTCAATAGCTTCTTAACAAGCTATTGTTTCATTGGAGAGTCATCACATACACTATCGGCAACTTGCTCAGAGTTTGCTGGTATTAAAAAAGATAGGCATCTACTCCGGCCAACGACTTCATTTATGCACTCATCGAGTCTAGTGCATGGTTCCATACCACTTAGGACACAGTCTTTTCAGACTACATCCGTTGGGAGTGTTAGTGCCTTAACCGGAACAACCGTAGTGTCGTCATCATTTATTGGTGCTTCACGTAGATTGAGTGGAAGTCCTGTCATTGTTAACGCCATTCCAGCGCTGAACACAGGCGTAACAAATTCGACCGTTGTTACAACTAGTATACTAGGTGGACCTGGTCAGTTACCCCCTTGATACCCACAAACACAACATTGAAGCAAGGGATGCATACCATGCAGATGTCATTGGAGAGGTTTCAGTTTCAATCGCTAGAAATTCTGAGAGGCAATGAACATGTAATAGAATCTTCAATTCCTCTACCAGAGTTTATTTCCTCAATGCCTCGATCCTTATATGATACTGCTACACCATCAACCTCATCTCGGCCACAACTTTATCTTGAATCCACTTCATCAATGGGACCTCCCTGAGCTGAATCATCTTTTGATGAACTCAAGTCGATGCTATATTTCATATTACTCACTCAGGCATCTCCTGATCAGCAGGATTTAGATCTTGTTGCACGTCTTCGGCTACAGAATACACAACCTCCTCCAGCTACTCCTACTGCACCTAGTTTAGATATCGAGCGTCAGGTTTGGGTAGAGTGAGATCAATCTTTAATCTAGCGGTAGATCTCTAAATAGATCCAGGGATTTTTTTTCCAGACTTAGGATGACTCACGAAGGAACTAAAGTATATTTCTTCAGCTTTGGAAATTCTTGATCGTGGGAACATGATTAAAGAACTTGTCTTTAAATATGTTTTTAATTTTCTTTTTTAAATGTCCAACTCATTTCTGATGGATTTCGGACGATATTCCGTCGGGAATATATCCCCAGAATAAAAAAAAGAAATTGATAATACATTTCCGTTGGAAATCCTTCAGAAATTTCCTATGGATTTTATAGACGGATATTTCCGTCGAAACCCGTTGTTAATGCCAAAAATTGGTTAAACAAAAGTGAACTTAAGGAGTTTGTGGAGTTGATCGGTCAAAGGTAGTATTCTTGCGACAAACACAATTAAAATAACGAGAACTAAAGACAAGAGATTTGGTGACGCGGAAAAACTCTTTAACGAGGGAAAAAACCATGGACGATAGGATCTACCGTCGTTGCACTATGGGAAATTGACGTCAAACAGGGACGTCGTCCTTTGGAACTGAGATCCTATGATTACAGAGAGAAATATAAAAAGGACAATAATATCTTATGAAATCTAGAGAGCTATTGTATGATTCTTGATGCTAGAGCGCTGTGATTGTCGATCGGGGTTTCTTTATTAGGCTGAGCTCGGATATTACAGTTGGTGCCGGTGGTAACGGTTGTATGTCATTAAAGGTCTTCATAAATGTCTTTGATGATGTTGAATGTAACTATCCAACGGACCTGTGCAACATGTAACGGATGATTAACGGTTAGTCCATTAATTTAGATAATATACCTTACATTGGAATCGTGTGTCGAGCAGATATCCATTGTCTGTATGTCGTACGTCATGATCGTTCGTTGTGAGCTTCGTTCGACCATTGAACTCAAAGTCATAGTAAGTATTTATGTCACAAAAATATGCTTGGTCGAATATTTTAGTCAACAGTCGTATGTTTCAGAGATTTTTACCCAAACAGTTTGCCCCTAATTTCAAATTTCAAGCGACAACTCTTAATGTTAAATTTTTATAGGACACATGTTGCTGTCCCTGCGAATATGATCGTAAGAAAACTGAACCGTTTTGATTCACTTAGAAAATGATAAGCCTTGCTGAGTCACGATGACATGTCGTGGCTGATCCGTTGACAAATGATAAGCCACGATAATGTCATGCACACGCATAGGCGCACGTGGCTAGCTGCCAAGGACAGATGTCGATCATCCGATGGGAGCAAGCCAAAAGGCGTGGGACAGGTGTCATCACAGGGAGACGAGGCGACGATTTGGGGTAGATCTGCGTGGAAAGGAGTGATGCTGTGTTCATAAGTAAACCTTGGGGAGATCCCATATCGACCGTGGACAGGAGTGATGCTAGGTTCATAAGTAAACCTTGGCCTTCCTAAACACAACGCGTTTTGGGGCCACACGCAAGGCAGGTTCTTGGAACTTTGTGGTTAAGCGTGCTTGGGTGGGAGTAGTACCAGGATGGGTAACCTCCTGGGAAGTCCTTGCCAGGTTGCCAGAAACAAATCCGTGCGGCTTAGGCCAAAGCGGACAATATTGTGTCGTGGTAAGGCGGGGTGTTACATGATGCCCCAGTTTTGGAGAGTCATAATGATGATAGATCGATTATCGTATGATTGGTATTCTCCTTTCACGGTTCATGAGCTTCTGCTGGTTTACATGGTGAAGGCCGATGCCCGCAACCGATTCAGTCCCTGTACACAGGGCCGCCGGGATCAGGCATTGATTCCGGGGACTGCGGTAAACGATCGTGGCTGGAAAGAACGCTATGTGTTCTGCTGGTTGTCAGCTCCAGTCGAGGATGAGCAATGGATTGTCTATGGTTGGCCTACACAAGGTAAGAAAAAGTTCTCTTTGCGTCTTGTAATGTTGAACTCCTGCCTGATTTTGTTATTTCTTATTCAAAGGTGATGTGTGACTCCTACCCTTACCCTATTCAGCGGTCAAAATTACGCTCTTCTGACAAATCCCCAATCGGACGTTCTGCGTTTACGTCCATGTGGATGAGGAGGATGAGGGTGCGGATGCTGTGGATAAGAAGGATGAGCGTGCTGAGGACCCTGCGGATGAGGAGGATGAAGGTGCTACCTTCATTGGAACCTCGAGGCCTTCAGAGGAAGAAAGAACGAGTAAGCAATTTTAGCTGTTTTAATGTTTCTTCCCTTTAATTCTTCTTTTCTGATCCCTCTGTGCATCTGTTCCAGGGAAAACTGGGGACTTCCCGGCTGGTCGTCGGATCCTACCCGCTCGACTGGGTCTGGATAGGAGGAGGTCGCGAGAGTCAGTCCTGTGAGAACCATCTTTTAGAACTGCTAGTTCCAAGAAAGCGAAAACGTTGATGGCAGTTAAGCCATCAGACGTAACTATCCCTCCCCTTTTATCGCAAGATAAGGGGAAAAGGCCCATGATGGAAACTTCCGTTGAGCACCCACTCCAGGTGAGATTCTTGTTATGTCGTTTGATTTTCGTGGGGTCATGAATCCTATTTTATATCGTGCGCCATGTGTCGTGCGTCCAAACGTTCATGCGTTCTTGCGATACTGACGTCATATGGTCTTTGTTTTTGGCCCTTCAGGCGTCTCTTGGCCAGGTCGTCACCATGGTATGGTTTCTGATGCGGAGAAAATGGCGCATGAGCGCGAAGATGCCTTGCGGGCGGAGGAGGAAGCAGCGTCGGCCAGGGCGGATGAACTTCGCCTCTATTTTGAGGAAGCTCGAAATGACCTTGAGTGTGAGTAAGGTGTTAGCTCCGACCTTAGAGGTCGTTTGGAGGAGGCCCTGAATAAAATAAAGACTTTAGAGGCTGAATCGGAGGCATTGAGGGCGGCTTTTGTCGAGAAATCCAATGAAGTTGAGACTCTGAGATCTCAGTTGGATGAAGTCCAAGGCAAGATTGTCGATCTTAACAATCGATTGGTGAAGTTTGCTCCTCCTGCACCCTAGCTCTTTTTATCTTTTTAGCTTTTAGGGTTTTCTAGGACGACTCATCATAGTTGTACCTTGTTTTTGTAATGCTCCCTTTTAGTCAATGGAACTTTTAATTTCTCAACTGCTTTGCCAAATGTTTTAAAATTCAATCTTGCACTTTTTTATTATTTTCAATCTGAAAATAATGCCGAAAATAGACCGGGTAAATGACAAGAACGGATTCAATCATAAGTCAACGTCGACTGAGACTTAGAAAATAATGAATTTTTCCGACGATTGAGCTTCAAATCCATAACTTTTAAGTCGTTCATACGAATGATGCATTTTGATCGATGAAGTTTCGGACTATTAAGTCTTTAATTGGCATAAAGCAAATCATACATGATGGTGAAGATTGTGCGTTCTTGCGAAGATTGTACGTTCCTGCGACAAAAAATAGCGTTAGGGATGGTTGTTGGTTAGACCAACGACCCTCTGACGCTCAAGTTAGTAATGGTCCGAAAGAGAAATATAAAAAGAAATACGTATTAAAAATAAATCAAAAGAAATATTTCTTCAGATGTACCGCATTCCAGCTACGTGGGATATTTCGATCGTCTAAGGTTTGTTATCGATAGGCACCTTTTCCGACGACTGTGATTATTCGATAGGGTCCTTCCCACTTAACGGACAACTTACCTGCGTTCCGTTCCTGGGTGTTTTGGAAGACACGTCGTAAGAAGTAATCTCCTACTTGGAAGACCTTCACCGTAACATTTTTGTTGAAATGGCGTTCGGCAGATTGCTGTTGTGACGCCATTCGAATATAAGCGGAATCTCTTAGCTCTTCGAGGGCGTCCACATCATAACTGAGGACGGCCAAATTATGTTCGATCGAGGTGTGTAGAGCGATTGTTAGATTTGTTTCGATTGGCAAGACAGCTTCACATCCGTATACAAACGAAAATGGCATTTGTCCCGTTGAGGTACGAGGAGTTGTGCGATTTGCCCATAACACGGAAGGTAACTCTTCGCCCCAGCTTCCTTTCGCAAATTTGAGCCTTTTCTTGAGCAAGTTGATAATTGTTTTGTTGCTCGACTCCACAAGCCTATTAGACTGTGGATAACGGGGTGTGGACGTCGTTAGTTTAATATTTTAGTCTTCACAAAATCGCTTCGTCTTGTCGCTTATGAACTGAGATCCATTATCGCACACAATCTCGGATGGAATTCCAAATCTGCATATAATGTTAGTCCGGATAAAAGATATCACCTATTTATCTCGTATTTGATAAAAAGCGGCGGCTTCTATCCATTTCGAAAAATAATCTGTAAGAACTAATAAATATACCTTTTACCTTGGCGCTGGCGGCAATTTGCCGACAATATCCATGCCCCGTTGCATGAAAGGCCATGGGACTAAAGACGATTGTAAAAGCTCGGAAGGTTGATGAGTCATAACTGCGTGTCGTTGGCATGCATCACATTTATTACGTGCGTTATAGCGTCCTGTCGTAAAGTTGGCCAATAATAGCCTTGTAAAGAGATTTTATTCGCCAGACTCCAGCCTCCTGAATGATTTTTGCAGTATCCGTCATGCATTTCTTGGAGGACTTTTTGAGTCCCATTCGGAATGAGGCATCGTAGATTTAACTCGGTGGACGAGCGTCGATATAATTTTTCTGCAATCATTACATATCGGGAGGCTTTGAATCGTATTCGCCGGGCTTTCATTTTGTCCTCTAGGAGTTGGTCGTCTGCTAGGTATTCACGGATTTCTTTCGTCCAATTGTTCGATTCGTCCAGGACTACCACATGATCGTGTTTTTCATCTTCCGTCGAAGGACTTGTTAGGTGGATCATTGGCACGACATCGAAGGATGATTTTGATAAAGCAGATCCCAAATTGGCAAGCGCATCTGCTTGGGATTTTGATCTCCGGGGATTTGCTGAATGTCGAAGGATTTGAATTTTTTTACCCGATCTCTAGCGATCTGCCAATATGCCGTAATTTTTGAATCTTTTGTCACAAATTCTCTGTTCATCTGATTGACAACAAGTAGATAATCGCTTCTGACTTGTAAATTTCTTGCCCCCAGATCGTATGCCAGATCCAGACCTACGATCAAGGCCTCGTATTCCGTTTCGTTATTGGTAGCTTTGAAGTCGCAGGATACGGAATACACCGTTGTGACCCCCTGTGGCGATATTAAGACGACGCCTAATCCCGATCCTCGTATGTTAGAGGATCCATCGACGTGTAATACCCATGGTCGTTCGTCTTGGATCGCCACAACAAACGTTTCTTCCATTACTTTTCCAACTAGGGACTGAAATCTGCAACGAAATCAGCTAAAACTTGCGATTTGATCGCAGTCCTGGGTTTATAATTGATATCGTAGTTGCTAAGATAGATACTTCAATTTGCGGACCTACCTGTAAGCTCAGGTTTTCTTAACACGGATTTCAGTGGGAAGTTAGTGACAACATGCGATTCAAAATAATGTCAAAGTTTTTTAGCTACTGTGACTAGCGATAAAAGTAATTTCTCCATGGACGTATACCTTTTTTCGGCTTGAGTAAAGACTTAATTACATAGTATATCTGAAGTTGCTGCTTGTTCTCTTCTCAAATGAGAACAACACTTATTGAGTTCGAGTCACTACAAGGTATAATTAAAGTACTTCTTCGTCTTTGGGATTGGACAATAGGGGCGGTGATGCCAGGTATTCTTTTAAGGCTTGCAAAGCTTTTTCATGATCGCCCGACCAGTCGAAGCCTTTATTTTTCCTGAGAACATTATAAAATAAATGACATTTATCGGATGATTTAAAAATGAACCTATTGAGGGCGGCTACTCGTCCGATAAGCCTTTGGACTTCTTTGAAATTTCTAGGCCATTATATTAATTGATTTCCTTGATTTGATCAGGACTAGCTTCGATTCCTCTTTGGGTCACCATATGTCCTAGGAATCTTCCCGCACGAACTCCAAAAGAACACTTAGTTAGATTCAGCTTCATCTGGTATCTTCTGAGAACGTCGAATGATTGTCGTATATGTTCCACATGATCAGTCGGACGCTTTGATTTGACCAACATGTCATCAATGTATACCTCCATCATATTCCCCAAGTATTGTTTAAACATCTGATTGACAAGCCGCTGATAAGTCGAACCTGATTTTTAAGACCAAAGGGCATAACCTTGTAACAATAAATACCTTTGTCAGTCATAAAGGCCGTTTTTTCTTGATCATTCGGATGCATGAGAATCTGATTGTGTCTGGAGTACGCGTCCATGAAAGTTAGTAATTCGTGGTCTGCCGTCGCATCGACCATGGCGTCGATATGAGGGAGTGGGAATGGATCTTTCGAACAAGCTTTGTTGAGATCGATGAAGTCTATGCAAACTCTCTATTTCCCATTCTTCTTTTTAACGACTACGACGTTTGCCAACCACTCCGGGTATTTTACTTCTCAGATTTTACCTGTTTTCAGCAAATTGTCGACTTCATCATTAATTACTTTGTTCCGGTTCAGGCGCAAATTTACGACATTTTTGTTTCACCGGTTTGAATGGACAGTCGGTGCGATATGGTTTCTGGATCGATTCCGACCATATCTTCGTGCGACCAGGCGAAACAATCAGCGTTCTGTTGAAGGAATTCGATCAATTCCTGTCTGACGGCTAGATCCAGAGATGCTCCCACATAAACTTTTCGATCAGGATGATTCAGATCAAGGACAACCTCTTGCAGCGTTAGATCGTCGGGCGAATCCTCCTGGTTCTGTAATTGCTAGATGTGCTCTTTATGAGGTTTCATCGTTATCTTGTAACATTCGCGTGCTACTTTCTGTTCACTTTTATCTCTTGAACCCCCCATGGAGTAGGAAATTTAAGCACCTGATGATACGTTGAGGGGACAGCTTTCACGTTATGAATCCACGGTCTGCCGAGGATTACATTATATGCGGATGAACAGTCGATAATGTTGAACCTGGTTAACTTATTGATTCCTTTCGCATAAATAGGAAGGGTGATTTCTCCGATGGTATGAGCTGCATCGCCGTTGAATCCAACTAAGATCGTTGAACGTCGCACGATCTCAGCGTCATTGATTCCCATGCCTTAAGAGTGTTGAGGAAAATTATGTTGGCTGAGCTGCCTCCATCGACCAGGACCCTTTTCGTGGAATAGTTCCCGATTGTCAGCTGGACTATAAGACCGTCGTGATGCTTGGGATACAAATCGTCTAGATCATGTTTGTCGAACGTGATCGACATGCTTTCTAGGTCAACATCCAATTTTGGTCTATGCGTTCGGGGAGTAGCAGAGTTATCCGATCGTTGTGTGGCGTGCCTCTTTGCTGCCGAGTATGTAAGTCCACAGATGTCCGACCCACCTGTAATGCAATTCACAGTTTTAGTAATGTTCGGAGATGGGGGTTTAGGGATATTACCTGCTTTGTCATTAGATATAAGGTCCTGAAGATGTCCTTTCGATATAACCCATGCGACTTCTTTTCTTAGTGCAACACAATCGTCTGTCATGTGACCATGATCGTCATGGAAGTGACACCACTTCATCGTATATTTTTTCTCATCCAACCGATCACTTTTCTTTGGCCATCGGTAGTTGGAACTTCTTTCAAAGCTTTGATTAGATCACCTGTCGTTCCTTTGAGTTCGTAGGACGAAATTTTAGGATGTTGGGGATATCGAGAAGATGGCGTGTCTTTCTTTTTATCAAACCATACGTTCGATATCTACTTTGGTGGGTCTGACTTGGATATCAAACGATGCTTGAAGTCCGATTTTTTGACGCCGAGAGGACGTTTATCGTCAGTATGCTTTCGTCGAAAAGAAGCGTCATCTTCGACTCTCATATAAGCTAGCGTTAGCGCTCGTACATCCTCGAATGTTTCGGCTTCATATTTGGTGAGATCCAAATATAGATCGGACGTACTATCCAGTCCTCTTTTGTATACTTCGATCGTCATCCGAATGTCGCAATTTTGTATACCTATCATTTCAGAGTTAAAACGGTTAAAGTAATTGCGAATAGATTCACCAGACTTTTGAATAATATAATATAAATCTCCCGTCTATTTTTCCATATTGCGACTGCTGGCGAATTGTTGGAAGAAACGATTGGCGAGATCTGCAAAAGAAT
Source organism: Silybum marianum (assembly GCA_036898165.1). Lineage (NCBI taxonomy): Eukaryota > Viridiplantae > Streptophyta > Magnoliopsida > Asterales > Asteraceae > Silybum > Silybum marianum. The sequence continues at coordinate 16,992,527 of CM072528.1, forward strand.
TTATCGACTTTGTCTTTAGATTTATCAACCACTGCAGGGCGACTCCAGTGAGTGTTGCTCCAAAACTTTTGCACATGCAAACTTCTTGATACGACAGAGGTATTGACACGGTCCACATTAGCTGTTTGTACTGGGCGACATTCTCATTAGGATCCGTTAGTCCTGAATACTTCGGGGTGAACGCAGGAATGTTGTATTTCTTGGGAACGTCGATCAAGGCAATTGCATCGGAGAATGGTGATGTCTGAAATCCGGTAGGGGGTTCGACATCTACGGGCACGGGTGCTCCAGGTAGCTTGGACAATAAAGCTAATACTTTTTCGCCTTGTTCCTCCGGAAGCTTAATGCGTCGTGCAACAGGTTCCACGACAGGAATGCTAAACGAGCCTTGTCGGCCGATCTCCGGATTTGTTGTGTCGACGGAGGAAGGATTTTGCACGTAAGCTTCTGGTTGCTGTCCCGCCGACATCATATAATCGGAGTTCTGGTTGTTTGATGATGGCCGTTATGTTGTGCCCACGGTCAAGGTTGCTGATATTGGAACTGCGAGTTAGCATTTTGATGCTGAAATTTTTTGAATTGCGGTCGACTAACATATTGTGCCCCTGGTGGTCTCGGACAGAGCGGTAGTGGAGGCAGCGGGACGTAACCCCCGTGAAGATTTCTCTACACCTCCAACTGCTAAAAGTATATCTGTGCGGCATATAATTCGGCCCTTAATGATGCTTCTGCGGGGTTAGCTCCGTGATATGCCATTCAAAAAACTAAAAAGAGAATGTTAGTAACGGTTGCGATTTTCGGAGAATTCCTTTGATCGGGCCCCACGGTGGGCGCCAAACTGTTAATGCCAAAAATTGATTTAACAAAACTCAACGTAAGAAGTTTCTGGAGCTGATCGGTCAAAGGTAGTATTTTCACGACAAACACAATTAAACGAGAACTAAAGACAAGAGATTTGGTGACACGGAAAAACCCTTTAACGAGGGAAAAAACCGCAGACGATAGGATCTACCATCGTTGCACTATGGGAAATTGACGTCAAACAGGGACGTCGTTCTTTGGAACTGAGATCGTACGATTACAGAGAGAAATATAAAAAGGACAATAATATCTTATGAAATCTAGAGAACTATTGTATGATTCTTGATGCTAGAGCATTGTGATTGTCAATCGGGGCTTCTTCGTTAGGCTGAGCTCGGATTTTATAGTTGGTGCCGAACGGTTGTACGTCATTAAAGGTCTTCATAAATGTTTTTGATGATGTTGACTTTAACTGTCCAACGGACCTGTTCAACATGTAACGGATGATTAACGGTTAATCCATTAGTTTAAATAATATATCTTACACTGGAATCGTGCGTCGAGCGGATATCCATTGTCTGTACATCGTACATCACGATCGTTCGTTGTGAGCTTCGTTCGACTATTGAACTCAAAGTCATAATAAATATTTATAAGTCACAAAAATATGCTTGGTCGAATATTTTAGTCAACGGTCGTATGTTTCGGAGATTTTTACCCAAACACCCGTCGGTAATTTCCAACGGAATTCTTTGATTAAAAAACCGCTTTCAAAAAAAAATTAAATTGTATTCCATCGGAAATTACGGACGGATTTCCAACAGATTTTTCTATTAAAAAGTATCTTTTAAAGAATTAATTAAGAAAATCTTTATCTGATTAAAGGTGTTAAGAAATTAGGAAAATAGTTTTCAGCAGATTTCCGACTGATGTTTCCGTCGAAAAATCCGCTGGAAATTTGATTTTGTGGGGAGCTGAGGGTTTTTCCGACGGCCAAATTCGTCGGAAATCCGCTGGTAACCCTGCTTTTCTGACAGATTTGGTCACGGAAAAACCAGTTTTTTTCGTAATGTATATAAAGTCAAGAAAATAAAATAAAAAATAAGTAAACTTTCAATCCTCACAAAAATAATGGTAAGAACCAAGATTCTTGTTCAAACACCTATGGCACATTATGTTATTACAAAAAACCTCTTCACAAGAATAGTTCTTATAAGGCATTGCACTTTTTACTAATACGAATTTTGCATTGAGATGTTCTTTAACTTACATGATTAAAAAAAATTATATTTCGATAATTCAAGATTAAAGGAAAAGATATTATAGATCTTACTAACCTTGAATTAGAATTGTTTTACAAAGTTTCAGTCGTATCCTTTAGACACACCTAAAATATTGGATTTAGTCTGGATTTGCTATATACTATAAAAATATTGATTTTTTTCATAACCTTTGATGGACATCCTTAAATAATTGAGATTAGTTATCTGGTGCTCGACTTTTTAATCGTTTTCCTTAATTTTAAACCATATATATGGGATGTTTATGACATTCATATTAACAAAACAATGTATAAACTTAAAAAGATAATAAAATATATGAACATAGGATGATAATGAAAATGAGAGGGTGTGGGGAAACCCAAGGTGAGTGGTTGTTACTGTTTTATATTTGGCATCATCATTAATTTGGTTGACAAGACAAAAGATAAACAAGATTAGTTATGATTTAACTAGCACTTATGAGATATCCATGTGGTTATGTTTCCTTTACATCTTAATGATACAATAAAAGCATCTCAAACCCTCTACCTCTTTCTCAAAAGAAAGGTGGTCAATTTGGTCAAACTCGAATCTTTTTAAACATTACTATATATACAATAATGTTTAAAAAGATTCGAGTTTAAGGTTAGATTCCTGTAAAAAAAAAGTTAAGATGATAACATAGCTTCGGATACCCTTTAAAAAAAAGTTAAGATAAGAAACGTAAGAAATGATCTTCACATTTTTATGTACATTAAGATGAAATGCATCAAGATGCACCAGATTAATCCACATATCAAGCGTAATTGGGTGGGTTTAAGATTAAAAATGATTAAGGGTTCAGTTCTCTTCTTAGCTGGTCTTTGTTTTTTAAGAGGTGTTGAAGTCTGAAGTCTGATTTCAGTTCTGAAATGATTACGAAACGTCTAAACAAATCAGACATAAGTGGTGATTAAGAGCTTAAAATGAAAAAAACAAACAAAGCCTTGGCTTTTCATCTTAACTCTAATTTTCACACGATCCATTTGCCTATATATATTGAGTTAGATTTTTATGGATGATATCATCTTTTATATTATGTTATACCCATTTTCTATGAAGCTTAAAACTTTAATCACATATGATAGTAGAATTAGACCTTGAAAACTAATAAATCTGAAATATAGCAAAATAATGAAAATAAAATAAACTAGGTAGGAAAAGGAGTGGCATAGGGATAAATAAGACATATACTAAAGGTGCATGTATCCATTTCAACCTTTGACGCTATATTTCATTCTTTGACTAGGATTAATAGATTCAATGAACTCCGTCTTGTCAAAATAGATGAAACCACATTACTCTTAAACCGTTTATTATCATGACAATTTAATGAATAATTAAAGGATGTTTGTTTACCTTATAACAACTTTAAGAGGAAGTTTTTGAATTGTCAAGAGATGAATCTAGTTTGGCAAAAAATAAGTTTGTGTTTTAATTAATGGTTCCAAAACTTTCTGAATCATTTTGTATCATCGATCTTTCTTAAGCATTAAGCTCTAATTACATCTTAAACAATTTTTAAATAATTATATTTCACTTTGCATTATATCATAAGAGTCTCTTAATCATTCTTCATTCTCCAGCAAACCATTCAACAACTAGCAATTTCCAAACAACCCCTTTAGTTTGATTTGAGATTTGAGCACTTAATTTCCAAGATTTATGTCTTATTCTCGAGAGAAAGAAATTTAGCCGATTCATATAAAATGGAATTTTACATAAACACAATAAACTATAATTTACAGATTACAAACAGCCCCTAAATCATTCAGAGGCTGCCTCTTAATGGAACTCGTAAGAGGTAAACAAACAGTCCTAATCATTTTGATATAAAAACTGTATTTTTTAGGTTACTTTTTTCCATTCTTCATTTAATATAATCAAAGTATAAGTTCTCATCATTGTTTTTCTATTAACTTGAATATCCAACCCGCTATGCGAGCCGACTAATCCCAATGCGACCACCCGCTTTGCAGGTAGCCCGGAGTCACCACATTTGAACCTCCTTGGCCACAAGGAGATTTTTACTCCACCCTGGATTTGAACCTGGGACCTCCAGGTACTTTCGCCCTTTAGAGCCCAAGCTGAAATCATTGAGGCACCACCCTGGTGGTTTAGTTTTTTCATCGTTTAGGTCATTATAAAGAGAAATGTAACCTAGACAAGTTTAGCTAGGCATAAACCACTTATTACATTCTACTACATGCAAATAAAATATACTACTAAAGCAACAACTTTTGCCTACGAACCTTTTCCTGGAAATTTGTCGTTACAGAGTGATTCTTCATAAAACCGTCATAAAAGTTGATGGGTAATTCAAATCAATGACAGATTACCTAGAGATTCTCTGGGTGATCCGTTGGTATTTTCCCGAAAAACATCGGAGTTTACCGAACCGTTGGTATGTTTTAGGGGATCTGTGGCAGGGGCAAACCTATAGTGTAACCCACGGTGGCACAGGCCACTGTATTATTTCTCCGACGAAGGGTAAAAAAATAGGTTTCTGAAAGGTGCAACCATATCGTTTTGCAGTGTGCCACCATATATATTTTAAAACTACAATATGGACACAAGTTTTCCTTGGCAGAGTTGGTTTGCAAGGCATTTCCTACACCCAAGACCCAAGTTCAAATCTTGCTAGTGCCATTTTCTTAGTTTTTTGCTTTTACTTTCAAATTTATTATGTTTCTAAAAAAATACATGGTAAAAGACTTGAACCTAAGACCTCATATATGAAAATCAATGAACCAACCAATAAACCAATTATGATTTTGTGAAAAATATCTTGACATTTGTTTCTTATAGTTAAACGGTGCAACCGTTTGAAAAAAATTCTGGGTCCGTCCCTGATCTGTGGGTAATCACCAATGAAAATTTCCGTGGGTAAAAGTCATTTGTTAACTATTGTATTTGTTTTTTTTTCAATACAACTTTTTGATACTTTTAAACAATAAATTGTATCAAAATAAAAGGTATCGTTGTTTCGTTTTATATTTTGGAAAACTTATTTGCAAAAAACATAATTTTAGGGTTTATATTATGTCCGTATTGTAATTAAGAGAACATATGTTTTTAATGCACTTAGAGGAATGCACTATAACTTTGTAAATGTACATGAGGATGTGTTTTAAATAAAACATCATTTTTAAAAGAAGCGTTAAACATACTTTTAAGATGTCTCGTCACATGGTCTAAAATCGAGCTTTTAAAAGCATGCTCTCAAGTCTCAAAGTAGAAACCAAAACAATGTATGTGGAGTTTTAATGCAATTTGCCCAAACACAAATCTTTATCTTTATCTATATCTATATATATATATATTAAAAGAGTAACCAAGCATAATGAGGTGTCCTCTTCTAAGCTTTATAAGCATATTTTTTTTTCTTAGATTTTTGATTTTTGAAATGTTTGATATGTAAAAGACTATTATGTCCCTATATTTAAAACATGAAATTCACTATGATGGGGTTATTTTTGTAATTTTAAATTTTTTATCCTCCAACATTTTCATCTTTTTGAAACCTACAAACCTTTCATATGCTCCTCCATGATTGTCCATCAATGATCTCTTTTTTTTCCTCCCTATAAATTGGTGAAATCTCCATTTTATAAACCATTTTTATTCAACAAAATCTTTGTTTAGGTAAACTTTTTTCTATCCTTCTATCACTTGATTTGTTTATTTCGAGTTCTTTAATTTGTTGTTATTTAATAAGATCATCTTCGGGATCAATATGAGAATACAACTTAGGTAAGATTTTGATTTTCTAAATTATTTAATATGTAAATGACTTATTTACTCTAAATAAAATATGTGTGTTTTATTATTAGACTTGGTTTTTTTGTAATTTCACATTTATGTGTTTAACCTATGACTATTCATTTGCTTCTTCCATTATTAAATCATTTTTAATTCTCTCTTTATTGAAACCCTTGAAATGTATTTTGTATGGATGTATAAGAGGCAAGAGATCGTTGAGGAATAGACATGGAAGAGGTGCTTTCAAGAGTGGGTATATCAAAGAATTCTCAATCAAGAAGAATAATGTCTTCAATCACCAACATCCAAATACGTAACTACTATCTTCTTCAAGTAAGGTAAGATTTTTAAATGTGGCCAAGAATTCATGTAATCTTTTTGTTATGGAGAAGTTCGTTTAATCTTTTTGTTATGTAGAAGTTCATGTAATCTTTTTGTTATGTAGAAGTTCATGTAATCTTTTTGTTATGTAGAAGTTCATTTGATCTTTTTGTTATGGAGAAGCTCATGTAATCTTTTTTGTTATGTACTATTTGAATGTCATTGATTAAATTGTATATAAATGAGTACAAATAAATGTCACAATGTTATGTTTTGTTTCATTTAACTTAAAGTATAAAATGAAAGATTTCACCAATAGATACCACTCTTTGTGGAAGTTTATGGCTACGGTTTTTTTTTCCAATGTTGAATTATTTATTTGAGCTTTTTAGACATGAAATTGATTTCTATTATGAAGTTATAATTTGATTATTAAAGTTGTAGAGTTATGATTAAATTGAACATTTTTATTACTATATAGAGTTAACTTATCCTTCTAATGGATTGTAGTTATAATTATATATGATTATACTGCCCTCATACATTAACACATAATAATATCTAAGGTGCATGCGGGAAATCTAAATGGACCCAAATTACAAAGTCGAATCTAAAGACCTTTGCAAGAGAAGAAATGACATTTGATGTTTATTTTTGCAGATATAATCACCTAATTTTCATGACTTTGGTTCCCTCTATAATTTGGAGGGAGGTGAGTTGATGTTTATCGAATGAGAGAAAATGAGAAGGTTAGTCGTTAGAAAAATAAGACATCATAGTGAATTTGTATGTATATTAAAGGATGAACCACCAACAATGTTCTTTTCTATTATTTTACAACACTCTAAATTTTTATTTACATAACAGTTAATGATATACCTAATCAATAAGTTTAAAAACTCATTATGTAAATGAAATTTCTCTCAATATGTAAAATTTAATATACACGATAGTGAATATAATAATATTTATATTTAAGGCGTGTAAAAATGTAAACCACAGGGACCAAATCCATAATTATTTTTTAAAAGGGACGCACAATGTTATTAAGTGTAAACTACATAGACGAATCATGTAGTTTGCTCTAAATTCTAACATTTGATAAAAAAAATTATTTTATATTTGGTTTCCGCTTGATTTTCAAAGTTTCTACTCTTCGTGTGTGTGTGTGGGTGTGTATATATATATATATATTAAAGAAGAACAAAAGATCTTGATCGCGACACCATGAGGATTAAGTATTTTCAAATGACGAATTGTGGTTGAGTTTTAATTATCCACACCGGCGAGAGGTTGAAATATTGGAATAAATGGTGTATAAAATAGCTTAAGATGAGTGATGTATTTGTAACAAATTATTGAGTTGATATTAATCATACATTTTTTTAAAAATAATTACTATAATAACTTGCTACCCTGATTTTCGATGCGATCCGTCTTGCATGTTGATCAACTAATTTGCATTATATTATATTCAATAATAGTAATATGGTTGTGAGCATATCGTTTGAGTTTTAAATAATATAATATAAAACTATCAGTGGCATATCACAAATTCATCGTAATAACAAAAGGATAGGAATATATGCAAATTAACAACTATGAAAATAGGTTTATTTTTCACATTATATTTCATTATTGTTAAATGAGAAATTACGCTTCATTTTAACTCTGTTTAATACTCCAATAAAAAAAAATTGTCACGTCACGTCGTGCAACGCACGGGCCCAACACTAATATATATTAAAGGAACAACCAAAGAGAATGACTTGGCACAATAAGATTTGAGTAATTCTTAAATCTTTATTGTGGTTGATTTTGGGTTATCCCACATTGGTGAAGAGTTGAAACATTTGAACAAGGTGAAGTGTATAAGAAAGATGGATTAGATGCCTTTGTGTCAATTCATGGGGTTTGCCTCATATGGTTGTCTTATTTTGGACAATCTCTTTGAAATATATAACCATGGTTGGAATCAAAACCAACCAAATGGTAAAAATTATAGTACAAATATTTATATATATTAAAGAAACAACCGAAGAGAATGACTTGGTACATTGAGATTTGAGTAATCCTTAAATCTTAATTATGGTTGATTTTGAGTTATCTCACATTGGTGAAGAGTTAAAACATTTGAACAAGGTGAAGTGTATAAGAAATGTGGATTGGATGCATTTGTGTCAATTCATGAGGTTTGCCTCATATGGTTGTCTTATTTTCGATGATCTCTTTGAAATATATAACCATGGTTGAATCAAAACCAACCAAATGGTAAAAATTATAGTACAAATATATTTCTATATATTAAAGGAACAACCGAAGAGAATGACTTGGTACATTGAGATTTGAATAATCCTTAAATCTTAATTGTGGTTGATTTTGGGTTATCCCACATTGGTGAAGAGTTGAAACATTTGAACAAGATGAAATGTATAAGAAATGTGGATTGGATACCTTTGTGTCAATTCATGCGGTTTGCCTTATATGGTTGTCTTATTTTGGATAATCTCTTTGAAATATATAACAATGGTTGGAATCAAAACCAATCAAATGGTAAAGATTATAGTACAAAATTAAATCTTTATATATATAAAAGGAAAACCTTAAGGTATTGAGGTCCCACCATGAGAATTTTGTTGGTAAAGAGTTGAAACATTTGAACAAAGTGAAGAGTATAAGAAAGGTAGACTGAGTATCTTTGTGTGACAATTCATTGGTTTGTTTCATCAGGCTGTCTTAATTGGATGACATTTTTTCAAATCTATAACCATGGTTGGGATCAAAATCAACCAAATGGTAAAAATTATAGTGCAAACCAAGGATGATGACTTGATATTATGAGGTTTGAGTGTTCCTCAAACCTTGAAATAAGGTTAACTTTCATCAACTCATATTGATGGAAAGATGATAGTTTGGAAGAAGATGATAGATGTATAAAAATGTGATGAATACTTTGAAATCTATAACCATGATTGAAATCAAAACCAACTAATTGATAAATTATAGGGCAAAACATAATTAAAATATCATGCAAACCACAAAGTTAAAAACAAACCATTAATTTCACAAAATATCAATCATTTTGAAATAAGGCTGAGTTTCATCATCCCACATTGGTTAAAAGATGATAGTTTGAAAAAAATGAAGGTTATATAAAGGAGTGAAAGAGTGATTATATAATCTTCTTTATACATATAAAAGTAATAACCAAGAGAAATGACATGACACAATCACACAATATGGATTAAGAATTCCAAAATATTGAATTGAGGTTAGCTTTGGGCATCCCACATTGATAAAAAGATGATTTGTTGGAACATGGGTTGGTTATATAAGGAGAAAGATGTCAACTTTTCTTTAAATGGTTTTCTATTTATGATTACTTTAATCCATTTTGTATTAAATAGTAAATTTTATTTACAAATTCCATTTTCATAAAATATTGATAGGAAAAGTTTGTGTGGTATTTTCTAATTACATGTTCTCCGTTTTCAGAAAAAATTGAAAAGAGTACGGGGTTTTTAATTTTTTAATAATATATTCTTTGTTTTTCAAGTTTATTTTATATAGTCGATCAGATTCTTAATTTTAAATCATTTGTGATTATTTATTACGTAAGTTATTAGTTAAAACATACATGTTTGATGTCATTTAATAAATAAGATTACAAACAAATTTTATAAAGTAAATTTTAAAGATTAGTTTTAAACAACCATATCATGATACTTAATATTGTGTGCGTTTGTCAAAACAATTTACATCTAAAACAGTCAAATACAATGATAGATTGCATTTTTTATTAGTTGTCAAATAATGAATTAGGTTCATCTTAACGACTTAAAATAGTTACATATTTCTTAACAGTATAATTTCGTTACCACGCAACGCGTGGTGGCACACACTAGTATATACTAGTTGCATGGTAACAAATCACAAGCCAAATTACTCTATTCTTCAAGTAATATGTGAATTAAAAGATCTTCGTAAACAAAAAAGAAAGATCTAAATTTTTTAATTTAATCCTTGTTTGATTTTTCATTTAAGCTCTTAATCATCACTTATTTCTGATTCGTTTAGAAGTTTTATAACCATTTCAGAACTGAAATCTGACTTCAGCACCTGTTGGGACCAAAAACTTCGATATACGACCATTAATTAAGATCGTACGACCATCAATACCAGGGTACGCAGAACCAACGACTCGTGACACGGGGGAGGGGTGTCGAATATACTAATGATTATGTCGTACGACCGGGGATGCCAATGAGCGGCTAATGACGTAACTTAGCATTATCGCGCCTACCTCTTGACCGTCGAATGAACCTTTGAATCGCTTGTTTAAACTAACAAGTATAACGTAGGTTTTCATTATATTGTTTATTGCAGGACCGTTATCATTTAAATCAGCAAACGTAACGGACGTCATTATGGCCTCCATCATTGGCCTAGCTGTTACGCACTCGATCAAGTATAAATAGAAGATCACAAAGACAAGAGACAGATGGAACACTCGATACTCGCTAGACAGATTACACCCAAGCCTCTTTTTCCACTGTTCCCCTTTAGTTTATATACGATCATTGTATTACAAGGACGACGTTCCTTATTGACGTCATTTCTTACTAGTGCATCGACGATCTCACCATCGTGCACGGTTTTTTCCCTCGACAAAGGGTTTTTCCGCGTCACCAAAATATCTTTGTCTTTTGTTCATTTACGTTTTTATCGTGTTTGTCGTTTGATCTTTCCTTTAGTCGGATAAGCTCCACACTCACCTGAGATTGATTCTATTAAACCAATTTTTGACATAAACAACACCTCTTAAAAAAACAAACGCTACCTAAATCTACAGCTACTTGTAAGAATACTAATAGTTCTTGGTTTGGCATGTCTTTATCGACGCATGATCAAATCCTTTTTAACATTATTGATACGAGAAAAACATGGTTTTTTTAATTCGTTGTTGAATATACAAGTAAACTCCATCGTCCATTGATCCAAATCCAATACACATTGGTAGCATAACATGTGCTTATATCTATGGGCATCCATGCATAATTCATTATTAATTAATTTTAAACATTCTGATTTATCCAGTATGCCATCATGTCTCAAATACAGCAAATCAAAAAGGGTATTACCCAAAACTTTATATCTTATATAAATAAATATATCATACAACCTATCCATTCAAATAACAATCCATTTATAAAATTATTACAACCCATTTAATTTAATAAATATGTAGTTATATAAATATTTTGATTGTTTCTTATTGTAAAAGATTGATCATAGTTAATGAATTAAAATTATGAACACACCTTCAAATATAAACAAGTCAAATGTTACAAACTATACAAACTCGTCCAAATCAATATAAAAACTAATTTTTTTAATGTTTTTTTCCATCAAATGTTATGATTTAAAATATTATTACATATATGTTTGTTTCGCCTTATAAAAGTTTCACATGTATTTGTTTTCATAAATCACTACAAGAAACTGCACTTTTACCAGGGGGTTTGGGAAGTCCGTCGGTAAAAGTAACTTTTACCGGCAACTTAGACGAAAACCTTAGGCAAAAGTTTAGCTTTTTTCCGAAAGAAATGTCGCCGGCAAAAATGAACTTTTGCCGACGAATTTCGTATACGCTCACCGGTAAATGTTACTTTTAGCGACGGGTTTCTTAAACCGACGGCAAAAGTATCTTTAAAAATGTAAATGACATTTGTACCAACAAATTTCACAAACTCGCCGGCAAAAGTTATTTATTATGATTAATATCTTTTTTTCAATTAAATTTTTGCCGGTAGACTTACCAAACTTGCCGGCAAATGTTATTTCATTGTAATTAATAAAAAAAATTCGCTTAAAGTTTTGCCGACGAACTTCACAAAATCGCCGGCAAAAGTGTTTTTATATTATTAACAAAAAAATTCACTTACATTTTTTACGGCAGACTTTATAAATCCATCGGAAATTGTATTTAGTTACATTAATATAAAATTATAAATTAACTGGTCGATTAGTAAATAAAACAATATATAAAATAACACATTGAAAATCTTACAACTTAATGTTTTAAATAATAAAGTTCGGGATATATTATAAACTCATTAAACAATCAAACATAGTTAATAGAAAGAACGTATTAAATATTTTGCTTAGTATCAAAATTTATCCCTTGAAAATGAAAGAACCTAAAAAAGTGTTAAAAATTAATGGGATGACAAAAAGAAAGCCAAATAAAGAAGTTAGGATTTTGATATTTTAAAAGATAATTTATAGAATGAAATCTAATATGGATGTGTGGTTTTAATCGACTCATAAGGTTTTAACACTAATTTTTATAAATAATAAAGAAAACAAATAAAAAATATTATATAAAAAATAAATAATTAGAAAAAAAAAGACTTAATTTAGGGGCTTAAGAATTAAAATTAAAAATATAAGACAACATTGTATTTCGATATTAAAAGTAACCAGATAATTAAAACAATTAAATAATTATCTTGAAAATGTAAAGATTTTTATATAATTAACTTTTTTATTAAATTAAGTTATGATAAAATAAATAAATGACAAGAATTTTATGAAATTAAGAAATTAGTAAAATAAGAATTTAAAACTCCCTTAATCAAAAACCGCTGTTATCGAGATTGAGAAATTTATATAATTAAGAAATTATAGAAATAAGAATTTAAAACTCATTTAATGAAAAACTTGCCACCTATCGGGATTCAAACCTGGGATTTCAATGAAGAGAAAGCATTTTATCCAACTGAGTTGCATGACGTTTTCTTTAAATTAGTAGACTTTTCAATTTATATTATTATCATACATATAAATTAAAAAAAATCGGAGGCCCAATACAACGACACATGTTTGAACACCCTCAGGAACGACCCTGACCAAATACGACCAATTGCCCATTACAACCCAATATGATACATTATTATCAGCAAACTTACAGTCCAATATGATGCATTATTACCCATTACAACCAATTATCATCTAATATGAGTATATGACTCATTGTAAACCAATTTGACCACATAAGGTCCATTATTACCCAATATGACCCATTACAACCAACTATCATTCAATATGACTCATTGTAAACCAATATGACCAAATAAGGCCCATTATTACCAAATATGATCTATTACAACCAACTATCATCCAATATGACTAATTGTAAACAAATATGACTATATAAGGCCCATATTATTATCCAATATGACCCACTACAACCAACTATCATCCAATATGACTCATTGTAAACCAATATGACCAAATAAGGCCCATTATTACCCAATATGACCCATTACAACCAACTATCATCCAATATGACTCATTATAAACCAATATAACCAAATAAGGCCCATTATTACCCAATATAACGCATTACAACCAACTATAATCCAATATGACTCATTGTAAATCAATATGACCAAATAAGACCCATTATTACCCAATATGACCCATTACAACCAACTATCATCCAACATGACTGATTGTACACCAATATGACCAAATAAGGCCCATTATTATCCAATATGACCCAGTACAACCAACTATCATCCAATATGACTCATTGTAAACAAATATGACCAAATAAGGCCCATTATTACCCAATATGACCCATTACAACCAACTATCATCCAATATGACTCATTATAAACCAATATTACCAAATCCCATGATTGTCATGTGTTGTTTCAATAGTTGTTGCCAGCTGCAATAAGGCCGTTGTTGACTACAGAAGTTCGAAAGGCAATTACTGAGTTGTGCTTCTTGATTAAAAAATTATGTTCTCGAACTTTAAATGTTATTGATCTTGAGAAGATGCAAAATGACATAATAATTATCTTGTGCAAGCTAGAAATGATATTCCTAACGGTATTTTTTGATATAATGGTCCACTTATGTCTTCATCTTCCCAACGAGGCAATTCTTAGTGGGTCTGTACACTTTAGGTGGTTGTACCCAATTGAACATTCAATGGCAGTATACAAACGATATGTCAGAAATCAGGCACGCCCTGAAGGTTCAATTGTTGAAGCTTATGTGGTGAATGAGGCATTAACCTTTTGTTTAATGTATTTTCGGGGTATTGAAACTCGATTTAACAGACCCGAAAGGAATGATGATCATATTCACTCTCGTCCAACACGAGAATATTTGATTTTTAAGATTGTCGGTCGTCCATTTGGAAAACGAACAACTTTGCCTCTAGATGCACGATTGAAGAGAAAAGCAGAGTGGTACATCTTGAATAATTGTAAATTGAGGACTACATAAATCAACATATGAATGAGTTGAAACGACGAGGTGGCTCAAATCTGCAACGTCAATAAGAAGATTAGTTTCCTGAGTGGTTCAAAACTCGAGTGAGTATTCTAATTATTTATCCTAAATAGCAATAAGTTATAAATGTGGTCTTATTAAGATCTATTTTTTGTATTTGTAGATCAATCAACTATGTCAGTCAACACCTTGTTAGGTATCCAATGAATTGTACGCTCTAGCAAACAAATCAAGTTCCACCGCATTCCCTTATCCTGGAATAACTGTGAATGAGGTGAAATATGTTATTCATAGTCAAGATCTGAAGCTTAAAACTCAGAACAATGGTATTATGGTTCCGAGCGTTGATGGTGTAAATTATTATGGAGTGCTGGAAGAAATTCTAAAACTGTTGTACATGATAGGATGTAGTGTTATACTTCTCAAATGTAGGTTTGACACGAGAAGAAATAAAGAAGATCCAATTTTCACAAGTGTTTACGTCAAAGACGAATGTTATAAGGATGATCCGTTCATACTTGCATCTCAAGCAAAATTGGTATATTATCTTAATGATGACAAAAATGGGGATAATTGGAGACTTGTGAATACTTATATTCCAAAGAATGTGTGGGATTTTTCAGATAAAGATGTCAAAGAAACTGCCATCTCTAGTCATATACCAATATTACAAGAAAATAATTCTTCCGAACTACAATTATGGGTAGAGCTTCCGATATTAGATGATGTTCGATATGATCGTGATGATGTCAATTCAACTGAAGTAAATAATGTTAATGAATTATTGCGCACAACTCCTACTCAGTTTGTTGTTGATGATGACGATGATGAAGAAAATGCGGGCAAGTATGAAGATAATGAAGAGGATGTACTTGTTGATAGTGATAGTGATTAATTCGGTCATGATTAATGATTTTTATCTTATGAGTTTAGTTGAATCAAACTGATAAAATAAGATTACATCTCAAGTTAAACTCCATTCATTAGATAATTGTTTAAAGTTATGTGTATCATTTTGATTCTTCATAATGTTTTTCACGTGCTTTTTTGTTAGTTATTTGATTATTCATGTCATATACGGTTTTAATTGGAAATACCTTCTCATATATGTTGCTTTTTAATTAATTTTCTAATCGCGTTTTCTAAGTACATGATCTTAGTCTTGGACTATTGGTTTGACCACACATATTGACATAAAGATTTTAGTCCATTTTTAGGCCTAGTATTACGATGAAAACACTAAGATACCCTTTGACAAACTTGACTTTATGATAGTATTGTTGTTGTCCAGCATACATCTTCCGACTTCAAAGTCAATTTAGACTCGAATGTAGCTGTAATTTACGAAAACTCCAACCATAAAATGTGTAGATTGGTTTGTTGGCTTTCCAAAAATGTCTTCAATCACCTCTGTTGGTGTCTTGAACGGTGAGATATGAGAGAAATACTACAGCTGCGCAGATCTGTCCAACAACTTCCTTCCGACTCTGTTTGTTTATTTTGTCCCTTTAATGCATCCAAAGTAAAACAATAAGTATGGAATAATTGTTAATAGACATTGTTGTGAATGATTTACATTTTAAACTCTTAGATTTAAAGTTTTATACATATAGACATACATATACATGCTGACACTATTATATAATGTTTAATTGTGATATGAACATATATAAAGCAAGCTTCAGGATCAACCGGTACAGGTAAGAGAGTTCGAGGAGCATATTATGGTGTTGTTATTGAGAAGGAGATTGCCATGAAGCGAGGAACAGGGGCTACCCATCTAGAAGTATTGTTTGACGCGATGATTGAAAAAGCCATTAATAAGTACGTAAAATGGTTTAACAACTTCACAGTTCATTTGGTGAGAGAAAACGTGTCTCCGAAATACTTTTTCTGGAAGGATGTGCCACTAACAGCCATCCAAATCATTTACCAAAAAACTATCAGTAAGTTGATTACTAACTTTTAGTCTAAGTTATAACTAATCGTGATGATTTGTATATATATATATATATATATATATTCTTTTTATAGGAGA
Source organism: Silybum marianum (assembly GCA_036898165.1). Lineage (NCBI taxonomy): Eukaryota > Viridiplantae > Streptophyta > Magnoliopsida > Asterales > Asteraceae > Silybum > Silybum marianum. The sequence goes on from CM072528.1 coordinate 17,009,060, forward strand.
AATTCCATTTTCCGCTTAACGATGCCATCATTAAGGATTCGATGGACCGAAATGTGCAAAGATATTATTATGAATGGTTGCATGGTACGAAAGAACATTGGCGCAACATTGGTGGAGAGACAAACACCGAGGAGGCGAAAACACAACCGTACAATAATGTATCTCTAGCTAATTGGAAAAGTTATATAATCATTGGTCTTTGGAGCCACAACAGGTAAAACAACAATTATTATACTACTTTTAAACAATCAATTATTTATAATGTTATAATGTTTTCATGTTATAAGCTAGAAGTGAAGGCACTACTCTAGATAGATAATTGCCTAGTTTTAAAGCAAGTTTTGTATTAATCTCAGTAGCTATTTTTATTCCGCTGCAAACTCTTGAGATCATTTTGACTTTCAGACTTATGTATTCGCTATTTTTAGAACAATGTCGTGAGTTGCCATTAATTTTAGATTGTGGTTGTTAGAGTATCGATTGCCTCAAACTCAAATTTGATCTCCTTCCATACTTCACAAACATCATGAATAGTTACGTACTTCAACGTGTATACAAAAGATCTTCAATATTCATGCACCACTATAATATTCATGCATCACCATAATATTCATCATTAATATAAAATATCACTATAACATTAATCATGAATATCCATATACGAACACGTATGTACAACGTCTTAAATATTCATAAATCGGTATGATATTAATCATTGATAGACATTTTCACTATAACTTTCATATGATTACACATATTATTCCTTATGAATATTTATATATGTTCACGTGTATACAACAATTTTTCAATATTCATACATCAGTATGATATTTATCATAAATATACATTTTCACCATAACATTCATCATGATCATATGTACTAATATTTATGTATATAATAACGCTAGTATTCATATCACTATGATATTTATCATAAATATTAATTTTCACCTTGATGCATATAGATACTATTCATTAGTAATATATTATAGTCTCAACCCTACATACTCTAGTTTTTCATTTTCTTTATTAGGTTCTTGCTTAATCTCGATGAGTTTCCGGTCCATTTCGATATAAGCTGAAAGTGGTAGGTTATGGTTTTACAATTACAAACACACAATAAATCAACCGATAGGTTCTCAACGAGTTTAATTGAAATTCAATTAATAGAATGATCGTTCTTTATTCAAAGTATCCATTGCCTCAAACACAAATTTGATCTTCTTCCATACTTCACAAGCATCAGCAGATTCAAGACTCTATATGGTAGCCTCACAGATAATTTCATTACACTCAGTAGCAAGATCAAGTTCTTCATTACGAACTTATACACATGCTTCTTGTAACACCCCGTCCCGCGTGGTGGAAGAAGGAAGGTGCCACAATTAGGTTCACAAGCTTGACATAAGATAATGGCTTATCTTTAGATCCGCCATCTCCTTAGCTCTCATCCCCAAGTCCCATCCCTATCAGCCACTTAGAATCTGCCGAGGAAAAAGAAAACCTCGGCTGAGCTTAAGGCTCAGTGAATAGATAATAATAATAATAATTTAGACCATGAATATGAGATAATTAATCCAAAAGGAATTCATAACGATAAATGACAATTCAAAGGAAAATCAAGTCAAATAAATGGCCCAAAAGGATGTCAAGTCAAGCAACTGGATATCAAATCAAATGACTGGCCCGAAGGCATATCAAGTGAAACAACTAGCCCGAAGGCATATCAAGGGTTCGAAAATCAAACTACATCAAAAGATGCATCGTTCCTGAAGGATGATCAGTCCATTCAGGCATAACTGAGGAAAGGGGTGGGGCACACACAATCAATCCTCTCCGTGGATTTAACCACGGCCTTAACATATCTTAACTAGGATCGATCCATACGCCCTCCATTTGACCGGTACCTGGTCAAGCCCACTTTTAAGGACTATACACATGAGGACGCCATGATCGTATAGTCATCATGGATACATCTCAATAGAGGTGCCCTCAATATTGAGTCTGACACAAGAAAGGCTCACACCACAAATATGATCCAACGAATCAAGAGATTAAGTGATTCCATGTTCCAAAACCATAATTCAAATCATGGTTCAAAAAAAACAGAAGTTCAATAGCATTTAACTAGTAAAATGAGAACTTGAAAGCAGTTTATTCAGAATTCATCATAAAGTATTCCAGATTAGGAAGCCTTATGCAAATGGCTATCCTCGTGTCAAAAGAGATAATAATCCGTACCTGGATAGAGATGGTGGAATACAAGGGTCAAATGCCTTTAGTGTTAATCGAAGTCACCTTTGGACTTTCAAGTTCCGATCTTCCAAATCTTCAACTAAAAGATGATTTCTTAGTTTCAATTAGATTTTATGTTAGAAATTCTTGAATGAGAGATTCTATATTTATAGGGTTAAGTGGATAAGAGAATCTTGATTTGTCGTGCTTGCATTGTCGTGCTTCTTGATTTGTCGTGTTTGCATTGTCGTGCTTATAGATTTGTGGTGCTTGCATTATCGTGCTTCTTGATTTGTCGTGCTTGCATTGTCGTGCTTATAGATTTTTCGTGCTTGCATTGTCGTGCTTCTTTTTATTGTTATCATCTATATGTCTGTATCTATATATATATACACATATATTCAAATATTTAAATATTCTAATTTAACCCCTCTATTATAGTTTCGCAACCTTTCGCCCTAATACACTTAAACTTAATATTTTAAGTTAAGCTTAGATTTATCTTATACGAATTATCGGAACACGAGTATTACAATTCTACCCTTCTAAAAAGAATATTTCGTCCCCGAAATTGAGATATGATTAGAGGGCTTATATCGATTAAAGAGTTTTGGGTATTCCCATCGCCTCAAAATAACTTACCATAATCACCCAAAGAACTTCTTTACCTTTCAAAATAAAAACCAAATATTACCAGATTGTGACGCTTTCGCTACGCAACTCTGTTTAAACTCATAAAATACATAATTTCTTAATAAACACAACTTTAACTTAGTAAGAGCCTTCTTCTACCAAAACTATCACAATAAGTATCTTCCTTTTTCAGCTTAACTGTTCTATACCTTAAACCAAAGTTCAAAACGAGCGACCTACATTACTCGTTTTAACTTATATCAAGACTTACGATTTCTAAAACACCTCAAAGGATTCTTAATGGACGAGTATGTTATTCTCAAAATCATCACAAATTTTAAATCCCAACTAAAATATATATTACTTGAAGAATCCACCGGACAAATTCGATCCAATTTCTAAAAGTAACAAAATCAAAAATTTCCACATCAATCATCCCACACAACTTTTGAAACAACGGAGATTTACTTACTTCACAAGAGAAGCCACTCATTCTTACACGGAACTAATCCAATTAACACAACAATCGAACATCATAATCACTCGAAATAATTTTCGCACTAATACTAAGTTAGCTCTATCGGTCTTTCACAACTAACGTCACAGTCTATACTTTCACTATACCTTCTCGAAATCTTAACAATCAATTTCATATCAAATTGCTAACAAATGTAGGCTTTAGATCAACCAGCCAAAACAACTACCAAACGCCTTAATTAGAACTTTTACTAAAGCTTTCCTCGTACTCTCCCAACAATTCAATACACGGGCAAATGATAATTTTATATCTCCCGATAACTTCTTAAATTTGCCATTACGTGATCTTAGTCAAGGATTTGCCTACATTCAAATCAATACTACCATGTTGATTCTCATAACGAACCATCACAAACCCAACTTAATATTCGAATCAGAATACTTACTACTATGTTGACCTTACCCAGGCAGTAAAGGAATCATGAAAAAAATTCTTGAAGCATACCCGTTGCTACTAATGCTTTAAACAAAGTTTCTTCAATAAACCAACTTCCACTTAAGGTTTATCTAAGATATTCAACTTAAATTACTCCAAATCATTACTATAAAAGGTTTATCGTCCTTTTCTTGACGAAATTCCTAACCACTAGCTTGGTTTAATCTCACACAACTTTGAATCCATATCCCAAACCGTCATAAAGCCAACCAACTATAAGGGTTCTCAAGATTTTCCTAATTAAATCATTCTTGGTATTGGCTTGATACTCATACCAATACACTTCTATAGAGAGTCGGTTGTTCCAAACTTAACGATTACACAACTCACAAGATATGACTACATTTAACCTCGAAACTATAAGTCTAAACCAAACATGCAAACCTCGATTAATCAACCTCAATCATTAAATATAATTTCCTTAGAGTTACCACTTATCTTGTAAACACATTGGATTCAATAGGAAATAACCTAAATTACTTCAATGGTTCTTGCCTTCAACATCGAGTGTTAACACTTATTATAAAAATGACTATATTGTAAACGTAGTTATGCCAACAATTACTTCATGCCTGGTTTGCTATGTGTCAAATCCAAATATGGACTTTGAAGTTAACACCTGATATGGGAACTAGAACACTGAATTTATACACCTCAAATGAACGAGCCACCAAAACATTCTTCCTTCATGAGGAATCACTAGGATGGTACCCCCACTAACACATAACATTATGTCAACCAACTAATCCATGAATTCAAATCAATCAAAGTAGATAACCCCAAAACTCTCCGACCTGAGGACTACCGAAATGGAAAGCTCTCTACATTAATAAGCTGGAATGACCCATGAACCCAATACATCCAAATTTCCGTATATGCATTCACTACTGAAAGTCCACGATTACAATAGATTTGTAAAAGATCGCTCAAATCATCCTCTTTATTAATATTGAAACCAAGAACACCTTAAAAAACACACAGTGAACTTTGGGAGTCGATTCTCATATTGAGCCAATCCCTCATTTGAAACTATTTATACTAGAATAGTAAAGCTAGAAATACGGACATTTCTATCACAGCCCTATGACTTTAAGACACGTTATCACAATGCCTATTTAGAGTTTTTGTCCAATTTCTGAATGTCTTTTCAAACTTCTAAAGTCTTCACTTCAGACGTCTGAATATAACACTTCAGACCTAGTACTTAATTAGAATATATTATTGCATCTTCAGACTTCTGAAGATAACTCTGCAGAGTTAGTGCTTAGCCGATTTTTCATAACTCTGAACTCTGAAGTTTGAGTCTGAAGTCTGAATAATGACTTTATAAAACATTTTAATACCTAGGATACTCCAAATCCTAACAACTTCTCAAACTAAAAATCTCGAAATTTAAAATCAACTATAAGTAGGGTCATCGATGTTTCAAATCTCAAAAACTCTTCTAATCCTTAATTACATTTTCTTTCCAAAAGAGGTTTAAATATATGGGTCTAATTAGTTTCTAGATTTTTCAAGTATAAGACGAGACAAGTATGCCAATTTTTAATTTCAAAAGATTTGCCAAACATGAAATATGTATAATCATTTTACGTACAAATAAAACTTTACTACCACAACTAGGTAGTCGTGCAAGGTGGCCATAATGCCATACATATAAAACCAGTTTGAAAGTTGCGTATTTGTTATTCCAATTAAAAATGACAATATTGAAATTATGCTCAACGAACCAATTCAAAGGGATTATTCTAGTTCCGGCATACACTTACTTACGCCATGTATGTAAACCAACTCAAACACTAAATAATTTTTTTTCAACACTCAAAACAAAGTATTGGTATGCCCCTTAACCAAATTGGAAGAATTTTTGTCGCTTTCAAATTTTAGAACCGTCTTACAATATATATTTTAGTAGTTGTAATGTTAGAAAAATAATAGGAGGGAAATAAAAATCATATGCAAATTTTATGCAACTAAATTGATTTAAAAAGTTTCAAAACAATGGGCTACACCATTGAGGGTGCCAACATTCTCTAAAATCATTAACTGACACGTAAAGGTTTTGATAAACGTGAAATAGTTCGTCCAATTTATTTAAAAAATAGTGTGCATACATGTGGTCGAGACCCAAAGTTTTAGAATCACGGTTGTGAAGTCTATTAGTAATATTATTAACCTTAGAAAGCTCAACTATCTTAAAGCAAAAATTCATAACTAAGTCGATTGACCTCAGAAACATCTTCCAAATAATGAAGATTCAATAAACCCATGGTTCAAACTTAACCAATATCCCTGACCCATAATGGTCAGCTTACCCTAATCACTATCTTAAATGTCACTCAAAATGACAATACTACAAACCTCAACTCTTATAACAGTTACTGAATGAGAATTCATTTACTACTCATCAATTGTACATAATTGGCAATTAAGCACACACATATAACTATAATTTCATATTAACACTGCCAAGTGAAAATATGAACGTACTTTACATGATAATTCTTGCTACAATCATCATGATTTTCTAAGCTAGTGTCTCTATCGGCCTCAAGATGTCTTATCTTACGGTGCTTAATCGCAAATTATTATTTCCATTTACTTAGAAAAATGCTAGTTTGAGTCTAGGAATCCTAAATCAATACCTAATTTTTTCAAACTTAGGCTCTAATACCATTTTTGTAACACTCCGTCCCGCGTGGTGGAAGACGGAAGGTGCCACAATTAGGTTCACAAGCTTGACATAAGATAATGGCTTATCTTTAGATCCGCCATCTCCTTAGCTCTCATCCCCAAGTCCCATCCCTATCAGCCACTTAGAATCTGCCAAGGAAAAAGAAAACCTCGGTTGAGCTTAAGGCTCAGTGAACAGATAATAATAATAATAATTTAAACCATGAATATGAGATAATTAATCCAAAAGGAATTCATAACAATAAATGATAATTCAAAGGAAAATCAAGTCAAATAAATGGCCCAAAAGGATGTCAAGTCAAGCAACTGGATATCAAATCAAACGACTGGCCCGAAGGCATATCAAGTGAAACAACTAGCCCGAAGGCATATTAAGGGTTCGAAAATCAAACTACATCAAAAGATGCATCGTTCCCGAAGGATGATCAGTCCATTCAGGCATAACTAAGGAAAGCGGTGGGGCACACACAATCAATCCTCTCCGTGGATTTAACCACGGCCTTAACATATCTTAACTAGGATCGAACCATACGCCCTCCATTTTTACCGGTACCTGGTCAAGCCCACTTTTAAAGACTATACACATGAGGACGCCATGATCGTATAGTCATCATGGATACATCTCAATAGAGGTGCCCTCAATATTGAGTCTGACACAAGAAAGGCTCACACCACAAATGTGATCCAACGAATCAAGAGATTAAGTGATTCCATGTTCCAAAACCATAATTCAAATCACGGTTCAAAAGAAACAGAAGTTCAATAGCATTTAACCAGTAAAATGAGAACTTGAAAGCGATGTATTCAGAATTCATCATAAAGTATTCCAGATTAGGAAGCCTTATGCAAATGGCTATCCTCGTGTCAAAAGAGATAATAATCCGTACCTGGATAGAGATGGTGGAATACAAGGGTCGAATGCCTTTAGTGTTAATCGAAGTCACCTTTGGACTTTCAAGTTCCGATCTTCCAAATCTTCAACTAAACGATGATTTCTTAGTTTCACTTAGATTTTACGTTAGAAATTCTTGAATGAGAGATTCTATATTTATAGGGTTAAGTGGATAAGAGAATCTTGATTTGTCGTGCTTGCATTGTCGTGCTTCTTGATTGTCGTGCTTGCATTGTCGTGCTTCTTGATTTGTCGTGCTTACATTGTCGTGCTTCTTGATTTGTCATGCTTATATATTTGTCGTGCTTGCATTGTCGCGCTTATAGATTTGTCGTGCTTGTATTGTCGTGCTTCTTTTTATTGTTATCATCTATATGTCTGTATCTATATATATATATACACATATATTCAAATATTCAAATATTCTAATTTAACCCCTCTATTATAGTTTCGCAACCTTTCGCCCTAATACACTTAAACTTAATATTTTAAGTTAAGCTTAGATTTATCTTATACGAATTATCGGAACACGAGTATTACACTTCTAGTTTCAAACTTAAATCTCAAGTTTACATAAAAAATATGGTTTATTTTAGTTTTATCTTTTCTCCCACCTTTAGAAGAATCGGTCTTGATGGGAAATAAAGGTGGTCGGTTGTCTTGATTGATCTATTTAGGTTGTTGTTTAGTCTCCATTGGTCTTGATCGATCTCGATTGATTCTGATGGGTTAACGATCAGTCTCGATGGGTTCTCGTGGGTTCTCGGCCGGTCTTCATTGGTTCCTAATCAATCTCCATGGGTTCTCATACTTCTCGATAAAAGCTGAAAGTGGTAGGTTATGGTTTTACACACACAAACACATAATAAATAATTTAAAGGTTCTCGATCGATCTCGATGGAAAATGAAGGTGGTGGGTTATGGTTTTACGCACAAACACATCATAAATTAATCTAAAGGTTCTCGATCAGTCTTGATGGAAAATGAAGGTGGTAGATTATGGTTATACACAAAAACACAAACCGAATCAAGGGATGGGTTCTCGATTAATCTTGATTGGTCTCGATCGGTCTTGATAGTTGTTAGCTTACGTTGATGAAGAATGTGGTTCCAGGGAAAAGACTTATGGCGTTGAAGAAGGTGGTTTAGGTTTACAGACTTATGATGTTAAAAAGGTGATGTCAAGCTACAGATTTACGATTGTCGAGTTGTTATATAGCCGTAAACGTACGTAAATATTAATAATGAATATATATATATATATATATATATATATATCAAAGAAGATGAAATGCTCTTTTTTTGATTAAATTTGTTTGATTAAAATCTTATTTATTTTTAAAAGATTTTAGGTTAACAATTAAAGGGGTAAAGCTTTAATTACAAAAATGAAACACAAAATCAAACAGTTTAACATTAAAAAACGAAAATGAAATCTTTTTACCTCTAAACGCATTAACTAATCATTTTAATTACAAAATTATTTAACGTGAGTTTTTGAATCAAGTGGAGATTAAGGACCAAGATTTTGGATGTGTGTTGGTTGGGTTGGATGGTTTGTAGCAATTATATAACCAAACCTAACTATGGCACTTTGAAAAAATCTAACTCAACCCAACCCTTGCGGTTCGGGACAGGATAGGTTGGTTTGGGGTTAATAGTATACATAAATTTGATGAATGAATTACGATAAATATTACTAAAAACATACTCAATGAAATTATTACAATCATCCAAATATATATATTTTAATCTTTGCGTCTTATAATCAAATTTAAAAATTTTGAATGATACTTAAAATCATCAATCAAGTACGAAGGGTGGACCTCTCCGACTCCAATGTTGCATTCACTTGCCTTTGTTTATGTTGTTTATAATTCAGCAACAAACTAGTAACAACCAACATCAATTCGACATGGATACCAGGGTTCTGGACTTGATTGATCGACAATTCTACACAGATTTGAGAGAACGAGCAACACACTAGCGACAACAGTATACCTATGTAAGGGCTTATAGTCGATCGAATTTTGGACTTAATTGATTGACTTAGAGCACTGAACTTGATCCATTTTGGGTAGATTCATTTACACATTATTAATATATATGTATATATATAGAGAGTTTCATGCGAGGACGGTAACAATTTACGAGAATGCGAGGACAATCCTCAGCCAATCATTTTTGTACATGAAAATTTTCATGTACAAAATCACATATGATTCATGTACAAAATCATATGTGATTTTATACAAAATCATAAATGATGCGAGCGACTTTCCATGCGACTTAAATGGCCCCAAAAAGTCGCCCGCTACAGTTAGTGCAAAATCAAATGTGATCTTGTACATGAAAAAAGTTCATCGCATTCTCGTAAATTGTTACCGTCCTCGTAAATTGTTACCGTCCTTGTATGAACCTGCCCCTATATATATATAGGTAGTTTGAAATACAAATCGTCTAATTAGTACAAACCGCACAAACCATATAAACCAATTAAATGAGATATTTATGAAAATGATGAAGATCTATTTATTACAATATGGATATTTATAAAAGATAATCATAGTTCATTCATTATAATTAACGCTTTAGACGAAAAAACAATCGTGATATTTATGAAACGAAATATTTTTTAGATTAGATGACTGTTAAGATTGATGTATATAAATGACATTGTTTGTAACTGAAACTCCCTATACAAACACAAACACAAACACAAACATACATACATACACATATATATATAGAGATATCCTCTATATATAGTAGACTAGTATATTACACATAGATAGAAATCAAATTTATCGAAGTTATATATTAGCAGCGGATTGTCGGGTTGGGTTAAGCTAGGCCTAACCCAATTTCAACCCTTTCGATTGACGGTTTGGCGAGTTAGGTTTAGTTGGGTAAATGAACGATTCTCAACCACTCATTTTTATTATAAAATTAAAAAAATATATCTCAAAATAATAACGAAAGGGCAATTTTGTCCAAAATTAATTTTACTAAAAATGATTATTTTAAATGAATGATTGAAAATCCTTCTTTTATTTTCTTAAAAACAATTACTTTTATTAAAAATGATTATTTAAAAAAAAAAATTAGAATATCTCAATTACTTTTACTCATGATGATTATTTTAGAAAAAATAAATATCTCAAAATATCATACGCCTTCATTTTGTATAAATAAATTTTTAATAGGGGTTAAATAAAATCCTAAAATATCGAAACTATCATATGACAGTTTTTTCACAAAAAATTGTTAATTTTCATTATAAATATCATATGTGATATTGATAATAGTAAATTTAAGTAAAAAAGAAATAAAATATGTCTACAATATCATATTTGATATATGTATATTATGAATAACGTTTGAAATCACATGTGATCTTATACATTATTAAATGTATTTCGTTATCCGTTACATTTGATTATGTTTCCATTTTTTTCTTTTAACGTTTAGTTTTAAATCAATGTTTTCACGCTTTAAATCCATACGTGATTAAGAACTTCTGAAAATCGCTTTGTTCTTTTAAATTTACAAAATTCTCATTTGAACCTCTCTCTAATTATATATATATATATATATATAGGGTTGGGTTTCGGTAAATAATGAAGTTATGGTGAGAAGGGTAAGAAGAGATATCTCCTCTTGGATGCACATTAGGATAAGATGCACCAAGATGACATACACCAAGATGCACCGGATCAATTCTCGTATCAAATGCAATTCATGGGTGGGTTTGAAATTAAAAGTGATTAAGGGTCAAAATCTCTTTTTACGCTTCTCTCCTTAACTTCACTTCTCACATGATCTAATGCATATATATATATATATAGGGGAAGGTTCAAATGAGAACACTCCCAATTTAAAGGAACAAATGACTCATTTGGGACCACATATGATGTGGGTCCCACCAATAAAAATCATATATGATTCAACGGGGCCCACCATTGAAAATCATATATGATTTTTTATTGGTGGGACCCACATCATATGTAGTCCTAAATGAGTACTTTTGTTTCTTTAAATTCACAAAGTTCTCATTTGAACCTCTTCCTATTATATATATATATATATATAGGGTTGGGTTCACGTGAGACCAGTCTGTTTTCGTGAGACCCGTGAGACCACATTTTCATGCTTTAAACTTCACAGCAAATCACTATGAAGGTAAAAAAATATTCGAATCTTGACAGCAAAAACCCTATGAATGTTATTTTCACAGTATTTTGATGTGAAATTTCAAGTGTAAAAAAATGGTGTCACAAAAACATCGAATTTTTTGTACCTTCACAGTGATTTGCTGTTAAGTTTCAAGTGTAAAAATGTGGTCTTACGGGTCTCACGAAAACAGACCGGTGTCACATGATCTTAAGTATATATATATATATATATATAAAGGTTCATGCGAGAATCGTAACAATTTAAGAAAACAATAAATCTTTTTTCATGTGCAGAATCACATGTGACTTTCTACTAACATCAAAAAAATGACACGGTCGACTTTTGCCGCGGGCTAAGTCGTAGGAAAAGTCGCGACCAATCAGATATGATTTTGTACATCAAAAAAGTTTTTATTTTTTTCTTAAATATTTAGCGTTCTCGTATGAACCCGTCACTATATATATATATATATATATTAAAACTAGATCAAACGAGAAGACGATCAATTTTGAGAAGGCAAGAAGTTCGAAGATCACATTCAATCACATATGATATAAAACACGTAATCACATGTGATCCAAGTCGTGTTTGACCATCCCTGCAACTGTTGATCGTGTTGACCAAGTCGTCCACGTCTTTTTCAACATGTTATATCACATGTGATATTGAAACTTTTTATATTTTCACAATTAACTATCTTCTCGATCGTTTGATCTTGCATCTTCCCTCTGTATATATCCATCATTAACTATATTGGTATTAGTATAGGATGTTTTCACAAGTTCTGGAAAATAACACTAACAAATTAAAATTTATTTAATATGTTTTCATGTGATAATGTTAAAGGAAATTCTATAGAAATTGTAATACTACTATTTGTTTATTGGTTTAAGTAAGACTTACAGTTTGTAAGGAATTTCTTTTGAAAACATTACATCATGCCTTTTGAGGTAAATGGAAAAATCATTATGTATATTGTCGTTAATTTGTAGAAAGTAAATAAAGAAAAAGATTTATATGAGAGAAGGTAGGTCCTCCGACAATCTGTTGGCATGATGAGGGGTTAAGTTCCAGTTTAACATTTTAGTAATTAGTTCCATGTCATATCATGGGCACTGGGTTATTATGAGACCAACCAATTTCCACCATATCCAACTCTTAAGTATTATATTTTAAGAAAAAGTTAAACTTTTAAGTGCAATGTCCTAAAAGTCACCTTTGGAATTTGAAAACTCTAAAAAAGCTTATTATATATACCACAAATTAAATAAAACCAACTAAAGTTAAAAAATGAATTAAATAAAACCAACTAAAGTTAAAAAAATGGATTGTTTATAGGTGAAACAATACGTATGAAAACCAAAAACTCGTGAAAGCAATCAAAACTATTCAAGGAGTTTGGATTTTAATCAAAACATTTTTTGATGTTTCATCTGTAAAACAACAGTATATATATATATATATATATATATATATATATATATATAGAGAGAGAGAGAGAGAGAGGGAGAGAGAGAGGGAGGGAGAGAGGAATGTTCAAATGTGAACTCATAGTTGGTTGTGAAGGTGAGGACAAATGAGAGCACGACACATGTCATATTCAGACTGAATAACAAAGAAAAATATTCAGACTAAATGTACTGTTACTCAGTCTGAATATTTTCCTTTTTTATTCAATCTGAATATGACATGTGTCATGCTCATTTGTACTCACGTTAACAACCAAATTTGATTTCTCATTTGAACCCGCCCCTATATATATATATATATATATATATATATATATATATAGAGAGAGAGAGAGAGAGAGAGAGGAAAGTTTAAATGCAAACTCAAGTTTGGTTGTGAGCGTGAGGACAAATGAAAGTGCAACACATGTCTGAATGTAGATTATTCAGACTGAATAATGAAATAAATATTCAGACTGAATATAGTATTTATTCAGTCTAAATAAATACCATATCCAATCTGAATATTTTCTTTGATTATTCAGTGTGAATATGACACGTGTCGCACTCTCATTTGTACTCATGTTCACAACCAAATTTGAGTTTCTCATTTGAACCCGCCCCTATGTATAATAATATGTATATATATATATATATATAGGGGAGGGATCATACGAGAACCACCCATCTTTAAGGGAATAAATGGACACCTTGTGAACCACATATGATGTGGGCCCCACACGTTAAAAAATCATATATGATTCAATGGGACCCACCATTGAATCATATATGATTTTTTAATGTGTGGGGCCCACATCATATGTGGTCCATAAGGTGTCCATTTGTTCCCTTAAAAATCAAAAGTTCTCATTTGAACCTCTCCTTATATATATATATATATATATAAGGTTGGGTTCTGAGAAGGGTAAGAAGGGATCTTCATCCTTGGATGCACATTAGGGTGAGATACACTGAGATGAGATACACCGATATGCACCGGAATAATGCCCGTGTCAAGCGCAATTCGTGGGTGAGTTTGAGATTTAAAGTGATCAAGGGTCAAGATTCCTTCTTATGCTTCTCATTATAACTTCACTTTTCACCGAAATCCAATCCTATATAGGTGTGTATATGTATGTATATATAAGCGGGTTTATACGAGAACGTTAAGTATTTAAGAAAGCAAGAAAAACTTTTTTCTTGTACAAAATCATACATGATTCACGTATAAAATCATATATGATTAACCGCGAGTTAACCCGCGACGGCAAGACGTCCATGTCATTTTTTGATATTAGTGCAAAATCTCATGTGATTTTGTACATAATTTTTTTCTTCTTGTTTTCTTAAATTATTATAATTCTCCAATGATCTTTATCTCTATCTCTCCCTCTCTCTACATATATATATATAGAGAGAAAGGGGCAGGTTCAAACGAAAATGCTACCTATTTAAGAAAACAAGAAAACTTTTTTCAGGTACAAAATCATATATGATTCACATACAAAATCGTATATGATTAACCGCGACTTTTCCAGCGACTTAACTCGCGGCAAAAGTCGCCCATGTCCATTTTTTCATGTTAGTACAAAATCATATGTGATTTTGTACATGAAAAAAAGTTTTCTTGTTTTCTTAAATATTTAGCGTTTTCATTTGAACCTCCTTCTATAGAGGAAAGTTCAAATGTGAACCTATCTTTGGTTGTGAACATAAAGACAGATCTCAGCCCTTGATCTGAGCCAAATTGAAGCCGTTCTTTAAATGTGGCTTGAGGGGTAAATTAGGCAAGTTTATCACTCCCGCTTAATTCTCTCATCCTTTATTAATCGAAATTTTCTCTGTAAATCGAACTCTCTTTGGAAATCGAATTCTTCTCTGTTAATCGTATTCATTGCTGTGAAGAACTTTAGTAGTCGGATTTTCGATTTCTGAAACTAAATTGTTAATTCTGTTTTTTCAATGGAGCCTGCTTCTTCATCAGGAACAATGTTATGCTTATATTCAGAATGAATATAAGCTACAATTATAGAAACACATAATTTTAGCTTATATTCAGACTGAATATAAGCTAAAATTATACAAACCCATAATTGTAGCTTATATTCAGACTGAATATAAACATGACATTGTGATATCACAATGTTATGCTTATATTCAGACTGAATATAAGCTACAATTATACAAACACATGATTTTAGCTTATATTCAGACTGAATATAAGCTACAATTATACAAACTCACAATTGTAACTTATATTCAGACTGAATATAAAATGACATTGTGATACTAAAATGTTATGCTTATATTCAGACTGAATATAAGCTACAATTATACAAACACATAATTTTAGCTTATATTCAGACTGAATATAAGCTACAGTTATACAAACACATAATTTTAGGTTATATTCAGACTGAATATAAGTTACAATTATACAAACCCATAATTTTATCTCATATTCAGACTGAATATAAGCTACAATTATACAAACCCATAATTGTAGCTTATATTCAGACTGAATATAAACATGACATTGTGATACTACAATGTTATGCTTATATTCAGTCTGAATATAAGCTACAATTATACAAACACATAATTGTAGTTTATATTCAGTCTGAATATAAGCATAACATTTTATGCTTATATTAAGACTGAATATAAACTACAATTATACAAACACATAATGTTAGCTTATATTCAGACTGAATATAAGCTAACATTATACAAACCTATAATTGTAACTTATATTCAGACTGAATATAAACATAACATTGTGATATCACAATGTTATGCTTATATTCAGACTGAATATAAGCTACAATTATACAAACTCATAATTGTAGCTTATATTCAGACTGAATATATACATGAAATTGTGATACTAAAATGTTATGCTTATATTCAGACTGAATATAAGCTACAATTATACAAACACATAATTGTAGCTTATATTCATAATTTTAGCTTATATTCAGACTGAATATAAACTACAATTATACAAACTCATAATTGCAGCTTATATTCAATCTGAATATAAGCATAACATTTTATGCTTATATTCAGACTGAATATAAGCTACAATTATACAAACACATAATTTTAGCTTATATTCAGACTGAATATAAGCTACAATCATACAAACCCATAATTTTAGCTTATATTCAGACTGAATATAAAATGACATTGTGATACTACAATGTTATGCTTAATTCAGACTGAATATAAGCTACAATCATATAAACACATAATTTTAGCTTATATTCAGTCTGAATATAAGCTACAATTATACAAACACATAATTGTAGCTTATATTCAGTCTGAATATAAGCATAACATTTTATGCTTATATTCAGACTGAATATAAATTACAATTATACAAACACATAATTTTAGCTTATATTCAGACTGAATATAAGCTACAATTATACAAACTCATAAATGTAGCTTATATTCAGACTGAATATATACTACAACTATTCAAACACATAATTTTAGCTTATATTCAGACTGAAGAAAAGCTACAATTCTGTAGGAAATAAGTTGCTTGGTGACGACAACGATGAACTGATTTATGTCGAAATTGTTACTTGCTGACGACGACAATGAAGAGATTGATGGCGAAATCGTTGTTTGGGGACGACGAAGATGAAGAAATTGACGAACATGTTATATTTATGATGCTGCCCCTACACGCTAATTATTGTTTAAGCCATGACTCGAGTTTTCCACTTATTTACAAAAATGCCACCGTGCGTTCTGTGCATTGATTTTTTGATCTGATTTTAAATGGATGGCTGAGATGCATCCTCATGTTCACAATCAAAGATAGGTTCACATTTGAACCCACCCCTATATATATATATATATTTATATATAGAGAGAGAGGGAGGTTCAAGGAAAACACTAAAAAAAGAGAAAAATGAAGAACACCCTGGGAGCCCTCTATCGGGACGGTATGTATTAATGCATACAAGCGTTTTTTTGTTCCTACACACCAATGCTTCTATCATTACATATGAATTGATGAATATTCATAAATACATGTTACAAATTACCGGTATGCAACATACCGTCCAGATGGAAAGCTCGTAGGGTGTTCTTTAGTTTTCTCTTTTTCTAACGTTTTCCCTTGAACCTGACCCTATATATATATATGTATATCTAGGGTTAGGTTCAAATGAAAACTCATTAGATAACTAATCAATGGTTAAAACATTAAAAGATTAATTGAGAAGTGATTATGGAAAAAATGAAATTTAAGACACACGCCTACCATCTTTTACTTTTTTTTTTAATTAAAAAACTTTACCTTAATTTTTAAACTAAATTATGTTAAAAATAATTAGTATTTTAATCAAACAAATTACATAAAAAATCGAGCTTCTCATTCTATTCAATTTAATATCTATCTCGATATAATTTTTTTAACGTTTTTTTACGTCAAATAGTATATCTGTGTAACATTCATTATGAATATTTATGCACGTTCATATTTTTACAACAACTTTTTAATATTCATAAATTAGTATGCTATTCATCATAAATATACAACCTAGTTTGATATTCATCATGAATATATTTTCACGTATATTCAATAAATCTTCAGTATTTATACATCAATATGACATTAATCATTAACACACATTTTCATTAAAATATTATCATGAATATAAATATATGTTCAAGAATCTCACAAATTGTGGAATTATCAAATGAAGAAAGGTTCATGCGAGAATCATAACAATTTAAGAAAACAAGAGCAAAACTTTTTTGTATATAAAATTACATGTGATTTTGTACGTGAATCATATATGATTTTTTACATTAAAAAAGTTTTTCTTGTATTTTATGGATGTTCTTGTGTACCGTCCTTTTTAATGATTTTACAATAATTATGTAAGAATCCTTATTGTATAATTTTATGGATGTTCTTGTGTTATTGATGTGTCAATGATGTAACAGGAACAAATATGACATTGAGGTTATTGAAGGTTCAACTACTGTGGATGCTATACCAGTGGCGGACCCACCCTATAGGGAGGGGGGTCCCGTGCTACCGCTCAACTGTGTGTCGTAAGGGTAAAAAATGTCGCGATTCGTAAGTTTTACATGAGGTGCACCCGCTAAACTCTGATGGGTGCTCTGTCTTAAGGGAGCACAACTTTAAAAAATCTATTGAAATCAACAAAAAAAACCTTAAAAATCACTTGAAATCAACCAAAAACCATAAAAAATCACTCGAAATCAACCAAAAACTTTAAAAATTCAATCGAAATCAACCAAAAACCTTAAAAAATCTTTCGAAATCAACCGAAAAACTTAAAAAAGTCCCCGAACGGGGAATTCGACTAAAAAATCCCTCGAAATCAACCGAAAAATATAAAACAACTTTGCGGACATTTGATACAATTTAAGGATGCACCCGCTCGGAATTTTTTTTGGGTCCGCCACTGTGCTATACATGACCTAAAAGAAAGAACATGATATGGAAAAGAAATACTAAATTCTAACAAACAGGATGTCTGATTAGAAAGATTTTTTTTTTAAACAAACTCAAAGAGACTAAAAAAAATGCAATTCTTTCTTTCAAAAAAGAACTACCTTATGAGCAATTTTATGGTTTATCAAATTAATTTGTTAGACAAATTAAAAAAATAAGTTAATTCATAGTTAAACATAATATACTTATAGTTACTAAATATGATTATGAATTTATGATATATGTTTATTATGTTTGTATATATAATTGTTTTTATAAAAACACTAATGTATATATGTTCACAATCATTATGTTGTTTCCGTCTTCACTTTTGACTAAGATTTTCTTTCACAAATTATGATTTATAAATCAATTTGTTTAAATAAGTCAAAAGACTCAAAACGTCATTAAACTTTAAATAAACAAACCTAAAATAGATATGAAATTAAATAAACGAAAGAGAGATATAAAATGAGGGACAAACATTTTGGTGCCACAAGTCTTCACATATATAATCTTTTTATTTTTTCAGATAGACGAAAAATCTATGTACATCTCATTCACACTGATTTCTGTTTTTTATTATCATGATGGAGTGATGGGACCCTCGAACGTTGTTTGTGGGGGTCAAAATGCAAGTAGAAGGGCATAGAAGGTGATTTTACCCTCACCTTTAAAAGAAGTTTAAAATCAAAAATATAATAATGAATTTAAAGATAATTAAGGGAATGCCGACTTGTGAATAATTTCAAAACTTTTCCATATGAACTATTCCTCAAAATGGACATGCAAATTTATCCATTACTCACTTTACATTGTTCATGTGACAAAAGAATTTATGCCATTGTGGAAAATTCGTATAAACATACTTCCATACACGTAGAAGCAGTTATATATATATATATATATAAAGGTTAATGAGAGGACGGTAACAATTTACAACAATGCAAAGACAATCTTCAGCCAATCATTGTGTACATGAAATTTTTCATGTATAAAATCACCTATGATTCACATACAAAATCATATATGATTAGCCGAGAGTTTTTCCGCAGCAAAAGTCGCGTGTGTCATTTTTGATGCTAGTACAAAATCACATATAATTTTGTATATGAAAAAAATTTCATATACAAAATGATTAGCTAAGAATTGTCCTTGCATTCTCGTAATTTGTTAGTACCGTCTTCGCGTGAACCCGCCTATATATATATCACTACAGCAAAAATACTTTTATAGGACGTCTAAAATGAAAAAGTGTCTTAAAAAATATTTTATAGAACACAAGTTTATATTACCAAACCATAAAGAGTGCTATCTAAAATCGTTACAATAGGTTTTTAGTCGTTTCAACGAGTTTTTTACGAGGCTTTTAAAATAAGTGTCCTATTAGCTATTTTATAGGACACTTTTGAAAAATATCCTATAAACCCATATTTTTATAGGACACTTGTGTTTATAGGACACTTATTTTAAAAGCGTCGTAAAAAATTTGTTGAAACGTCTAAAAATGTTCTGTAAACCTATTGTAACGCTTTTAGATAGGACGCTTTATGGTTTGATCTTATAAACTTATTAACACAAACATATGTAAAACAATATCTTAAATTATAATATTTAATGAATTTTTTTATTAAAAACATTATTTTATATTGGTTTTCCCCCTTGGTTTCCAAAGTTTTTATATATATATATATAGACTTGGGATCACTTGAGACCAGCCTATTTCCGTGAGACCCGTGAGACCACCTTTTTATACTTGAAACTTCACAACAAAAACAATGTGAAGGTAAAAAAATGAACGTTCAAAGTGTTTTTGCTATAAAGGTAACCTTCATAATATTTTTGCTGTGAAAATAGCCTTCACAATGTTTTTGCTGTGAAGATTCAATATTTTTTTACCTTCACAATGTTCTTGCTGTGAAGTTTCAAGAGTAAAAAGGCGGTCTCACGGAAACAGGCTGGTCTCACATGAACCCAACCCTATATATATATATATATATATATATATAGAGAGAGAGAGAGAGAGAGAGAGAGAGATGTAACACCCCTAAAATTGGGAGTTAATTTAAACCAAATAAAATGAGGAATAATACTAAATGAATAGACACCACCCATAGAAATAGGGAGGAGTAATAGAGTTTACGACATCAAACGGATACTAGATGACAACCTATTAATCTATACTGTTATCAAATACAGATTAAGTTCGGGTGTATCTAAATCCTCAAAATAAAACTTCTACGTAACTCTAACTGTACACACGACGATGTACCCCAAAAAGGATGCCTCTACCGGCATCTAGCTCCACTCAATCCCTTGAAGCCCCACTAGCACGATCACCTAATATACATGTCATTTTAAGAAAGAGTGTTAGCCTTAAAGCCTAGTGAGAACAAACAATTCAAATATGGAAAGCTAGTAAAATAAGTGAAAACGGTAGAATCAACATCTAACCAAAAGCCTTTCCATTTATTCTTTTTCTTTTGCATGCGATTTACACCTAACAGATACGCAATTGAGGGAAACATACGGGAGCGACCCACAAATCATACCGATAGAAATCAATAAATCCGTAAGCTCGACCGGATAAAAATCTTTGGCTTACGGATAAAGAGTTCAACCCTAAACGTGGATTTATTACTCAATACCTTTATTACTCAATACCCAATCTGAGCAAGCTCAACCCAAACTAGAATCTTTCACTTGCCCCATCCCCAATATAAAACCGACCATTGTGCCTATGGATCCATTACACTAGTCTAGACATTTCATACATTCAATCCAATGTACTAGTCAATTCTCAATACAAAATCTTTGTATGGTAAGTTCTTGTTCCAAAACTTTCTTTCCAAAATTAGGTCAAAATAGCAATTAGTTCCAAACACCATATTTCTTGACATTAAACTCACAAGAGTGTTTTAAAACCATTTCTTGTACACATTTCATCATTTCAAAGAGAAACCTAGATGACACATTTTGACCTAGTTTACCAAAATCCTTCAAGTATAGAAATACTTGTTTAAACATCATATAGAAGGTAAAATACATCATTTTGACATGTATAGAGTTTTAGAAATGTAAGAATGAACTCACGAGCTAGATTTAGGCAAAATCTAGATTTTATGCCAATATCGAGCTCCATACGGTAAAGACTTTAGATCCTCAATATAAACCTATAGATTCATGATGTAAGCCTTTCAAGAACACCTACATATTTCCCAAAACATACACAAAAGAACCCAAGAGGGAATGAGGGTTGATGGTGTGAGAATCCAAACCCTAGATTCAAGATTTCGGAGAGGTGATCGTACCTTTCAACATATAGGAACCCTAAATAATCAAGTAAACTTTAATCTTCATTGTAACCATCTTAAAGAGCTCTGAAATACGAAACCGTAGCAAAAAGAAACGCTTCAATCGGAGATGTGATGAAGAAGTTATGGTCAAATGAAGAACATCCCGAATTTAACCCCTGGAGGCCGTTGGCGATTGTGACAGGCGATTGTGCCATGTCACAATCGCCGTGCACAATAACCCGTGTCCAAAATCAATATGATGCATCTTCTAAATCTCGGTATATTCGGCGCGATTCTGACAGGTGATTGTGACACTGTCACAATCGCCGGGCACTATAGCCTGGGCCGTTTTGAGGCGTTTTTCCCACTTTTCACCCATGTTGATCCCGCTACTCGTCTTGTGGATGATACCCAATATAATTAAATTCAAAATACTTATCTCATTGATTCTAAGAGTGGAATACAAAGACGACTCGGGATTTCATTTTACCAAAGACCCGATTGATACATTGTGCCATTGTCACTATAGCATGACACACTTGTTGGGACCACCAACCATTTGGCACCACCGGTGCTATTGTGACAGATGCCATAACCTTATGACACAATAGTTAAGACGACCATACTCTTAGTACCATTGGTGCTATTGTGACAGTTGTCACTATCTTACAACATCACTATTCAAACTCTGAAATTAGCTCCTCTTTAATAGACCACCCGGTTCAACACTTTTTTCAACTGGAACAAAAATAAGGGTGTTATAATCCTCCCAACCTTATAAAAGATTTCGTCCTCGAAATCTAGCACTGATTCACAACTTGAAACTACACCCAACGGACATCTTGAATTTTCTAATTTCCAATTCCCTCATAAACTAGATAAACATCGATACGAGAATTTCTTTAATGCTGATATCATTCATTCGTTTCCTTACAATACTCTTTATCCATGAGGGGTGCAACTCTCAAACGATTGCGTTTTCACAACTCAACCGACTCCCTTCTGGTGGGAGTATTTCTACCAAGCTCGAACGCTGACTGGAACCCTTTTTTTTCAAAAGATTACACTCATACCAAACTAGCACAGTGCCGAAGCAATTTCCAACAACGGGGTCTTGGTTACCTCCCAACCTTAATTGACCTATATAATCTCTATCAAACCAGAGTGCCCTTCTCCTTTGCATTGAACTTTCTGATAAGTTCACAAAAGCTCATCCGACTATAACCATACATACCCCTTTGAATCGGGTTACTCACTAACACGTCGACCTTACCCGGGTGGTAAAGGAATCCGGCATAAACAGTTCCGAATAGACCACTACCACATCGATATTTTAACCTCGACTAAACAACGTATTCTTTAACAAATGACTTCAGTTACGGTCTACCTTCATAATCATATTAAACTTCTCCAATAAACATTACCGATCGAAACTGAAACCTCAACTATCGAAGTACGTCGACTCCAACACTTCTCCAAATTCTTAGCAACTCAAAGGATCCCTATTATTTAATACCAATAATTACGATTTATCCTTTTCCAAATCACCACATAAGGTCTTCAACACTACTTGGAATTCAACTGAAGTGCTCCAATCGCTCTAATGCCATATGCCCCTAAGAACAACCAAGATTGGCGTCAAGCCAAACACACCTCGAGATAAGCATTTGCATAAAAAAACCCAAAGACTGATGACACTAGAGGATCATCTCGTAACTAACTTGAAATGACCCAAAAGTCCAATTACTCAGAAGTTCCTATAACCATTGGTCGTTCAGACCGAAGTCCCAAGAGTTGAAAGTGAAATGACTAACACGATCCGAAACAAAAGTCAAAGGCACATCGTGTCTTGAGATGATCTCGTTCACGTACAATTGAGCAAGTTTGACAACTGGACCGGCTTCCCGCATTGCTAAGAAATTAGCACTTTTTGTCGAACGGTCCACCATCACCCATATGGCATCATGACCCTTCGAGGTCCTCGGTAACTTAGTCACAACGTCCATTGTGACATGCTCCCATTTCCATTCCAGTATTTCTAAAGATCGGAGGCTCCCATATGGTCATTGATATTCCCCTTTTTCTTGCAAGCACGTCACACATCCTTCTACATAGTTGGCCACATCCAACTTCATAACGACCACCAATATGTCACTTTCAAGTCTCTATACATCTTAGTGCTACTCGGATGAATGGAATATTTTGATTAGTGTGCATCTTCTAGGAGTAACTCACGGTTTCCCCCGAGCTTGGGCACCCAAATGCGACCTTGAAATAACTTCAAACCACGACTGACTTCCATTAAGAGTAAGTGTTGCTTCACCATTACTCCACTCTTGAGGTTTTCTTCCAAAAGTGCCTCCGTTTGGGATACTTTAATCCTGTCAATCAAACTTGACATCATGTCTATTTGTGTATGCATCGCACGCGTTCCACTGCCATACTCTCTTCGACTCAAAGCATCCGCTATTACATTGGGTTTACCTGGATGGTAAGGAATCCCGCACAACAGTTCCAAACGGATCAACACCACGTAGGTTCTCTAACTTCAATCAAATTAAAGTTTCCTTACAAAATTATAATTTCCTCTTACGTCCTACCTTTACATTCACACTCAACTTTTCCAACGGACATTACCGTAGGAGATTTACCGTCATTTCTATGACGAAACACCATTCACGAATTCGATCCAGGTCAACCCCACCGTAAGCTAAAACTAGAATAACACAAGGCATGACATTCCCTAAAGAACTTTCAAAATTCTTTAGTAATTTAATTGATCCTTAACAAGCATCACCATTCACTATAATGAATTCTCCTCAAGTTCATCGCGTAAAGCTTTTGAATATTTTCTAGAATTCAACTTAGGAACTCCAAATACATCAATGATTCTTGACGTCAGAAAAGTAGGAGTTGACACCTAAGTTTGTAAAAGGTCAGTACCACAAGTATGCCTCGACCGACAGTGTCATCTAAAAGTTGACACTTAATATGAGAAGTTGAATCTCATAATTACCACACTCTAGTACTTGATCCTGTGATTCTTTCCAAACGCGCTGAAACATCCAAAACTATACTCCCCAATGGACAATCCAACAAGTCGTCCTCATTCACAAAAACTCACCAAGATGAAACATCATTATCACACAAACACCAAAACCAGCACTAACCAGACAACTCCTTGAAGCAATCAATCCCATAAACTTCGACCCGAAGGTTAATTAAACAAGAAGACCATCACATAAAATAACTCGGAATAACTCAAAGTCTAATTCCTCAAAATCTCCTTTTTACACCGATTGTTCATACCGAAGTCCCAAATTTTCAAAATCAACTACCAGTCAGCTTATTCGACAATAAATTTCTCATAGACTCAATGATTCTATATCCGTAATGCTTACTGCAACATAGCGTTTACATCCAAGGTTTCCTAATGAGTTCAAGGTTTTACCGGTATGTCCAAGAAAATATGTCAATTTTATTTAATTCTCTATAGTCAATGCGCATCCTCGTTGTGCCATCCTTCTTCTTTACGAACAACACTGGTGCTTCCCATGGCGATGATCTTGGTCTCACAAAACCTTTCTCTAAGAGGTCTTGTAGTCGTGACATCATTTCTTGCATCTCGGATGGTGCTAACTGGTAAGGTGCTCTATCTAATGGAGCGGCTCTCGGTACAAGGTCAATCCGAAACTCTACTTATCTATCGGGTGGCAAACAGGGCAAGTCTTCGGGAAAAACATCCGGAAATTCATTAACAACTTGAACGTCTTCAAGATTTTTCTTTTCTAACTTAGCATCCAGAACATATGCTAAAAATGAAGGACATCCTTTGGTTAGGCAATTAAGTGCCTTTGCCAAAGTCAACAATGCAATTTTCCCTTTTCTTCTTTCTCGTAGACTACCACTATACCGCCATCCGATAACGGGATTCGAACCAATTTCTTGGGGCTTACGATTTCGGCATGATTCTCGGCCAACCAATCCATTCCTATTATCACATCAAATTCTTCTATTGCCATAGGCACAAGATTTAACCCAAACTTATTTCCTTCGATCTCTAACATGCAATCTTTAAGGACATCCGAAACTAAAACTTGTTTACCATCGGCTATTTCCACAACATAAGCATCTTCTAAAATGCTAAAAGGTGTATGAAGTCTTGGGTAGAAAGTAGAAGACACAAAAGGAAAAGTAACACCGGAATCAAAGAACATGAACGAGTATATTCTCTCACCATCTTGCTCCCTTTCTTGAGAGCCCGAAAATTTCTCCACGATACAAATCGATAGCTCTCTCATTGCAATATTCTTCCAAAAACTTCGTTTTGAACATCTCCCAAGTAAGCATAGAAACGATGACGGACCCAAGATTAGCCGTGGTGACATTCAACCATGTTAGGGCCTCGACTCGTAGTATTTGTGAAGCAAACTTCACCTTTTTTCCTTCTTCACAATCACTCAAACCAAACGCTTGCTCGATCTCTCGCAACCACCTAATGCATAATACCGGGTCATCTGAACCGGAGAACTCGAGTGGTTTAGTACACATGAAAGTATTGTATGAACAACCCCTTTTTGTTCTTCTCACTTCTGTCACAAGTGTCTCTTCAGTAATGGGACCTGTCCTGTTATCCCCGGGGCCCACTACTATGTTCTCATCCGTTACAAACATAAAATCAGAGTTAGACAAGCCTAACATAAATACGTATAACACATTCACCAATCATCATAACTATAGTAAAATAAGCATACTCACATAACAATATACCCAAAATAGCATTAGCTACGTGATATTTTGGATATATCACACATATAAGAATTCTTAATACCAAAGTCACATTTCATAGTTAGTGTATTTCCGTCGACTCTAAAGCTCTCCAATCTCAAGAGTGTCTACCCATCCTCACAATTTAATACTTAAAGTCTCAGCTTAAGTTTAAGCATCTTTGGTTCACACCTAGTTCGCTTAAACTAGAGCTTTGGTACCAACTTGTAACACTCCTAAAATTGGGAGTTAATTTAAACCAAATAAAATGCGTAATAATACTAAATGAATAGACATCACCCATAGAAATGGGGAGGAGTAATAGAGTTTACGACATCAAACGGATACTAGATGACAACCTATTAATCTATACTATTATCAAATACAGATTAAGTTCGGGTGTCTCTAAATCCTCAAAATAAAACTTCTATGTAACTCTAACTATACATACGACAATGTACTCCAAAAAGGATGCCTCTATCGGCATCTAACACCACTCATTCCCTTGAAGCCCCACTAGCACGACCACCTAATATACATGTCATTTTAAGAAAAAGTGTTAGGCTTAAAGTCTAGTGAGAACAAACAGTTCAAATATGGAAAGCCAGTAAAATAAGTGAAAACGTTAGAATCAACATCTAACCAAAAAGCCTTTCAATTTTTTTTTCTTTTGCATGCGATTTACACCTAACAGATACGTAATTGAGGGAAACATACGGGAGCGACACGCAAATCATACCGATAGAAATCAGTAAATCAGTAAGCTCGACCGGATAGAAATCTTCGGCTTACGGATAAAGAGTTCAACTCTAAACATGGATTTATTACTCAATACCCAATCTGCGCAAGCTCAACCCAAAATAGGATCTTTCACTTGCCCCATCCCCAATATAAAACCGACTATTGTGCCTATGGATCAATTACACTAGTCTAGACATTTCATACTTTCAATCCAACGTACTAGTCAATTCTCAATACAAAATCTTTGTATGGTAAGTTCTTGTTCCAAAACTTCCTTTCCAGAATTAGGTCAAAATAACATTTAGTTCCGAACATCATATTTCTTGACATTAAACTCACAAGAGTGTTTTAAAACCATTTCTTGTACACATTTCATCATTTCAAAGAGAAATCTAGATGACACATTTTGACCTAGTTTACCAAAATCCTTCAAGTATATAAATACCTGTTTAAACATCATATAGAAGATAAAATATATCATTTTGACATGTATAAAGTTTTAGAAAGGTAAGAATGAACTCACGAGCTAGATTTAGGCTAAATCTAGACTTTATCCCAATATCAAGCTCCATACAGTGAAGACTTTAGATCCTCAAGCTAAACCTATAGATTCATGATGTAAGCCTTTCAAGAACACCTACATATTTCCCAAAACATACAAAAAAGAACCCAAGAGGGAATGAGGGTTGATAGTGTGGGAATCCAAACCCTAGATTCAAGATTTCGAAGAGGTGATCGTATCTTTCAAAGTATAGGAACCCTAAATCATCAAGTAAAATTTAATAATCATTGTTACCATCTTTAAGAGATCTGAAATATGAAACCATAGCATAAAGAATCGCCTCAATCGGAGCTATGATGAAAATGTTATGGCCAAATGGAGAACATCCCGAATTTAACCCCTGGAGGCCGTTGGTGATTGTGACAGGCGATTGTGCCATGTCACAATCGTCGGGCACAATAGCCCGTGTCCAAAATCAATCTGATACATCTCCTAAGTGTCGGTACATTCGGAGCAATTCTAACAGGCGATTGTGACACTGTTACAATCGTCGGGCACTATAGCCTGGGCCGTTTTGAGGCGTTTTTCCCATTTTTCACCCGTTTTGATCCCGCTACTCGTCTTGTGGATGATACCCAATATAATTAACTTCAAAATACTTATCTCGTTGATTCTAAGAGTGGAATTCAAAGAGGACTCGGGATTTCATTTTACCAAAGACCCGGTTGATACATTGTGCCATTGTCACTATAGCATGGCACACTTGTTGGGACCATCAACCACTTGGCACCACCGGTGCTATTGTGAAAAATTCCATACACGTATGGCACAATAGTTAAGATGACCATACTTTTAGTACCATTTATGCTATTGTGACAGTTGTCACTATCTCACAACATCACTATTCAAACTCTGAAATTAGCTCCTCTTTAATAGACCACCCGGTTCAACACTTTCTTCAACTGGAACAGAAATGAGGGTGTTACATGAGAGGAAAGTTCAAATGCGAACTCAAATTTGGTTGTGAACGTGAGGACAAATGAGAGCGCCACACGTGTCTGAATAGAGATTATTCAGACTGAATATACAAAGAACTATTCAGACTGAATAAGCATTATTCAGACTGAATAAATACTAAATTCAGTCTGAATATTTCTTTGTATATTCAAACTGTATATTTTTTTAATGTGACACGTGTCTCACTCTCATTTGTCCTCACGTTCACAACCAAATTTGAGTTCTCATTTGAACCCGCCCCTATATATATATATATAATATAGGACGTTAACAATTTACGAGCATGCGAGGAGTTTTTTTCATGTACAAAATCACATGTGATTTTGCACTAACTGTAGCGGACGACTTTTGGGGGCACTTAAGTCGCATGAAAAGTCGCCCGCATCATTTATGATTTTGTACATGAAATAAAACACTATTGTCTCACTAAAAATGAAATAAAACACTATTGTTGTATTTAAAAGATTATGTTTTTGAATTCATCACCCCAACATGGTGAATTGTGGTCCATTCCATTAAAGTATATATATATATATATATTTACATATATATATGGTACATTAAAATGTGCTAAATGTATGGTACCATATGTATGAAGAAATATTTGATACGGTTTAATAGATAAAATAATAAATAAACATGTTATATTAACATATTTTTGTTATATGATTTCTTTCTAAGGGTTCTAGATAATAATTTGACTATTGGTGTTGATATTTGAAACATATAGGATTACAAGGATAACATAAGGTCGTTGTAGGATTCGATCATATCCCATAAAAAAGTGCATTGTTGACCATAAAAAAGGCTATTTCAGATTTTTCCAGTTGATTTAGATTTAAGGACCTTGGATATGGAACTACACAACTTGTTCAATGAACATGATGATGTTGCAAGGAAGTTTGAACAAGATAAAGATCATGATGAGGATGCTCTAATGGATTTTGATAAGGATGAAGAGCACGATCAGGCTTGTGGTACACTGACCATCGTCAAGGGGTTAAAAACAATCTGAACAACAGAAGTCACTGACTAAAGATGAAAGTCCAAGTTCAAATGTTGGAATGCAAATTGTTCCAGGGTCACTAATTGAAGATGTAGAAACCTGGGACAGTCCTACATCATAGATGGAGATGATAATAGTTTCATCGAATACGAGAAGAGGAAGAACTTCTTTATATTCGACATTCCAATGTTTGATTTGGGCATAAATTTACCTTATAAGGATCTTCAAAGTCCACACCCATTATCAACTATACCTCTTATGAAAAAATGATGTTTTCACTAGACTCAAATGTAAAATCAATATGTGATGCTCCGAAACCTATGAAGAAGGAACTGAGTTAGGTGATTCATTGAGATCTCCTTACGTTAAGAGATGTTTAGATATTGATATAGCAGAGACGGCTACGGAGAAGAAAATATGTTCTTGGATAAATGCGGCTGTAGAACCAATCTGGTATGTATATTCACATTCAGATATAACTTATTCATTTCATAAACTATGAATTACTGTATTTTAAAGTTAATCATACTCCAAATAAATGAAGTGAACCGGTATTCGAGACTACAACAGGGGTGGTGAATTTGAGGGGCACAGTAGAATCCCTTTGTATAAGGACGCAAATATATAGTAATGTCATTGACAGTTGGGTTGCATTACTTAACCATGAGGAGTGATTCAGAAGAAAAAATTCACCGTGAATGTTGTTCATGCACACAACAATACTTGTAAGTATGATACATTGTTTTTTAATATCATATCAAATGTAGTTCAAAAATACATCAGTTATTAATAGTGTTACTTTTTATTAAATAGTAAAATAGACTGAATCAATGCTCGATCTAAACACACACGCGGATGTGAAATTTAAGTTGTTTGTTGACAATAATTTAGCAGCAGTTGGAGGTGATGCAGATCTATTTACATTCAGAATCATTGACTTGGTAAGTTAATTCTTAGTTAGTTAGTAGCGTTGCTTATTTTTTTTTACCTAATATGTCTTGCACAAACCAAAAAAATGTAGTTATTCCTTCCGATAGTTCGAGACCTTCACTTCAATGTCATGGTATTCAGTTTTAAACGACCATCATTTTTTGTATAGACGACCTGCAACAAAATATTAAAGCACCTACTCAGTAGAGGAGATACCAGACATTTTGGTGAGAAATATAAGCACGTATTTACTTTTAGATTTATATATTCATATGCAAACCTTTTAACGTAAGATGCTAATATTGAGCCGGAACATACATGAAACACTTCCTATCGATCCAACATCTGGAAAGTGTTAAACATCCAGTATATAAGGATATGGCTGGATATAATATTGTAAAAATTACAGTGAAGTGGTGCACAATTTTTTTTTCATGACTCCAGGATGTTCTTGATGCGCCATATGGAGTGCTACATGGGATGGTTACCATATAAGTGGAAGCCAGGACTTGATATGGAAGGACAAACCCAAACTAACCAACTGCAGATCATGTGAAAAAAGTACACAACAAAACTTCTCCTATCACATATCAACCTGATGAGGTCATTTGTGATAGAAGATTGTGAAAGGTTCAATGTATTGGATTTCAAAGAAATGATGCACATACTAAATGCGGCAGAGGCAAACAAGGAAAAACGTCTTGGAAGCATCTAGGATCTATAATGATAATACTATTTTGAACATCAGTTTTCCTTGTTTAGGCTGTCAATCAAGTTATTATCGAATACTTTTATGGAACTACTTTATCGTAGCTGGCACACAGGATGATTTGATAATGTTTTTGGGAAATGATGTTTTAGAAAATGATTGAAAGAAGTGAATATAAATATAGTTTTCTAGGTAGATTATCTAATGTCTCCAAATTACATAAATTTATGGGTCATTCAGTTGAACAATATATGAATTGTGATATGGATCTAACGTACGATATGGCATCACATGATATGGTAAAGCTTGGGTGTGGTATCAATGTACAATATGATATTACATTATATCAAACTGTTGGTATGTATCCTGTTTAATGTACATTATTATGTATAACAAAGTATGCGTGGTTCAGATATATATTAGGGTATCACATGTTATGGAAAAAAGGATGTATGGCACAAATGTACATCATGTATCACACTATACAAAATTATTGGTATGTAACTTGTAAAATGTACACTGTTATATGGAAAAAGTATGGGTGTTTTAGATGTACAACAAGGTATCCCAAAAAGTGGAAAACATTAAGTGTTGGTATGTAACTTGTTTCTATGTACATTGTTATATGGAACATGTTATGAGTGGTGTAGATGTACATCAGGGTACCAGATGATATGGAAAAGATTATGTGTGGTATATGCATGTTAACACAGTTGATATGCCTCAAACATGTAAATAAAAGAATCATAATGTCATAAATATATATATGTATAAATACAACCGTTTTACATTTAACTTATGATATGTAAAAAAGGATTGTAATGACCCAAACTCACAAGAACAATAAATCATAAATATAATCCAACCAACAAGTAATAAACCTGATAATCTATTACATCCCAATGTTTACAGCGGGTAAAAACATCCACGACTGAGAAATATTATCTATCAAAGCTTTCCCTTACCCTTAGAAGTTCCCTCTCCAAACGTCTTACCTGAAAATGGTTTTAAATTTTGGAAAGCGAGGGTTAGACGAAAAGATCTAGTGAATTCCCGCGAAGCCGCAATTATAAACAACAGTTTAAAAAAAGGGAGTTATGAAAACTCTCAAATTGCATCATTCATGATAATAGTAGAACCCACACCCTTGTCGCACAATTCCCCATGCGACTATGTATTGCGTTCGCATAATTCCCCATGCGAATCTAAAGAAACACCCCAAGTGGTGTCTACTCAATGTACCCACGAAACGAATTCGAGGTACACTGTGTATAAGCTCCCAAGAGGTTTTCAAGACCTCATGGTACACTACTACTACTATGCATGTCCAAGTCACCAAATTTATATCATGATATAACTCAACAAATCCACCAAGCAATTTAAAAAAAACATTTGAAATATAGCATGGTTATAAGTTCAAATACCATAATCAGTATAGAAATTAAAGCTATTGGCAAAACATGTAGTTTAAAAGTCAAGGGAACTCACCTGATTAGCGACGCTCTGCTCAAATGCCTAAAATGACAACTTGGTCCAAACCGAACAGCTGAATTGGACGTCAAGAAATTGGTGTTAAACCACCTTAAACATCCTAAATTCATCCCTTATAATCCATAAGACGATCCCCTAAACTGTGCCTCGAAACAAGCACTCAACAAGAAACGAGTCGAAACCGAAAAATGCACCCAACAATGAGTTGGGCGACTTGTCCCGTGGCTTGAGGTCGTGGGGCATCCAGGGCAACTTTCTATTGGGCACAAGTATGTCCCTTTTCTTGCACAACAAAGAAATTCGACCTCAAAACACTCCCAAGGTCTAAAACTTTATTTTAAACACCTAAAATCAACCAAATTCAATCCCAATACTTGAGGATTCATCCAAAAACAAACTCAATACTAAACCTAATCCAAAACATAGATTAATCTACCAATTCCCCCAACCAAAAATCCCCAAAAGGAGAGTTTCTAATAAAATGTTGGATTAAACATGAAAACTCAATACCAAAGGGCTTTCTAGATAAGATTCATTGATTGAATCCATCTAAGATACCTTACCAAAACAAAACCCATCCATTTACTCCAAAAAAAATTAATGCTAGACATTCAATCCAATAACTCAATCAAAACTCCATTAATGGAAAATTAATTAAAAGGAGATAGGTTTTTACCTTGAAGAAGACGAATCCCTCAATAGAACTTCAACTTTTGCTCCAAAGCTCTTGAATCTCTAGATGCCTTCTCCACAATTCTTAACCTCTCTAAAACTCTTCTTTACTTGCCTCTCACACATACGCACATAAACACCAAAGCTGAAAATGTGAAATGGTGGAGAAATGAGGAGGTTTCCTTTCCTCTCTACATATATATATATATATATATATATATATACAATGAGCCTAGAGTCCTAAACACCCCCAATCCCGACAATTTCAATCATGTGTCCAATAGTTAATTATTTAAGTCTTAATTATCCTAATTAAGAACTTAGGTTATTACAACCTCTTATCCTTAAATGAATAATTGTCCCCGAAATTCCATCTTCAAATAAGATTGGGGTATATAGTCCTCATCTCCGACTCTAGCTCCCAAGTTTCCTCTTGCCCTTGTGAAAACACCAATTCACTTTTACCAAACTAATTTCTTTGTCCCTTAACTTCTTCACCTTGCAGTCCACAATTGTTTTCGGTTCTTCAACAAAATTCAACTTTGAATCACCTTGAACACCCTCAATTGGCACAATTGAATCCACTTCGGCCATACACTTCCTCAAGTTCGAAACATGAAAGGTGTTATGAATGCCCTTCAACTCTTCCGGAAGATCAATCTTGTAAGGCACTTCCCCACGTCGTTCGTTAATAGCATATGGCCCAATATAACGTGGCCTCAACTTTCCTCTCTTTACAAAACGAACCATGCCCTTCCAAGGTGATATCTTCAACATTACCATGTCCCCAACTTGAAATTCATTGTCCTTTCGTCTCTTATCCGCATAACTTTTCTGTCTATCTTGAGAAACTTTTAATCTTTCTCGGATTTGTACAATCTTATGGACAGTAAAATTGCATAATCTCCGGGCCAATCGACTGCTTCTCTCCACCTCTATTCCAACATAAAGGTGTACTAAACTTTCTACAATACAACACATCATATGGAGCTACTTGAATGCTTTCATGATAACTGTTGTTATGCACGAACTCGATTAATGGCAAATGTCCCTCCCATGATCCGCTAAAATCAATTGCACAAGCCCTCACCATATCTTTCAAAGTTTCAATGGTTCTCTCACTTTGACCATCGGTTTGTAGATGGTATGCGGTACTCATCTTGATTTGCGATCTTATTTCCCATTGGAAACTCTTCCAAAATGTAGATGTAAATCGACTGTCTCGATCCGACACCATGGACAATGGCATTCCATGTCTAACCACTATCTCATCGATATAAAGTTTTGCCAATCTTTCTACCGAACAAGTCTCCTTCATTGGTAGAAAATGTGTTGATTTGGTTAAACGATCCACGATTACCCAAATAGCATCATAACCTTTTGGAGTTCTTGGTAGCTTCATTACAAAATCCATGGTAATATGATCCCACTTCCAAACTGGAATATCCAAGGATTGAAGTTTGCCATACGGTCGTTGATTTTCGACTTTCACATGGAAACAAGTCAAACATTGTTCGACATAATGGGGAATATCCTTCTTCATTCTGGGCCACCAATAAAAATGTCGATGATCTCTATACATCTTGTTGTTACTCGGATGTATAGAATAAGGTGACTTGTGAGCTTCATCCAACACTCTCTTTCTTACTTTCCGCAACTTGGGAACCCAAACTCTACCATTGAAACATTTCATTCCATGATTGTCTTCCGTGAAAGACCACACGAGTCCCACGATTTTCCCTTTCTTGAGGTTGTCCTCTAGAGACGCCTCCTATTGACATTTCTTGATATCCTCAATTAGATCATAATTTTCTTCGGCTCGATAAGCTACAATATTTTATGATTCACCTCTCTCTTTGCGACTTAGCGCATCGGCTACTACATTAGCTTTCCCCATGTGATATTCAATCTTATATTCATAATCCGATAATTGTTCCATCCATCTCCTTTGGTGCATATTCAACTCCTTTTGGTTGAATAAATGCCGAAGGATTTTTTGATCAGTGAACACTTGACATTTTAGTCCCATACAGATAATGCCTCCAAATCTTTAAGGCAAAAACAATGTCCGCCAACTCCAATTCTTGCATGGGGTATCGTCTCTCGTGGTCCTTCAACTGTCGAGACGCACAAGCCTTCCCCTGTTGCATCAAAACACATCCCAAACCGAGTTTGGATGCATCACTATAAACTACAAAATCTTTCGTATCCTCGGGCAATGCCAAGATTGGGGCTCTACTCAACATTCCTTTCAATGCTTGAAACGCTTTCTATTGCTCTTCCGCCCAAACAAATTTAACACTCTTATTTGTTAAAGACATCAATGGAGTAGCTAAACGAGAAAAGTCCTTAATAAACTTGAGATAGTAACCCACCAACCCAAGAAAAATCTTTACTTCCAATGGAGTCCTAGGGGGCTCCCAATTCTTTATGGCTTCAATCTTCGCCGGATCTACTTTTATTCCTTGTTGTGATACCACATATCCCAAAAACTGCACTTCTCTAAGCCAAAATTCGCACTAAGAAAAGTTCTCATAGAGCTTCTCACGCTACAATTATTGCAACACTAAGTGAAGATGCTTCTTGTGGTGTTCTTCCGATTTCGACTAAATTAAAATATCATCTATGAAGACGATTACAAACTTAACAAAATACGGTTGACACACTCTATTCATCAAATCCATAGATGTCGTCGGGGCATTAGTCAAACCAAATGGCATGACTAAGAATTCATAGTGACCACAACGAGTTCAAAAAGTCGTTTTAAGTACATCCTCTTCCTTTACTTTCAATTGGTGATAACCCGACCGTAGATCAATATTCGAAAAGAAATTTTCTCGTTTCAATTGATCAAACAAAGCATCTATACTTGGCAACAGGTACTTGTTCTTGATCGTGACTTTGTTGAGTTCACGATAATCAATACCCATACGCATGGTCCCATTCTTATTTTTAACGAAAAGTATCGGTGCTCCCCATGGTGATGTACTTGGTCGAATGAATCCCTTATCCAAGAGTTCTTGAAGTTGTGCCATCATTTTCTTCATCTCCGAATGTGTCAAACGGTATGGTGCTCGTGCTATTGGAGCAGCTCCGGGCACCAAATGGATACTAAATTCAATCTGAAGGTCCGGTGGTAGACTTGTCAAGTCCTCCGAAAACACTTCGGGATAATCCCTCATGGCATCCACCTCTTCTAGTCCTTCTTTCTCTTGCTTAGCATCAATCACCTATGCTAAATAACTCACACACCCTTTCCTCACACAATGGTTAGCCTTTATCATCGAAATAAGGCTAGTATTCATATCGCATCTATTCCCATAGATCACCACAATTCCCTTATCCGGTAAGTGAACATTGATCAACTTCTTATTGCAAATAATGTTAGCATTGTTCTTGGCTAACCAAGCCATCCCCAAAATAACATCGAATCCTCCAATTGGCATAGGATGCAATTGCAAAGGTACTATATTACCCTCTAGCTCTATGGTACAATCATCAAACACTTCTCTAATTGACACATAGTTATCATCCGCCGTTTCAACCTCAAACGTATGAGCCAATTTCTTAGGCCTCAAGTGCAATAATTTCACAAAGTCGGGTGATACAAAAGAACGATTAGCTCCCGAATCAAATAACATCATGGCACATAAAGAGTTTATCAAGAATGTACCTGTCACAACGTTTGGAATCTCCTCCTCCTACCCAGTAGTCATATGAAATACACGTCCTTTCGGGCGTGCGAGCTCCAACCTATTTTCCTCCACCTTCCCTCCTTGGGGGTTCTTATGAAAAGTTGATCCCCCTTTCTTCAATTGCGAGCAATCCATCATTTTGTGGTCCGATGAACCACACTGAACACAAGAACTTCTCAACGGACAATCTCGAAAGAAATGACCGGGTAATCCACACCGGTAGCACGACTTCGTATCCGATCCACACTCCCCATGGTGTACTCGATGGCACTTTCCACATGGTTTGCTAAAGTATCCTTGACTTCCACGTGACTCGGGTCGAAAGACTTTAGCCTTCCTTGTATCGCTCCCCGCTCCTTCCCACTTCCGTTTATCACCACTTCTCTCGATCACTTGCCTATTCTTCTTTTTCTCAGTCATCTTTGCCGCATCCGCTGCCGCTTGAAAAGTCTTAGGGTTCCTTGTTGTGACCAACTCCTGAATGCTACTCTTCAATCCCCATATATACCTCTTGAACCGATACTCCTCGGTTGGAACATACATCTCGGAAAATCGAGACTTCTCGATAAACTTGTAAGTGTACTCTTGCACCATCATGTTTCCTTGTTCTAGCTTTAAGAATTCTTCCTCCAATATTTTAATCGCCGCCAAAGGGCAAAAATGAGCTTTAAACGTGCTCACAAACGAATTCCAAGACATCTTCTTAGCCGCACCCACTCCTTCTTTGACGGACTCAATATCCCCCCATAATAGTGCATCTCCCTTAAACATCGAGAAAGCATACTTCACCTTGTCTTCATCCAAACAGTTGCTTGTATCAAAAGCTATCTCCGTCTCCCTTATTCACTTCAGTGCCAAAATCGGATCACGCTATCCCTTGTAAGTGGGAAGTTTGCATGACTCAAATGTCTTGAAGCTACAACCCATGGGTGGTTTAGGAACAATTGATGTCACTAGGGTCGATTGAGAATGCCCACCCACTTCAGTCTTGGGTAAGCTAGACCCCTCCATTCCCCCACTTCTTTCACCACTCACGGGGTTTGAGTTTTGTTGTTGCGTTAACAAAGTTTTTAGAGCGGTTTGTCTTTTCCCCATCTCATTAGCAAAGGCTTCTTGAGTCACAAAATCTTGACTCTTGTTTCTACCTCGGCCTCTCCCTCATCCCCGTCCCCATGCACTAACCGAGCTCTCCTCAACCGACAATTTCGGTGCTCCCACACTTCTTCTCTTCGCCTAACACGACCTCTCCCATGACCTCTAGTTGCCAATTCAGACGGAACCGGTGGTTCACGTACCATTTGACTCAAGCTTCTGCCTCAACCCCTTGCTCGTCCCCTTCCCCAAGTTTGAGTGCTCACCACACCCCTTGGTTCCAAAGGCCCATTCTCTTCCAACTCAGACGACTACGGTCCCACAATAGGAGAGAGCTTGATATCTTGCACAAACACATGTAGCAAACATAATATATGGTCTACTAGTAGTTAAATATAATAAATAATCAATCATTCCCCTGTAATTTTTCTGATCTACAAATTTACCACTTAAATCTGCATCCAGTTTTGTTCCAGCGGCCATTGGTGTCTTTATTTGTGCTATTAGACAAATTATACTTTTTAAGTAAACCTTTTACATACTTAGCTTGATTGATGAATATTCCTATGGGAAGTTGTTTTACTTGAAGACCAAGAAACAAAGTTAACTCTAACATCATATTCATCTCAAACTCAGTTTGCATAATAGTCTCAAAGTTTTTACAAAATTTTAGATTAGTAGAACCAAATATTATATCATCTACATAGATTTGAATCAAGACTAAATCCCTACCTTGTTTCTTCATAAATAAAAGTGGTATTTACTGTACTCTTTTAAATCCAGATCTGAGAAGGAATTTAGTAAGGGTTTCATACCATGCTCTAAGAGTTTGTTTTAAACCACACAAGGCTTTATATAGGATCTAGACATGATCAGGAAACTCTTTGATTTCAAAGCCTTTAGGTTGATCTACATACACCTCTTCTTGTAGTATATCATTCAGAAATGCACACTTGACATCCGTCTGGTATACCTTCATATTTTTGTGTGCATCATATGCTAAAAATATCCTGATGGCTTCTAATCTTGCAACTGGAGCAAAAGTCTCTTCATAATCAATAACCTCTTGTTGACAGTAACCTTTAGCTACTAGTCTCGTCTTGTTCTGTTGATCATAACTCCTCTCAATGATTTGAATATGATTCCTTTTGTATACTTAGTGAAATTCCATTGTATAAGCTTTTGTTCATATTCAGCGATAGCATACGCTGATTACCATCAGCGATCGCTGAAGATCAAGGAACAACAATCTTATCTCTGAAGACCTGAAGATCAGCTATCACACCAGAAGACCATTCCGCAAAAGTCGAAGACCCTAGCTGAAGAAAGAGATAATCAGCTAAGTGAACTGAAGCGGTTCAGCGATTATCTATTCAAAGTGTGAAGTTTTGTGAAGCCTCAGCGATACTGAAGTTCATCCTTGAAGATTCAGAATCAGCGATCAAATGAAAGCTTCCTTTACAAGATTAAAGAATGATCTTATCCTCGATGCACAAAATTCAAACCTAATACCTTGTCAGAAAAGGACGTATGAATTGTCTCTTATGCCCCCATCATATATGATATGGTACTGTTCATATTCGGTCAAAAACATGCCTGTCTTATTAGCAAGCTTGACATGTGGCATATACCTTTTATCTTGCATTAAATGCAAACGGGTATAAATAATATGAAGATATCTTCTTCATCTTAATGCATGCTTCCTTCTAACCTAAACCCTCTTTGTTCTTTCTTCCTTCCTCTTGTGCATCAAACTTAGTGTTTCTTAGTTATAATAGAATAGTTTTAAACTTGTTCTTATTCCGCTTGTAACTGTAAATTTATTTATGATATATAAACTCATTTAAAAAGCAAAATTTGTGTGTTTGTATTCAACCCCCCCCCCCCCCTCTACAAACTATTTACTTATTGTTGAACTCTTGTAGACCCTTTAGGGACCAACAAGTGGTATCAGAGCAGTGTTTGCTTCTTTTATCTTTAAAATATTTTTCTTATAAACTATTTTAAAATGTCAAACCCTAATACGAACTACAATGATAATGGATCTTTAGCTAAATCTCCAAGATTTAGCCATGATAATTTTCCATTATGGAAGGAAAGAATGTCTCTGTTTCTAGAAGAATCTGGCCCAAAGATCCCTTACTATCTAGAAAACAGACCATTTGTTCCTACAACTATTGTAGCTGGTGTTCCTGCCACCACTAATACTCCAGCCATCCCTGAAAGGAGTATAATTAAAACTCCTAATCGATGGACTGAAGAAGATAAGAAAGAAATTGCTATTGATTCAAAAGCTAGATCTATAATAGCAATATCTTTACCAGATGAAGTCTATCATTCTGTTATGAAAATGAGGACTTCTAAGGCCATGTGGGATACTCTATGTATCCAATATGAAGGAACCTCTGAAGTGCAAGTCACTAGGTGCATAAACCTTGTAAGACAATATGAGAGTTTTATGTATCATAAAGGTGAGTCTCTTTCTCAAATTCACCAGCGTTTCAACTGTTTGTTGATTGATCTTAAATCAGTAAACAGAGTGTACTCTAATGCTGAAATACTGACCAAATTCATGGAGGCACTACCCGATCAATGGCAGTGTATACTACATGTTTAAAGTTGTCAAAGAATCTTGAAACTCTGTCCTTAAGTTCTTTATATGGAATGTTCTTAAATGAGGAACAATCTCAACTTCTGAGGAAGAACCTCATAAATGAACTCAAAGGTGCCAAAAGTACTTCTTTGGCACTTGTGACTTTAGAGGCAACTCCTCCTAAAAATATTTCTTCTTCCACTATTACCTCCATCACTGAATTAGGCCAAACTGATTCAGAAGATCAACTCACTGATGCTGACATATCTGGGTTTGATAACTCTCTAGCTCACTTAACAAATAATATTAAAACATTCGCTAGAAAGAGCAACTTTCAAAAACCTTCAAATCCCTCTGACTCTGAAAAGCAAAAGACAATGCCTGCTGAGAAAGGGTCAGCTATATGCTTCAACTGTCAGCGAAAGGGTCACTTTGCTATTGAATGTAGATCAAAGAAAGTTGCAGCTCCTACCATCTCCCAGACCTCTGATAAAAAGGAGAAGTATTTGAAATTAAAAAACAAATACAAGGATCTGAAGAAACACCAGCAAAAAGGCAAAGGCCTTATCGCTAAAGAAGTTGATTGGGATGCTGAAGATGACTGGGCCATGACCTCTGAAGAGCCTGGCTCTGATGAGGAAGACCTTGCCTTCTTGTGTCTAATGGGAAGAATAGAGAACGCTGAAGGAGCTACTGAAACTTCTTCCTCTGAGTCCCCTTCTACTCAGGTAACCATTCCCTCTATCTCTTTTCTCTCTGAAAGTGATAACTTGTCAGCTCTCGATGCTATGACTGTTGATTTTTATAATGCTTTAAATGGAAAGATTAAGGCCGAGAAAATTAACACTGATTTATCTGAGCAATTGAAAAATTGCCATCTAAAAATCAAAGAAATTTCTAAAATTGAGGAAACTCTCAAGGACCAAGTCTTTGCAAATCAAACCATAAGCATCGAGAAGCAGCAAGCTATTGCTGATAGGGAAAAGGCTATCGCTGATCTTAAATCTGAAAAGGCCACCATCGAAGGATGGTGTAGGGCTTCTGATAAAGTCAATAAGATCATCAATGCCCAAATACCTATGAAAGTAAGAAGTGGGTTAGGCTTTAACCCTGAAAAGGAAGAATCAGAGAATGATCGTTCCATGCTCAAATTTGGAATGTTTGTCTCTTCTATCCTGATCCTTTTTCTTCAACTTCTTCCTCTTCTATTAAAGAGAAGTTTCCTGTGATAAATTCTAAGAAAGTGATCAAGAACGAGTTTCTTGAACATGTTCCTAAGAATAAGGTCGCTCAGAATAGGAACAAGAAATCCTCTAAGAAGAATTCCAAATCTGGGAAGAAGATCTCTGACTTTTCTCAGAGACCAACCCCCAGAATTAAGATCGATCTCACTCCTAACCCTGAAAAGGTTGTCATACCTCCAAGGACTATGGATAAAGGAATTCTTGGTCCTATTCCTGAAAAAGTTCCTGTTTTCTCTCTGAATTCCAAACCCTTTAAATATAGGAAGTGCTATCACTGTGGTGAAACTACACACATTGCAAGTAAATGTCCTAACGCTACTAGAGCTGATAAACTAGCTCATGGAAAGAAAGTAGCTCAAGCTGATAAATCAGCGAGAGTGAAATCCGCCAAGGTTGCAAAACCCACAAAGGTGAAGATATCCGCTGAAGAGAGTTCTTCAGCTAGTAGCTCCTCCGCCAATCCTTTATCTAACCAAGCAGGACCCATAGTAGTATGGGTACCTTTAAACAATTAATCTTTTGTTGTATGCAGAGTGCCAAAAGTATCTGGTATCTTGATAGCAGATGCTCAAGGCATATGACTGGCAGAAAATCTCTGCTCTCTGATTACAAGAAGAAGTTGGTCTATCAGTGACCTTTCGTGGAAATGGCAAAGGATACACTAAACGTTATGGAATTCTATCCAACGGAGCCACATCGTTTTCTCGTGTTGCCTACGTTGAGGGACTAAAGCACAATCTTTTGAGCGTTAGTCAGTTATGTGACAAAGACTTCAAAGTTCTATTCTTAAAGAATAGATGTGTTGTCACTGACGGTAATGATAAGCTTGCCCTAACAGGCAAAAGAGTGGAAAATGTGTATGTCATAAATATGAATAGTTCTCAATCTGAGAACATGTGCTTTATCTTTAAAGCATCCACTGATATTAACTGGTTATGGCATAAAAGACTCTCTCACTTCAGCTTTAAGACAATAAATGAATTGTCTTAAAAAGATCTAGTCAGACACCTCCCAAATCACACCTTTACAAAGGAATCTCTTGGTTCAGCGTGTGAAATAGGAAAGCTGACAAAAGCCTCCTTCAGGTCAAAGCAAATTTCTTCAGTGACCGCTCCTCTTCAGCTACTCCATATAGATCTATTTGGACCTGTCAATGTCCAATCTATCTCTGGGAAGAAATATACTTTGGTGATTGTTGATGAATACTCCAGATACACATGGGTGTTCTTTCTTCGATCCAAAAGTGATACCCCTGAAATGATAATTTCTTTTATCAAAAGGATGGAAGTGCTGAACAATCTGATTGTTCGTTCCATAAGAAGTGATCATGGTACTAAATTCAAAAACAGCACTCTGGTGAACTTATTTGAAGAAAAAGGCATCTCCCACAACTTTTCCTCAGTAAGAACTCCTCAGCAAAATGGTGTTGCTGAAAGAAGAAATCGAACTATCATTGAAGCGGCTCGCTCAATGCTCAGCGAATCGCATCTACCAACTCAGTTCTGGGCTGAAGCAGTCAACACAGCGTGCTTTACTCAAAATCGATCCCTGATAGTTAAGCGACATAAGAAAACCCCCTATGAATTGTTTCATGGGAGAAGACCTACTCTGAAATATTTCCATATTTTTGGATGTAGATGTTACATTCTGAATGACAGAGATCACTTGGGTAAGTTTGATCCAAAAGCTGACAATGGTATATTTCTTGGATACTCCTCTGTATCTAAGTCCTTCAGAGTCTTCAACAAAAGAAGACAACATGTTGAAGAATCCATGCACGTCAACTTTGATGAATCTCGTCCCATTCATACTTCTCATACTCATGATGATGATGAAGAATTGAATGCTTGGATGAGATCCCATTATGGGGAACCTGAAACATATTTCAGCAATCAACCTCCTGCTGAAGCATGTGATGACGAAATTCCTATAAATCCTTCAAGTGACAATCATCCATCTTCAGGGATGAAGGTTACTCCTCTAAATCAGATTCGTATTGCTGATTTCTCTCTTGGAAATTCCTCTGTGAACAACCAAACTACATCTGAAAATCAATCCCCTGAATTGATTTTAAATGAAGTATTCGTTGCTGGAACAACTAGTCCTATTCCAGAAACTGAAGAACAAGTCGCTGAATCTGCTGTTGATCTCTCTCCTCAACCACCAGCTCAGTGATGGATTGCAAATCATCCAATAAATCAGATTATTGGTGATCCCAATGCAGGTATCAAGACACGTAGAGGTACAGGTAATATATGTCTTTATGTTAACTTCATTTCCCTCTCTGAACCTAAGAAGATAGATCAAGCTATCTCTGATCCTAGCTGGGTTTCAGCTATGCAAGAAAAGCTAATTGAATTTCGTAGAAATAAAGTTTGGAATCTTGTTCCTAGACCCTCTGATAAAACAGTCATAGGAACCAAATGGGTTTTCAGAAATAAGCTAGATGAAAACGGGACTATAATTCACAATAAGGCTAGACTTGTTGCTCAAGATTATAGACAGGAAGAAGGAATTGACTATGATGAGACCTTTGCACCTGTAGCTCGTTTAGTAGCCATAAAACTCTTTTTAGCCTATGCTGCCCATAAAGACTTCAATGTTTTTCAA
This sequence comes from Silybum marianum, assembly GCA_036898165.1. Lineage (NCBI taxonomy): Eukaryota > Viridiplantae > Streptophyta > Magnoliopsida > Asterales > Asteraceae > Silybum > Silybum marianum. The sequence continues at coordinate 17,053,961 of CM072528.1, forward strand.
ATGGATGTTAAAAGTGCTTTTCTAAATGGAAAACTCAGCGAGGAAGTTTATGTTGAACAACCCCCTGCGTTCTCAGACCCTAACCATCCTGGTTATGTTTTCAAACTTGAGAAAGCTCTTTACGGGTTAAAATAAGCTCCTAGAGTTTGGTATGATACCCTTTCTAAATTTCTTCTTAACGAAAAATTTGTTCGTGGAAAAATTGACCAAACCCTGTTTTTAAGAAAATATAAAGGTCATACCGTACTCGCTCAGATATATGTCGATGACATTATCTTTGGTTCCACAAGACCCAAATTATGTACTCGTTTCACTGCAAGAATGCAAAAGCAATATAAAATGAGTGTGATGGGTGAACTAACGTATTTTCTAGGTTTGCAGATAAAACAATCTGACAAAGGAATCTTTATTTGTCAAAGTAAATATGTTAAAGACATGCTGAATAAATTCGAGATGAATCAATGCTCAGCGATGAAGACCCCTATGGCTCCTCCTCTGACTCTGAACAAGGTTCCCAATGGGAAACCAGTCAATGTCACTGCCTATCGAGGAATGATTGGATCTCTGCTGTATCTTACAGCGAGTAGACCTGACATCATGTATTCTATATGTCTCTGTGCTAGGTATCAAGCTGAACCGAAGGAATCCCATCTAATCGCTGTAAAGCGAATCTTCAGATACCTGAAAGGAACTCCAAATCTAGGTCTTTGGTATCCCAAAGGCTTAGGATTTGATCTTATTGGTTATTCTGATAGTGACTTTGCAGGTTGTAAGATAGATAGAAAGAGCACCACTGGTGGGTGTCAGCTACTAGGTGGAAAGTTAATTAGTTGGACAAGCAAAAACCAAAACTCAGTGTCCAATCCACCGTTGAAGCTGAATATGTAGCCGCTGGTAGTTGTTGTGCTCAAATCCTTTGGATGAGAAATCAACTCAGAGACTACGATCTCAAGCTCTCTAAAATTCCTATTTATTGTGATAGTACTAGTGTTATTGTCATTGCTAACAATCCTGTACTTCACTCCAAAACCAAGCACATTGAGATCCGATATCACTTTATCAAAGATCATGTGATGAATGGTGAAGTTGAGCTTCATTTTGTACCCACTGAATATCAGCTCGCTGATCTTTTCACCAAGCCTCTTGATGAAACTAGATTCAATCTACTTATCAGCGAACTTGGTATGTTGAACGCTGAATAATTTCTTATTCAGTGACTTACAACAAGCGATACAAATAAAGCCTTCAAACTTTCCATTCGCTGAACTTTGATTCAACGATATCTGGGCCATCTCTTCAGGTATTATCTTCTAATCTTTATCACTCTTTGATATCTTTTCTCATCAAAGAATGAATCTCTGAAAATAAAACTCCTCACTGACAATCCTTTATTGTCATTGATGAAGACTTTTAAATTAATAATGATATTTTCCTTATGAATAATTATCATTATAATCTTTTAAAAATAAGAAAAAGACACGTCAGACCTTTTTCTGACACACGACGAACCGCGACGTTTCCCTTCCAACTCCTTTCTTGGAACGTGCGGCAGGTCATCATTTCTTTTTCAAAAAGCTAAAACCGTCGTTTAGCACTCCTTTCTTTCTCTCTCCTCTTGCTTTTTAAGCAATTCTTTTGCCTCATTTGCCTCTTTACGCTTTCATCTCTCCAAAGGCAAAAGAACTTTTGAATCTTCAAGCTTTCTCAAGAACACCAAGAACACGCACTTGTGCGTTTTTCTTCTCTTAACACCTAAGGTTTGATCTAAACCTTTACTTAAAACTGGAAACATCTTGTTTCACATCTTCTTATCTTTAATCTTCTTAAAATGCAATAAAAACATATTTTTGGAAGAAAATAAATTTAATCTGGATTAAAACTCAAATATTCTTCTATTTTCAAAACCCTGTTCTAAGTTCTTTCCTTAGAACAGAAGACTTTCTTCTTAAAAGTTTTATCCATTTTTAATTCTTTCCTAAAATAATCTTTTATGTTATTGTTTTTACCACAAGCATTTTGACCTTGTTCATCAAAATACTTTTTTCTTTCAATCTTACATTTTGTATTCTTTATACCAAACTCTGGTTTATACATTTATGTATAAAACCATGATTTATCTCTTCGGTGTTCCCATTTTTCCGACAGAAATGGCCTCTGCAAGTAAGACTGCTGAAACATTTGCTGCTACAACTGTTGACAACACCTTGGTCGCTGCACCAACCTGCCACTTCCCAATGGAGAAAGTTTTCTTCAAATCATGCAATTATATTGCATTGGTTGACATACCCACTGATCGCCCTCACTTCAACGAAGGAGCTACCTTCATCAAGGCGTGCCTGCTGATGTACGCATTTGTCCACAACCCAGTGGGCATCTCCTCTCATCTTCAAGCTCTCTGGTACACGGCTCACTGTACCACGTTCACCACGGACAAGGGGACCGTGCTCTCTGCGATTGGCTTCAAGATTCTAGACCTTGGATACTTCTCCTTCACTGCTGGATTTGTGAGGAAGGCTTTTCGTCTCCCTACACGCGCCAAGAATGTGCAATGGGGCGCTGAACCTACCAAGATGCAGATCGACGCCTTCTTGGACTCTATCGGCTATGCCTGGGAGAATCCATCGCTGAAAACGGTGGGCTCGAAGGTAGAAAAGAAGAGATTGCCTGCTAGCTGGCAATACATCTTTACCCAGGTGATCCAATGCCTTGGGTCAAAGATTGGCTCGCATGACCAAGAGAGCAAGCACTTTCAGGATCTCGCCTTCTCTCTCTGTAACGGCCACAACCTCAACTAAGCTGACTATATCTTCAGCGATATGGTCAGTCGTATCAACGCTGCTACCAGACATCCGGTAATCCCTTACCCACGGTTCTTTGCAACAATTATTGAAGTTGCCTTCGGGGAGGACTACCCGAAGGTCGGTGACAACTCCTTCTCCGTGGTGGGGAAGAAGTCCCTGGACATAGAGGAACGTCCAGGTGATGCTCCTTTCACGCGTTACATGCTGAAAGTGATTGGAGCCCCTCTTTCAGTGTCTACCTCGCTGCCCATCCCAACAGCGAGCATCCCAGACACTGCTGCTGCTAAGAGGAAACAACCAACCGATGGTCATGTAAAGACCATCGCAACCAAACTCAAGAAGCCAAAGAAGATGGTCTCTCAAAAGACCACTCTCTCTGATTTCGGTGTACTACCCACACCAACAACAGCCACAGCCACTTTAACGGTCTCTTCATTCGTTGTTGCTTCATCAGCACTACCTCCATCATCAGCGACTCCGGTCACTGAGGGTGTTATAGCCAGCTCTGCTGAAGCTGGATCAGGTACTACTCTCACAGCCTTCTTAACTTCTTCTATCTCCCCTTCTTTGGTCCTTACCTCAGCACATGACTCAACGATAGTTGTCCCTATCCCTGATAATGCTGAAATGCATGCAATCCAAACCTCAATATTGTTTAGGCAATCTGAGTTTTGGAAGGCCAATTTAAAAGTTCCTCCTTCACTACTACTGATCGGACTACGCTTCAAGGAAATGATACGAAGCTCAAGGACATTCAGTCAAATGTTCGCACTCTGATGGTGCATTGTCTACCTCCTGATAACATTGAGGGGGAGAGATGTGTCAAAGAATTTGCAGATAAACTCATTGCGGAACACAACCGGACGTTCCCTGGTGAAAAGATTTCTCCGTACATCCAGCAAACGGGATCTTCCCTCCCTGAAGGGTTGGCAGCTGAAGATGATGATGATGATGCTGAGGAAGATGACGAAGAAGAAGAAGAAGATCCCATCCCTCATTATGGGGGAATGGATGATGATGAAGATGACGATGACATTGGAAGTGCCTTAGAGCACTTCAGAATGTCTAGGCCTGGAGTCTCTCATCAAGAGCCTTTGGGGGACGGACAACATCCCTCTCATGGACAAGCCGGTCCCTCAGGCAAAGAAAAAGAAGTGGTAAATCTGGATGCCACTATCCCATTATCTGAGGGGGAGACCACTAATAAGGTATCTCTTCCTCTAATCCCTTATTTTATACCTCTCTCTGAAACCCCCACACCTCCTTCACCTACAAAAACTCTCTCTGATAAATCTTCTTCCTCCTCTCCTTTCCTCAGTGATCCACGTCCCCCAAAGGACTCCACTTCATGGAAGGAACCTTCTTCTGAAGAGTAGTTTATGTACATAATAGAAACTGACTCTAAAGAAAAAGAAGACCTTATTCCCAAACGTCGCGTTCAAAAGCCGATCATAAACGAGCCTGAAGAAGAAGAAAGGCGAATAAAATTCCTTAGGGAATTCGAAGCAAGAAGAATAAGGGTGCCTCAAGCTGAACCCATAGACGTTGTACCAATAAGGATGGTAGATGAATTCTACTATCTATCTAGCGAATAGAGGGAACAAGCATCGAAAGCACAACGTATCAGGGATGAGAAGACAAAGCAAACTAAGAATGATCTCGCTTTAGCAAAAAAGTTACTCAGGGAAGACTCTGCTAAAGACAAGGCGGCTAAGGAACAATTGAAAAAGAGTGAAAGGTTCGCTGAAGCTCTTGCTCAGAAAGAACTTGCACAGGTAAACTTGAACGTAGATCCGATCCTCGCTCAACAAAAGATCCTAAGTGCACTATCCGCTGAAGCCACAATTCAGAAAGACAAAGATCTTGACTGGTGCACTGATAGACTAAAATTTCGAAGATCTGAAGCCAAAATCATTCATGCAACTATTCAAGGGCGACACTCCAACAAAGGTGGTCCAAAGGTATATGTAAGAATGACAAGGACAAACATAACTGAGAGAGAAGAAGCCAAGTTCTTAAGGATTTATGGATACACTGAATGGTTAGAAATCAGAGACGCCATTCAGGGTTCCAAATCCAAATTCAAGGATGTGGTGGAAAGAGTACTGGATCAGTTGCTGCAAAGGATGTCACAACATGTGCAAGTTCCCCCTCTCCCTGAGTCATCAAAGAAGAAAAGATCAACTGCTGAAGGTGGTTCAAGCTCTAAAAATGAACATGAAACCAAAGAAATTCTTGGATAATGAAGGGTTCTTAGGAGATGAAGATACGAAGGAGATGAAATCATCTCACTACCTGAACCTGATATGGTATTCTTGGATAATGAAGGGTTCTTAGGACTGTTCAGAAACCAAGAAATTCGCAAGGCCCCATTCTCTCTCATAAAGATCATGCTATGGCGCTGCTGGTCAGATACCCCTCTGATGAATCGACAAAAAACGTTTTATGAGAATGAGCTACAAAGAAGAACTGAGAACATCTCTGATTAGTCATAGGTTTCTATTTCCTTTGTAATATTCCTTCAGTGTACAAGTACTTTACTTTTATTGTTGTAATTTCATTTCCCTGTAATTTCTTCAGATTATATTTAATGAAATTCAATCAGAGTACTTTACTCCATCTATGTACTGAAAAGATCCCTGAAAAAAGTAAAAGGGACAATGAACATAAGAGTTCTATTTTTCTTTAAACTATATTCTTCTCACTGATTTTTCACTTTAAGAAATTAATCAGTGAATGTATTTTATGCTTGTTTACTTGTAAAAATTGTGTTTTCATATCCTTCAATTCAGATAGTAGACTAGCTGAAAAAGATTGTACAGATTAGTACTTAGAAAATTACTTCAAATTTTTCTTAAGTCCTTATTAGTCTCTTAAAGAAATTTTCCTATGTTGCTTCATCATAATCAAATAGGGGGAGATTGTTGATCATAACTCCTCTCAATGATTTGAATATGATTCTTTTTGTATACTTAGTGAAATTCCATTGTATAAGCTTCTGTTCATATTCAGCGATAGCATACGCTGATTACCATCAGCGATCGCTGAAGATCAAGGAATAACAATCTTATCTCTGAAGACCTGAAGATCAGTTATCACACCAGAAGACCATTCAGCGAAAGTCGAAGACCCTAGCTGAAGAAAGAGATAATCAACTAAGTAAACTGAAGCGGTTCAGCGATAGCAGCAATTATCTATTCAAAGTGTGAAGTCTTGTGAAGCCTCAGCGATACTGAAGTTTATCTTTGAAGATTCAGAATCAGCTATCAAATGAAAGCTTCCTTTACAAGATTAAAGAATGATCTTATCCTCGATGCACAAAAGTCAAACCTAATACCTTGTCAGAAAAGAACGTACGAATTGTCTCATATGTCCCCATCATATCTGATATGGTATTGTTCATATTAGGCCAAATACATGGTTGTCTTATTAGCAAGGACAAGCTTCCTATCCAAGCTTGACACGTGGCATATACATTTTGTCTTGCATTAAATGCAAACGGGTATAAATAAGATGAAGATATCTTCTTCATCTTAATGTATGCTTCCTTCTAACCTAAACCCTCTTTGTTCTTTCTTCCTTCCTCTTGTGCATCAAACTTAGTGTTTCTTAGTTACAATAGAATAGGTTTTAAACTTGTTCTTATTCCGCTTGTAACTGTAAATTTGTTTATGATATATAAACTCATTTAAAAACCAAAATCTGTGTGTTTGTATTCAACCCCCCCCCCCCTTCTACAAACTGTTTACTTATTGTTGAACTCTTGTAGACCCTTTAGGGACCAACATATTCCTTACCACTATTCCATTCTCATGCTTTTTTTTTGAAAATCCATTTAGTTCCAATTATGGATTTACCCTTGGGTCTTGGAATGAGCCTCCAGACTTTGTTCCTTTCAAATTGATTTAGTTCAACTTGCATGGCTAGAACCCAGTCTGGATCTTGTAATGCTTCACTTGGTTTCTTAGGTTCTATACTACTTAAAAAGTTTACATATAAGCACTCATTAGCAGTAGCATACCTTGTTTGCACTCAACTTGAAGTATCACCAATAATTTGGTGTAAAGGATGAGCTTTTGTCCATTTGTAAGTGGTTGAACAGATTTACATTGTTCTAATTATCATTATCATCAATAATTTTTTGAACCTCAGGTTTTGGATGAATCTCTGAGTTTATATTTGAGTGCTCCCCCTCAACAATTGAAATTAATTCTAGAGGTTGATCTTCAGGATTTACAAGTTGAGGCTCTGAAATAGGTATTTCTGAAGATGATGGCGAAGCTGTTGGTCCTGAAATATTTGATGTTGATTCAGAAGTTGGTTCAGGATCATCTCTGAGTAAGGTAGGATTTTGAAAATTTGCAGAGATATCAATAGAAACATCAAATAAATCTTGACATAACAAATTTAGTTTATCTTTAACTGATTTGTTATGACGATCAGAAGATAAGGAATTATTTAATCCTGCTTCTGAATCTAGTAATTCAGAATTCTGTTTTGGCCTGAGTTCTGAACTGTCTTGTTCAGAAGTCAATGGTAGTTCATCAAAGGACATATTTTTTCTTTCTATAACAGTTCTGGTTCTCTTGTTATAGACTCTAAAAACTTTGGCTCTTGTTGAATATCCATAAAGATTCCAGTGATAGATTTTTATCAAATTTCCCCCAGATTTTCTTTATCCTTTAATAGAAAGCACTTGCAACCAAAAACATGAAAGAATTTGATATTAGGCTTTCTTTTAAAAATGAATTCATAAGCAATTTGGACAAATCTTTTGTTAAGAATAGTTCTGTTCTGAGTAAAGCAAGTAGTAGCAATGTCTTCTTCCTATAAGAACATGGGTAACTCTGAGTAAGCTAGCATGGTTCTTGCATTCAACTAAAGTTATGTTCTTCTTTTCAACAACTCCATTCTGTTGAGGAGTTATGGCAGCGGAAAAGTTGTGCGATATAACTACAGAGTTGAGATAACAGTCCATCTGAGCATTTTTTTAACTCTATGCCATTATCACTTCTGAGTTTCTGAACAGGGAGTTGTAGAAGAACTTGAATCTTCTTCAGAATTGTAATAATAAGTTCTGGAGCATCAAATTTTCGTCTGAGGAATTCAACCCATGTATATCTTGACTATTCATCAACTATGACCAAGATATATTTCTCGCCACCTAGACTCTAAGTTCTTATAGGACCATAGAGATCCATATGAACCATTTCAAGAGGTGATTGACATGAAGAATTCATTTCAGCTTGTGTGAACTTTTCTTCATCTTCCCTATCTCACATGAAGAACACAGAGAATTCTTCTGAAATTTGATCTTTGGTAATCCAACAACATAGTCATGTTTAACTAGATCATCAATGGATTTGAAGTTTAGATGACACATTCTCCTGTGCCAGAGCCAACCTTCCTCAATAGATGGTTTAGAAATGTGGCCCACGCCTTTTAGTTGATAATCTTCTGTGAAAGTGGCAGTGTAAATATCACCATCTCTATAAGTAGTTAAAGCCTCTTTCTTCTCAAAGTCCAGAATATGACAAAACTTGAAGTCAAAATGAACAATACACATTTTGTCACAAAACTGGCTTATGCTGAAGAGATTATGTCTTAAGCCTTCAACATGTTGAACCTTCATTACAGTAACATCCCCTTTGATGAAAGTCCACTAACCTCTTATATAACCCCAAGCATTGTTTCCAAAACTGACTGTGCCTCCATTTCTTTCAGTATAGTCAGTCAGCAAATCTTTAAATGGTGTTATGTGTTTTGAGCATCCAGAATCTAAGACCCTCACATGACCAACCTGCAGAAACGATTACTTGGTCTTAGGTACCCATTTGAAAATGGGTCATTTCTGATTAGTTACAAAAGAGGGAAGTCTGAATTTTGGTTTCCACTTTCATAAATTTCCGAGAATTGACCTCAGACTAAAGTTCAGATTTTTCTTTAATTACCAATTTCATCACAGATTTGATTTATAAGATGATTGAGCAATCTTGATATGTTTCTTAGTAAAATTTTATTTAGCATCTAAAATTAGTTTGAATAATTGATGTCCACAATTAGCACAGTGAATATTATTTTCAAGCAATTTAATCAGTTTATGACATAAACATGAATGAACAGAATGAAAATTGGCAACAAAAGATTTCTTTTTATTCACTAGTTTCTCATTGTTTATAGCAATTTTATAAACAAAACTATCTAATTTATCTTTTGTTGATAGTCTTGATTCTTTCTTTCTCCAAACTAAAGTGGATTGCTCTGAAAAAAAAATAAGAAATGAGGATTAGTTGTAATTAAGTTGAGTATCTTTGGTTCGACCTGTTTAGATACAAGTTCAGGTTTAGAATTAGAAGTTTGACCCTTTTCAAAGTTTTCAACTCTGATATTGAAATTAGATGATGATACTTCAGAATATCCAGGTTTAACTTGAGATTCAAATTCTGAGTTAGTGTGAATTTTCCAAACATTAGAATCCAAAGAATCCTTAGTACATGGAGATGATTGATTTGTTCTATATTCGTCTTTGAAGAATACTAAATCAAACATCTCAGCAATTAATTTAAGTTCTTCAGATTTATATTTGTCACCTTCTACCATTACTGATTTGGATTTATAAACCATATATCCATATTTGTTAAGCACAACAACAGTAGGATAATCTAATTCATCATCATTTTTAGAATCTGAAACATTCATTAAATCATTGAATCTATCTTCAATCATGTTTTGAACAAAATCATTTAGCTTTGAATGATTTTCAGAGTTTGTATCAGGTGTTAAATCTATTGAATCCTGTTGTGTTAAAAATTCTTCAAATTCATCATCAAATTTGTCAAAACAAATGTTGGATGTATTATGAAATTCTTTTTCAAATTCATCTTTTGAAAATTCTTCAAAATCATCTTTAGAATTTCATCTGAATTATCTTTAGAAATAGTTTCATATTATTTCTCAGAAGATTCAATAGATTTTTCCTCAGAAATGTCTTCAGATTTTTTTGTCTGAAATTTCTTCAGAATGTTCTTTAGAAATTTCCTCAGATTTCTCAGTAGAAATTTCTTCAGAAGTTTTTACTGAATATTCTGTTGTTTTGATTGAATCTTCTGAATTTTTAACAAGATTGAATTCATTAGATTTTTCAGGTTGATCATTTGAAAATAAGTTTTCAGACTTAGCAAACACTTTTTCTATTGGAATTCTTTCAAGCAAGTTTAAATTTACAGTTTTATGTTCTAGACCCTTTTTACCTTCTTCAAAAATTTCATTTTTGATAAATTGTATATAGTTTTGAAGGTGCACTTTGCAGGATTTTATTTTCATTAAAACCAAGTCCTGTTTTGAAATTGCAAAATTTTAAGTCTTTTGCCTGACTTGTCAATAACTTCAGTGTTTACTCTGTTTGACCTCTTTTGAAGTTAAAGTCTTCTAATTCTTTCACCCTTTTGTATGATTCAAGTCTTTCTTTATATTTAAGAAATTCAATTTAATGGACAAAACCTTTTTTTTCCAGCTTTTTCTTCATTTATATCCTTTTTCAAAGTATCTATTTTTTCATATAAAACAGATTTTTCTTCGGATACTTTGTCAAGTAGCTCTTCTGCATTTATGCAGTTCATCTTTGACTTTCCTCTTTGAATTTGTTGACTAAAGTCCTCTCTCCTTTGATTCTTTTCCTTAGTTCCTCAAATTCAGAGTTCATTTTTAAAATCTATCCTTGTAATTCATTTTCAGAAGAAGGATTTACCTCATAATCATGATCATGGAGGTTTCCGAATGATCTTGACACATCTAACACTTTGTAACATAATGAGCAATCTCTTCATCATCCTCATCATTAGTCCAGAACAACCAGTTCTCTTCTTCTTTAGTGAAAAAGACAGGGTTTTCTTCTTTCTTCTTTGAAAGTGCAGCTTTTTGCTCATAATAAGCAGTATTTTTCACTTTCTTTATCTTGCACTCCCTAGCAAAGTGCTCTGGGTTTCTACAACTAAAGCACCTGGACTGTTCTCCTTCTTCCTTCTTAACTTCCTTTGGTTTATAAGTTTTCTCTGTCTTTTTGGCTTTAGGCTTAGCATTTCCACCATTATACTTTTTGTTATACCTTTGATTAAAAGCCTTGGTGAGAAATTCAAGACCTTCTGCCATCTTTTTCATCTCTTCTTCAGATTCATGTCCCAAAAAGTCTTCAAGTTCTGGAATCTCAATGGCTTTAGGAGCCGAAGTAGTCCTTTGAGTGTTCACTTTTTTAGTTAAGAGAGCAATAGATTCACTTACCTTCTTCCTCTCACTCTGTCTAGATTTGATTTTGTCTCTTGCTGATGCAGCACCCCATACACATCATGTATGGTCTTCTTTGACAAATTTCTAGTGACCATATTATCAGTAAAAGTGTCCCACTATGGACCAATATTCTTCAAGAATTTGTTGTTTACCTCAGAATTCTTCTTTTGCACTCCATTTCTCCTTAAATCATTCAGAATATCATTGAATCTGTCGTATGTGTCAGGCAAAGATTCATTTTCCCTAGCTTTAAACCCTTCATACGTACCTATACAAATGTTTAGCTTGTTTTCCTGAGCTTTTGAACGCCCCTGCATTTTGGCTTCTACCTCATCCCACATAGCTTTGGCTAACTTCAGACTTCCAACCCTATTGAAAATCTCATTGGGTAGAACCATAGTGAGTAGTGTTACGGCAGGTCGATCTATCTTCAGTTGTGCTTTTTCAGCAGCATTATACATTGAAGTGCTCTTTTTAATTTTGGTTGCAGGAATCTCAGGGGTGTTTTCAGTAGCTGGAATAGCATTGATCTCAACATAAACCTCCAGTGGTCCATTGATTATTGATTTCATTAGTTCTTCATCAATTTTGTCGAGAAACTAGATCATCCGAATCCGCTACTAATGCTATTCTCCAATGAACAGGACAGGGGGTTTTGTTTAAGATCCGATGGATACATATTCTTTCGACATTCTTTTAGTTTGATCGTAAATTCGATAGTAAGTGATTTGAATTGCGAGATCTGATCATTCGAATAGTGATTGATCAAGATTGACAGATTAAGAATGAATTTGATCGATATCAAGAAACGAATTGAAATCAAGAACAATTGAATGGCTCTGATACCAATTGATATTTCCCGTATTAAATAATGTCAATCAAACAATTAAGAACACAAGAATTTAGGTCAAGGAAGTCGGTTGTGTATTGGATTCAAGAACAGAGTTACAAGATTTACAAGTATGGAAAGTACAAGTATTACGTTCAACTATAAACTGAATAACCGTCTATCTATATATACAGGTATAGAGATGTTAAACTATCTACACACGTGTCTGATAGTCTTCAGAACTTTCCTTTAGAGTTCCTTAGAACTCTGAAATCTTCTCTTCAGACTTCTGAAGTGGCCTCTTCAGAACTTCATGCCTTAGGCTTTTCTTCTAACTTTTGAAGTCTCATACTCATACTTCTGAGACTTCTTCTGAAGATGACTACACTTGTCTTTTCAGCACTAGCTCAGAACTTCTGAACTCTTCATCTTCAGAACTCTGGATCCCTTTGAAGCAACTCTTCAGAATCTAACATCATATATCAAAGAGTTAGCGGAACTTTTGCACTTTTCAAGGAGGGAACATAACAGGATGATAGTGATATGTTCTTCATCAATCTTCAAGACATTGCCTTCATCTTCGTGATCAAATCATCAAGAATGTTGAGATGGGAATTAATTGTTGTACCTTCCTTCAAGTTGTAAGTGAGTAAGGTTATATGTAGGAGATTGTTAGAGAGAGACTTTATGAGGTATAGATATTCTAGCTTGTTCCAAATACCTTATGTGGTTGTCCCCCGAGCTTATCTTCAAGTTGTATTCGTTCAAATATTTCTTCAACCAATCTCTTCAAATCAAAAGATTTTTCAAACAATTAGATTCGTACCTCTAATCTTTTCTATAATCAACTTGTTGATAAATTCGGGTAGTCTTTCTAAGAAGTTTAAATTGGTTTGGATAAAAGAATCAACTACAGATGACTGTGCTGGAAACAAGACAAATCATTTGTTTCTAAGACTGATTTGTCTTGTTTTATGAGTTCTATCAATATGCTTACTAGTCTGAGCCAAGAGAAGCTATGATGTTCAACTTATGGAACAAATGATTTGGTTCATCAGAGGTATGTGAATAAATGGTATGGTATTTACGGTATTTCTGATTCCTCAAACTATATATTTAATGCTAAAGCTAACCTCCAAGGACCCATTAAACGTTGGGTACCAAAATATTTCTGATTTGTTTTGCAGGTATGTCATGTATGTTCTTATTAATATTATTCACATCACATGACGTCATCTTTCAAAAGGTTATGATATATTTGAGGGGGGGTACCACACATTGAAAGTGAATGAATTTTCAACAGTCCATGGTATTTCAATCTAAGAAACTTACTCATGTTCGTTTATTTTCCGATTTATAAATCAATATTCTTGAATAACCATGCATTAATCTTTCTTGACTTAGTTGTTTCCATGTCTCATATCTACGGTGGTAATACACTCGTTTGAAATTCAACACCAATTTTAAAAATTTCATAATGATTTGATTCTTGTTCGATATAATTAATGTCAATTGTTCGTCGCATTTAAACATTCTAATTATTGTTTTCGAAGAATTGTGCTTATTGAGTCATTATGTTTGGCCTTTAAATTTGTTCATTACCATTCCTAAACAAATATTTTATTGTTACACTTCTAGATAAAACAGTCTAGAACTCGGATTTCATATTTTAGCTTCATAGCATATCAGCTATGGGCCAGATCTACATATGATTGACTTATGAATACATCAATTTAAAACATGTAGATTTCTGACAATTTTTCTTGTATTTGTAACATAATAGGAAATATTACATGGGAACAATGTGTGAAATTTAACTGAACTTCTATGCATTACCAGAACCGGTAGGCCTACCCCAAAAAGTAATCCATGAGTGATTGAGGGGTGAAGAGTATTACATCAAAGAGTGGGAGAGATAACTCACACGGTTGAGTAATCTCACTATGTTAAGTGGTAAAATGGAAATGAGAGTTTGGTTACAACTAAGAATTGTATTAAAAAGACAGAGAGTGTGAGAACAGATTTAAAAGAATAACAGAACTCTACACCAACCACTTCTAAGTTGGTCAACCACATCTATTAGCCCATGTCAACCCATAATTATTTGATGACCATCATTGAAACAATCAATTAGCCTACGCCAACTCATGATTTAACCCTACTATCTACTCATTTCTTTCTTAACAAAGAGATGTTTCAATTTTTTACGAGCACGCAACATATAATCTATTCAATCTTTATTTGAAAATCTTGAATATTGAATAAGAAGAAAATTTGTTTCGCCTTCGCACTTCAATCAACACATTGAGTTTGTGGAATATATTTTCACATTTTAAGCGTGAAAAGCATATAGTGCTTAATTCTTTCTACACATTCACGAGTCTTTGTGATTCAACATGCATATCTTTGTGATATTGCCGGAACGGTTTAAGAAGTTAGTTTTATAACTTTACCTCAGTGATAACTTGAAATCCTATCAGAGATTCATAATTGTCAACTCTGAAAATAGGCCACTCAATTGAATTTATTTTGACAGTTGTGCTAATAGTTGATAAATGTGCTTCTATCTTAATCGATTACCATTTTCTGAAAGAGAAATTTGTTCGAAAGAGATCAGTTTTTATGGGGGAGAGATTTACATTGATGAAGATATTTTTATGAGGGGGAGCTAACTTTGGTGTTTGATAAATCCACATTGACTAATTCTTAGATGGTTCATGATGCTTAGGATTCTCCTAATTATTGTAAGCGGGAGAAAGTACAGCCAAAATGTATCAAAGACACATGAAAAATCATGAAGGCATACAAAGAAATGAAGGCATCTAAAGATTCTACTTTGTTAAAAGGGGAGTTTGTTAGTCTTCAAGTATGATTTACTTGAATCCAAAGGGAAGATTGTTTCAAAGCTGCAGATATTGTTTGCTGACAAAGTTTGATCGTCTTCAAAGAAAGATATTGTTAGAGCTATTTGCTAACTTGTTATCTCGAATACAAAGGGAGAGATTGTTAGGTATAATAATATTGTATCCAATATCACAATGTTGAAGACGTGGAAAGTCAAAGTTTGAAGTCAACAAAGTCTACATAGAGCTTACTTTGTACTTTACTTGTTGAAATAGTCAAGGGTATAAATACCTTCTTGTTAGTTTACTTAGTAACTAGTTTATTCATTGTATACGTTTTGTAATAGAGCGTAGAGAAAGAAATATCAATATACCTGATGATTTGATCTATATTGTGTTGATTACATTGTTATCTTATCATTATGGGATTCACAAATGTGGTAAGACCCTATTATTCCATCTCTTCTAACTCTTTCGCTGATATACCAAGGATGAGCTTGTCTAGTTCATGATCAACACGGTTCGCTCAGTTTCTTTTAAGCACCACTTTCATCTTCTACTACCATTTCCCAAAGTCTTTGTTCCCATTCCATCTCTCATCTAAAGTATGGATCCGAAGGATGCATATGAATCTTTAATATAGGTAGAAAAGGTGTTTGATAAAGGATTACCAGAGTTTGTGACTTCTTTAACAATAGCCATCATGTTTCGTCAAGTATGTGTCGTATTGAAATGTTCTAGCAATGCACAAAAAAAAGAACTGGATCAGAGGCAATGAAAAGTGTATGTCTGCCTTTAGGGGCCTTTATAGACGTTTAGGCATGAAGAAGGCTCTTCATGCATGTGAAGAGGCCCTTCATCGATGTGAAGCATAACACTGGTTAAATTAGCTTCATTTTTTGTTTTGTATTACTTTTTTTCAACAATTATAAAATAAATACAAGTTAAGGATGTGTTGCTTAATAGGAAGTAATGGAGTTTGTTGGTAAAATTCCAACAAGTTAGAAAGATCCTATATTGTTTCAAGACAAGCCAATGATGAGTTTAAGTTCATGATCTTTACAAAAATTGAGATACATCTTATGTACTATGTGATTACAATCATGCAATTTATGGTATATCTTATGAATGTTAGGTTACAAAGTATGCATTCATGAATGATTTTGTGATATGCATAAAAAAATTGTTTTTATTCTCGAAATAGTGAGATTGTGCATTTGAGACTGAGCTAATGTTAAGCAAGGCGGGAAAGCCACAATTATGAATGTGTTTTATGAACATGAGTAACTCATCTATGCACTCGGAAACATTATGAGTGATTTACCACCCCACAAAAAAAATCCACGGGGTGAATACAATTTAAGAAGTAATATTGTCATGAAAAGTATATTTAATTATTTATTCATGTGTAGACCTATTTGTCAACCAGTTTGTGTAACATGCATCCTGAATTATCAATTTAGGGACCGTTTATCAAACGCTTACTAGGGTAAGCGTTTATCAAGTCATTTTTAACCTTATCGGATGAATGATGCAAGGACCAAGAATCTTACCCGGTAAAAGTGGTAAAAGCACAGGCAATGACCGAGATTCTTACCCGGTAAGTGAGAATACCGACTCTTACCATGGTTAGTGCTTACCAGGTAAATTGCTGCATATGATATCATTTTAGTAGACTAAAATATTACCTTGTAATGAAGTGATAGTGTTGAATTTTGCTGGTAAGCACTTACCTGGGTATGTTTTGATAAACGATCCATTAATGTAGATTTGACTTACATGTTATCAAAAGTTCATAATCTCGTACAAAACCTTTTACTTTTTATATTTGGTGTGAAATTACATTTTATTTCTCCAGATAAGATACATCCCGAAAAGTTTAAAAGGTACGGAAGGAGAAAGTATAAGATTTCAAAGTCATTAGCGGAAAATTTCAAGTTCTTGTATCTTCTAGTAGTGAACATTACCATGTTTTCTTTCATATACCATGTATCAACCAATTATAATTGGTGCGCAAAATTTTATATCATGTACCATTCAACTATACTTGGTACCAACTAAATTGATACCATCTTTTTTTTTGTTGGTACATGTTGGTACCCTATTGTACCAACATTGCAAAAGTTGGAGTTAAATATTTATTTAAATTAACATCTTTACCAACTTGAAGTAGATGCACTAAAACTATCGAGCATTAACATTAAATGTTGATATGTGTTGTACCACTTATCATATCCCTACATATACAAGCATTCATATAACTTTATATAAAAAAAACATTCACTAATAGTCTATTAAAAGCGGCAATTGAGAGCATGGACGGACTATGGAGGTGTGGACGAGTTACTAAAATTACTAGGGTTAGGCAAGTGAATTCAATTTATATTCTATATATCCATCTGTATTGTAATTTAGCAAAATTCAAAAAAATATAATTTAAAGTTTACAAAATATATTGTATTACTAATAAACTTTAATAAACAAATAAGTCTTTACGGTACGGTATTACCGTGATATACGACTTCTAATACCAAGTAACAACCAAGTTTAGATAGTTGGTAAGATATTACCAACCAATTATATTGGTACCAATTAAATTATATATGTTGGCACGGGAATTGGTTGGTTTGTCTTGGTTCAAAATTGACATCCCTAGTATCTTCATCATACTTAAGAGGGACCGGAGATGTTTAATATTTATATCTTCGTGCACCCCGGGGAATTAATTAGCCGGTGTACTTAAGCTGGCCATGAAACCCATGGTTACCCAAAAAAATGGGTGTCACCTATCACCAATGGAGACTTTCCTTTAAATAGCTCAGAGCCAATATAGACTTTCCTTTGTATAATGAATCATCAGAATCAACCTTGATCTTTTGTTCATATATGAAATTTTCCAAGCCTTTATATAAAACGATTGATTCTCTTTCCGTTTAAATCCCCATGTGACCCAAAGAGAATATTTGTTCGATCATTATGACATCATACAAAACTGATGTAGAAAAACACCTTTACCTTTATGAGAGCCAACTAATTAGGTTAGTTTACATGACTAAGTTTCCGAAAGTTAGCTATTCACTGTTCAGCAAACAAACCATGCATGAACCCTATTTCAATAGAACTATCAACTTCATCGATGGTCTCGGAAATCTACATGTAAAGAGACTGATTGCCGTTTTTGATGAATCTCTTTTCAAGGATTTTTAAAACTTGTCGAGAATTCTCTTTTTCATCGGTCTTTTTTTCTCACTTCGATCTTCCTCAAACACAATAATATTAACAGTATAAGCTTTAAAAAACAAAAACAAAAACAAACATTCAATTTCAACCAACAAAAAGATAAAATGAGACATGTAGACATTAAATTTGGTTCTTTAGATAGTTTGTTTCATAAAAATAGTTAAAATTTGTATACCCATTTGACCATTTCTAACTTGAACCAAATTCATACACCCAAATAATTATTTTCTTTAAATAGGAATATTTTGTGAATTAAAATTTTGAGAATCGAATTGGGGACAATCAAATCATGAGGAAATTGAGGGTGTAAATAATTAGTTTGGATTTGTCGTGGGTGTTCTTTTGGTAATATATATAAATATATATATATATATATATATATATTGAAAATTCAAGAGAAGACAGCTGCATTATTATGATTGTCGGCAGTATTTGCATAGTATTTTAATTTACACATTTTGTGTTTTTTCATTTGAATTTGAATGTAGACACAACTCGATGGTATCTTTTATTAGATTATTATCTTCATCATTTTTAAAATCCCTAATCAATGCTCGTTGCATTTCATTTATAATTAGTATTTAATATTTTGATTCGATTCTTTGTTCGGAGTCTCTTGCAAATGATTGTAGCTTGTAATTACTTCCAAGGATGTTTTCAACGACGGCGTGTTGATATAAAATTTTATATCAACAAAGCCCAAAACATAACCATGATGCCTGTTATAACGTTTTCATGTTTTTTTTATTACATACCTTGTATCAATCAATTATAATTGATACATAAATTTATATATCATATGCCAACCAACTATACTTGATGCAAACTCTTTTTAATTGATACATGCAAGGGCGGAACCAGGATTTTTTTACGAGGGTGGTCCTCTTGTTTTAACCATTTTTTGTGTAAAATCACCGATCGCTTTTAAAGTGGGTCTGAGTCGCTAACATATGGTAGATTTTTTGCTTTGATATAATTTAAGGATATGAAACACCTTTAAATTCCTCTATAAATTAAAGAATTGTTATATGTGTGCGATGGTCGGTATCTTCGTAGTCCAAAACTAACAATTTGAATAGAAATGAACAAGCTGAATCAATTAATTTTTTTCTAATTATAAATTGAATAAAGTTGTTTGAAATGAAATAAGTAAATACTAAGGGGTCATTTACCAAACGCTTACCCTGATAAGTGTTTACTAATAAAATTCAACACTATGAATTATTTATTGGGTAAACTTTTAGTCCACCAAAACGTTATCGTTTGTAATACATGGTAAGAGGAAACTGTGGGAAGAGTCATCGTCCATCGCTTACCGTAAGACTTGCGGTCATTGTGTTCGCTCTTAACGGGTAAGATTCTTGATCTTGCCATTTTCATCCGTTAAGGTAATATGACTTGATAAACGTTTACCCAGATAAGAGTTTGATAAATGGTCCTTAAGTGTTAATCTTAATAAAATAATTTTCCAAATTCATAAGAGTGAGTCTCTATTTTTATCAAACTAAAACATAAACTTAGAATGTAAAATTATAATTAATACTTAAGTGGCTATTAGCTATATGAATTCATTACTTCCAAAAACATATATGTTTCAACATCTTCATTAAATTTTAGGTGTTTTTTTAACAAAAGTGAGGGTGTGCCTGAGAACACCCAAGGCCAAAGCTGGCTCCACCAGTGGACACACGTTGGTACGGTATTGTACCAATATCGCAAAAGTTGAAGCCATAAATTTATTTATATTATCTTTTTTTAACAGAGAATTTTATAACATACTAGCTAGGAGCTTGCAAAAAGAGAAAGATACATACTAGAGCAAACACTGATGAGATTTTGCAACCAACCCACCCAATTAAACTTAAGATTACTACTCCTACTAGTAACCCAAAATAATGAACATGACACAATGTTATCCCAAACAAACGCCTTTTTCGGCTTTTGACTCCTAAACAACATCCCATTACGATACTACCAAATAGCCTAAAGAGTTGTTAGGATTACCGCCTCAAGACAAGTCGTTCTGGTTTCTTCAACTTTAAAGACGCCATCCAAACATTCCAGTAAATAACAAAGTTTAAACCTGGTACATCTAGTTCCCATTGCTGACCAATTTTCTTTTCCCAAATGTCTCGAACCATTTGACGTTCAAAGAACAACTGATCTACCAATTCAGTCTTAACATCATAGACTGGGAAAATTGGAGAATGCACCTTTATTCCTCTCTTGTCTAGATTATCCTTGGGAGGCAGCCTATTCAGACGTAAACGGCAAGCCAAAATAATAACCTTTATCGGTACAAAACGGTTCCACCTTGTCGGAGAAAGATCTGTCACCATCTCTTTGGAATCAATAAACTTTCGCGCAAACACCACTGAAAACACCCCTGAACTATCTTTTGACCGCCACCATCTGTCCCTTTGATTAGATAACACAACAGTTTCCAATAAATCTTTTAAACCCACTATTTAGGAAAAAATCTCAAACCCTCGACCGTTGACTAAAACGCCCGACCAAAGACTTTTCACGATCCCCGAATAATAGCGAAAGACCTAAAGAGCAATGGTCGAGTCAAACGTTCGACGTCGGATGTAAACGTTCGACGACAGATGTAAACGTTCGACCAAGAATATTCTATGTCGGTCAAAGCATCACGAACCACTGGTCGACCAAAAGCTCCAAGTGAAGTCTCCGACGCACGACAGACCTGCAAACGCTCGACGCATGCCGTTACTTTAGGTTCATTATGAGTTAACTATTATCTTTCTTAGCAGGACCGTTGGACGGTTACGATCAAACATTATCAAGAGCATTTATGAAAGAAATCAACATCGACTAATGGTTACAAAGCAACGACAACTATAAATACTAAACCAAGATCACCGAAGAAGGGACATGAACTTTTCTCTCCATTCTCGAAGTCAAAGAACACACCAATAGCTCTCTAAATTTCATACGCTAGTTTAAGTTTTTACACGTATTTTCACTTGTAATCGTACGACCACAGTTTTAAAGGACGACCCCCGTGCTTGGCGTCAGCTTCCCTAGTGCATCGACGATACTAACCTATCGTCCGCGGTGTTTTCCCTCGTCCAATGGTTTTTCCGCGTCACCAAATCCCTCGTCTTCGTTTATTTTTCTTTGTTTTATTTATGTTCGTTAGGAGAATCCTTCCTTTGATCGATCAGGTCCACAAGCACCTCAAGTTTACTTTTGTTAAGTTAATTTTTGGCATCAAAAATTTGGCACCATCCGTGGGACCCGATTAGAGGAATTCTCCAAACAAACCCCGTGTTACTAACGATTCTCTTTTGTTTCTGCAATAGCATACCACGGAGTTAACCCTACCGAAGAAAACCTAAGGGATGAGCTGAACGCTGCAAACCTGCGAATTCAGCAGCTGGAAGCTCAAAGATTTCCTCACGGAGAAACCGTATCCAAGGGACATCCACAAGAGCTCCCGTTTAACGACAGCCCAAGTATGATTCTCGAACCCCCGTCTCTGAACGCCACTAAGCCGGTGAATTGTATTACAGGTAGAACGGACGTCTACGAACTCACCCATTCAACCACCAGTAGACAAGCGCTGCTTCCGACCTGATGAACCTGTCACCTCCCGGGTACGCAAACAAGGGGCGGGCATCGGTTCAGAAAACGCTCACGTCATGTTCGACGCTCGCGACCTGGGTGGCTTGCGACCAAAGCATCATGACGAACTAGTGATCCAGCTGTCAATTGGATATTGTTCGATGAAAAGAGTGCTCGTGGACGGAGGCAGCTCGGTCAACGTAATCTTTCTCAGCGCGCTAAAAGCAATGGGGGTAAACGAAACCGAGGTCACGCGGAAAACAGCGATCCTGGTAGGATTCTGCGGAAATGCCGCCCACACCTTCGGGGAAATCAGCCTCACTATCTATGACAAGTGGAGTCAGCAAATCGACTAGATTCAACGTCGTTGATTGTCCCTATGCATACAACGTTCTCTTGGGGCGACCGTGGATCCACAAAATGAAAGTTATTCCTTCAACCTATCATCAAGTACTAAAATTCCCAACGCCTTGGGGAATGCAGGAAATAAAAAGCGAGCCGAATGTGGACGAGATTTTACAAAACGACCATGAAGCCTCGAGAAAAGCATGTCAACCAACTACAAGACCAAGAAGACTCGAGCAACGATCTACAACTGTCAGAGGTCGTACTCGATCCGAATTACCCTGAACGCAAGGTCCACGTGGGGGCGTCACTTGGATCTGACGTCAAGCAGAAGTTGGGCGACTTTCTACGAACAAACGTCGATTGCTTCGCCTGGTCACATGAAGATATGATCGGGATCGACCCGAAAATCATATCACATCAATTATCTGTTGATCCATCGTTCAAACCCGTGAAACAGAAGCGCCGGAAGTTCTCCCCGGAAAAGAACAAGGTTATCAATGACGAAGTCGATAACCTACTGAAATCTGGCTAAATTCGAGAGGTGAAATACCCAGAGTGGCTAGCAAACGTCGTGGTCGTCAAATAGAAAAATGGAAAGTGGCGAGTCTGTATCGACTTCACCGACCTCCATAAAGCCTGTCCCAAAGACTCGTTCCCGTAGCCCCACATCACGCCATGGTCGACGCAACTGCCGGTCATGAATTGTTAACTTTCATGGATGCATACTCAGGGTACAACCAAATCCTCAGGCACCCGGACGATCAGGAAAAAACGGCTTTCATGACTGACAGGGGGATTTACTGCTATAAAGTAATGCCCTTTGGCCTTAAAAACGCAGGTTCCACCTATCAACGACTCGTCAAACGAATGTTCGAACCACACTTGGGAGAGACGATGGAGGTATACATCGACGACATGCTGGTCAAATCGAAGCAAGCGGTAGACCACGTAGAACACTTACGCCAGTCGTTCGAGATACTACGGAAGTACCAGATGAAGCTGAATCCGGCAAAATGTTCCCTTGGAGTACATACGAGAAAATTTCTCGGACATATGGTGACCCAGCGAGGAATAAGCCAGCCCTGATCAGATCAGAGCGATTCGCGAAATAAAATAACCTCGAAATTTCACGGGCATATGGTGACCCAGCGAGGAATCTTTTCTTGATCGTTCGACAAGTGTCATCTATTCTACAATGTCCTAAAAAACAAAGTTTTTGACTGGACGAGCGACCATGAAACAGCGCTTCAGGCTTTGAAAGACTATATGGCATAGCCACCCCAGCTGTCAAAACCCAAGGACGAGAAAGAGCTTCAGCTATATCTTGCCGTAAGCAAAAACTCAATCAGTGTCGTTCTGGTCCGAGAAGAAGACAAACAACAGTTTCCAATTTACTATGTCAATAAATCCTTACTCGACGTAGAAAAAAGATACACTTCAATGGAAAAATTGCTTCTATCCTTAGTCACTACTGCTAAAAAAATCTGACACCATTTCAAGTCGCATGTTATCAACGTCGTCACCAACTTCCCACTAAAATCCGTTCTAAGGAAACCAGAATTGACGTGGCGGTTGGAGAAATGGAGCAATTACCTCAGCAACTACGAAATAAACTTCAAACCCAAAACCGCGATTAAGTCGCAAGTTCTAGCCGACTTTATTGCATATTTCAGTCCCGAGCTGGAAAATTGACGGCCAAGGAAGTGAACGTTGTACCGATCCAAGACGACCAACCCTGGATGCTGCACGTTGACGGGTCCTCCAACTCGCGAGGGTCAGGATTAGGCATCGTCTTGAGATCCCCACAAGGGGGCACGACGTTCTATTCTGTATCCTGTGATTTCAAAGCCACCAACAATGAAACGGAATACGAGGCCCTAGTCATAGGCATGGATCTAGCATTCGACCTCGGGGCAAAAAATCTTCAAGTTATGAGCGACTCACTACTTATTGTTAACTAAATGAGAGGAGAATTTGCAACGAAAGATTCAAGAATGGCAGCATATTGGCAAATCGCCCTGGATCGAGCGAAAAAATTCGAAAAAATCAGAATTCAACAACTCTCCAGGGAACAAAATACTTGAGCCGACGCGCTTGCCAACCTAGGGTGTGCCTTGGCGAAATCATCATTCGACATGATACCAATAATCCACCTGACAAGTCCGTCGACAGGAAATAATCAACACGATCAGGTGTTGGTACTGGATGAATCGAACGACTAGACAAAGGAAATTCAGGATTACTTATCGAACGACCGCCTGGCGGAAGACAAAATGAAGGCTCGACAAGTCCGATTCAAGGCCTCTAGATATGTCATAATTGCAGGAAGACTCTATAGACGATCGTCTACCAGGTTGAACTTGCGATGCCTCTTTCCCAGCGAGACCCAAAAAAAACTACAAGAAATGCACGACGGAGAATGTGGGAATCATTCTGGAGGACGAAGTCTAGCAAACTGGATCTCGCGACAAGGCTACTACTGGCCTACTCTCCGACAGGATGTCGTAGCATATGTACAGAAGTGCGACGCTTGTCAGCGCCACTCAGGTGGACTCACCAACCTTCTGAATTCCTACATTCATCCCTGGTCCCCTGGCCTTTCATTCGATGGGTTATGGATATTGTCGGCAAATTGCCACAGGCGTCCAGACAAAAGGTATATTTGTTAGTCCTTAGAGATTACTTCTCGAAATGGATAGAAGTCGTCGCTTTTTCTCAAATACGAGATAAATAGGTGATATCTTTTATCCGGACTAACATTATCTACAGATTTGGCGTTCCCTCCGAAATTATGTGTGATAACGGGTCTCAATTCATAAGTGAAAAGACAAGGTGATTCTATGAAGAGTGGGGTATAAAAGTCACGACCTCCACGCCCCACTATCCACAGTCCAACGGACTCGTCGAGTCAAGCAACAAAACGATTATCAATTCACTCAAGAAAAGACTCGGAGCCGCCAAAGGACGTTGGGTCGAGGAGTTGCCCTCCGTTTTATGGGCTAATCGTACGACTCCTCGTACCTCGACAAGACAAACACCGTTTTCGCTAGCTTACGGATGAAGCTGTCCTGCCAATCAAGACAAGCCTGCCAACCGCGCGGCATGCCTTTGTCGAGCAAAATCTGATAGATCTTAGCTACGACGTGGACGCACTCGAAGAACTAAGAGACTCGGCTTACGTCTGATTGGCATCCTAACAGCAATCCGTCGCACGATATTTCAACAAAAACATCAGGAATAAGACCTTCAAGGTAGGAGATTACGTCTTACGACACGTCTTCTAAAACACCGTTTTCGCTAGTTTACGGATGCGAAGCTGTCTGCCAATCAAGACAAGCCTGCCAACCGCGCGGCATGCCTGTGTCGAGCAAAATCTGGTAGATCTTAGCTACAACGTGGACGCACTCGAAGAACTAAGAAACTCGGCTTACGTCTGATTGGCATCCCAACAGCAATCCGTCGCACGATATTTCAACAAAAACGTCAGGATAAACACCTTCAAGGTAGGAGATTACGTCTTACGATGCGTATTCTAAAACACCCAAGAACAAAAACGCAGGTAAGTTATCAGTCAAATGGGAGGGGCCTTATCGAATCACTTCGATCGTCGGAAAGGGCGCCTACCAGTTACAAACCTTGGACGGTAAGAACATCCCATGTAGATGGAACGCAACTCATTTTAAAGAAATATTTCTTTTAAATTATTACACGCATGTTATGTCCTTTCTTTTTGCTTTACTGACTTAAACATCGGAGGGTCTTTGGTCAAACCAACGACCACCCCTAAAGATTTTTGTCGCAGGAACGCACAACCAAAAACGTCGTTGAACCACTCGATCTACTGATTAGAGACTCAATCACCTGAAAATTTTAGGCTTGGTCTTTCAAGAGTCAAAGCGAGTCATTTTTTAAATGGCTCGATCGCTAGAAATAGAATCTCTATTCTCACAAATTTCGTACTGTACGGTGATGCTTATTTCGTTTATCCTTCGAACAAATAGTCAGTCGTTATGGAATGAATCTTTTCATTAAAACTTGAGCGGATTACAAAAACAAGGTGCAACCCAGAACGTCGCCATGATAAGCGAAAATAAAAAGAGAGAAAAACTAGGGAGGCGGAAAACCGGGCAGCGTCGGTTGTGTAGATGGCTCGACGACCCCTTGGGCTCGATCTAACTGGATCCTCAGATCATTGACCTCCTTGGTCTTCTCGAACAGGGCCTCCTTGGCCACCTCCAGCTTAACCTCCAGTGCCCCTATTTTCTCCAAGGCCTCCGCATGATGGCGCCTGTGATCAAAGCTAATGCCCCGTCCGCGCACAAGTTCGCCCCGAGCCGAACTACAGAAGTCATCGGCTCTAGACAGAGCTTCCTCCTCCTCCGCCTGTAAGGCAGATTCGTGCTCTCGCACGACTTCCTCCGCTTTGGAGGCCATGGCAATGACCCGACTAAAGTGACGCCTGGATGGCCAGAAAACATAAGACCGTTTAGCGTCAGTAACGTAAGTACGCACGATCGCTCGAACTCATGTCACACGACGTACGAAATAAATGGAAGTCATGACCCCATCGGACAAAACGTCGGAAAATAATACCTGGAATGGGTTGCCGATGAAAATTCCAGCCATCGGTCTTTTCCCCTCGCCCCACGACGGAGGAAAAGCAGACGCGTGCAAAGGCATAGCTGCCTTCGACGTCTTCGCCCTCTTAGAGCCCTCGGCTCTAGGAGACGGTTCCCCGGGACAGGCCCAACAACCCCCTTCTATTCAAACACCGCCGAGCAGGGAGGATCCTACGAACGACAGACAAGGCCGCAGTTCCTTCTAAAAACAAACACTAGAGAAAATCAGGAAAGCGTGATGAAGATCAGAAGCCCCGACAACGACGATGTCCTCTCCTTCCTCAGTATCATCATCTCCCTCATCCATTGACTCAGGGCTAAACACGGAGAACGCCCGGTTCGGGATCTAAAGAAAGAGCTCAACCTCGGCCGGCGAGTCAGGAAGAGGAGGAATTTCGCACGTCACCAATACGTGAAAAGTATAAGTCAGAACGGACAAATGACACTCGAAAACATAAAGCGAACAGAATTACCTTGCTTGGGCCAGCCGTGGACGATTCATTCCTCATTTTCGGCATAGTCCGACAAGGCAAAATACGAAGGCGCTCCTTCCAACCGCGATCGTTCACCCCAGTATCCGTGATCAGCGCCTAATCCTGACGCCCTCGTACATAGGGGCTATATCGATTGTTGGCATCCGCCTTCACCGCATAAGCTAACAGAAGCTCATGGACGGTAAAAAGGGAACCCAGTCGAGGGTTAACCGGTCAATCATCATCGTAACTCTCCAGAACTGGGGCATCATTTTCCCAGGAGGAATGCCAAATCGGCCCAGAAAATCCCTGACCGGTGCGGAAAAACACTATGAAAACCCTATCTTGAAGGGATACTCGTACAGGACAAAGCGATCCTCGGGGCATTCCTTGGCCGTAAGATCCCCGGGACACTCCAGGTTGACATAAGCCGGAAGCCAACCAAGATCGCGAAAAGCAAGCAGATCGACGGGATAAATGGTTCTAATAGGGTTCGACATTCTTTGGAAGAAGTTGCAAGTTTTAGGAAGCAATTTTCGCGGAATCAGGAAGACGAAAAGGGAAAAGACAATCGTTTCCTTTTATGACTGCACATAATCGTCCTCCCGTCTCCCTGAGATGACACTTGTCTGCGCCTCTCTACATTCGTTCGACGGATGGGTGACACCTGTCTGTGACAGTTGCCCACGCGTGCTCGTGAGTACGCATGACATCATCGAAAGCCATCATCACCCAAACGGATATCCTCGCCTCATCAACCTAGGCCAATTGGATAAGTTAGATCCTAACTATTCCTGCTCGTAACCAAACGACTCTGTTCCCCTTGGCGAACCAGCGACGCATGTCTCGAAAAAATTTAAAAATGAAGCTACCGCTTAAATTTCGAATTTGGGGGTAAACTGTTTGGACAAAGATCTCAAACCCTTGACCGTTGACTAAAACACCCGACCAAAGACTTTTCACGATTCCCGAATACTAGCCCAAGACCTAAAGAGCAATGGTCGAGTATAACATTCGACGACGGACGTAAACGTTCGACCAAGAATATTCTATGTCAGTCAAAGGATCACGAACCACTGGTCGACCAAAAGCTCCAAATGAAGTCTATGACGCACGACATACCTGCAAATGCTCGATGCAGCCTATTACTTCAGGTTCATTATGAGTTAACCGTTATCTTTCTTAGCAGGACCATTGGACGGTTACGATCGGACATCATCAAGAGCATTTATGAAGGAAATCAATATCGACTAACAGTTACAAAGCAACGGCAACTATAAATATTATACCAAGATCACCGAAGAAGGGACATGAACTTTTTTCTCCATTCTCGAAGTCAAAGAACACACCAATAGCTCTCTATTTCATACGCTAGTTTAAGTTTTTACACGTCTTTTCACTTGTAATCGTACGACCACAATTTTAAAGAACGATGCCCCTGCTTGGCGTCACTTTCCATAGTGCATCGACGATACTAACCTATCGTCCGCGGTTTTTTCCCTCGTCCAAGGGTTTTTCCGCGTCATCAAATCTCTCGTCTTCGTTTATTTTTCTTTGTTTTATTTACGTTTGTTGGGAGAATCCTTCCTTTGATCGATCAGGTCCACAAGCACCTCAAGTTGACTTCTGTTGAGTTAATTTTTGGCATCAACACCAACCATCTGAGTCATTTCCACCCCTCCTCTTGGCATCCTTCGCATCATCGACTCCCAATCCCTTAACCCAACATGGTCATAGACCTTTGTCCTATTATCACTGTGAAGTGCATACACCCTCTAGGAAATTCCACTTTCAGAGATGTTTCTCCCAGCCAGTATGTCTTCCCAAAAAAGAGTAGGTCCCCCATCTCCCACTTTTTTCTTTCAGAATGATAGTATATTGATACCTTTATTCTCCAATTGTGGTACCGCCTTCAGAATATTTTTTCAAATAAAATTTACATTATAAAAAAAATGAATGGCGCCTATTTGACCATATGGACCATATATAACCTTAATCACTTTTACCCGCATGGCATCTTTCTCTTCCCAAAACCTCCACACCCATTTGAACAAGATCGCTCTATTAAAGGAAAACAAACTCCCAATACCAATCCCTCTTTCTTCCTACTAGTCAAACATTTTTTCAATTTCACTCACGTTATCTTCCTCTCTTCACGTAATTCTTATCCACTAAATCTAAATATACTAAAATAATTGAGCATTCAAATAACATGTTGGTATATGTACCATTTATCCCTACTTAAGCGAGCATTCATTAGTAATATAATACAAGCGGCGTTGGATTTTGGAGGTGTGGACGAGTGACTAAGGTTGTTAGGGTTAAGCTAACGAATTCAATCAAGTTTTGTATATTTGTCTGTATTATAATTTACCAGATTTAAAAGGAAAATAATTAAAATTTTAAAAATCAAAATATGATATATTATTGCTTAAACTTTAATAAATAAAATGTTTAAAAAAAATGAGTTGATACGGTAAGGTATTACCGTGTTACACGACTTCTAATACTAAGTAACAACCTTGTTTTGATAGTTGGTATGATACTACCAACCTATTAGATTGATACCAACTAAATTGGTACCAAATAAATTGATAGGATTAATACAAGAATTGGTTGATTTGTCTTTGTACAAAATTGACACCCGAGACATTTCTTTTGATAGATTCACTTTTTATTAAAATGACAAATTATGTTTGAAAGAAATATAACTTTGAGTAAATTATGAATTTGATCCTTATGGTTTTAAATTTGTTCTAGATTTGGTCCCTAAAATTTGTTTATTCCAAGATAGCCTGTGGAGTTTATATTTTCGTAACGTTTTCATCCCTACTACTAACGACTGTTAACCCTCATTCGTTAGGCGAGGGACATTTTTTTCCTCTTTTGTTTTACTATTTTCTTTTTGCCTTTGATAGCATTAAGCCCCCACCCCCCAAACAAACAAAAATACTCACCCCTACCACTCTTGTCTCCGACCCTCACCCTTATTTATGGCAGCAACCCCATCTCTAGTGATCACCCACCCCTTTTACCACCCCCTACTTCCCGATTATAGCCCCTTGCTCCCCCTTGCCGCAGATCTGCACCTTGCTTCCCTCCCTGACTTGCATCACACTGTCACCAACATCTAGCCCATTTAATCCAACTGTCACCACTTATCTACTGACCTCCATCTCTGGCTTTTATCTCCCATCATCAAAACTGAAAAATCAAAATAATAGAACCATCAAAAACGATTTATTCCACATGAACAAAATCTGAAAGTCAAAATCCTAAATCAAAAAATCAACCAATCAAGCCCACACATTTAGACAAACTAATCGAAAAAAGAGACACAACAAAGCTTGCTTGGGTTGTGGTACTAGTTTCTGGTATGAGGTTTAGGATTTATTTACAGAAACATGTTATGTAGAACAATAGGAGAAGGGGATGGTTAGTTTTAAGTTTATTTATGACTTTAGAACCTATAACCCCATTGATTCCACGAGGGGTCGTAAAAATTACAAACCTTGGAGAAAGATGGAGGGGGTTAAGAAAATCCTCACATTATTAGAGCTCGGTGATGACAAACCTACTACTCGATGGTGCTCAGTGATGACATATCTGGTTTTGTGCTCAGAGGTGCTTAATGGTGGCAGATCTAGTGTTGGTGCTCGGTGGTGCAAGACTGCAAGGGGGGTGGGGGTAGGGGAAGGTGTGAGTTGGGGTGGGTGTTCGGCGGCAAAGGAGGAGAGGGTTTATTCATTGTTTGTATATACATCTATATATACATAGTGTATAATATAATATAATATATATTATATAATTAATAAATTATCGTTTCCTTTATAAAGAAAATAGGAGTAAGACAAAAAGAACATACAATAAAATATTAAAAATACAAAAAGCCCTTCCCTAACATATATGAGTTAACAATCGTCAATGACATGCACCAAAATGTTACGAAAATGCAAATTTTAGGGGCTATCTTGGAATTAACAAGTTCTATGGACCAAATTCAAACAAATTTAAAACAAGAGGGACCAAATCCGTAACTTAATCTGTTATTTTATTTCTTTGTTATTATTACTCTATTATTTTAAAAATATATTTTAAGAAACATGCATGTTTAAAAACTCATAGTCTCAAAATTTACAAAATGAATATTGTATCATTACAAATACTATTATATTTTAGTTACTATAAAACAGAATTTCAACTACTTGATGAATATTTTACTAAATTATAAGCAAAGTTAACAAATGAAATAAGTATTAGTTAATAAATGAATTCAGCATTAAGTTTAATAATAAAGTACATACTTTTATATTACATATATACCTGAATAAAATGATTTATTGATCGTTGATTATATTTGTAATCTCATAAATCGTTATTATTATTTAATTTCAATTTTAAATAATTTCATTGACGTAAATAATTAATTCAACATTGTAATATGAAGAACAATTTGATGGAAAGTGCATTATACATCACAATATTTATTAGTATGTATCATATAATTTAATTAACACTGACCAAACTCACACTACTACAAATATGACTTTTATACGTGCCTAATTATACACGTTTTTTGTTGTTTTTACAAAAATCGTGTATAAAAGATGGATTTGCACCATTTTTACACGGTTGAAATGAAACCGTTGCTTAAAATAAGGTTTTATACATGGTTCTGTAATAAAAACCGCATAAAAAGAGTACTTGACAATTACAAACGGTTGCAACGTTGAAACCATGTACAAAAGCCACTTTTTATCCACGGTTCTGTATAAAAAAATCGTGTAAAAAGGTGTGTTACTTTTATACACTGTTGTGTATAAAAAACCGTGTATAAAGGTCACATTTATGCACGGTTGTATAAAAGAAACCATGTATAAAAGTAATCCAGTATACACGGTTTTTTATATCTACAACCACATATAAATTTAACATTTATATACGGTTTTTTATACGCAATCGAGTATAGAATTAACCTTTATACATAATTGTGTATAAAAGGTTGTACTTAACTGACATTTTTTGAAATTATTATTCAAAAAAATAAGGTATGATTATTATTTAAGAAATTAATAAATATTTAATAAATTACAACATTGTTAATATTTTATAGTATATAATTAATATTATAATAGTTATTAACTAAAAACTAAAATTCTGGTCTAAAAAATAACCATAATAAACAATTATAATAAAAAATCGTTATATATTAAAATTTTAATTAATAACCATAAATAAAAATTAATATATAGAATTTTCTAAAAATAAATGCACTAATTAATCTCTTCCTTACCCTCTTTTTTTTTTATTCCCGTTTTAAATATTTTTACTTCCCTCTATTTTTTTCAGTCTTGTTTTAAAAAAATTCACTTCCCTCCTTTTTTTCATTCCTCTTTTAAAACCTTTTTTTCCCTCTTTTTTTTCATTTTCGTTTTAAAACCTTTTCACTCTCTTTTTCAAATCCCTAACTTTTCTTTTTCTTCATTTTCTTTCCTCACTTTCCTCCTCTTCATCATCTTTCCTTTCACTTTTCCTCACCTCTCATCCTCCTTACAAAGAAGACCACCCTTATGGACAGCTACCACCACCGTTCACATCGAAGACTATAACCATACAACCACACTTATCGACCTCTATCATTGTTCACACAAGGTACCTTTCTTTTCATATGTTCTTTCGTTGTATTAATACTTTTTTTTGTAAAAGACCCTTCAAATATGTCTTTCTATATAAAAAAAATCTAGATATGTTCTTAAAATATAGTCGAGATTCGTTTCTTATATAAAATTTCAAACTTTTTTTAATTTTTTTGCAGATCCGATTTTATAAAAAATTCTAGAACTAATTTTAATAAAGAAAGTTCAAATATATTGTTACTGAAATAGTGTTGAATATTTTTTGTATGCTATTTGATTTTCATCTGTATTTTTTGTTGCAGTTTACGTAAAAAGTTTGGAGCAAGATATGGAAAATCATTGAAGATTTAGTATATTATAATATGTTTATTTTTTAAGTTGAAATATTGTAAAAGAGTGATTATGTTTATCTAATATATATTGTTTATAGATATTTATAGTTATGTGTAATTGTATAAAAAATGGATTATGTATAATTACAAAATTGTTTATGTATATTTAAAAAAGTGATTATGTAACAAACGATTGTGTATTTATTATTTTTTTTATTAAAAAACAAAATTTTAGTGACGAGTTAACGACAAAATATACGTCGCTAAGAACAATCCGTCGCTAAAGTCTAGTCGCAAATTCATCGCTAAAAATGTCCGTTGCTAAAACGTCGGTGATAGTCCATGGGCAAAAAGGTGATGAGTTTCGTTGTAGAAAGATTCGTCGCTAAATCGAAGCAAATATTAAAAATATAACTCATTATACATGGTTCTTGTAAAAACCGTGCATAAAAGTCGGCAATTTTTTTATATATGGTTACAATTATACACGGTTTTGTTATGTAAACCGTGAAAAGTTATTACAATTGTAAACGGTTTGAGCAAAAAGCCGTGTAAGATGCTTACTTTTATACACGGTTATAAATTCATTTTTAAACAGTTTTATCTAGAAACCGTGTAAGATGGTGACCTTTATACACGGTTATTAATTTTTTTTAAATGGTTTCATCTAAAAACTGTGTAAGATAATGATTTTTATACACGGTTATTAATCTTTTTAAACGGTTTTGGAACCGTGTATAAAAGTTGAGTTTTCTACACGGTTGTGGAACCGTGTATAAAAGTCCGAAACTTTCACAAACACTGGCCTTATACACGGTTCCAAAACCGTGTATAAAGCCCAAAACAATCATTTATAAATGTCTATTTTGTACTAGTGTCATGTCTTGTTAGAAATCTTGGTTTGAATATTGTCATGATACATCAACGAAAAAAATATGGATCAAATTTTGAATCGTGTTAAATCACATTTTGAAAGTAATATTTTGACCCTATAATCGCTTGGGGTTACATGAAATCTACTATGAGATAGTTCAAAATTGTACTCTTGGTTTTAGATAAAAAAAGAGAGAAAAACCGCAGATATCAATTAGATTTTTTTAGTATGTAAATCAAATTTTGAAAGTAAAAATTGTTTCTAATGGTATATGTTAACGGACGGTTACCAGCAGTTCACTACTAAATAGAAGACTTTTACCGACAGCTTTTTCTTTGGGAAATCCGTCGTCAAGGTTGATTCGTCATGTACCGCCCGGAAATTTCGTATGTGGCATAATAAAAGCAATGTCCTAACGTTATTATTCATAGATATTTGGAGTGTTTCAAGTGTATATTGTTGGGTTGTATTGGAGTAGAGGAAAGGAAACGAAACCGGAAGTGTTTGAACTTTTGGTACACTTCTAACGATTATGACATGATGATTATGCCATGTCATAATCACGAAGGCATAATCGCGGAAAAAGGGTTTTCAAGCAAAAAAGTTGGTGAGTCACGGTACAAAGCGGGCGAATATGACACGGCGATTATGCCATGTCATAATCGCGAAGGCATAATCGCGGGAAAGGAAAAAGGGGCGAAATTGAGGGCTCGCGGTACCGATTGGGCGATTATGACATGGTGATTATGCCATGTCAATATTGCAAGGGCATAATCGCCCGAATACTCCATAAGACAGAATTAAGTCCCGATTTTCAGCTCATTTTACTCACTTCTCAGACATCAAACTCGCTTTCTAGTCCACTGCATTGAAGGCAATTTAGGGTATTTATTCCTCTCATCTACCTCATCTTCACACACTTATTGCTTCTTAAAGTTGAAGATTCAAGCTAAGTTTTAGGATTAAAGCTTCAAGTGGTGATGCTCATCATTCCTCTCATCAAACTTCATCATCTTCTTTATTGTAGAAGTTTTCTATGGTTTCCTCAAACTCTAGTATTGTGAGTTCATTGCTAAATCTTTTACAAACTTAATACTTGCATTAAATGTTGTTCTACTTCATTTAAAGTCTACGATTTCGTTATTTGAGCATTTGGTTAAGTTTGGAGATTTTAGGTCAAAATGAGGATTTTGGGGATTTTGATCTTGGTTATGAAATGATTAATTTAAATGGTTCTATCTTACTTGAAAATATCTCTAGATGAGAAAATCTTTGATTATGGAACTAAAACTATTTGACTTAAGTTTCGGTAAAGTTCATATTTCAAAGGGAAACATTTATATAATGGTTTTTTGGTAAATGGAAAACTATCACTACGTCTTGTTGGATGTGGTTGATTTATATAGACTAGTATCTAATAGATACATAGGCATATCAGTCTGTATTTATGTGAAGGATAGTCTGGGTTATTTTTAAATTGGAAATTAACATTGTGGAATTTGCGTGTTGTTTCTTAATTATCCTTTCACTTACTCGGAATTTGCATTGTGGAATTTGCGTGCGATTCTTAAGGAGAGGGCATCTGTACAAACGACTATGGTACTGGAATTTGGTAGATGTCTTGGGCTGCATTGTGAAATTTGCGTGCAATTATTTGTACCGCCCCGTAACATTGGTTTCTGGTCTAGCGTCAACTAATGGTAATTTTGGGTCTCGCCCGATAGTTTTAAAAAGACCCTTGCTCATCAAGAGTAAGCTTTCAAGTAAAGTTAAATATGATAAAGTGTGCCGCATTTTTATTTAAAACATTTTACTGCTTTATCCATTTAACTGTTAGTTGTCAATAGGCGTAAGTCTAACACTTGATCTTAAATGTTGTTTTAGCAGGTGATCGAGTGGATGGGGTTCCTTAGGATGGAGCTGAGTGTTGAGCCAGTGAAGGCATTTTTGGTTTACACATCATAATGTAATTATTGGAGATACTAGAAATTTTATTTTGAGGAGTATTAGCAACACCCGAGTCTAATCTATGTATTGTACGATGTAGATTATTAGGTTGTTATTTTAGTATTTCATCCGTACATGTAAACTCTCATACTCATTCCCCATTTATTGGATGATTTTATATATCTCCGCATTTATTATTCGGTTCAAATTTGCTTTAAATTTTAGGGTGTTACACGCCAAAAACCGTCGCAAAAGTTGATGCCTAAATTGTTGGTGGAAAATTCAAACCAGTGACAGAATCGATTACCAATGTATTTTATGGGTGATCCGTTGATATTTTCTGAAAAACAACTTATTCTACCTGAACCATTGGTATTTTCTGTACGATCAATTGATATTTTCTTAAAAAATATCGGATTTTACCTGAATCATTGATATTTTCTAGGTGATTCGTCGGAAATTACGTACGAAACTTCTTGGATGATTTTTTGCATGGATAAAAAGCATTTATTTTGTAGTGGTTACAAGACAGTTAATTAAGAATACTCATAGATCAGTATTAGTAAGGACACTCATGAGTACTCAAGTTCATTGAGAGTTTAAGTTGGATTACAAGACCTTGTTTGTTTGTTTTTTCATTTTAAGCTCTTAATCATCAGTTATGTCTGATTTGTTTAGATGTTTTATAACGATTTCAAAACTGAAATAAAACTTCAACACTTCTTAAAAAACAACCTAAGAATATGTAATTCATACCTCTTAAATTATGTTATACCATAATGTACACAATTTTTCAAATTACATCAAACGGTCATCACCAACACATACAACATGTTTCATCTTAAATTAGTAACTTTATACTTCAAGAGTTTCTTTTATGATACTGATTAATAACTAAAAAAATTATATCATATTATTTATCACATAAAACACGATGCATTAGAAAAATGTTGCATAACATGAATATAATTGGTGGCAAACTTTTACTAAAAACATAAAATACTTAAAATTTCAATCTGCAATAAAATTCGTTTGATAAAAGGGACACATCTGTCTTAATAGAAAACATTGGTACAAATTTTAAACTATTGTTCATCATAGTATCATATACAAAAATGGCACGATACTTTACACAACCTAATATTTTACTGTGAAGGATAGGATTGAATAAAATTTCCACCAGAAATAATATTGCTAAAAGAAAAATTGAGGTTCCTTCTAATTTATGTCAGATTTGTGAGGAAAAAAGATGAATACGTTAATCACTTGTTTTTTGATTGTTAATTGACTCGTGATATCTGGTTGAATTTAGGATGTTGGTGAAACATTAATATATCTGTCATCAATTATGTCTCAGGCTGGAAGGGCATGGAGACGATGAGGATGAAGAAAGGGGAAGCAGATTGCTTAGAAGCGGTAGTTTATATATCTTTGTGGTCTTTGTGGAACTTTTGCAATTGGACAACTTTTGGAGCTAAAAACCTCAAAAGGTGGTGCTATGAGACGTCCCGAAAGACTGGTGCAATTTTAAATAAATAAAAAATTAAAATAAAATGATCCATCAGAAATTACTTTATTTTCCGACTGATTATTTTATTTTAATTTTAATTTTTCTTTAAAACACTTATTCGTCGGAATTTACCGACGGCTGTCAATTC
The DNA here is from genome assembly GCA_036898165.1 of Silybum marianum. Lineage (NCBI taxonomy): Eukaryota > Viridiplantae > Streptophyta > Magnoliopsida > Asterales > Asteraceae > Silybum > Silybum marianum. The sequence goes on from CM072528.1 coordinate 17,091,432, forward strand.
CGGTAATTTCCGACGGATTATTATTATTTTAATATTTATTAATTGTATCAATCGGTTATTAATTGTATCAATCGGATATCCGTCGGAAAGTACCGAGGGAATGTATCCATCGGAAATACCCTTTTTCTAGTAGTGGATATTATTGTTACGCATTCGTTTTTTTATGTGCATAATAGAAATAAGAAGTTGAATATATTAATTGAGTAAGGTGGTTGCAAAACCCCTTAAAGACTATTATGTCTTGTAACTGCTTTTCTAACATCTTATTAGTCTTAATAAAATTTCTATTGTTAATTTTTTTTTATCATACTGATGTTTTAACATGACTTTGTACAAATGGTTCATATACAAACATTTAAAAAATAAATGTTACCATAGTAATAATTTTTTAAATGATTTTTACGGTAAATTACATTAAACATAAATGTATTTTATCTTGCTTTTTATCTAAAAAAACATACTTTACAAAACTCTATTTTGTGGAATGTGCTATGTTTTTTAAATGTACGTAGTTAAGGGAATATGTTATAATCTTGTGCATGAAAAAGTAATTTGTTTTATAACATTGAAAAATGTACTCATATTAAATTATTAAGATTTCGTGATTAAAGTTTTTTTTATTGTAGATATCTAAATATAACTTTTAAAATTAAATTCTTATAATCAAAAGTAAATCAAATATGTTTCATTTTATTAACTTTACGTGATTACTTATTAGAATTAACAAAAATAACATAAAATCATCCATCATAAACTGTCTTTTAATAAGTCATTGAAGATGTTTTTGTAAGAATAGTCTTGCTATGACTTTGAAGTAATGTTGGTGGGTAAATTGCTGGTGGATAATTCAAATTAGTGACAGATTACCCAGAGATTCTCTGGGCGATCCATTGGTATTTTCTCGGAAAAAATTGGAGTTTACCGAACTATTGGTATTTTATGGGTGATCCGTAGGTAATCATTAACGAAAATTTCCCTAGATAATTTTTGTAGGTTAAAGTCATTTATTTCGTAGTGATAGGTGGTGGTGACAGTGGCATTGGCAACGTGTGATGGTGGTGGTCACAACAATGGTGGCAATACGGGTAGGGGCGGCGGTGGACAGTAATGACATTGATAATGTATATAGTAGGCTAGGTTTTTTTAGAGTATTTTTTTTATCTTCTTTTTATAAATGGATAAGAATGGAATTGAATTTCATTATATATACAATTGAATGACGAAATACATTAACGATTGAATCTATGCAATTCACTTCTATTTCATATGCAAACCAAATAGCTGAATGGATGGTCAATAAAATTGGCCACTTAAATTTTCTTCAGATTACATAAGAATTTTACAAACAAAACATCTCCATATTGTTTAAAATTCAGTAAAACAATGAAAATTTACAGACCATTATATTCGAAGAAGAATCATATAAAATATCGTTCAGTGTAGACAAAAAGTTTGCCTCGTAATTAAATTCGGAACCCATAAAATTAATCCAAATTAATACATACAAATTAACTAGTCCAAACTTATCATCATATGGTTACCAAAAAGGAATCATGTGGGGAAGTTGGTAGAATTGGGAAGTCTCTTATTCAACACAATAAAATAGTAATAATTTAATGTGTTTAAACAATCATTAACTTGTTGATTAAAAGGTTCTATCATACAAAATAATATTCTGGCAAACAATGTCTTGAACCTCAACTCCAAAAAGTCAGAGATGCATCACTTGTTGTACCGTACAACAACCTTTAGCATTGAGTTCTGGGAATAGAAGTTACCAAGGGAAAAAGGTCTGCAGGCTGTCAGAAAAGACAAGAGAATGTCTAACTGTACATCCACATTTTAATAATTAATATTAATATTTAATACTAACTATTAATTAAATTCATTTTTCTATTATTGCAAGACTTGACTTACATGCATTCTTATCTCAATGGAAACATTTCCAAATCTCTTTGCTGATTTTGTGTCTTTTGATCCTAATTCGCATTCAATCCCTTCATACTTTTATACTACTTGTATTTATATATTTATGTATGTTTATATACCTCTTTTTTAAAATACATTTTATACAAAATTCATAATTTCATATAAAAAAAAATTATAGGTGTTGTAATTACTGGTTCGGTATTTTTTTAGTTATTTTTGTTAAAATATCTTTTGATCGTAATTTACCTTCAAATCAAAACTCTTATTATATCAGTTGTACTAAAATGAAAAAACTAAACAACTGAGAACGTAAGTTTCAAACTAAACAAAGGGAAAATTCATATGAGAATCATAAAAAAAAATCTGAAAATAATTGGTTGAAGATGCATATGTGAACCTAAGTTTCAGATTATACATATTGGTTTACGTATGTACCTAACTTTAAATGCATTTTCAGTAATTCACTTATAAATTTTGCATATTCTCATTATATTTAGCCTTCTCATTTGAATCATCTATCTTTGATGGTTAAAAAGTTGTGGGCATTAATTACTCGTTAGTGTTTCGATATTACTTGATTTTTCTTTTTAAAATTTAATATTTTAGTTGATTTTATTATGTAGATTTAAACCATCCCTCTTTTTGTGTCAGTTGTATCTATATGTATGTCTTTTCAAAATATATTTTACGCAAAAATACGATTTCAAAGGTAGAAAAGTTGTGGGTATTAGTTACTCGATACTGTTGTGGTAATCATTTTTTTTGAAATTAAAATCGAAAAAAATATATGTGGACTTATGTTCATGTGAAGTTTTTATTGATACGGACCTTAAGAGAAAAGGATTTGTTCTCCCAGTTCCTATTGGTATTTTACCATATAAATATCTGTCCTTTTTTGAACCCCACCCCACCACTGCTGTCACAAGTCACAACTCATTGATTCCTAAATATTTCACCCAAAGACATTGCAATTCCCACTACTTTCCAATTTTTCATTCCAACCCCCTCTATTTCTGCCTCTAAACATTTCGGTCCTTGTACAAGTTTTCTCTGCAATTCCCACTGTAACGAAATTAATGATCTGTTAGGACGTTCATGGTAGTAATTCGAACATAATTCTAAATAAGACGTCGAAATTCATACATGGGTATAACCATATATTTCTTATGTAAATACATTACAATAACTTGTTGGGATGAAGTTGGAAGTAATTCTTTCTATCAACATTTTTATAGAGGATTGCTTTTAATACAAGCGTCATAAAACCAAATATTGTTTTAGTATTTGTCTGTATAACAATACAAAAACTTGAACAAGTTTGACCTAATGATGAGTCGGAATAGGAAAAGATAAAGCAGATTACATAATATTACTATGTGGTTTTATGTCGTATATATTTCAATAATTTGAAAGATAGCTCTGTTAAAGTGTTGCCATAATGGTGTTGGAGAGAGACTTTTAAGCGTACTTCCATCATCAATGACGAAACTTGCAAATATATCAAATCATGTCATGCCCGTCACAATTTCTTCTTCTTCTTGGTTGTGAAGAGCTTGTAAAAACAAATAAAATGATATTCATGATAAGCCAAATTCGAATTGGAAAAATTAAACTTTGACGACGATCAAATGATACAATCATTTTGGTCAATTTAATAGCCACTAAATATGCAACCGTCAATCAAATTCATTCAGTTACATGATACAACTTATCTTTCATTCATGTTAACATGTTTTGAAAACTTCAATTTGATATCGTAGTATATACTCAAATACCATTAGCATCCCCTATTACATAATACAAACCTATATCCTTGTGTTATGGCTCATTGTTTTGTTTAGCGGCATTAAATAGAATAAGATCTCTATATAGTAATATCAATAAAATATGCAAGTATATAACCCTGCACTTGTAGTAACAAAGCAAATTGTTGAGTAGTGGTATATTAGAGAAGTATTATTACTGTTTCAACACTTGAGTATTTAGGTTAGGTTTGGAAACTTAGCCATAAACTACTGTTGGCAAATAAACTAATTGTTTGCTGATAAACTAGTCCCATTTACTAAACAGTAGCTACTAACGTAAAATGGTCTAAAAGTACACACTACAAAAAAACAGGGTTTATAGAATGCCAAAAGTGTTCAAGTGTTCTAACAAATTACTATATATGTTATTAGTTTATCGGATCAAACACTTTTGTGTCATATTAGAACACTTTTAGATTGAATACTTAAAGTCGTTGATCCTAAAAAAGTATAGGTTTTATAAAGTAGTCTACTGGTCCTAAAAACATAGGTTGCATAAGTCTTTGGTCCTAAAAACATATCTTAGCTTTTCTTGAGGGGACCAAAGACATTTTCTTAGCTTTTGTTAATAACAGTTGGACATATCCGGGGTCATATAACCCGATTTGTTGTAATGACATATTGAAAAAGTACTCAATTCCAACATAAGTGTCTTAATTGATAAACCTTTTAAAAAAGCTATCGTGATTGATTTAAAAACTATCTTAAGTACTTCAAAATGCTAGTTTTCAATAAGATGAAAAAGTAAGTTAGCTTGCGTGTATTTCCATTTTCAAGTAATATTTAAGTTTGAATGATAATCAAGTTAGACATGGGCAAAAATGTTTGATATGAAATAGTATAGGGGCTTGAACTGAAAATCACAAAATGCAATATTCAAATATATTTTTTGGGCATTTAAAATGTTTGTATACTTTCTGACCAAAAAATGGAATATAATTCTAACAAAATATTATAAGAATCAAAATTGGGATCACATTATTAGACTGTTTTAATAAAACCTGTAATATCATTTTTTATAATTTAAACTTCATATCAAAATGCTGTAAGGGTAACATTGATAATGTTTTTGTTGTAAAATGCTGTAAGGGTAACATTGATAATGTTTTTGTTGTAAAAGTTCAGAATTTGTTTTACCCCGACAATATTTAACTATGAAATTTTAAGTATAAAAATGCAGTCTTACAGATCATAAGAAAACAGAGTGATGTCACGTAAAACCAACATAAAAATTGAACTGAGATTCACCAATAAGTAAACCATTTTAGTTAAATCTGCTTTTCTTGAGGGTATCCCTTTCCTATTAATTTGAACCCTCATCCCTCCAGCCTGCCCCTCTATTTTCAAAACCTGCTGCAGCAAGTCTTAATCCTCTCTCTCTCTCTCTCTCTCTCTCTCTCTCTAAAATTCCATTCTAGCAAAACCCTCTCCTTTTTGGGTGACAATTGAGAGAAAAAAGTAATCTTAAATACAAAAGGGTTTTTGCCATCTTTTTGTAGAATCTGCTGCCTCATCCACATGGGGAGGCACTCTTGTTGTTATAAACAAAAGCTAAGAAAAGGTCTTTGGTCCCCTGAAGAAGATGAAAAACTCATCAAACATATCACTAAGTTTGGCCATGGCTGCTGGAGTTCTGTCCCTAAACTTGCAGGTTAATTTTTTTAATTCCTCATTTCTACTTTCTTTCTTTCCTTCCTTCTTTCCCTTAATTAAATTAATCTTTCTTCTATATATCTTCAGGCCTTGAAAGATGCGGCAAAAGTTGCAGGTTAAGATGGATTAATTACTTAAGACCTGATTTGAAAAGAGGCACATTTTCTCAACAAGAAGAGAAACTCATTATTGAACTACATGCAGTTCTTGGAAACAAGTAAGTAATATATATATATATATATATATATATATATATATGTTTGTATTTGTATATATTCGTGCCGGTGGTTAATGGGTTTGAGTTTTTTTTTCTTCAGATGGTCGCAAATTGCAGCTCAATTGCCAGGAAGGACGGATAATGAAATAAAAAACTTATGGAATTCTTCAATCAAGAAGAAGCTAAGACAAAGAGGGATTGATCCAAATACTCATAAACCGTTATCGGAGGTCAACGACGATCATAAAGCTCCATCTGGGAGTACCGAGAAGAACTCACAGGGTTCGTTTCATCTCTCCAATCTCGACGAGAAACCAGAACCACCACCATCGGTGGCGGCGGCCATGGCGGCAGCAGCATCTTACCCTCCACCTGCAACACACGAATTCTTTCTCAACCGATTCGTCACCAGCCACGAGACAACAAATAAGCAGCCGGATTCCCACGGCCACCTCTCCGGATTCCTCCCTTTCAATTATACACAACAACAACAACAACCACCACCACCGCCACCGGATTCCGGTGATCTTTTCTTTAACATTGATTCGAAGCCATCCTCCGAGATGAATCCGGAATATTCTAATAACATTTCTGACACCACCCTACTCTCCGGTCCGCCACCGCCGCCGCGTAGCACCACCGCCATTTTCCACCAGAATAATTGGGGGAGTAGCAATAATGGTTACTTTCAGACGAACAGTGGTGGGTATCCATGGGGGTTGACTGATTGCACCAAAAGCCAAAACCAAATTAATGGTACTGTTGTAGATGGTGAACAAGATTACACCAAGTGGAATGATCAGTTTCTTCAAGTTCCATTTTTGATGGGGAAATCAACAACGATGGAAGGTAAACCTGAACCCAATTTCCATGAATTATATCACCATGGACAGCAAGGTGTGGATATATATAACAAGCATTTTCAGAGGATTTCAACAAGCTATGGACATTTTTCATAGATTTTTCAGTGAATTGATCATACTCGTGTGGCCCTTCTAGAGGTTTTCTTTTTATCCTTTTTAATGTAAATAGGTCTCAAGAATTTGTCGATTTCTTTTATTTTGCTTCAATTTCAAACAACCCATAATTTTCTAAAATATTTCATTGGCTTCATATTCTCTATGTATTCTATTATTCTTATTTTATTACTATTACTATTATTATAATTATTCTTATTTATTGTTATAATCATTGATACTCAATATAGTTTATTGTATGGCACAAATTAATAATTGATATTAGTTAATTAATTTGATTAATATTAAACCAAAATGATAACGTTGATATCATTACAAGAAAATATGTGTATAATTGATAATTATTTGTTTTTATATATACACACATATATATATACATAGAGGGAGGTTCATGCGAGAACGGTAACAATTTACAAGAATGCGAGGACAATCCTTAGCCAATCATTTTTGTACATGAAAATTTTCATGTACAAAATCACATATGATTCATGTACAAAATCATATGTGATCTTGTACAAAATCATAAATGATGCGGACGAGTTTCCATGCGACTTAAGTGGCCCAAAAGTCGCCTGCTACAGTTAGTGCAAAATCACATGTGATCTTGTACATGAAAAAAGATTATCGCATTCTCGTAAATTGTTACCGTTCTCGTATGAAGCCGTCCCTATATACATATACATATATGTATGTGTGTGTGTCTGTGAATGAGTGGGAGAGAGAGATTAAAAACGTGTATAATAATGTTTTTAAGTATTTTTTCTGTTGTATTTATGGTAAAGTTACAACAATTTAGTGTATTATCATATGCAAGACATCTTACGTCAACCTTTCATGTCAAGTTAATTGATGAAATTTGTTCATAGTACCGATATTGCTAAGTGGTTATTTGACTTTTTCTATTGTCATTGCCTATAGTGTTTTCTTCTTTTTGTACATGCACTTTTCTATGAACGGGAAAAGCTTGTTGTATTGAAATATGAATACATACTAAGATAATATGAAACATGCACAACCTAAACTAATGGGCCATTTACCAAAAGCTTACTCGGTAAGCACTTATCGGTAAAATTCAATACTATCCTTTACATATCAAGTAATATTTTAGTCCACAAAAACGACATTGTATGCAACAATTTACCCGTTAAGCTATTACCATGGTAAGAGCCGTCGTACTCACTTACTGGGTAAGTCTCTTGGTCCTTGTCTCGCTCTTACGGGATAAGATTATTGGTCCTTACCATATGCATCTAATAAGGTAATGTGACTCGGTAAGCGTGTACCCTGGTAAATTTTGGTAAACGGCCCCTAAGACTTGCACGTTCAAGGGATGAACGAAGTAAAACTCAGTCGATCAAAACACAAAAAGTGAGACAAATAGACCAAATATACATTGAACTTCTGAAAATTGATCTTGCTTTTTTTTTTTGTCATGTTAATTCAAATGAAAACTTGTATACAAATTCCTTCAAAAGTAACATAATTATTACCTTTTGGATTCCTTACACCTTCAAGGTACCAACCTAAGTTGTGCAAGTCGATTTGCCTTTGTAATGTTATGTTCCGATTCTATTTCTTTTCATTTTCGTATTGAACGATATCGATCAAAAAATTACCCCTCTTGGTTATATTCGTTTTATTTCACATGTTCACTTTTTCTAAGATCATAGAATTTTGAAATTTTCTCCAACTGACCCACACTTTTTAAAATAAACATTTCCTTTTTCTTTCTAATGCATTCCTAAATTTTTTACTATACTACTAAAATGGAAAGCTTTCACCTACAGATATTTCCCTGGGAAATCCATCGCTAAAAGGAGATCCGTCACAAAAGTTGGTGTCTAAATTTGTTGGTGGGTAAATCAAATCAGTGAGAGATTACCCAAGAAATTCCAGGGTAATCCGTTGGTATTTTCTTGAAAACATCGGATTTTAATCGAAACCATTAGTACGTATTTTCTGGGTGATCTGTGGTAATCACCCACGGAAATTTTCCTGGGTATTTTTTTTTGTATGTGAAACTTATTTTTTGGTAGTGCTGGAGTCCCCATGAACTGATCTTTTTAGAAAAAAAAGGGAAAAAATATCCGGACACTTTTTCATCCATGTTGACTACACAAATTATATTTCCTAAAATTTGGATGTGCCCTCCATTCTCTTGCAATGGTTGGGCTTCATATGTCTAATAATTTTCACACGAAGTTGTCTATCCTTAAAAAAAAGAAAACTAGTTTGTTTCTTATTATCTTCCTTTCTCCTACCACCACCATCCATTGTCTATCCACCTCTTCCCTCACTTTTACCACCATTACTCCACCTTTCTACTTGTTGGGTTTTGATCTTGGTGATGCTAAAAATCCTCCATCAAGATCAAGAAATGTGAATCATGTGCACGCCTAAGCAAAATCTAAGAGGAACTAATATCATTCAACAAATAAAATAGGAGGCCTAGAGAAAAAATTGTCGGTGATGTTGATTACTGAAAGTCCTTTGTCTATTAGTGATATGTGTAAATTATGTTGAGAGAACGTACCTTGTATATGAAAATGGTATGCGTAGTGCGTATATACGAAAACTAGAGAGAGAGAGAGAGAGAGAGAGAGAGAGACGACAATGAAATTAGAGAAGGACATAATAAAGTAAGAACCACTGAACCAGTTTGTACCAATCTGTCTTTTATTGGGGTTACACCATCACTAGGTTTACTTCTATATCGTTATATGAGGATGAAAGCACTTAATTTTTACTTTTATATTAGTTGTTGTTTGAAGCTTGTTGCTTCTTTGATATTATGGAATTGTTGGGGGTGATACAATTGTTAGAACCAATCTAACGATAAACTAAATTTGAACAATTGTATATAAGATAAATTAATGGAAAATGAACCAACAAAAAATGAAAAGGATGGAACCTTTATGGTGAAACCTAATATGATGAAGAATCGACAAATAAAGGACCATGTGAGTGTCCTAAGACGAAATTTAGCTTGTAATTGTGCTTGGTTCCGGATGTTGCCTTAGGATACTGATAGACATTACTCTCTTGATCTCTTTCTAAGATCATTTGAGTACTTCCTAAATATTGGTTCGATCTTTATCTCAAATCTAGTATAGTTTGTTATTTACATTTATCCTATTATTTTCTCATTTTAGTCGTATCTTTATTAATATAAATAGGGATCTCTTTGTATGTTGATATATGTTAAAAATAGAGAATACAAACACTCATCAAGATCATCAATTATGTAGTTATGTAAATTAGCATTTTCATGGTATCATAACACTTTAGCTCCTAGAGTCCGAATCTCTACTTCAACAAGAACATTACATGAATTAGCATCAGTTCTGAATATCTCTCACGATAAGTCCATTTCTTTACCCTTCTTGTAATGCTTTATTTGTCATAACACTTCAGTACTAAAATGGAAGGCTTTTACCTACGAACATTTTCCTGGGAAATCTGTCGCTAAAAGGTGATTCGTCAGAAAACTCCCACAAAAGTTGGTGAGTAAATGTTCGTGGTTAAATCAAATTAGTGATAGATTACCTAGGAAATTCCTAGGTAATCCGTTAGTATTTTCTTGAAAACATCGGATTTTACCGGAACCATTAGTATTTGTTGGGTGATTCGTCGGTAATCACCCAGGAAATTTCCCTGGATGATTTTTGTGGGTGAAAGTCATTCATTTTGTAGTACTCTGTTTCCAAAAGCAAAACCACTTTCAGGATGACAAACCCTCAACCAGAACCAATAGCTAAAAAGACAACCTCTACGCAATTATCGGTTTCAAGCATTACAAACTGTATCTCCATTAACTAATCAATTCAAAAAATTATTTGGTAAAGAAGCACCAAATGAATAATATCCACAAAAATGCTAGGTCTCCTCAAGGTCACCAATTCTACCTCACTTGTACCAGCATAAACTTCTCCTATATATGATGAATGGGCATGCCTTGATGGCTATGTGAGTGTATGCATCAATGCAACCATTGACGCATATCTTGCACACTTAGTAGTGGATGCAAACTATGCCGCTCATCTATGGAAATTACTCAAAGAAATCTATTTACAAACAGCATTCCAAAAAAGTCATACTGTAACACCCTGAAATCTGGAAAAAGCAACTAATTTAAAATTTTCAATATTACAACAATTGAATGGTAAACTACTTGTTATAATACAATACTTGAATCTCCTCAAATAACAATTCGATATAAACCTCTATAGAAGAAGGTTATGTCTTATACTATGACCTAATCATGGTCGGGTGTTACTAAACCCAAAGGAGTCGCTATCTCCGAATGCGGAAACCGTCACCAAAGTCTAGATCCTTAACGTGTCACCTCCTAGCACTAAGTCCACACGTGTCGCTAGTACAAACTCCAACACGAACCTGATGCACATGCCGACAAAGAAAAAGGGTTAGACTTAACGTCTAGTGAGCTCAAAAGTTTTATAACAATTTATAATCGATTGAAAGTAAAAGATTTGCTTGATAAGGTAATAAGTTCTCAAATATAAGACTCTATTATAAAAGCTACATCTTCCCAAAATTCATCATTTTCACAATAAAAGACTTAGACCAAAATATCATTAGTAACGAAAGCTTTAAATACAATATTCGTTCAAACGTGAACTCTACATCTTTTACTCACCTGAAACGTGAATGCATTTAAATGTTTCAAATACCAAATTATGGATAAAGCTCCACTTCTTTAATACCAAAACATGGTTAAGTCTTGAAGATCCACTAAAACAAAATGCGGATAATACTCTATACTCCAAAATACGTCACCGAAAACAATGGATAAGACTCAATACCCAAAAAAATACCTTTAGGTGACGGGGGAGACCCGTTTCCATGATTAGTGGCGGAACACCAAAAGTAGGCCACACACATGTTATGTGGCATCCCTAAGAAGGGAAATCATGGTTAGCATCAACTCTATCCAAGTATTTAACTTAAGAAAACGACAAGCATCAACTCTATCCAACTATTTAGCTTAAAAGACAGCAAACATCAACTCTATCCACGTATTTAGCTTAAGAAGACAACCAACATCAAATCTATCCAAGTATTTAGCTTAAGAAGATAACCAACATCAACACTATCCAAATATTTAGCTTAAAAATACAACGAGCATCAAATCTATCCAAGTATTTAGCTTAAGAAGACAACCAACATCAACTCTATCCAAGTATTTAGCTTAAAAATACAACGAGCATCAATTCTATCCAAGTATTTAGCTTAAAGAGACAGCAAGCATCAACTCTATCCAAGTACTTAGCTTAAAAATACAATATGCCTGTGGATCCAAAACAACTCAATCTAAATTATATGATCCCAATCACGAATGACCAACGCACTCATTTTCCCAAAAGAAATCATGTTCATATATTTTCCAAAATGTCTCACAATGCCATAACATGTAATTTTCAATGGTTTATAAATCCAATACTCTCCAAAATGCAAACGACACCAAATAGTTCCCATTTATAAAATAAAACATCAAAGCATCTCATAAAACATGTTTAATTTATCAAAATGTCAAGGACCCAAACATAAGCAATTTTCAAGATTTATAAAACCATTTATACCAAATAATTCGTATAATATCAAAATACTCACACATTTGACAATTAGCAACTAAAACATGTTAAAAATGGACGTTTTTGGCATGTACAAAGTTTCACAAAGTATCTTGAACTCACCTTGCTAGATTTAGGCAAAAATCTAGGTTTTACTCAAATCTTGAGCTCCATTTGGTGAAGACTTTAGATCCTTAAGCTAAACCTCTAGATCTATGGTGAAAATCATCCAATAACACTTCCTTGTCTTCCAAAACATACACAAAAGATAACCTAAGAGAGAATGAGAGTTGGTGTAAAATAAACAAACCCTAGATTCAAAGAACTAAAGATATGATCTTACCTTTACTTCTATGAACTCCAAAATAAACCAATAGCCTCTAACCATCCTTGTTTCCATGTTGAAGAGCTTCAAGAGACGAATCCATAGAAACTTGAATCACCCAAATTGGAGCATTATTGAGAGAGATATGGTTAAAATGAGAAAGATCCCGATTTTCGGTCCTTAAAAACGCTGAACAGAGGCTGTGGGTCCCAGATTATATCAAGTACGTATATATAATGCATAAGAACACAAAGAATATATGGAATACTCGATGTTGTATATCTTACTTGCAGGATATCGATTACAATGAAAATACAATAATCTCGGTTCTCTCTCTATCGAATTCTATTCAAGCTCTTTTAGAATGATATGAATGAATGATCTTGTTGTCTAATGCTAGCCTTAACCCTCTATTTATATGATAGGACATTTATCACAATAAGGAAACTAATAGATAGGCATTATACACTTGCCATAAATACAATAAGATCTTTCCTATTAATTGAACATTCCTATTTATTAAACATTTCCTAATATTAAACCTTCCTAATTAATGACTTTGTTGACTTTACCCTTTGGCCCTTCATGTCTTCAATATTTGTGATCTCGGATACAATATTTTCAGACCTAACAATCTCTCCTTTTGTATTCGAGATTACAATTCAACAAATCAGCACTTTTGAAGACGATGAAATTTTTGTCAACAAATCTTTATCTTGAAATTTTTGCCCCCCGTACGAATATGATCACATTATAAGCTCCGTAGCTCCCCCTTAACATTAGCATGTAGTTTAGGAATATAACGTCAAAGGAGCTATGATGTTGTAGGGTAAAATCTTCTTTCAAATATACACGAGAAGTTGCAAGTTCGAGAAATGGGGTGTGCGGGTCTTGATCATCCGACAAAAATGTTTGTCGGGTCTTTGTTGGTCCGACAACTTGATTCTCGGATAAGGGTAACGCGACAAACTGATTTGTCGGGTCTTTGGGATGCGACAAGATGTATTATCGGGCCTTGTGGTGCCAGGTTTGATAACTTGAGATAATTGTGATGTCTTTGATATGCACTTTTTCTCCCCCTCATAATAGGCATTTGTCTTTGATACACTTTTTCTCTCCCTCAGAATGATAAGGAGAATCCGAATCATTATGAACAATCAAAGACATTAAGTAGAAGTAATCAAATGTGCATGTGAGAAATTCATTTTCGAGGATCTAAGGGTAAAAAGCTAACATAGAAGCACAAATAGCAACTATTATCACTTAAATCAAAAATAAATTCAATTAAGTGGCCTATATTCAGTGTTTGTAGCGGATTGGCACTGATAGGACTTCCAACTATCATGGAAGTAAGTTATAAAACTAACTTCTCGAACTGTTCCGGCATAAATACAAAGATATGCAATGTGAATCACAAATACTCGTGCAATGTGTCAAAGAAATATTGTATATATCTTGGCTCAAAAATAGACTCGATGTGCACAGAACATGAAGTTCGAAGACCGGAGGTATGTCTTCTTGTTTCAATATCTAAATCTTCCAAGTGAAGAATAGATAGATGATATGCTAAATCTCCGTGATATATGAAACAAGAATCTTTTTTGAGATACTTGAGTAGTTAGGTGAGGTGACACAAGTTGTCGACACTGGGTTCATGTCTATTTCAATATTCATCTCCAAAGAATCGAGAATGAATAGATTTTGTGGCTACCCTGATAACTATTTAGGTTTGGTGAAGACCAAAATTTTTCTTTTAAGTCTTGTCACACTCTCACAAGCATTCAATTTTATTTTAATCATACCCTTTCAAGATATCTAACCTAGGGATGTGTTTCATGGGTAGGTCCTTTCGGCTTTAGATTGACCATTGAAACTTCTAATTCCTAACAGTTTAAGTCCGAGTTCTGAACTGAAGTATTCAGAAGTCATAATGTTAAGAGCAGGTTCATAGCTAAGATACTATGAAGCTAAAAGTAAAATATGATACTCCCCCTCAAAAACAGCATAACATTTTGAATGATCATGTCATGTGATGTGAATATTCAGTATTTAGAATGCACATGACATACCTACAAAACAGATTAAAAATATTTTAGTACCCAAACTTTATTGGGTCCTCGAAGGTTAGCTTTAGAAACATCAAATGGGGAAATGGGGATACTGTAAGTACCATACAATTTATGAATGAACTTTTGATTGACAAAATGATTTGTTCCACAAGTAGAACAACAAATCTTTGTGGCAGTTAGACTAATTAGTTGATTGATAGATCTGACAAAATAAGGCAAATTAGTCTTGGAAACAAATGATCTTGTATCAACTACAAGAGATGTATGTGGCATGTTTCCAACACTATCATTTGTAGTTGATTTCTTCTTCCTAACCATTCTAAGTTTCTTAAAATTACCGGAGTTAACAACAAAATCATTGTGAGACGGATTAGAATTAAGAGTCTGAGAATTTGGAGAACCATATGATTTGGAGCTGTTAAAATAACTAATTGACTTACCATTTGAAGAGTAGTTATTCTTATAGACACCTTTTGGAAAAAGAGAATGAATTGAACTTGATGCAATTTTGTAAAAGAAAATAGAATCAGTATTAGTTGATTTGTCATGTGGAGAAGAAACAGTAGTATCGATACTAAGATGTTTAAGAATTTTAACTTTAACATAATTCTCTTTATTTTGCTTTGAAATTACATCTTCAAGTTATCTAGTTTTGCACAAAAGATGGTCTCTTTCTTTATCGAACAAACTAAAATTAAATGTCGTTTTAATTTCAAGAACTTTTTCAAGTTTCTTGAGTTTGTCAGATAAATAATCTCTTTCTTCCGTAATCAAATCATATTTACCTTTTAATTTAGATCTCTAGTTCTTCTCAGTCATTTCGTTTATGATGTTTTTCTCTCTAAAATCACAACTTGTTCAAAATCTGACACTTGTTTAGAAAGTTTTTAAATGATCAGTTCACAAGTTTTAATTTTGTTTTCAAATTTTTTTCGCTCAAGCTCAAATTTGTGTTTGTCATCAGAAGTTAATATCCTTTATTTCTTACATTTCATAAATTCAGATAATTTTATTGAAAGAACAACACTATAAGTCTCAAAATCTATAAGCTTTTCTAAATAAGATATTTTGGTTTTTAGATCAAAAATTATTTTTATCAACTCAAGATTTGCTTTTTGCAAAAGTCTTCATAAAATGTATGATTTGTATTCCTAGAATGCTCGGTGAGTTATGCTGGCAAAAACTATTTTTCATTGTTCAAAGTTTTTCTTGATTGTTCTGATTCAAGAAACTTAGATTTGAGGTCAACATGTTCCCATAAAAGTTCATCAAGCACTTTCATGTTATTCGTGTGTCTTGCTTCAAGTCTTTCAATTTCAGCACTGAGATCCGAAAATTGATTTTTAGAACTCATCTTGTGAAAAAAAGAATTAAGTACTAGTTACCTGATGAAGTGATAATCGATCGGTGAGTTTTGAAAATTTTCTAAGATTTCCTTTAAAAAAAATGGTAAAATTTTCTCGGATGAACAAAAATATGTCGGAAGATGTCGGATCAAGAGGTCCGATATTTTCAACTTGTCGAGTCTCAAGGGTTCGAGAAGAATGAATGTTGATACACAGGGACTCGACAAAAATTTAAGTCGATTCAACAGGATTCGACAAAAATTGATGTCGACTCTATGGGAATCGACAAGAATTAATGTAGAATGGACTCGAGGAAAATAATGTCAATTCAATAAGATTCGACAAGAGCGTATGTCGAGTCAAATGGTCTCGAGAAGAAATTTTTGTTTACTTAATATGACTCAACAAGCAAAGATGTCGATTGAAGGGTGTCGAGAAGATTTTTAGATCAGAGATATCGAAACCAGATTTCTCTTTAATCGATAAACATAGAAAGCAAGAACGAAGGATTCTTGACTAAAAAGATCAAGTCTTTTTATTGACAAGAAGAGCTAAGTTCTCGGGTTTCCAGTTTTCACAATTAAGAAAAAAAAATTACTAAGATTTATGATGTTTACTTGAGAATTCTTTAATCAGAAAATCTGCAGGAGACACTAGTTCCCGAGTTTTCTATTATTAAAGAAAAACAAAAGTACCCAAAATAAACGAAAGTAATACAGATTTTAATAAAATTGGATTCGATAAACACTAGATCAAAAAGATCTCGGGTGATATGACAGGTGAGTGGTGCGACGAGTTTTATAAATTCGAATACAAAGTATTCAGAATTAAAACACACACAGATGAATTCGAAAATTAAGAACAAATATATATATTAGATTTGAAGAAATCGAAAACAAGAAAGAAATCTGGGTTTTTCGAAAAAGCTTGAATTTTTAACGATTGAAACTTCGCAGAAGTATGGATCGAGAAAAAAATAATCGAGATTTTACCTTGATTTCAGAAATTGATTAGAAACAGCTTTAAAACTCTGATCGTTTGATCTGATACCAATTGTGGATCCCAGATTATATCAAGTACGCATATATAATGTATAAGAAGACGAAAAATATAAGGAATACTCGATGTTGTATATCTTACTTGTAGGATATCGATTACATTGAAAGCACAATAATCTCGGTTCTCTCTCTATCAAATTCTATTCAAGCTCTCTAGAATGATATGAATAAATGATCTTGTTGTCTAATGCTAGACTTAACCCTCTATTTATATGATAGGACATTTATCACAATAAGGAAACTAATAAGATAGACATTATACACTTGACATAATTACAATAAGATCTTTCCTATTAATTGAACATTCCTATTTATTAAATGTTCCTAATATTAAACCTTCCTAATTAATGAATTTGTTGACTTTACACTTTGGCCCTTGAGTTTGAAATGCCAATACTACAACACTTAAGAGCATTCAGAGAAGCTCAATTTAAACCTTAAAGAACTAATATTTAAAGATGAACCCACGATGGAAGATAGCAACGAAATTCCGAGTGTTACAATCCTCCCAACCTTATAGGAGATTTAGTCCTCGAAATCTATAAACGGCCAAACATCCAAATAACCTTATTTTGCAAACCCGAATGGCTCCCTTCCCAAGAGAGTGTCACTAAAATGCATCAACACGAAATGGAGTCCAAACATCTTTTAACGAGACTACCATGACGATTTACACGCTGATTCTACATCTGATCCTTGACTTAACATGCCACACCACCCTCAGGGTGAACATTGAGCATTGTTGGAAAACTTTATAGCAATACTATCGCGATTGCCTCACAACCTTAAGTGATTCATACTATCTCAAAGGTAACTATTGATTTCAACTTCTCAATTCCGCGAAAATTGCCATAAATGAGTTTACTCTTAGCATTTTCTAACAACTTCTGCGAACTAGTATACGCTTCCCATATGTAATCAACCCTTCCATAATATTCCCAAAACTTTATTTGAACAAAACCACACATACATCTTTAAAATCAGAGTACTTGTTACAACGTCGACCTTACCCGGTGGTATGGGAATCCCGCACAACATCCCGAAGTATACCATCTGCTGACGCCCACGATAAATCTTATACTTCGACAATTAAAGTCTCATCGATAAAACGACTTCCACTCAATGACTGCCTTAACCTTCTTACTAAAATTCTCCAGTATTTAATATCATACAAGATTTATCGTCCCTTCTATGACGAAACTCTTATTCAAAAATTCGGTCCAATTGAATGCAACCGTGAAATCCAGACCCAAACTTTCACCAAACACAAAACTCCAAAGTACTCTCAAACTTTCTTAGTAACACCATTGGTCAAATCCATTCGTCACTGGATACCAAATCTAATCTTCTCAAATTTACCACTTATAACTTGCAAAAGTTTCCTGAGGTTCAACTGAAGCAACCTAGGTACTCTTATAGTCCTCGACCTCGGGACCAATAGTTGACTCCTATAATCGCAAAATAACTATACCACATAATCTTCTTTATTCATGCTGACTTATCAAGTTATTACACCACTAATATTTAGAATGGTGTCGCCCGACTCCCCACCAATACTAAACCAATCAGAAGCAAGCCATTACACAAGACTTTAACCCGAAGATCGTTGAAACCAAATATCGTTACTTAAATGACTTGATGATACATAAATCTAATACCTCAATCGATCATACTCGAACCGATCCTTTCTTAGGGAGAACCCCAAAATCCAAAACGGACCATAAGTCGGGTACCCCGACACTTCAATTTGAAAAGACTCCTTTAGTGTTTAAATACTACTCCCATGACCAAATGGTACTTACATCCAAGGTTTCCTAATAAGTTGAAGGTTTTACCAGCATATGTCTAAGCAAATATGCCAATTTTATTTATCAAAGATTTAACAAACATAAAATCTTTACAACCAATTGTACGCATGCCCAAAGATTTTTACTACAATCAGGTAATCGTGAAAAATGACTAGAACATCAGTATAAAAATCCATTTAAAAGCTATCTGCTCATTATTCAAACTAATGATGACAACAATGAGAATACAATTAGTAAACTTTTAAAATGAACCATGGTAGTCTTGACACACACTCATTGATGTCATGTATGTAAAATAAATTCATGCACTAAAATCGTGTGCAACTAAATGTTCGTACCGACCTTTCCAAAATTCCAATTTTAATTATAAAATGATATGGAGTAAAGTCCCCCAGTAAAGATAGCATGCATCAATGTTTTTCCTCAAAATTAGCAAATGATAAATGCATGCGATTTGATCATACCAAGAACCGATTCAGTTTGGATGTAAACTTAAAGCCAAATAGCAATGTGTTTGTACTCTGTATAAACGTGGCTACACATTATAAAGAAAGTTACAACTAAAATATATGCAAATTCCATGCAACAAACGATCCCCATAAAATCTAAAACAATGACGAGGGAAACTCTATATTTTGACGCCATTAAAATCTTCATGCCAAAATAAATGACGCAAAATAAAATTCTCAGTAACCCTCATACGCAACACCAACAGTAAAACGAGTCCACCAAATTCGAAAAATCAAAATTTCCGCATGAACACCATGCACCCAAAATTCCAATGGAAGTTGTAAAAAACCGTAGGAGTTACAGTAGTTCATGCATTTTCAACTGGACCCAAAACTCACGTACACCAAATAATTTCTCAAACATTTTGTAAGAACGATATTTGCACGTTTTCTCGGGTATTAAACGAAACAATTCAGGTTAGTTTCAATTTTAAACTCTCTTGAGCTATAAATCTCAAAATTTGCAATTCTAGAAATAAATTTCTTGGTAAACACGCATGAATTTCTCATGCAACTAAAACCATTTAATAATTTCAAGACATGGCTACACCCTGGTGTGCCCATAACATTTTCCAAAATATTAATTTTGTATGATACAAATTCTTTCGACAAACCCAAAAACAATTCTACAATTTATTTTCTAAAATAAGTGCCGTGCATGCATCCGGTTGGGACCCGAAGTCCTAAACCACGCTCGCCAAGTCTACCACAAGACCAACATTGGAAAACTTCATATCTTAAGACCATCATCCACCACTAAATCCATCAATTTACAATTTCCTCTCGGAAAAAGGTTGATTCAACAAGCTTATGGTTTATAACTAACCATTATCTTTGACCCAAAATGGTCGGCTTAAGGTAATCACCGTACTTATATGTCACTCAAAGTGACATTGCTACAATCATCAAATCTTCCAACGGTCACTACCATAAGAGCTCATTCATTACCCCATCGATCATCAAGACAATGCGTCTCAAGCACACCCACTTAACTGTAAATTGATATTATCATCGGCTGAATGATAATACAATTTTACCTCACATGCGGATCCTTGTTACCACCATCATGACTCTCGATTCTAGTGCATCTATTAACCTCAAAACATCCTATTTTAAAGTGTCTAAGTGTGAAATCTCACATCTGATCACTTAGTTTGAGTCTAGGAATTTAAATTCAATACCTAAATCTCTCAAACTTATGCTCTGATACCAACTTGTAACACCCTGTAATCTGGAAAGAGCAACTAATTTAAAATTTTCAATATTACATCAATTGAAAGGTAAATCATTTCTTATAAAAAAACTACTTGAATCTCCTCAAATAACAATTCGATATAAACCTCCACAGAAGAAGGTTATGTCTTATACTATGACCTAATCGTGGTCGGGTGTTACTAAACCCAAAAGAGTCGCTATCTCCGAATGCAGAAAACGTCACCAAAGTCTAGATCCTTAACGTGCCACCTCCTAACACTCAAGTCAACACGTATCGCTAGTACGAACCCCAACGCACATGCCGAAAAAGAAAGGGTTAGGCTTAAGCCTAGTGAGCTCAAGAGTTTTATAACAATTTATAATCTATTGAAAGTGAAAGATTTGCTTGATAAGGTAATAAGTTCTCAAATATAAGACTCCATTATAAAAGCAACATCTTCCCAAAATTCATCATTTTCACAATAAAAGCTTTAGACCAAAATATCATTAGTAACAAAAACATTAAATACAATATCCGTTCAAACATGAACTGTACATATTTTACCCACCCAAAACGTTAATGCATTAGAATGTTTCAAATACCAAATTATGGATAAAGCTCCATTTATTTAATACCAAAGTATGGTTAAGTCTTGAAGATCCACTAAAAAAATGTGGATAATACTCTATACTCCAAAATACGTCACCGAAAACAATGGATAAGACTCAATATCCAAAACAATACCTTTCGGTGACGAGGGAGACCCATTTCCATGGTTAGTGGCAGAACACCAAAATTAGGCTACCCACATGTTACGTGGCATCCCTAAGAAGGGAAATCATGGTTAGCATCAACTCTATCCAAGTGTTTAGCTTAAGAAAACAACAAGAATCAACTCTATCCAAGTATTTATCTTAAAATACAGTAAGCATCAACTCTATCCATGTATTTAGCTTAAGAAGACAACCAACACTAACTCTATCCAAGTATTTAGCTTAAGAAGACAACTAGCATCAACTCTATCCAAGTATTTAGCTTAAAAATATGCTAAAAATGCATTTAATTTCCAAAGCTCGACATATAGTCATTTAAATCGGATAAATGTCCATGAGACTCATTTAGTCAAAATCGAACAGAATCTCTATAACTTAACACTCATGTGGTTACTCATAACCTTGGTTGAGACTAACCATTTTCCCAAAAGAAATCATGTTCATATATTTTCCAAAATGTCTCACAATGCCATAACATGTAATTTCCAATGGTTTATAAATCCAATACTCTCCAAAATGCAAACGACACCAAATAGTTCCCATTTATAAAATAAAACATCAAAGCATCTCATAAAACATGTTTCATTTATCAAAATGTCAAGGACCCAAACATAAGCAATTTTCAAGATTTATAAAACCATTTATACCAAATAATTCGTATAATATCAAAATACTCACACATTTGACAATTAGCAACTAAAACATGTTAAAAATGGACGTTTTTGGCATGTACAAAGTTTTCACAAAGTATCTTGAACTCACCTTGCTAGATTTAGGCAAAAATCTAGGTTTTACTCAAATCTTGAGCTCCATTTGGTGAAGACTTTAGATCCTTAAGCTAAACCTCTAGATCTATGGTGAAAATCATCCAATAACACTTCCTTGTCTTCCAAAACATACACAAAAGATAACCCAAGAGAGAATGAGAGTTGTTGTAAAATAAACAAACGCTAGATTCAAAGAACTAAAGATATGATCTTCCCTTCACTTCTATGAATTCCAAAATCAACCAATAGCCTCTAACCATCCTTGTTTCCATGTTGAGCTTCAATAGACGAATCCATAGCAACTTGAATCACCCAAATCGGAGCATTACTGAGGGAGATATGGTTAAATTGAAAAAGATCCCGATTTTCGGTCCTTAAAAACGCTAAACAGAGGCTGATGCTAGTTACCAAGTGGGTTACGTTTTCGTAACTGGCGATGTAACCCACGCGGAGCAAAAATAGCTTAGGGCTAGTTATCTAGTGGGTTATGTTTTCATAACTGGCATGGTAACCCACGCTAGCCTTTGTTGAGTGTAAAGTCCCTTAGGCTAGTTATCAAGCTAGTTTCAGTTCCTAACCCACTTCGTAACCAGCTTGACCCACTTTTTCCTCCTTAACCAAACATTGCCTTGAGTTCTGAAATGCCAATAGTACAATACTTAAGAGTATTCAAAGGAGCTCAATTTAAACCTTAAAGAACTAATATTTAAAGACGAATCCACGATGGATGATAGCAACAAAAATTCTGGGTGTTTACAATCACAACTTAAAATCATCAAACAGGGAACTTCATCTATTCTAAGCTACTATGATAGTATGATGCGAATTGCATACTCACTAAAGGTTATGGGTGAACCCGTTTCAAACTCTAACATTGTTTTGTAGACATGACATGGTCTAAAAGTGACATATAATGCTTTTGTCCTTACCATCTAAACTTTAGATTCTCAACCAATATTCATTCAATTATAGTCATGAATTCTTATCTATGAATAATGTATGAACCAACAAATCGAGTCTTCCCCTCCTCTCATAACCGTGACAGCTCTGAACCTTGATAGTCCACAACAACCACATAGCACTACTAACAACAACACTCAATCAAAACCTATCTTTCTTTGTCAAATCGACAAAAAAATGGGTCACGAGGCATCCAAATGTTATTTTTTGTTCAACACCTCTTCCAGTTGAGGAAGAAAACATGGAAGAGGTGACAAAGATAAACGAATATGGCGACCATCGATATAATAGAAGAGGAACTTACTCCTCCCATAGACCTATCTATGGTCCAAGATTCAACCATAATCCAAATGTATATTGTGCTAAACAAATAACAAGAACAATCTGTCCTAACAATAATTTTGACTGTACAAGTATAACTCATGGAATTGGGGGTTATGCACCAACCATGATTGGGTCAGGACACATCCATGACTCGTACTTCCGAAATCCAACTAAGCCAACAACTACCTTTCAACTCAATGCTCGACAATAGAACAATTTAAATTCTTGCCAACCTCTTGGTCTGTGCAAAACACCACAAATTTTTTTGGCTTTGGGCTTGCTCATTTTGCTAATTGGACGCATGCCTTGACAAAACGATTTTACTCTTAAAATGGAAAAAATGCAGCGTCGACACCATATATTTCCTTAAATACAGGTTTATTACAGAGTCCATTCACGGATATATGCCCCACTCTTGATATCTGGCTTCCAGATTCTAGTGCAACAACATATATGACCTCAAATCTAAACTTAGTGCATGAAGCTCGACCATACATCGAGTCTAATAAAGTGACAGTTGAAATGGTATGGCTCTCAACATTACTCATACTGCCACTTTACACTTCCACAACCACATTGCACATTTAAGCTTAAAAACAACCTTTTAGTACATGGTTTAACCAAAACTATCTTATCGGTTTTACAACTTGTACACGATAATTCTTGCATTGTTGCATATGGAATATTAGTACATGGTTTTAACCAAAAATATCTTATCGATTCACAACATGTAAATAATAATTCTTGCATTTTTGCATTCTCACCTTTTTTTCTATCCAGACCATCACAAGAAAACTTCTTCACCACCTTCCATCTCACTCACATAATCTCTAGGGGTTATCCACTTCATCGTTTCTCATTTTGGGATTCGTCTTCAACATTGATTTGGCATATTTGTCTTGGATACCTTGGAATGTATGTAATAAATGAACTTTTAAGATCAATTAATAAATGAATTACCTGCTTGTTTTAATTCATGCAATGTTTTGAAGTAGGAAGAAAACTATTTGATTCACATGTTTCCCACAACACTTCGCCTTTGCATATTATACATTATGATATATGGGAACCATCCCCATTTATTTCTTGATATGGATATAAATCTTTTGTAACATTTATTGATGATTTTAGCCGATACACTTGGGGATATCCTCTTTTCATAATATCTCAAGTATTTGAAGCCTTTTTCCATTTCAAACAACATGTTGAAAATCTTCTCATTAAAGATTTCAAATTTTCGTGTGATGGAGCCTCTAAGTTGATTAAAGGCCCTATGGAAAGATTTCTCTCTACTTCTAGCATCAGCTATTGTTAGGAAACGACTTTATTGTGTCAAAATAAAGAAATGATTGCTTTGTAAACAAAAGGCAAGTAAATAACGTCTTATTCTCTAGTTTCCTTATTTTATATTTCCTAGCAATATAAATAGAGGCTTAGTGGTTCATTATATAGATAGAGAGAGAATAGCTTTATTATAATTGAGAGATACCATTACATGCGACATTCTTGTAACTCGATTACACAAGTGAGATATCTAACTTACGTTCTCTCTAAGTCATAGTATTCTTCATTGTGTGCTTATTTATTCGATAATACTTGATTGATCTGGGATCCACATTTATCGTATTTGTAGTCTTTAGACACCTTAATAAAATGGTGTTGCCAAACGAAGAACCGTCACCTCTCTAAAACGGCTCTTGCTCTCCTATATATGTCAATCCAAATTAATCCAGATACTTTTTGTTTGATGCATTTTCTACGGCATCTTAACTTTTCGAAAGACTCCCCATCCATTCCACCTTTTTTATTTTCTGCACCCATTTTATCTATGAGTTAAATACCTTCTCATATATCAACTTCTTCATAATTTTTCCTCATCTCACTTAACACCAGATTAACCATCTCCCCTACTCCTCCAACCCATCACATGGTTACTCTCACTTGAGACAATACCGGAAAACCAACTCAATTCCCAGACCATGTTCTCTTTCTTGACACCCACTCTTCTACACCTAATTTTGAGCCCTTGTTAGAATAATACACACACAGATTTAGGTTGAGGAAGAGATTTAATCAATCAAAGACTCATATTATTGAAGGAAATTGGAATTACACCTTTGAAAACACATTAGAACCCTGAGTCGACTTTCATAACCCTTCCTCTCTACCCTAGGACCCTCTATAAATGGTCTATTATATTCAAAGCCCAACCCCAAGGATTACATTTGACAAATTACAACATGTTACAAATGAAATCGGCTAAACAAAATAAGCTAACTTTATGAAACTTTCCATCAAATTGGGATAATTAGTTCTAACAATCTCCCCTTAAAGTTCTATAAAGGAAGCATCATTATCTTCAAGAAGCATCTTCAAATAATCTCCCCCTTGCTTTCTTTTTGAGAACTTTAGTGTCGCTGGTCTTCAAAACATTCCAAGCTCCCCATTGAATTAAGCTCTTAATCTTCATTTTCAACTTTAAAATTAGATTCAATGTGCCATAAACACCACTGATTGCACCAAATACAACATTAACTTGTAGAAACTCAACACAATTGTTAGCCTCAAAATCTCAGCCAACCCCAAAGCATACTGATTCATCCAAACATGGATAGATAAAGTGTGAGTTATGTAACAATGTTGTGTAGAATCAGTCTAATAACAAAGAATCTGTCTGTTAACCACGAGTTGAGTATACATTCAGCACAAGAACTTGTTCAGATAATCTTCAAAGGATGGGGTTTCAAAATACTTCGTCAACAACTTGGATAACCATAACGAACACCATTTGGAAGAGAAGTAGCATGAAAAGCATAACTTCTTGATCCTCAACTGTTCAAACTAGGAAGATAAGTCGATTTCCTGATAACATCCAGAAGACTGACCAACCAAATCCAGATCCAATCATCACAATCAGATGAATGATTATCGACACTCAAAATTTTAGATCAATAGCAGACATCTAAAGAAAACTCCAGAATAATAATTGTAGAGAGTGAGGCTTCTGATTAATCCACCCAAATATTGAATCAGTCACCCAGTTTTGGAAACTTTTCAAATCCGACTCTTTAAATTTCATAAGCTGTAAATTTAACCCAGAAAATCAAACTTTTGACTTTAACAAATCAACTCATGAACAATAGCTGAAGGGCTTAATACGCGATAAGAAGATATTTAAGGAATGATACTGCATAGCTATGAACACACTAATGTAGCATGATGTTGTCTTGGGTATATAAATAATAAACCAATGATTTCTCGAACATATATGCGACAAATAATAGACCAAAGTGATGCCACACATGCTTTACGTGAAAAGCTCAGAAAAGTGACCCCCTCCTACGACCTACCAGGATGCATCAAATTTTGAATGAGTCTAATGTCTAGATGAACCAAGCTTCTTATGAATAACCTTGGATTATACAGAACCCGGGAGTTGCAGAAACTAAAAGTTGCAGAGATGGGCAATTCAATTATCGGAAGTTTATTACTGAAAATCGAATTACCGGGAGTTCAATTACCAGTCTATTCCAAGCTCTTGAGTTGTACTTTCTTTTCATGAGCTTGCAAAGTCCCAAATACATCATGTAACGATCACTGTTCTAGATCTTGATTTGCTTGCAGGGACATTGAAAGATTTGACCACTCAGCATTCAGACGCTCAAGAAATAAGACATCGTTGTCTTCTTGCGATCTGATTATGTCACATCTCTTACACAAATTAATTAACGTATTAAATGTGTGGCAAGTCTGCTCAAGGGTCTCATCTAGAAGAGCTTGGAAACCATTATATTCGTTTAATGCCTGTGCTCTTCTATTCTTTCTAATTTTGGCACCTCCTTCCAGTTGGTTTGCCAACTGATCCCAGAGTTCTTTAGCAGTGGCACATGAATCCAATGATTGAAAAATGTCATTTGGGATTGCCATAATAAGGTGTCTTTTGGCTTTGAGACCAGTCTCAACCTTTTTCTTATGATCTTCATCCCAGTCCTTCCTTTCTTTAGGAATCCTCTGACCTGGGACTTCAGCACTAGTAGCAGTGGTAGAAATTCTAGGAATAGTTACAGTTGGAATAAATGGTCCATTTAGTACAGATGAATATAAATCCAGATCTAAACCTTCATAAAAATTGATCACACGGATTATCCATTGAGGATATTCCTCCCTAATGAGAGTTGGAGGTTTAGTTAGAGATCTAGAGTTGTACATAACATTCCAATTGGTGTTTGAATTTTCCATTTTCAGAAAACAGGAGATTTTTCAAAGAGAATAAAGAGAGATTTGAGATTTGAATTTGAAAACGATTGAGAAAATAATCACAATTTTCAGAATTAATTGCGAAGTACCACAGACTTTTCACAAATTTGAAAAATAAGGTAATTTGAAGAACAACAATTAAAACACTGAAATGTTGAGTGGGGGATTTTGATCCACTAATCAATAAACTGATTAGGAGGCTTTGATACCAACTGTTAGATTCCAGATCCCGTTTTACTCTCAAATGATGTTGAATACAAAATATATAATGAGCAATAAGCGGAAACAAATGATAATCAACAATCAAACTAGAAATGATAAATGAACAGATTCATATGATATAAGAGATATTTTGTATTTCACTCAGAAGATCAAAGGATTACAATAGAAAAATATCTCACTAATTTTCTGTTGGAACCCAGGTCCCCAAATACTCAAATACAGTTGATCAGAATACGAATAATAAGAGTGTAAAATGGAAACAATTCAATCAACGGTAATATAGAATTGTAAATAATCAATGAAGAACAATATGAAGAACAACAATAATTTGTATTTCACTCGATATATCGATGATTACAGTACACAAGTTACCCTACTATTTCTCTCCAATTCGATCGACATTTTACACAGTAAAGGCTATACCTATTTATACTATTACATATTACATAGGAAAAGTCAACAAGCTAGCCTATCATTGGTTGACACGTCAACTGCACTAGTAACGGAATTAGTTACACACAAAGAGCATGACGTGCCACATCATTGAAGCACGTGTAGTCCGTCCAATCTTCTAGATTGACAATGTTGCTTCTAGACTAATATCTTTGAAGAGTTGATCTTCTGGAGTACTTGCTTCTAGATTGTAACTTGTTTCTTCTGGACAAGTTCCGGTTCACACTTCTAAGTTCTAACCCCTAAGTGTGAAGTCAGAACCATAACATACAAGCTAGGAAAGAAACAAGATCAAAATTGTTTTTCATTAAAAGGAAATTTAATTACAAAAGATAATATAGAGATTAGCTAGAATGGAGCATTTGGAAGCCCACTAATAACTTTATGATATTGTCTAGTAATCTTTCTAATCTTGAAAACTCCTTCAATATGTTTTCCCATATCAAACGCTGCAATTTTGATTTCTCTTTCCACATCAATCTTCTTCAAGGCTATGAGCCCGTGATCATTAATAAGGTTTCATCTGCATATTTGAATAACTCTCTTAACCTAAAAAACTTCTTTCTTGTTGGCCTATGAAAAACAAAACCTCTTTTTGGTTCAGTAGTAAATCACCAACTCTTCTCGAAGCAATCCGTTCCAATTCTTCATTTGGAGCAGATATCAATAATCTATCCACGAGTCTTTCAAGACCTATCTAAAAATCCACTTTGGCTCTGAATTCAACAAAAGCTTCCATGCTTGCCAGAATCCTTACATATGCAATATGGTCATCTGGACTTCTGTCTCTTAAGCGCTTCATATGTTTTTGAAGGGGAATTAGATTAGAGGGATTCAAGGACATAAGGTCATTATCAATGAAATTATACACTCGCCTGTTTGCTCTTTCCGCTCTATACACTGTATACTTTATATCGATGTTTTCGAAAAATTGGGTTCTTATACCAAGTAAATTTCTGATGGGTGAAGAGGCAAAAACATTTTCTCTTGGCTTTCTGAATCTTGCAAACCTGATCATTGTTTGCGCATCTATGCCTTCAGAAAAGTTTGGTGCATTAATTCGAACTCTTTCATCTCTTTCTGAGTACAGATGCCTATATATAACTTCACTACTTGTAATAACTTGAGTACTGGTTATTCTTTCCCGTTGCTCTAGATCCATTGAGTTCAAGAGTGCTTCAAATCGGCTCTGGTTGACTTGGTGAGATGATTCACCTATGATTTGGTGTTCAGATTTGTCAACCATTGGAGCCTTCATCCTTTAAATATCGGGTTGACTGGTTGATGCTTCAGCATTTGATGCAGAGATTGAAACATTGGGAATAGGAATGTTGATGGCAGGATCTTCTGGTTGTGTTTCCTCTGGGATATGAAGAGAAGGTTCTGGTATTGCAGAGGTTGAAGCGATTGAGACATTGGTTTATGTTGATTGAGGATTGACATTAGTTTCTGTTGGTTGAGAATTTGTTAGAGATTGACCAGAAGCTCTTGGTCTGGTAGATGTGTTCCTTGCTCTTTTGGGAGTAGGAGCAACAAATGGTTCTCTTATTGTACTTTCCATCTCTTGAATGAAGCTAGCAATAGCTGGATCTTGAGGTAGAGGACGCATAGCCAAAGGAGTTGGGTTGCAACCAATGGTTCAGAAACTGGCACAGAAGGAATGATAGAAGGGGCTTCATCTTGAGGTTTCTATTGGGCATTTTCTGTAGATGGTTGAGATGAAGGTTGATCATTGACAGCTTGTTCAGAAGTTGATCCTACAACCTTTTTCCGTTTCTCCCCTTCTGAGGATCAGAGGCATCAGGATCCCGATCCACAGACCCTTTTTCTCTTAAGTTCAGCCTTTTTACAGGCCCTGTCTTCCTTTGCTTTCAGCCTGGCATCATGATATGCAGAGATGGAGTTCACATCAGTTGTAAGAGTGGTCACAGAGGTATCTAAGGTAGATATCCTCTAGGTTAGTTCAGCGACAGGAACAGTGTTGATTTTGGAAACAAATTTTGCATTGATGTCATTGAACTTATCAAGCATTGACTTCTGGAAGATTGCCAAATCAGCCTTTTTGATTAATCTAGAGGTTGAGGCAGAACCTGAAGGAATAATTGCATCAAGGAGTTTCTTAATATCTTCAGCGAAAGAGCTAAATTCCTCTATAGAAATGGTTGTTTGTGGGAGTTCAGAGGGAATTTTTGAGATAGCTTCTGCATTAGATTTAACAGAAGTGTCTAGCTTCTGTAACTGCACAATGGAGAGATTGCGCTGAGTATCGTGAGCAGTGATCAGAAAACCCTTCACCTGTTCCAAAGTTTGTGTATGCTCCTTCTGAGTTGCTCGAATTTCATTCAGAGAAGAGTTGACATTGGTTTGTTCTGCAATGAAATTTGATGTACAGTTTTCAATGGCTTGTTTTAGATCCACCATAGATCCATTCATTTGATCACAACAGTTTGAAAAGTCACAGTTGTGATAAATTCAGGTGGGGGGAGGGGGAGTAACCAATGTGTCTCCAACACATGGAGCCTCTTTTCCCTCGCGTTCAGAGGGGCCCTCATTCACACCTGTTTCGACGTTGAGTGTAGAGAGACTTCCTTCCTGTCTTCGAGGGCTCCTAAGAGACACCTCTTCAGATGTTATGACTGTATTGACTTGATCTTCATCATCAGAGGATGAAGAGTCAAAAACAGTGTGCGTACCTTGAAATAAGTTAAACATTGAGGTATGTGGTACATCCTGTTGCCATAACCCCTCTGATGGGAATTCATTGGCTTCTGGATTGGTAGTTTGTATGGACGTACCAACTACCATCCAATCTATATTATCGGTCACAGAGAAGTCGATTTTGTGTGTAGATGGTGGCATGTTATGGGGCGATGGAACTCTTATATTTGCATCATCATCCTTTTGAGAGGAAGATGATGAGGAGGTTTCCCCGGTTGTGCTTGAGCTAGAAGAACAGGTGATAGCTTCTTTCGGTCGGCTTCTGGGTTTAGGTTTGGACTGAGCTCAAGTACTGTTTCAATAGGTGAAGATGTGTTGGCATCAACCCTAGTAGTTGTGTTAGCTCTTGATGGACTCGGTTGGATTCTCTCAGTTGTGTCCATAAGGACATCTTCCGTACTCTATTTTAACAAGCGCTCGACATGGGTAGAATCACTCAGGTTTTCACTCTGATTCTTTTCAATCATATTCTCACTTAACCCCTCACTTTCTACACTGGCATCTAAATACTCAGGGTAGGTGACCTGTGGTCTGAAATCACCATAGAGTCCCTATATGATTGGAGTAAAGAAGAGGTTGAAGGAATAAGGTTTAGCATATACCTGGATAGTTCTCGTTGTTTCCTGTATCCATCCTTGTGGATAGTTGGTCGATGACTCTTCATGACATGGATCTTCCCAAAAGGTTGTACACATGTGATTCTAAGTTTTGTGATTGCTCCTTGAATAAACAGTGCCAAGAATCGAGGAAACATTAGTGTAGGCAGAGCTTTGTTTCTTTTATGAGAAAGTTCTTTATTGGGTGCAGCTCCACAAATTTCTTGAAAGATTAAATCTGTGTAGTCCAGAGGGCGATTGAAGAATATCCCATACATTATATTGATGATGTTGGCTGGCTTGATCCATTGATCCAATCTTGTAGGTGAGACTTTTGTTCAGAATGGATACCAGGACATTCCACATTGGGGGTAAGGATTGCCTCTTGAAATCTGAGAGTCTGTTCAGTTGTTTGTTGTACCCTAAGAATTCCAAAAATTTCACAGTTTGAAGTTGGGTTTTGCTCGAGGTATGGGTTTGGTGAAGGAACATTGTTTTCCAAGACATGCGAATCAGGGATTTGGAAGAGTTTGACAATTCTTCTCCTAGTTATTGGCACCTTTACTCCATGTTCTTCATCATCCGACATTCCAAAACTTCCCTCGAGAGTAAGTTCATCTTTTAAGGAGAGTGTTTGCCAAAGTTCTTGGATAAAAATGCCAGGGACGTTTGGGTTTGCAATGGTGAGGGCTCTGCTTAGTGGGTTATATTTGAGAACTTCTATCATTGTGCGATAGTTTTCAGGGAAGGAGGATAGATCGAGGATTATCTGAAAGTTGTTGGGTTTGCTGGGTAGGATTACTAGTTGGGGAATTTCAGCAGTTGAATCGATCATCTGTTCATCTTGATTTTGCATATTTGCAGGAATTGCACTTGGGGCAGCCATTTGAGAGTTTGGGTTTTAGTGAATTTGCAGGTTTTCAAAAAGGGAATTCGTGCAATACAAGCAATTCGAAAGCAAGAAGACGTTAAAAAGTACGAAATGACGGTAAATCGAGTTTAAATACCGAGAGTGAAAATTGTACTCAAGTGGTGAAAGGATAGGGAACGGTTTTTTGTTGTCGTGGGGTACATCAACAAAGCATGCGTACCATAGAGAGAGGACGCATCGCTTGACGGTTTGTATTTGGCATTAATAGGGATTTGACACGTGTCCTTGTCAGGCATGAGTGTGGGTTGTGTGTAGAAAACCCAAGCGTTTTCTTTTGATTCTCGAATTCAAATCGTTTGTCTCGGAAAATTAATTTAAAATCAATCTAGCTGGTTTGAAGAAAAATTCATTTGAGGACCAGTTAGACAGTTTTAATAAGAAACATTTTGGAAATAAAGAAATAAAGAGAAATAATTCTTTTAATTACCTTGACGGCAAGAGAAATTTAAAGATTTATTTTCCTTTAAGTCCTCATTAAAAATGTTCTTACAGAAGATTTGATATACATACCAGAGACTTCTGTATAGCCTTGAAGGCAAGAGCTAGTACAGAGGTTCTGAATGGCTACTGTTATCTTCAAGACCGTTTTCCTTTATCATCAATTCAGATATTCAATCTTTGAGAAATATTGAAAATCATCCAATTGGTCATAGAAAAATGCTTTGGGACCAAGAGGAGGTTTGTTCCTATTTGAATGAATTTTCAGAGGAAATTTTATTAGTTCAGAAGCTTCTGAATAACCTTGACGACAAGAGTTAGTCCAGAAGAAAATGAACTATGGAAATTTTGAAAGGAAAATGCATTCAGTAGGCTTCTAAGACACCAGAGGCTTATGTGGTACAGAAGTCTTGGATGTATTGGGTATTTTTGAAAGATGACAAGCCAGAAGAAAAGATAGTCAAATCAGAGACTTCTGGGTTATCTTTGTGACAAGCATCGACACAAAGGTTCTGAATATGTTATCTTCTGAACTTTGAAAGTTTGTTCCGAAATTTAGAATTTCTCCCCCGTGAAGTATGCATTGTTGTTTGCTCCCCCTTGATATGAGCCACTTTATTTATCTTTTCCCCCTTAAACTGTGCTTGGATCATGTAACGTGAATGATGTACAAGTTTGATACCCAGAGATATTTTATTATAACCAGAGGCTTCTGAGAATTTTGCCATGGTGAACTTTATCCAGATGATGATGAGAAATTAAAGGTGAGAAAGACATGTTTAATTAAGACTACAAAAGTTCTATTTAAGAAATAGTTTCTGAGTTTCCATCACATATTGAGCTTACCCAACTTGCTGATAAGAAAGTTAAAACGATTTTCATCTAATGCCTTTGTAAAAATATCAGCAAGTTGGTAATCAGTGGAGACAAAATACCTTTCAATTTCACCCTTTTCCACATGATCCTTTATGTAATGATACATGATATCAATGTGCTTGGTTTTTTAGTGCTGTATAGGATTTCCTGTGACGGCTATTGCACTTTTTGAGTCACAGAGGATGGGAATCTTGTCATATACGAGACCATAATCTCTGAGTTGGGTTTTCATCCAAATTACTTGTGAACGGCAACTAGCAGCAACGATATATTTTGCTTCTGCTGTAGAAGTTGACACACAGTTTTGCTTCTTGGATGTCCAACTAATTAATCGATTTCCAAGAAGTTGACAGCTACCTGAAGTACTTTTTTCTGTCTAACTTACAACCTGCGTGATCAGAGTCAGTGTATGCAATTAAATCAAAGACAGAATGCTTTGGATACCAGAGACCCAAACAAGGTGTTCCCTTTTAGGTATCTAAAGATTCTTTTCATAGCAGCCAAATGAGATTGTTTTGGATTGGCTTGATATCTGGCACAAATACATGTGCCAAACATTATATCTGGTCTAGTTGTAGTTAAATACAGAAGAGATCCAATCATACCTCTGTAGTTCTTGACGTCAACCAGATTCCCAGAGGGATCAGAGTCAAGCTTTGTGTTTGGTGAGATTGGTGTTTTCATAGTGGTAGAATTGTGAAGTTTATATTTCTTTAAAATTTCAGAGACATACTTGCTTGGTTTATGAAAATGCAGAGGTAGTCTGTTTGACTTGGAGCCCCGGAAGAAAGTTAATTCTCCCATCATGCTCATTTCAAATTCACTTTCCATAGGTTTTGAGAATAGTTCAACTTCTGCTTGATTTGTAGAACCAAAAGTAATATCATCTACATAAATTTGAACTATTGTCAACTCACCTTTGCACCTTTTGATGAAAGAGTAGCATCGATTTTACCTTTCTCATACTTATTGTCGATCAGAAACTTTAATAAGCGTTCATACCAGGCTCTAGGAGGTTGCTTTAAACCATACAGAGCCTTATCCAGAAAATAAACATGCTCTGGATGAGTTGCATTTTCAAAGCCAGGGGGTTGTTGGACGTATACTTCTTCTTTAAGTTTGCCATTCAGAAAGGCATATTTGACATCCATTTGATATGCTTTGAAATCTTTGTAAGCAGAGAAGGACAAAAACAATCTAATTACTTCTAACATTGCTACTGGGGCAAAGGTTTCATCGTAATCAATGCCTTCTTCTTGACAATAACCCTTAGCTACTAGCCTTGCTTTGTTCCTGATCACAAATCCATATTCATCTTTCTTGTTTCTGAAGACCCACTTAGTACCAATTGCAGTTTTGTCTTTGGGTAATGGTACAAGCTTCCATACTTTGTTTCTGTAAAACTGAAGAAGCTCTTCTTGCATGGCATCTATCCAGCTGGGGTCTTGTAGACCTTTATGGACTTTCTTTGATTCTACCATGCTTAGAAAAATTTACAAAGAAATCCTCGTTACTAGAGCCTGGTATGGTCTGACTTAGATAATTAGATACTTCATCGTTTGGTCCAACTTGGTCATCGGATCACACTGGTCCAGTATGATCCGAGTTCCATAGTTATAGTATTTTTTCATCCAATTTTCACAAGTTGTTCTAATCTGACTTTAGTACATGTTCTGTTTAACACTGTGTTACATAATTGATGGGAGCTATCAATGGCCCAAATCTTTCCGACGATGAAAACTCGATGGTATTTGTACGATCGTCGCTCCTAGTGTCACCACCGGTAATCCCGGCGATCGATTCATGCTACGGAAAGACATGAAGGAATTTCAACCCAACAACCATCATCTCAGTTTTCGTATGCGCCTTTGATCATCCAATCATTCTGGATATACTCAAAGGCCATCCCCTGAGCCACGCGTTCATGCTAACAAAGCAAGTACCCGCCTTTTACCTTCACCGGTTTTGGCACGCTCTCTGATATCAACCCCTTCCCAACGACATCCACTTCCCAGTGCAAGTGGACGAATACACTACCAAGCTGACACCTTCCCGTCTGGGTCGTGTCCTTCGCCTCCCTGTTAAGACTGAATTCCCCGACCGACAAGAATTTGAAGACCCAGTTTCTGAGGAAGATTTCTATCGAGACATATTGGCACTCGGATATAAAGCCGATCTCACCAGCTTCTCCAATTTCAATAGAATGCATTTACCACCAGTCTGGTCCACGCTCTTCTCACTCGCCAATCGTTGTCTGACCTCCAAACATACCGGTGTAGACGAGCCAACGCTTCTGTTCTATGAACTTTTCACGACATCATCTACAACCGCCACTATGACTATGCACACTAATTTGGAACGACTTGGTAGATATCGTCGCCGAAAAAGACACCGGTTGCGACCGCATGTTCGTTCCATTTCAACGCTTCTCCCAACTTTATCATCCGAAGAATGATGAACACCAACCGGGATATACCGCGTCGGGCTGGCACTACCCTTGGACCATCCTCCGTTCAGCACTTCCTAAAGTTTCTGGACATTCGCTTTCCTCGCCAAATTCCTATCCCCGAAGCCCTCTTATCCTACGCTGATCAGACGGCACCGTGTGTGATAGCATATAGGGCTGAGCATGGCTTAATGTCCCCTCCTAAACCAGAAGGTCCTGCCCAAGAGTCATACCGTGAGGAAAATCTTGATATTGGTGAGGGTCTTAGGAATCTAGATGAGCAGGTTCAGGATTATGGGCTTCCTAAACATAGCGTTGAGAGAAGAGATGAAGTGAGGGGACATGAAATGGGTGGTGCTTCTGATCAGCTTAACCATACTACCGCTGCCCCAACTATTCCCATACCACCTCCTTCCGGTGCTGCTACTGCCACCACTTCTCAACCGACTGCCCGTGTACCGCGACTGAAAGTTCCAGTCTGTCGTTGTCCGACTCGTCGACCGATCATTGTTTCATCCGACACTGAAACAGAAGACACTGCCGCCCTTGATCGTCATGACAGCTCTGAAGATATACCCGAACCACGAACACAACGCAAATCTTCCACAGCTGCCGCCATTACCCGAATTGGCCGACAACCATCCGTACAAGAGTCCTCATCCGAGGATATTGAATCAGAATCCATTACTCGACCCCACTCAATCCCCATCATTGAGCCAAATATTGGAGAGATACGGATAGAGGAGGGTGCTACGGTAGAACATATTACAGTGAGCATGTGTGAAGGGACGGAAAATATTCAAGAGAGTGATCGAACTGAAACCGTTATTAGCCGGGTAGCCCCATCTTCTATTGACACTCATCTGTTGGTTGTCAATATTGAACAAGACGTTGTGGACCCAGCAGCGCAAGTGCACGCCCCAACCAGCCACTCCGACATCTCAGAACATATGTCGGTTTCATATATGCTTGCAGACTTAGCTCCTCATCTAGCACGTCTCCAATCGGGAGTCCCAACTGTTGAAACTAGAAGACATTATTTGCAGTCTTCGACTTCGTTTGTATGCACCTCGAGTCTAGAGCCCCCTCCCCCCCCCACCTATTAGGACACAAGAGTCTTCACACACCGTTGATCTCCTTGACTCGGTAGGAACTTCCATAGTGATGTCATCTATTGACATTCCACGAGGATTGGAAGGAAATCCTACCAGTGCTAATATTATGCCAAAACTAAATGTAGGTCCCACGGTTGAGTCAACCGTGGTGACAACAGGTGCTCTTCGTGACCCTGGTTTTACCCATGCAGGTTCTGCTCCCATGACCGTCACCATCACTCCCAAGGTTCGAGATTTTGTTGAAAATGCTTTCCAGCAAGCCAAAGAATCTATGCAAGCCCAGGTCGATAGAATGGCAAGTTTGTTGAAAGGAAAATATGTTGAAGAAACAATCACCAGTTTTGCGCCTTCTAGATCACTAAGGCCCCGACCTTCACATGCGAGCACTAGACGATCACCACCTCCATCCCCGCCTCAAGATTCGTCTTCCTCCGACTCTCAGCGACCGCCATCCCCACCGCCAACCCAAATGAAAAATACAGAGGATAACATTCTTGGTGAAATTGCTACTCTTCGCACAAAAATTCGGGAAAACTGCAAACCAAGAAGGGGAGAAGTGAAGGCGTATTTCTGACTCCAGACCAGCTGCTATCGCTACTCCAACTCCGAATGTCCCGGTACGCAAATCTGCTGGTCCATCTTCAGCTCCATCCCGACATGCCGTCACACCATCTTCAACTCCGATACAACAAGCAACGGGAACTTCGTTAGCCCCTCCCACGCGTCAACATGAAAATCCGCCAACGGTTGGAAAGCTACGACAGATTTTGATCTTGGGAGTATGTCGCAAAGTGTGGACCCATATACTATTTTAGATGAACCGGTAAATGTGCAAAATTTGAGGAATCAAGTGCGAAACTGGTTTAGGGATCCGTATGCCCAAGTACTCCAAGAAGAAGTCTATAGAGAGCTTTATCATGTAAACAAAAAGTTTCTTCTGGGATCCACAACCAGAGTAAACATGTTGCCTCTTCAAATTAGATGGGAAAGCATTCTCGTAAATGAAAATCCAAAATGGGAAAACGAGCAGATTTGGGTTCTTTATCTTGAAGAAAAGATGCAAAAGATATTTGTTGAAAAGAAGGATCCACGAGACTTGGCTCATATTCATCTGGTCACTGAAATGACTCCTGAACAGCTAAAAGAGTATGTGTTCATGCTATGAACCATTGCTAAACCTAAAGAGGAATTGAGCACCAAACAACGAATAGTCGTCATCGAACAAATTGAGTTTGATAAGCTCAGTCAAGTCAAGTATTCGACCTTCAAAGTCATGCGTGAAGATGGAAAAGATTGGTGTTTCACTGAGGCTGATTTTCCGAATATATCTGTGGAAGATATGGAACCTATGTACTATGAGCTGCAAGACAACTCAAATAAAACGATTGATGAGAAACGCGCATTAGGGGCCATTGTGCGGTTTATCCAAAAGGAGATTTGATACAGGTACCTTCATGATGTTCAATGACGCCTAGAAAGCAAACAAAACAAGATCTATCTTGCGAAGCCAAATCAAGAAGTTCCCGGCTTAGATAAAATGAAAGTTCTCGCTATTCTTAATATGCCTGCTCACGGGGTAGTTAATCTTAATGAGACTGGTCAAGGACGTTTATAAAAATGATGCATATTCCGATGGTACTTTATCTGGTATTCATAATCGCCTATCTGCCGAAATAAGTTCGGATCGAAAAAGGACGATCAAGCTCACCATTATTCAAAGACAAAAGACTCTAGATGCCACTGACATTATCGGCAAACGTCTGGTTTACCGACAAACGTTAAGAAGATTTGAAGGAATGTTTGAGCTAAGAAGATAAAGCCTCATTTTGCCATAAAGGGGCAGATTGTTAGGAATTGATTTTATTGTCACAAAATAAGGAAAGGATTTTGTTCTTGTAAAAAGGCAAGTGTATAATGCTTATTTCCTACTTTCCTTATATGGATAGATTCCTAGCAATATAAATAGAGGCTTAGGGTTAATTGTTTATTCTAGTTAGAGAGATCATTCTTGTAATCGCATCATAACTTTACATGACATTGTAATATCCGATTACATCAAGTGAGATATATGGCTTACGTTCTCTAAATCATTTTGTTCTTCGTGTTATTCCTTACTTTCTTACGTACTTGACCATATACTGGGATCCACGCATTTTAAGCATCTTGATAATTTTTGATCAAGAGCTCCTTCTTAAGGCTAATGTGTAGAAATTCTCTTTCCTTTTGAAAATAGTTTTTAAGTGTTACAGAGTTTAATCTGACACTCTTTTTAGCTTGAATCTCCTTGTCTTTATCTTTCAAAAGGTTCTTAAGTTCATCATTCTCCTTTTTCAAGTTGTTTTCTTTAGTGCTTTTAAGTTTTAAAATCTTTTGATTTTCCACAAAAACTTCTTGTTTCTCTTGGCTCAGAAGTTCCATTTCTTTTTAAAAATATTTCTTTCTTTTTCAATAAGTTCAAGAGATTTTTCAAGATCCTTTCGCTTTTGTTTTTCACTAGAGAGCTTCTGTCTTAGAGTTTCGAAATCCTGAGTAAGATTAAGAATTGTATTTCAAGTTCTGATTTTTCGGAAGTAGAACAAACCTAAGAGTCAGAGTTTGTATCGCTGTTCTCCATGGCCATGCCGCAATAGTGCATCTTCATCACTCGATTGGTCAGATAATCAATTTTTTATTTCGGCCACCTTTGCCCTCTCATCTCTGTTGTACTTATATTTTTTTATAGTGCATGTTATCCTTAACTAGAGGGCATTTGCAATCAATGGAGAAACGTCCAGGCTTCCCACATTTGAAGCATACATCTTTCTTCCTTTTCTGTTTCTTCTCTTCATCCTTATTCTCTAACATAGGTGCCTCTTGTCATGGTACGTAAGTCTATTGATTAGACCTCTCACCTCTGTCTGATCGACATCTGTTCTGAAATGATCTGTTCCCAAACTTCCTTGTGAATTGTTTGGTGATCAAGGCCATAGATTTTGCAAAAACACCAGTTTCATCATCTTCTGATCCAGAGAATCCAGACTCTGTATTTCCCTCGGATATAAGTTCCTTGCTCTTTCATGTCTTGTCTTCTCTTGACCCATCTCTGTTCTTTCTGCTTTAACCTTTAGATTCAGAGATTAAGGCCAGAGGACCACCAATGCTTGTCTTCTTTTTCTCCACTTCCTTTTCATGGGCTTGGAGTGTTCCAAAAACATCGTGCAGAGACAATTGCTCCAGATCTTGATTAGCTTGTAAAGACATAGAAAGATTTGACCACTCCTCATTTAGACATTTAAGAAATAAGACATTATTGTCTTCTTGTGACCTTACTATGTCACAACTTTTGCATAAATTGATTAGAGTGTTAAATCTGTGGTATGATTGTTCCAAAGATTCTTCAGGCAGGGCTTGAAAGCTGTTGTAAGCAATCAGAGCCTATGCTCTTGTGTTCTTCCTTATCTTTGCTCCAGCTTCCAGCTACTTTTCCGATTGATTCCATAGTTCCTTGGCAGTTTCACATGAGTCCAGTGACTGGAAAATGTTATTTGGAATTGCCATGATGAGGAGCCTCTTTGCTTTGATGTCAATTTTGATCTTTTTTTGTCCTCATCACCCAAGTCCTTCCTTTCCTTAAGAATTCGTTGGCCAGGAATTTTTGCGGTGTCAACAGTGGCCAGACTTCTAGTAATAATGGTGGTCGAAACATATGGCACGTTCAGCACTGAAGAATATAGATCCAAATCTAAACCTTTATAGAAATTAATCATATGAATCTATAGGGTTTTAGACCGGGATCTAAATAAACATGCAGCGGAAAAACAATAACCGGTAAAACCCTAGATAGCTCGGATTCGTTACTAACAACTTTAAGGATTAAACACAACCATAGGGTGTTTAGAACAATACCTCAATGGTTTGGATTGGTTGATCAAGATCGAGCGTTATGAATCAAAATAGATTCCCTCTAGCGGTATCCGCGTGAATATGAATCCGATCACGAACGGTTGCTAGCCAAAATACCCGAAGAACACCAAGAAATCGATTCTTGGTGTTTGTGTGTTTGTTTATCGATTTCCAGAAAGGAGAGGAGAGGAGGAGAGAATGTTTTCAGGTCTCAATTGTGTTATCAATTGTTATGAATTAAATGAGGCAACATGCCTTTATATAGTTTCTCTCCTAATCTCGGACCCGACTCAATTAAGCCCTCAAGGCTTAGTTGACATAATTAAAAGTTTTCATATCTTAATTAATTAATTATTAACTTAATAATTAATTAAACAATTGGGTTTTGGGCTTAAGTAAACTTTACTTAACCCTTTGGACTTTTAAATAAAACATTATTTTAGGCCCGTTGGACTTTTAATTATAATTATTAACATAATAATTAACATACTTATATTTCCCATACTTTACAACTTGTAACTTTGCCGGGTTATAACCAACTTGGTTAATTTGTGATCTACACACTCTTATGTGTGTGACCCTCTAGGTTCATCTGACGTCAGCAGTGTTTTCATATGACGTGGACACATAGGATCCTACAGAATCTTCCATAGAGGATACTCAACCCTATTAGAAGAGTAGAAGGTTTTGTCAAAGATCCTGAAGTGTACATTACATTCCAGTTTGGGCTTCCATTTTCATAGAAAACAAATATTTGAAATTCTAGATGAAGAATTGAGAGAAATTGAAGATATATAACTGAGATTGAACAGTCAAAACTCGAAATACATGAGAGTAACACACGATTCTCAGATTTAATTGCAAAGTACCAGTGACTTAGACGAAGTTGAAGTGTGAACAGCAAGGACTCGTAAAACAGGGTATGCTTAAATATAGCAATTAATATCGATAAATTCTAGTTGAGTGAGGATTTCTTCATAATGGATTAAATCTGCTAATCAATAGACTGATTAGTTAGCTCTAATACCAACTATTGGAACCCAGATCCCTTTATACACTCGATAAATGATGATTACAGTTAATGTAAATAGTAGAAAGTGGAATCTGTAAAGAGTAGAAAGCGGAAGCAATTAAGCAATCATCAAATGAACTAGAATAGATATATTGAATGAATAGATCATAGTAACAGCACAAAAATTACTTGTATTTCACTCGAAGAACAGTTGATTACAATATGAATCAATACAAAGATCTATCGTGTAAGCTCTCTCTCAACCGCACTCATTTAACAAGTAAACTCCACTATTTATTTTTAACTAAGTACAAAAGTCAAAGGACTAGCCTATTACAGGATGACACGTAGGAGGAATCTTCAACAAAGTTGGTTAGACGGTTATGCCACGTGCAGTAATGCTTCCTTTGTATCCAGAGATGGCTATGTCTCTAGAGTGTCTTCTGGAGTGCTTCAGATCTTCTTCTGGAATAAAATGCTTAGTCTTTAGAAAGATCTTCTTCATACTTTTACACAGAATATATAACTAACATTATCTGTTTTAGAAACAAATCTTATGAATGAATAGAAAATGAGATCTGAATTTCAAAAAAAAAATGATTTTCTTATGGAGGAAAAAGATTATTTATCTGACAAACTCAATAACCTTGAAAAAGTTCTTGAAGCTAAAACGACTTTAAATTTTAATTTGTCTGATAAAAAAGAGATCATTTTTTGTGCAAAATCAGAGAACTTGAAAGTTATAAAACTACTTCAAGTTCAAATCATAAGATCAATTCTCTTTCTCCAATAAGTGTCTGTAACAATAACTACTCTTCAAGTGTTAAATCAAATAGTTATTCTAACAACCCCGAATCATACAGTTCTCCAACTTCTCGGACTCATAAGTCTACTTTGTCTCACAATGATTTTGTTGCTAACTCCGGTAAATTTAAGAAAGTTTAAAATGGTTTGGAAGAAAAAGTCAACTACAGACAAGGGCGGCCCTAGGGGTGTGCTGGTAGTGCTGCTGCATGGGAATGGTA
Source organism: Silybum marianum (assembly GCA_036898165.1). Taxonomy (NCBI): domain Eukaryota; kingdom Viridiplantae; phylum Streptophyta; class Magnoliopsida; order Asterales; family Asteraceae; genus Silybum; species Silybum marianum. The sequence continues at coordinate 17,134,709 of CM072528.1, forward strand.
TAGAAGGACATAAATTTCATTCTAGGTGGGATGGCAAGGGCTTTATATATATATATATATAGAGAGAGAGAGAGAGATGTTCAAATGAGAACTTTGTAAATTTAAAGGAGCAAAAGAACATCTTGTGGACCACATATGATGTAGGTTCCACACATTAAAAAATCATATATGATTCAATGGTGGGACCCACATCATATATGGTCCATAAAGTGTTCTTTTGTTCCTTTAAAGAGGGGGTGTCCTTGTATGATCATATGATTTTTTAATATGTGTGACCCACATCATATATGGTCCATAAAGTGTTCTTTTGTTCCTTTAAAGAGGGGGTGTCCTTGTATGATCCCTCCCCTATATATATATATATATATATAAAGAGAGAGAGAGAGAGAGGAAAGTTCAAATGCGAACTTAAATTTGGTTGTGAACGTGAGGATAAATGAGGGCGCGACACGTGTCTGAATATAGATTATTCAGACTGAATATACAAAGAAATATTCGGACTGAGTAAATACTATATTTAGTCTGAATATTTCTTTGAATGGGACACGTGTCACACTCTTATTTGTCCTCACGTTCACAACCAAATTTGAGTTCTCAATTGAATCCGCCCCTATATTATATATATATATATATATAGGGGAGGGGAGGAAGGTTCAAATGAGAACTTTGTATTTCTAAAGAAACAAAGGAACAATTGTGGATCACAATGATGTGGGTCCCATATAATATTAAATCATTTATGATTTAATACTATTTAATCTTAAATCATAAATGATTTAATATTATGTGGGACCCACATCATATGTGGTCCACAATTTGTTCCTTTGTTCGTTTAAAAACGTGTGGTTCTCATTTGATCCCTCCCCTAGGGGAGGGATCATACTATATATATATATATAGAGACAGAGAGAGAGAGAAAGAGAGAAAAGTTCAAATGCGAACTCAAATTTGGTTGTGAACGTAAGGACAAATGACAGCGCGACGCATGTGTGAATATAGATTATTCAGACTGAATATACAAAGAAATATTCAGACTGAATAAATACTATATTTAGTATGAATATTTCTTTAAATGGGACACGTGTCGCACTCTCATTTGTCCTGACGTTCACAACCAAATTTGAGTTCACATTTGAACTCATCCCTATATAGGGGAGGAATCAAATGAGAACTCTCCCTCCTTAAAGGAACAAATGAACAAATTGTGGAACACATATGATGTGGGTCCCACATAATATTAAATCATTTATGTGGGACCCACATCATATGTCACAAGTGTCCCTTTGTTCCTTTAAAAATGCCAAGTTCTTATTTGAACCTTCATCTATATAGAGGAAGGTGCAAATGAGAACTTTGTAAATTTAAACGAACAAAGGAACACCTTGTGGACCACATATGATGTGGGTCCCACATAATATTCAATCATTTATGATTTAATATTAAATCAGAAATGATTTAATATTATGTGGGACCCACATCATATGTGGTCCACAAGGTGTTCCTTTATTCCTTTAAAAAGGGGTGGTTTTCGTATGATCCCTCCCCTATATAGGGGATGGTTTAAATGAGAACACCCCAATTTAAAGGAACTCATTTGGAGCCACATATGATGTGGGTCCCAACAATAAAAAATCATATCTGATTCAATGGGGTCCACCATTGAAAATCAGATATGATTTTTTATTGATGGGACCCACATCATATGTGGTCCCAAATGAGTCCCTTTGTTCTTTTAAATTTACAAAATTCTCATTTGAACCTCCCTCTCTCTCTATATATATACACATTATATATATATATATACACACACATATTGGGGCGGGTTCAAATGAGAACTTAAATTTGGTTGTCAAACGTGAGGACAAATGAAAGCTCGACATGTGTCAGATAATCAAAAAAATATTCAGACAAGATAAAACTGAATGTAATGTTTATTTAGTTTGAATAATGTCTGTTGAGACTGAATAAGCATTATTCAAACTGAATAAACACTATATTCAGGTTTATTCAGTCTGAATATTTCTTTGATTATTCAGTCTGAATAAATTACTTTCAGACATGTGTCACGCTCTCATTTGTGTTCACGTTCACATTTAAATTTGAGTTCACATTTGAACTTTCCTCTATGCACGTTATATATATACTAGCAGCGTGCCCGCACGTTGCAGCGGGTCATCTCGATGCTAGAAACCGAGAACTCGAACATTTAACTATGTTTTATTATATTCTTTATTTTTATGTTTTTTTTTATTTTGAATTGCAAATAGGCTAATATATAAATTCAAGATTCGCATGTTTAATCGACTAAATAGTAGGAAAGAGAATTGACTTTTAGACGTTACCAAAGCTAACACAGCTAACTCATTAAGCGTTTGCTGGATAAATGTGAATCAAAATATGATTGTTTATATGATTAATTGTTGATTAAAACAAAGAATTTTCTGCAAAAGAGAAGGAATAAAAAACAAGAAACATGAATTAACTGTTAGAGTGCCATATCGGCTAGACTTGGACCATTTCTCTGCTATATATGTTGGAACCTCCCCTTTCTCCTCAAGGGCTCTTTTGGAGATTTATCTAGGGGTTCCACATATCCTAATATGGTATTAGAGCCAAGATCTACCACTCTAGGTACTTGACACTTTAGGCTAACTCCCTCTGGACAATTCATGTTCATCTAGCCTCGTTGGAGGGGGCGTGTTAGAGTCCCATATCGGCTAGACTTGAACCATTTCTCATCTATATATGTTGGAACCTCCCCTTTCTCCTCAAGGGCTCTTTTGGAGATTCATCTAGGGGTTCCACATATCCTAATATTAACAAATACTACAACGATTTGTGGCATTATGATAGCAAATCAGTTACCTTGAGCATACCTTAGTCATAACCACAACGGTTGTGGTTGTGGCATAGTGGTTGTGTCCATGGAAGATGTGGTGGAATCCTTCTATTGCAGGAGTTGACAATAGTTGTGACTGTTTCTCAAGTTAATTTCTTGCGGTCACAATTTGTCGGGATTAGTTTGGGACACCCTTAAAAAAACATATCTTCAATCATTTTATGTTTATGTTCTTTGCTGTCAAAATTAACATGAAAAGTTAATTAATAGTGAAACCTAATTTCTAATGTTCTATGGGGAAATGGTGAATTACTTGTCAATTTTTCCCTATCAATCTCACTTTCCAGGAGGGCATGAAGAAGATCTTTGAACATCAATTTGAGTTTACCTTTGCCGATTTGGTTCCCAAAGAAATTGCAAAAATCAATATTAACAATAACTTTGGTTTGACGATCACGAGCCTAAAAGCATGTGAAGGAATAGCTCAGAAGATAACAAAGCAAATATATAGATTGATGTGTCTCTTTACATACAAACACAAACACAAAACCCCAAACAAGTCAAGAAGAAGTCGAGAAAAACATTAATAACAATACACAGTCAAGCTCAAGCAGGTCAAATAAAAACAAAAACCGAAACAAAAAGAAAAAGAAAACGAACCTGTTGATACAGTTGCTTGAAAAAGATGATGCTTCATTGATTCTCTAAGTTACAAAAACGAAAACGAAAATGAAAAAGAAAACAAACATGTTGATACAATTGATTGAAAAAGACGATGCTTCATTGATTCTCTAAGTTTTCACCAACGTACCGGAGTGCCAATGTTGCAAATATATGCCTGATTTTTCGATTTCATCCTCGTCTTTTCCATTCAAATTTATTGTTTAAATAGGGATATGAGTGAGGGGAAAGAGGGTCGTGATTAGAGATAGAGATAATGGTTGACGATAGCAAAGCTTCATGTTTGAACGGGTTTACCGGAAAGATGATGATAGCAATGGGTTTAGGGATACGGATGAAATTGAATGGGTTTAGGGATAAGGATAGGTTGAACCATTAAACGTGGTTAAGAAGTTGTACCATGAGCTTAAACTTCAAATTTTAAGTAATTTAGCATTAAGTGATAGTACCAACTGATTAAAATGTTTTTTTTAGAGTTTAGGTCAAATGTTTATAATATAGTATATATATATATATAGGGGTGGTATCTGTTGCAAACTATTCAATATTTGCAAACTTGCAAACTCACCATTATCCAATAGAAATAAGCCATGTGGATAATATTGTTTTAATATTTTATTAATTTTATTAATAGTTTATTAATTCATTGAGGGTATCATCATCATTTTATAATTTAACCATTTTTAAATTAATATTTACTAATTTCCTATCATGAACACACTTTCTAACGACTTCGTCTTCTCTGGCGAGTTTTCCGGCAAGTTTTCTCATTCATGAATATACTTTTGTCATTCGTGAACACTTTCAACATTCATGAATATCCAATTGGTGCTTTATCATTGTGTTCACGACGAGTTTGCACAGTTTGCAAAAATCGATTAGTTTGCAACGGATACCACCCCTATATATATATATAATTATAATGTAAAGAAAGGTATCAAAGGACATAAGTTGCATTCTAGGTGCGATGGCAAGGGCTTTCTATACTTACTAAGGAGACCTAGATTCAAATCTCTTTCAGTGCACAATTTGTTTTAATTGAAATACATTCTATTTCAAGATTTTTTATATTGTTCCTTTCCCCACTTTCTTTGGCCATTCTTTAATTCAAATGTTTTATTTTTTTTAATTCAAATGGAGTTGCAGGTTTTCTTTTAATATCTTCAATTGCCTTTTCCTTTGTAATTTTACGGTTCGTAATATATTTCAAGTCCTCTACTTTTTCATTAAGATATTCAGTTAAATTTTATATTAATGTTTTTCCTACTTTTTTTTGATCTTTTTATTTCTCACTTCGTCCCAAATTAAATGTTTATATTACTATTTTTGTTTGTCCTAAAATAAGTGTCGACTTTTTAAAGTACGTTTTGAATTTTTCATTATACCCTTAAATATGAGATGGAGAAAGTTTATCTCTCTATTATCAAAAGTAAAAGTGTCATTTGATTATTTAAAAAGTGTAATAATTACATATTCATAAAACTGTGTGCCATTTTTATTGTGGACATTTATTTTGGGACGAAGGGAGTACTATTTTTCTATAATATACCTATGTTTTTTAAGGATTTTTAATTTTTTTATTTTAATGTTTTAAGGGAAATGTTCAAAAAAAACCCAACAAACTATCATATTTTGAATGGTTAAGTCTTTCAATTATTTTTTTCATTGAAAAAACTCTTAAACTTTCTCATTTTGAATTATTAAGTCCCTGAACTATTGATTTGAATGAAAAAACCATTAAACTTTTGGATATTGAATCATTAAGACCCTAAACATTTTTTTAATAAATAACTCATCGATCTTTAAAAAATTAGTTACCTACATATTTTTTTAAAATAAGTTACTTGTAACTCACTAAAAAAGTTTTAAAGTAAAATAAACTTAAATCGGTTTTACTGTTCCAAAAACCCTACGCAATTAAAATTTCTAGCAAACAATGGTATCGCTCCCCCTCGTCACTAACACGTTGTTGGCCCTACCATTGATCTTCCTCTTTTTGATCTATTTTTTTATCCATCATAAGAGGGATAATCAAAAGATAACCGGTTAAAAGTAGCTTATTTATGTTTAAAAGCTCTAAGTACCAATTTTTAAAAATTCAATGGTTTAATTTCATGAAAAAAAAATCAAGGACTTAATCATTCAAAATAAAAGGGTTTAATTGTTTTTCTATTTAAAATGAGAAAGTTTATTGGTTTTTTCATCCAAAAAAATAGTTCATGAGCTTAATCATTCAAAATGAGAAAGTTTAATGTTTTTTTAATTCAAAAAACTAGTTTAAGGACTTAACCATTCAAAATAAGATAGTTTGTTAGGTTTTTTCAAACATTTCTCTTCTTTTAATAACAATAACTCAAATATTTTTTTTATTGATACGTGTTATTATATATACCAATAATTATTGGCTAGTTTTATATAAAATATGATGTCTGCAACTAGAAAATTTGAATCAGATTATCTTAAATGTCAATAGAAAAGAAAAAAAAGTTTAAACCTGAACAATTTGTTCAAAGTCAAAGAGATGTCATCAATCGATTTATTATCAAGTAGGCATCTGAACATATTTATTATGTGATTATTTATAGTTTTGTTTAATTAATTTTTTATTCTTATCAAGAGTTTAGTCGTTGGAGATTTCTGAGAATTGGTTTAATGATGTAAATGTTAGTTTTATTTTTATATGAATCTTGTTTATAAATATTTTATTTTACCACACTTTAAGCATTTATTTTTCGAATTTAGTAATAAAAATTTGAGTATATAATACAACTAAACAAATTAGGGCCATATCTATCTTCTTGCAGGAGGCCTCCAAAATGTCAGGGTTGGCCCTGACTACAGATGATAGTGTTGGAAACATTCCATATACATCTCCTGTAGTTGATACAACATAATTTATTTCCAAGATTGATTTGCATTATTTTGTCAAGTCAATCAATCAGCTATTCAGTCTAAGCACCACAAAACTATGTTATTCTACATGGCGGAAGAAATGATTTTGTTGATCAAATGTATGTTCATAAATGGTATGGTACTTATAGTATCCTCAATTCCTATTTGATGTTTTTAAAAGATAACCTCCGAGGACCCAACAAAGCTTGGGTACCAAAATTCTTTTAATCTGTTTTGTAGGCATGTCATGTATGTTCTAAATACATAATATTCACATCATATGACATAATCATTCAAAAGGTTATATTACATTTTAGGGGGAGTACCATATATTATTCTTTATTGTTTAGCTTCATAGTACATCAGCTACGAACTTGCTCTTAATTTTGGCTTCTAAATATCTCAATTCAGATGTCGTTTTACATTGCTTTTCGACTTCTAAATACATAAGTTCAGAACTCGGATTTCAATATTTCAACTACTTATGTGTTAGGAATTAGAAGTTTCAATGGTAAATCTAGAGCCGGAAGGACCTACCCTTGAAACGCATCCCTAGGGCAGATATTTTTAAAGGGTGTGATTGAAATAAATGTTGAGTGCTTTGAGATAAAAGAAAAAGGTGAGAGTGTGACAAGACTTGAAACAAACTATTTTGTCATTAACAAACCTAAAGAGTTATCCAGGTAACCACACAATCTATTGATTCTCGATTCTTTGAAGATGAATATTGAAATAGACATGGACCCAATGTCGATAACTTGTGTCACCCCACCCAACTACTCAAGTATCTCACAAAAGGTGTTTGTTTCATATATAACGGGGATTAAGCTTATCATCTATCTATTCTTCACTTGGAAGATTTAGATATTGAAACAAGAAGACACACATCCGGTCTTCGAACTTCATATTCTGTGCACATTGAGTCTCTTGAGTAAAAATATATACCAATATTTCTTTGACACATGTACGAGTCTTTGTGATTCCACAAGCATATTTTTTTATGTCGGAACAGTTTGAGAAGTTAGTTTTATAACTTATTCTTGTGATAACTGGAAGTCCTATAAGTGTTAACCCGATGCCAACACTTTGAATTTGTTTTAAATGGAAATAATTGCTCATTGTGCTTCTATGTTAGCTTATTACCACTATTCCACATTTGCGCTTCATCCCTTCCACTTAATGTCTTTTGATAATTCATAATGCTTTAGATTCTATTTATCATTATGAGGGGGAGAAACAGTGTATCAAAGACACATGCGAAAAAATCAAAAGGAAGAAACAAGAAAAGTCTTCATTTCAAAGAAATCGCATATCAAAGTAATATATCGCATCATATGATCACGACAAGATCATCGATTTCTTGAAGAACGATTTTACCCTACGACATCATGGTTCCTTCAGCATTCTGTTAACTAAACTTTATGCTAATGTTAAGGGGGAGCTACGAAGCTAATCATATCTGTATGGGGAGCAAAAGATTCAAGATGAAGATTTTTGACAAAGTTTCATAGTCTTCAAAAGAAGAAGATTGATTAGAGTGTTTGATTTGCTGAATTGTAATCTCGAATACATAGGGGGAGATTATTAGGTCTGAAAATGTTGTATCCGAGATCATAAATATTGAAGACATGAAGGACTAAAACGTAAAGTCAACAAAGTCATCAATATGGAAAGTTTAAGTATTAGAAAAGGTTTAAGGATTAGGAATGTTTAATTATAGGATAAGATGTTATTGTAAATAAGGCAAGTGTATAAGTCTTTTATCATTGTTTCTTTATTTCGATAAATGTCTTGCATATAAATAGAGGGTTAGGGGAAACATTAGAGAACTAGATCTTAGGGATCATTCATATTATTCTAGAGCTAGAAGAGAGATATATTAGTGATTAGTCTTTTCTAATGTCATTGTAATCACATATTCCTACAAGTGAGATATATGACATAGTGAGATTATTAATATCGTTCTTGTTAAAATACATCGTTACCTGATTGATATGGAATCCACAACCTCCTATAATTTTATTAGTTAGTTGATCCCAAATTTGTTTCGCAGTCTCGTAAGCATCGAGAGACTGAAATATCTGGTTTGGGATAGCCATGATCAACAGCCTTTTAGCCTTGTGATCAATCTCCATTTTTGCTTTATCACCATCACTCCGGGAAACAATATCCTTAGGGACTACTCGAGCAGGTACCTCTTTAGTGGTTGGAGTTACTAGGACACGAGGAACAGTGACTATTGGAATATATGATCCATTTATAACAGATTTGTATAAATCTTTGTCTAAACCTTCAAAGAAATTGACCATATGGATCTTCCATTGATGATATTAATCATGAAGTAGGGTAGGAGGCTTGGTTAGAGAACTTGCGGTATAAGCCGCATTCCAAGCAGGTTTTGTTATTTTAACATAAAACAGGGATCAAAAGGAGAAAATGAGATTTGAACTTGAAACTATGATTTTTAATGAACTTGACTATGAAAACTATAATAGATATGAAATCAACGCACCACTACTTCTAGAATTGACGAATAATCACCTAGTTACATCGAATTGTGAACTAAGTCACGAAAACAACAAAAACGTGAATCTAGAGTATAAAAGAAAATTCATAGAAGAAATAGCCAAATAAAAGAGGAAATCCATAACAGATTGGATCGATTTGATTAAAAGTTTAAGCAAACTGCTCTAATACCAATTGTAGGAACATACATCCTCTTTTATACACAAATAATTCCTTGAGAGTTATTAGCAGATGAAATAGGTATTAAATGAGTGACTATAAACAAGAGAAATTAGAAGAGATATAGACAGTTGATTTAGCCATCATCATGTGTATTGATTGAATTATGAGAATATAAGAGTTACACCAAGATCACACAATAATGTGTGAAAAATTCTCTCAGGTTTAGTCTCTCTTCTCTAGGGCCTTCTATCTATAGCTTAAATAAGGAAAGTCTAAGCGTCTTCCAATGAATGAGCTCCACGTGGAAAGGTGCAATAACCGCTTCTAGCTAAGGTGTCACTTGTCAGGCTCTGATCGGAAGATAACAATTAGCGAGAGTTGTCGAGTTAAACTCTGAGCAATGGTACATAGGTGGACTAGAGGCTCTGCCACTCCGTAGAAAGCTTATGATTGAGTTGCTTCAGTATCCAACAAGGCTTCTGCATGCGGCTCTGGTTCAACGATACATCAAGACTTTGCTTCTTTTACAATATTTTTAAATAAAGGAAATTTGGGGCTAACAGTCAGAGGCGAAACCGCATAGGGGCCTTTGGAGGCCGTCGTCTCGCCGCTTTTTTCAATCATATACTACGTATGTCCGATAAAAAAACACATAGTGGTTGCTTGTTGCAGTGGTTAACTCCGTGTGTCTACGTGCAAAAGGTCTTGATATTGAATCATAAAAGTTGTTTTTGTCAATTTCTATTTCTCCTTCCACAATTTCTATTTTTCTTCCATGCATTATGATATTAAATTATTAATGTCAAATTATTAATATCAAATATATATAAAAAATAGTTTTTAAAAATATAAAAAATGATGTTTTAGTTATTATATACTAAAAGGATACTTGCGCAATGCAGCGAGATAAATCTCGATTTTAATATTTACTTTATTCTTTTGTATCTATCGATGTTATAATATGGTTTATGTGGTTTTAAGAAAACGATACTATTTTTTTTGAATAAAATATGAACTTGAAAATATCTAATTTTAAGTAATATGCATCAATAATCAATATTTCATGCATAAAAAGTGGTTTTTAAAAGTTTTTGTCAAATACTTTAAAATATGCTATAGATAAAGTTATATTAATACCTAAAAGTTTTGATTTATTAATTAATAATAGTACAAAAATATAACAAATGTGTATTACTATTTTTTGGTTAATAGTTTAAATATTTTGAGTTTTAGAGACTGTTTACCCAAATACTTATCTGGTAAACTTTTATCGGTAAAATTTGACATTATTGCTTATCTTGTCGGGTAAGATTTGTAGTACTACATCAAAATCACATAACATGCAACAATTTACGCGGTAAACGCTAACCGAGTAAGAGTCGTCACATTTACTTACAAGGTAAGACACTTGATCCTTACCATCGTTCTTACCGGGTAAGATTCTCGGTTCTTGTCATGTCCGTCTGATAAGGTAATGTGACTTGGTAAACGTTTATCGGATAAATGTTTGGCAAACGTCCCCTTAGTCTTTACTAACAAATTCTCTAAAATTTAATATTTTAACATGGAAAAAAATTAATTTTTTTCCGTATGTATCATTTGGATTTCTAAACTTTTGTAAAATTATATTTTCGGGCCCTAAGACTACTAACGGTGACACACAACCTTCGCCATAACCTTAATACTAAAATGTAGTCCCTCCAAGTTCTAATTTTTTTCATTACAACATTACATAATTAACAAAACAGACCCGTCGTAAAATTATCTAATACTACATGAGTAACTGAACACATTCAATCTTTTATCTTAAATCCACTAACCTGGTTTTCTTTTAATTCATATGATTTTATATCATATTATATAATATATATATATAATATATGTATATATAGATAGATAGGACGATAATCAGATAAAAACCACCAAAAATGTTACAAACTTGTAAAAATCGATATAAAAATAGATTTTTACATCATTTTTTTTTCATCAAAGCCTATAATTTAAGATATTGTTTCACATATGTTTGTGTTTATCTTATGAAATATTTACATGTGGAAAAAAATTGATTCACCTATTGAAACAAAAAATATGCATAAAAAAAATTCATATAGTGAAACAAATACATGTGGAAACTTCATTTTATGAAACAAATATATGTGAAATAACATCTTAAATCCTACCATTTGATATTTGATAAAAAAAATCATCAAAAAAATTAATTTTATATCGGTTTTTACGAGTTTGTAACGTTTTTAGGATTTTTATTTGATTAACCCCTATATATATAATGCATAAAAAACCTTTAACTGGTTATCTTTTGATTCTCCCTCTTATGATGGATAAAAAATAGATCGAAACGAGGAAGATCGATGGCAGAGGCCAAAAACCTGTCAGGCGAAATTAATGGAGAACATACAATGTTGGGGTAATGGAGAGCGATGATGGGGAACTATACCGTTGTTTGCTAGGGGTTTTAATTGTGTAGGGTTTTTGGAACGATAAAACCAATTTAACTTTATTTTTACTTTAAAACTTTTTTAGTGTGTTACAGGTAACTTATTTAAAAAAATATATAGGTAACTAATTTTTAAAAGATCGATGATTTATTTATTCAAAAAAAATGTTTAGAGACTTAATCCTTCAACATGAGAAAGTTAAATGTTTTTTTTCATTCAAATCAATAGTTCAAGGACTTAGTCATTCAAAATGAGAAAGTTTAATGGTTTTTTCAATTAAAAAGAGTTTAAGGAATTAACCATTCAAAATGGGATAGTTTATAGGGTTTTTTTGAACATTTTTGATATATATATATATATATGTATATTCAATTTTATCACTAATATTTGGTTGTTGATACGTTAATATGAACACAGAATACCAATGATGACTAGCTCAGTTGGTTAAGGGGCGAGAGGATATTTGCTCCAATAGGTCGTTTGTCTTGGGTTTGATCTCAGACCCCCTTGCAATCGACTTGCCGCTGAGTGAGTTAGGTATGCCCCTCATATTGGAAATTGACAGCCTGTGTAGACCGGTTTACGTGTCTAAAATATACACATTTTGCTTCAATATGAACAGAGAATATTTACCTGTTTGATTAAAATAATGTTTTTATATAATGAATTGAATTTATAACCTCCGAATTACAAACAACCCATTTATTCCCTTCGGCGGTTCGGCCCAGGGGTGGATGCAGTATGATAAAGGACCCCAGTGAATTGTCAAAAAAAAAAATATATAAGCTAAAAAATATCAAAAATTCTAAATTTAGCCTTAGGTCCCCCCAGTAAAATTTTCCAAGGGACCCCATCTTTACAAAAACACTAAAAAAGTCTCTTCAAATCAATTAAAAACCGAAAAAATCTTTCGAAATCGACAAAAACACTAAGCAAATACTTCAAAATCGACAAAAAACACTAAGAAAATCTTTTGAAATCAACTAAAAAATTTAAAAATTTCCCGGAACACGTCAGGTGACTTTAGGCGCCATTAGTCTACCTTAATGGGACCCTAGTGGATAAAAATTCTGGATCCACCACTAGTTCAGCCTCCTGAATCAGCATAAATCTCATTAATAAGGCCACATATCTATAACCCCTATCAGCCTCTCTATGAACTAGCCCATCATTTTTTACTTTTATCAAGAAAGAAAGGTATAAATTCTTTCTTTTAGAGCATCCCAATGGTCAAGTCTTAGAGCAGCCAATGCTTAAGTCTTTGTTAGGTCTGAAAAGATTGTATCCGAGATCACAAATATTGAAGACATGAAGGGCCAAACTGTAAAGTCAACTAAGTCATTAATTAGGAAGGTTTTATATTAGGAAAAGTTTAGAAAATAGGAATGCTCTTAATTATGACAAGTGAATATTGCCTTATCTCTTAGTTTCCTTATTATGTATTTCTCTATACATATAAATAGAGGGTTAAGGCTAGCATTAGAACTAACACGTTAATTCATATCATTAAGACGGAGCTTATTAGATAATATCATAATCGATATTCAATACAAGTGAGATATCCGACATCGGATCTTCATCATAGTCATAGCGTTCTTCGTGCTCTTATTGATTATTCTTTATAAAGCACATCGTTACCTCATATACTGGGATCCACAAGTGGTATCAGAGCCGAAATCGAATCTATCTGATTTGATACGATCATCATATTCATCAAGATCAAGGTACTATCGAGCATTATTTTTTTATCTCACTGTGCATCGTTTTTCTTCGGGACTGCAGAATCGTTTTTCTGTTTTGATGGTATTTTTTGATCGAGAAGTTTTTATTATTGTATTCGACTTGAATATCCATATGTTATTTATCGATTTCATCTTATTATGGATTCATCGTCTGAAGTTACTTGCTCATCAAGTATATATTGTTAAATCGATCTGTTTGGATCTATTAATCGTTGGATATTCGAAATTACATGTGATGGAGGCAAGGGTTAAAGCAGCCGAAACCCTAATTATTGCTAAGTTTTTCTGGGTTTCATCAGTGTCCTTTGAAGACTTGTCGAGTCTTAAAGACCCGACAAGAATTCTTGTCGAGTGATAACGGACCACACAAAACCTTCATCATTCTTATCGAAAGAAGAAATTATCTCAAGTGTTTATGTCGACTCAACTTGGCTCGACATCATTTTATGTCGGCTCTGCTTGACCCGACTTATTATCTTCTCGGACTTATGACTCGACATCCGAACTTATCGACTCAATAGGACCCGACATAAATTTCTTATCGGACCTATAGGACCCGACATAAATTCTTATCGGACCTATAGGACCCGACATAAATTTCTTATCGGCCCTATAAGACCCGACATAAACTCTTATCAGATCTATGTGACTCGACATTCTCACTTGTCGCATCTTGAAGACCCGACATCCATTAATGTCGCACCCATACAGCCGAAAACTTCATGCAGGTCCCGACCAAAGCGTATTTCATCGACCACAGTTGAGTTTTAACCCAAGATTCCATATGGTGTACAAAGAAAATATTCAAGAGCCCTGCATCACTTTTTCATATAGCGGAACCCCCGTGCTGACTCTCGGGAGGGGGATCATTGTTCATGGATTTCATGCAAAGCCGGATTTGAAAAGTTTTCAAGACAAAGGTGATTGGATTCTGCAGCTGGTTGGATTAATCAGAAGTCTGACTCTCTGCACTCATCATTTTGGAGTTTTTATTTAGATGCCAGTTTCAGTAAAAGTATGCTTTTATTATGTGCTAATTCTTCCTAACCATTTACTGTCTGGAGGTTTGATTGTGATCTAGAATGTTGAATGACGATATTCATTCATCTGATTAAGAAGACTGGATCTGAGTTTGTTTGCTTTCTGTTTTGGAAGTATTATGGAAATCGGCTATATTCTGAATAGTTATATGTCAAAGAAGCAATGTTCATCAAGAAATATCATCTCCCAGTTCGTCATGATATATATTACCTCGGTGATCAAAGTTCCTTGAGCTTATCAGATTAAATCTCTTTACACATAATTCTTATTCTACTTGCGGCTAAAGACAGATTCAATGTTTTTCTTACTGATTATGCACTGAGCGTTGAAGCTACTCGCACATGTATCTTTGATTTATGCGGCTAACAGTTGTGTCGAGTTGTCTACAGATTGAAGCTGTATTTTGTGCAATCAGTGGTGGTTATAGCACATTGGATCTGATATTTTTCAGTTGAAACCAAATACTAAGAGCTTATTTCAAGGGGGAGCTTGGAAGACTGACGACACTAAAGCTTTTCCAAGGAAAGCAAGGGGGAGAAGATTTGAAGATGCTTCCTTTATAAAACTTTAGGGGGAGATTGATAGGATCAAATATCCTAAATTAGGAAAGTTTTATAAAGAAGGAAATGATTTGATATAATATTCTAAATTGTGTTTAATTTCTTATGGGCTTGGGCTTACCATGTAATAGAAAACTAGTATATAAAAGAGTCTAGGGTAGAGGATTCGTTAATGAGAGTCGTTTAGTTACATTCGCGTTTGTAGTTCTTTAATGCTTTCATCAATAAAACACACGACTGAGTTTTGGCAAATTTCTGAGCAATCACAAGAAAATAAGGTAAATTCTCGATTTCTGATTCTTGAGTTTTTCTCGATTCTCACATATTATTCATCACCCGATAAAACTTCATATAATTCCAGATTTGCTTTTTCATCTATTCTTTTTACTCGATAAAACCATATCCTGGTTTAATTTAAATTGTTGTCAATTCAAAGTTCAATAAACTTGATTTTTATTCAAACTATTTAATCTGTTTTAATTTAAAATTATTCTAGTTTATTTTGATTACTTTTGAAACTCTTTACATAGAAAACTCAGGAACTTGTGACTTTTGCAACTTTTCTTACTAAAGAATCTAAAGTAAAAATCATAAACTTTAGTAATTTTGGTTTTTATTCTTGACTGAACAAATAAGAAACTCGAGAACTTAGTTATTCTTGTCCATAAAAAGACTTGTTCTTTTTAGTCAAGAACCCTTTGTTTTTTATTTCTGATTTAATAGTTAAAGAAAATTCAGATTAGATAACCTTGAATTTTTTATCGAGCCCTTTCAATCGACATCAGATTTTATCGAGTCCTTTTCTATTGACAACTTTTGTTCTCGTCTCCTTAGTGATCGATAACTTGTGTTTATCAAGTCTTCTTTGATCGATAAAACTTCTTGTCAATCACTTTGAACCCGACAAAGAAAGTTTTATATAGTCCCCTTCACTCGAATTTTTTTTTCGAGTCACATACACCCGAGAAATCTTCTTATCGAGCCCATAGCACTCGAAAAATAAATTTGTCGACCCTTCGTCACCCGAGAAAAATTCTTCTCGTCCCTTCATCACTCGAGAAAACCTTCTCTCTTTCGAAAAAAAATAAAAAAAATAAAAATTACCAAAATACACCGATCGAGATCAATTTATCAGGTAACAAGTTCTTTAATTTTTTTATTATTTTTCAAGATGAGTTCTCAAAACCAATTTTCTAATCTTAATGCTGAAATTGAAAGACTTGAAGCAAGACACACGAAGAACATGAAAGTGATTGATGAACTCTTAAGAGAAGATGTTTATCTAAAGGATTTCAAACACACAAATAAAGAATTGAAAAACAAAAATGAGTTTTTGGAAGAACAACTCACCGAGCATACTAGGAATACATATCATGTATTTTATGAAGACGTTTGCAAAAAGAAAAATCTTGCGTTGATAAAAATAAATTTTGATCTTAAAAACACAATTTCTAGGCTAGAGAGAAGGAAAGATTCTGCAACGACTGGTGGAGAACTTGAAAAGTTTTTAGATTATGAGAGAACATACTTTGAGAATAAAAGAAAGATTTTTTCTGATGAGAAACGCAAGTTTGATATTGAGAGAAAAGCCTTTGAAAGCAAAATTAGAACTTGTGAACCGACCATTCAAAAACTTTCTACACAAGTGTCTGATTTCGAACAAGTTGTGATTTTAGAAAGAAAATCATCTGAAACGAAATGTCTAAAACCATCAAAGCAACTTTCTGAACTTCAAAATCTTTTAAAAGCTGAAAGAAAAGTTTGAAACTGATAAGACGAATTTAATCAATAAAAGTGTTTTGATCGTTGCTAAAAGCAAAAATTCGGAAAACGTTTTTGAAAACGAAAGTAAAACTTTTGAAGAGAAAATCAGTAAACTTTCAAACAAATTATCTGTTTTAGAAACAACTCTTGTGAATGAACGGAAAATGAGATCCGAATCTCAAACAAAATTTGATGTGATTTTGGAAGAAATAGATCATCTATTGTGCAAAAATAGAAAACTTGAAAGTTCTACAACCGCTTCAAGTTCAATTTTTCAGTTGAATTCTCTTTCTACAATAAATGTCTGTAAGAATAACTCGTCTTCAAGTGTCAAATCAAACAGTTATTCTAACAGCTCCAAATCATATAATTCTCTAACTTTTCGGATTCATAATTCTACTTTATCTCACAATAATTTTGTTGCTAATTCCGGTAATTCTAAGAAGTTTAAAATGGTTTGGAGGAAGAAATCAACTACAGATGATAGTGTTGGAAACATGTCACATACATCTCCTGTAGTTGATACAAGATCATTTGTTTCCAAGACTAATTTGCCTTATTTTGTCAAATCTATCAATCAGCTAATTAGTCTAAGTGCCACAAAGATTCGTTGTTCTACATGTGGAACAAATGATTTTGTCAATCAAAATTTCTCATAAATGGTATGGTACTTACAGTATCCCCACTTCCCCACTTATTGCATCGAAAGCTAACCTCCGAGGACCCAACAAAGCTTGGGTACCAAAATCTTTTTAATTTGTTTTGTAGGTATGTCATGTGTGTTCCAAATTCAGAATATTCACATCACATGACAATCTTTCAAAAGGTTATGCTACATTTAAGGGGAGTACCACATGTTTACCATTTATATTAGCTTCATAGTATCTTAGCTATGGACCTGCCCTTAACCCGTTTTAAATTGCATTATGACTTCTGAATTCATCAGTTCAGAACTCGGACTTCAATATTTCAAACTCTTTGTGCGTTAGGAATAGAAGTTTCAATGGTCAATCCAAAGCCGGAAGGACCTACCCATGAAACACATCCCTAGGTTAGATATCCTGAAAGGGAATGATTAAAATAAAATTGAGTGATTGTGAGATAAAAGAAAAATGTGAGGGTGTGACAAGGACCCAATGTCGATAAGTTATCCGGGTAGCCACATAATCTATTCATTCTCGATTCTTTGGAGATGAATATTGAACTAGACATGGACCCAATGTCGATAAGTCGTGTCACCCCACCCAACTACTCAAGTATCTCAAGAAAGATATTTGTTTCATAAATCACGGAGAATGAGCATATTTGCTATCTTTTCTTCACTCGGAAGATTAAGATATTGAAAAAGGAAGACACACCTCCGGTCTCCGAACTTCATATTCTATGCACAATCGAGTGTATTTTTGATCCGATATATATATATATACAAATTCTTTCTACACATTGCACGAGTCTTTGTGATTCACACTTCATATCTTTGTGTTTATGCCGGAACAGTTTGAGAAGTTAGTTTTATAACTTACTTCTGTGATAACTGGAAGTCCTATCAGTACCAACCCGCTGCCAACACTGAATATAGGCCACTTAATTAAATTTATTTTTGATTAAGTGATAACAGTTGCTACATGTGCTTCTGTCTGTTAGCCCATTACCCGATATTCCATATTTACATTTGATCATATTCGCACTTATTGTCTTTGATTGTTCATAATGATTCGGATTCTCCTTATCATTCAGAGGGGGAGAAAAGTTATATCAAAGACGCATAATATTATGAGGGGGAGAAATAAAGTTAGAAAAGATTCAGAAATAAAGATAGAAAAGATTCAAATGTTTGAAGATGAAGACTTGTCGACTCCCTTTGAACCGCCGACATATTTTCTCGCATGTTCAACAAGTTCAGATCATCATACGACATGCTCAAAGTTATTGCATTTGCCTAACCTGATAACATCAATGCTAACTCGAGAACATCAAGATATCACAACCATCTTTTGCCTCTTTCATCAAACGACAAAGTTCAACTGAAAGAAAGATACCCTGCGACATCACGGCTCCTTCAACTTTCTTTTCGTGAACTTTATGCTAATGTTATGGGGGAGCTACGGAGATTACATGAGATCATTTTCGTAGGGGGAGCAAAAGAATCAAGAAGAAAGATTTGTTGACAAAAGTTTCACCGTCTTCAAAAGAGTGCTGATTTGCTGAATTGTAATCTCGAATACAAAGGGGGAGATTATTAGGTCTGAAAAGATTGTATCCGAGATCCCAAATATTGAAGACATGAAGGGCCAAATTGTAAAGTCAACTAAGTCATTGATTAGGAAGGTTTTATATTAGGAAAGGTTTAGAAAATAGGAATGCTCTTAATTATGACAAGTGAATATTGTCTTATCTCTTAGTTTCCTTATTATGTATTTCTCTATACATATAAATAGAGGGTTAAGGCTAGCATTAGAACTAACACGTTAATTCATATCATTAAGAGGGAGCTTATTAGATAATATCATTGTAACCGATATTCAATACAAGTGAAATATCCGACATCGGATCTTCATCATATTCATAGCGTTCTTCGTGTTCTTATTGATTATTCTTTATAAAGCACATCGTTACCTCATATACTGGGATCCACAGTCTTACAAAAAATTAATTCTACATTAATAAGTTATTTTGTAAATTTGATTGAATGTAAAAACACTTTTTCAATAGATTATATGTAAAAGGATATTTAGAGACAAAGTTTGTAAAAACCTTTTCTTTAAAAACTAATTGTATGAAAAGCTTTTTAGAAAAGTCTTCTCCGATGCTAAAAAGTGTTTTTAACAACTAAATGCAATACTAAGAGCATGTCCAATAACATCTTTAAAATAGAGAAATTGAGGAAAATAGACATTTTGGACTAAGTTTGTACTCCAACAGCATCTCTAAAAGTTTCTTCAAAATGGAGAAAACATAAGAGAAAATATTTTTTTCTCCAAATTTGGAGATTACTCTAAAAACGATTATCTAGTGAAAGATATAATATTTTATTCATATTCTAATTTTTTCACCAATAGTATAAAAGTTAGTTTAAAAGTTTTTAAATATATTATGTTGAAATCTTCAAAATAGAGATGCTGTTGGAGATGAATGCAATTTTTTTAGAGATTTTGACTTTTTTGTCTCCATTTCGATAAAAAATTAGAGATGCTGTTGGAGATGCTTTAAAAATCTATTAAAAGGTTGTGCATTGAAGATGGAAAGATGCTCTTTGAAAGACTTTTTCAACATATAAAAAGTCATTTATAAATTTTATCCAATGCAAAACACAATTTCAAAGGGTTATATTAGAAATAGAATGTGAGAGACAAAACTTGTAAAAAACTTTCCTTCAAAAGCTTGGTATAGAAAAAGCTTTACCAATAACCTTTTTAAAAAAGTCATCTCATCCAATACAAAAAAGTCTTGTAAATAGCTAAATCAAATAGTAAAAAGTCTCTAATGGGTTGTCCATTGGAGATGCTCTTGAAACATCTCCAATGCAAAGTTCTTATAAGGAAAAAATGCATTAACTTATAAGAACTGTTGGTCCCAGTTAGGGTAATGGCAAACAAGTAAATGATTTGTAGAACGGGGGGTTGAATACAAATACACAAAGTTTTTCTCTTTTAATTTTTTAATATTGAAATATTAAAAACTTACACTCAAAAAACAGATTGTTGTGGAAAAGAAAAGATCAAATCTATTCTATCAATCTAGCACTCAGAACACACAGACATAACTTAAACACAAAGTAGTTATGTTGATGTCAATCATCAGCTTCTCACTTAGAAGATCTCTCTCTTTTCAAAGGCATGATTTTCATGAGAGGCCTTCTTCTCCTTTTATAATGTCTTATGCTTGGAGAGCAAGGGACATTTGTCACAATATAATTTGATGGCTAAGTTTTCTTTGGATAAAGATGGGTGCCATACTTTATGGTACAAATGACACTATTCACCTTTCTTCAAGTCTTCATTTGTTGTCCCATCAACTTTTAGATAACCATCAACTTGGGGACCATGTTATTGCGATAGAAAAACAAACCTTTGGATAAAATCTTTATCTAAAACTTGGGGAACAAGTTCTAGATAAAGACAAACAAACCTTTAGATAATGTTTGTATCTAAAACTTGGGCAACACGTTCTTGATATTGATGACAAGGAGTATCTTCATAAAAGTTCTCCCAAAATACCAGATAGGACCACTAGCCGAATATATCAAAGGATATATCAGCTAGTGTCTTCTACTGTCCTTTTACTTGCCGATTTTGGTCTTCACTTTTGGCTGCACATTTTAGCTGATGATTCTGCTAAGTCTGGATGGCAATCATATCTTCATCTTTCCACAAATGTTGATATGTTTCCTTATGTATCAGCTAGTCTTCGATTAGCTGCACTTGTTGAGCATGGCCAGACTTTTACAAAGAACCCAAGATACAAAATATTTGACTAAGGAAACACAAAGTATTTGACTAAGGAAAGATTGAGGAGTTATCAACACCTCATCGGTGACCCAACAATTTCCCCCTATTTGATGATGACACCAAATATTTTAACTAAGGAAAGATTGAGGAATCATCAACAAATCATCGGTGATCCAACAATCTCCCCCTATTTGATGATGAGACCAATATCTTATCTTGAAAGCTGAAAAAGAACTCATAAGTACTTTTGATCATTTCTTGCTCTTTTTGGGTTCTTTTCACATTGAGATTTTTCTTTTTATTTTTCTTTTTATTTTTTTATTTTTTTTCATTTGTTATTGCATCCTTTATTTACAGTATGAAAAAAATATGTGCAACATATTTACATGAAAAAAATAATAAACAAATTTACATATATACCAAGCATCCGGGTACTTGAAGGGAATTGTTGCAGCATCAGCATCTCTACTCTTGAGTTCATTGAAGATTAAATTGTAGAGAATTCCTTCATCTTTGCTATAGAGGACCACACTTAGAATTTCTTGAAGGAAGCCACTATTGGCAAGGGAATATTAGTAGCCCTGGAAGAAACATTTGTTCCTAAGATCATCTTCAGAGAACATATCATATTCTGGAGCAGTGATGATGGTTGTTGCTGATTGAGCTACCAAGGTTGGATTTGATAGATCAAAAATTTGAGATATCATGAATCCTTCTTTGTGGAATGGGAGAGAAGAATCCAGTCTGCATCGGGGTTAACTTCTTTTCTGTCTTTGATTTCTCCCCCTCAACAGTTTCTTTCGACTCATTCTTCTTAGAATCACTTAGATGCTCCCCATCGGCTGATACCTTATCACTTAGAAGATTTCTTCCCTTTCAACTGAGATCTCTTTTTGAGAAAATTCCTTCTTCTCTGTTGGTTTCTCCTTCTCCTCCTCAGCTTACAATACTTTAGTCTTAGTTGATTTCTTGAGAAGATTTCTTTTCTCCTCTTAGCTGCAAAAGGAAGATTTCTTCTTCTCCTCCTCAGCTTACAATACTTTAGCCTTAGTTGATTTCATGAGAAGATTTCTTTTCTCCTCCCAGCTGCTGTTGATTTAGCCTTATCAGGAACTTTGAATTTTCTCCCCCTCAGCGGCTGAGGGGAGGAGATGATTAAACGAGTTGAGAAGGTGGAAGAAATTCGGGGAGTCCACCAGAGGGGTAAATAAGCTATCAAAAAAAATTATTGTTATTTTTATTTCTCAAACCCATATATCGGAGAGTTCACTAGGTCGAAACATTTCTGCCAGAAGGAGATGTTGGTGAACAAGAAAACTCTAATTCGACTAGTTTCGCCGAATCTTCATAGAGATGTGCAAGGTCATCAAGATCATAGATCTTGGGTGCAAGGCTGTGATGTGACAAAAATATTCCTTAGAATGGGAAGGTTCCAAGTCATCCTTATCAACCAAAGACAATGTTGAGGAGGGTTTAGTGTGGGTCCCCGAAGGTTCAATCATGTCCTTTTTAGAGGGAATAAAGGAGCCAGGGAGGTTTTAAAGGATTCCCTGGGTCCAGTAGGGAGAAATTCTCCGCTTCTTAGAAAAGGATATTGGCTTGGGTAGATACCGAAGGCTTTTTCGGTTTCGTAGCCGTAGAAGCAGGTGCGGAGGTGGAAATTCTAGAAGATTTATAAACCTTATATTCTTTTTCTTCTTAACCAGGTCCATATGTTGGAGAGAGAAATTTGAGAGCAAAATTTGTGGAATTTTATGCTCATGAGATCAGAGAGAATAAAGTTTGAGGGATATTAAGTATCCAAAATTAGAGAGACAAACATCGGAGAGTTTTTATATCCATCGGAGACTTTTGAGAGATTTTTGAAAGAGAAAGGATAGAAGAATTTTTTGACAGTAAAAAATTGGAGAGAATTTTGACAGTCAAAATTGGAGAGTATTTTCAGTCAAAGATCGGAGAGTATCTGACAGAACCATCGGAGAGATTTCAGACATGACAAAAGTTAGAAGGTGATAGCAAGAAAAACTCGGAGAGATTTTTTACAAAGATATATAGGGAATATTATATCTGAGGAAATTTACAGAGATAGAAGAAATATCAAGAAATTAGAAGTAATTTAACTGGCAAAAGTCGGAGATAGAGAAAGAGAGTAGCTGAAATTTCAAGAAGAGAAATGTCAAGAATTCGGGGCATGAAATTTGGGGCTTGCCAAAATTTTGAAATTCTTTAGAAAATTTTAGAGAGTATCCGAAAATTTGGAGTAGAATTAGGAAGGATTTTCAAGAAAATTTCAGTGAGTAACCAACAAATTCAGAGAGTATGAAAATAAAATTCGGAGAGTAGGAGAAGAGAGAAAATAAAGAAATAATTTCGGAGAGTGGACTACCAAAATTTTGAAATTTTTTAGAAAATTTCGGAGAGTAAAGGATAGTAATTTTTTTTTATTAATTTAAAATTTCGGAGAGTCAGAAGACAGTCCAATTTTTTTTTTAAATCAGAGAGTATGACGTCATGCTGATGTCATCGAATTTTTTTTAATAATCGGAGAGTATGACGTCATCGATTTTTTTAAAATTTAATTTTAAATTTCGGGGAGTATTGGAGAGTCACCGAAAAACATTTTTTTTAATTATATTTCAAGATATATGTATATATATATAGATATATATATTTCGGAGAATGGGATCGGAGAGATCAACAACCGAATTTATTATTATTAGTTATATATATATATATATAAAATAGAAATTGAAGAGATAACATACCTAGTTCTCCGATGAGAAAGTTGAATTGACTTCATCCAATGACTTTGTGAAGAGATCGGCCACTTAAAAGTCGGTAGGCATAAAATTAAGCTCAACATCGCCTTTACCCAAATCTTGAGTGGAGAACAGGATTATTTGCAATAGCAATTACACTTGAGTTGTCACATAGTATGGGAATTTTAGAGTAGATCTGGTCATAAACACGGAGTTGATTTTTCATCCATATTTACTTGAGCACAACAGCTTTCAGTAGCAACATATTCGATTTCAACATTATAAGTGGAAACTGAGTGTTGCTTTTTACTTGACCAGCTGACAAATTTTACACCAAGAAGTTGATAACTTCCAGTGGTGCTCTTTGGATCTATCTTGGAACCTGCAAAATCAGAATCCAAATACCCAATGAGATTGAAACTTGTCTTTGTGATACCAAAGACTCAAATTAAAGGTACCTTTTAAACTGGTACACCATCAGGGTTAGAAAGAAGTTTAAGAGGATGAGCCATTGGAATCTTCGTTGGTATACAAGTGTCAAAGTTAAAACTATTTTTTTTAATATTAAAAAAATCATTCAGAAAGATGTTTAACTTGTAGACCAAGAAAGAGAAGGAAAATGAGCTTACCCATCATGCTCATTTCATACTACTCTTTATGAGAGAAGCAAACTCATCACACATAGTTTCATTGGTGGCTCCAAAAATAATATCAACATAAATTTGAACAGGAGACATGAGTGATATTACCTTTAGATTTTTGGAGGAAGAGTGTTGTCAATTTTACTTCGCACAAGTTCATTGTCCAGAAGAAAATTGGAGAGAGTGTCGTACCAGACACGAGGAGCCTGCTTCAGTCCATACAGAGCTTTGGCTAGCCGATAGACATAGTCAGGATGAATGGGATCTTTAAATCATGAGGTTGTTTCACATAGACTTCTTCTTGCCTTTGTCCTTTTGTTTCTCCCCCTTAGAGCCAGCACCGATATTGACATATTCATCCAGTCGGACATTGGACTTCTCCCCCTGAGTATCGGCGCCTGTGAATTTAGTAGCCTCTTCTTGAGCTATTTGGAGCAGATTTCTTTGGTCAAACTCAAGTTGAGCTTTTATTGCTTCTTCCCTTTCAGTTTCCGAAAGAATAAAACCTAGAGGATTTTCGGAGAGTGGTCTAGCATCAGGTTTTAGCTTGAGAGTGTCAGCATCTGAACCTCTACCTTTATTTTTTCTTTTCTTTTCGGCCTTTTCTGCTTGTATTCTGGCTAACTGTTGTGCATATGATAATGGTTTCTTTCCTTCACATTAGCCTTTTTCATCTTTTCTT
The DNA here is from genome assembly GCA_036898165.1 of Silybum marianum. Taxonomy (NCBI): domain Eukaryota; kingdom Viridiplantae; phylum Streptophyta; class Magnoliopsida; order Asterales; family Asteraceae; genus Silybum; species Silybum marianum. The sequence continues at coordinate 17,159,902 of CM072528.1, forward strand.
CTTCAGTTTCTTCAAGAGTTCGGACACTGGTTTCCTTCCCCTGAGATGATGCTTCAGTTTCTTTGATAGCCTCATCTCTAGTTGTCCTAGGGTTAATCGGTACTAGAGGTTCATTGTCTTGTGGTTGAATTTTGGCGACTGTTGTAGTGACCAATGGTTCGGAGACCACAACTTGCTTAACCAAAAGTTCGGAGACCACTGGTGGTGGATCGAAGACCATAGGTTCGAAGACCACAGATGGTGGATCGGAGACCACAACTTGGTTAACCAATGGTTCGGAGGCCACAGGTGGTGGATCGGAGACCATAGGTTCGGAGATCACAGATGGTGGATCGGAGACCACAAGAGGTGGTATAGAATCGGAAACCACCACAGGTGGTTCGGTGACTGCTACTGCAACTGCTGCTTTAGTGGGTTTCTCCCCCTCAGTGGTTGAACCCTTGAACCCAAACGGAGAGAGAAAATATTGATACGTGTAAGATCGGTACCCAAATCACCCAGTTTCCATTCAACCTGTTGCAGCATAAACCGATTTTCAGCTTTAAAGAAAGTATCACCTGTATCGATTTCAATAGTTGGAAGAGAGGTTGGTACCTTGTCAAGTTTAGTATGTAGAGAACTCAGAGAATCCAAGATTGCTTTCTGGTCCTTGACAAGAGAGGCAAAGTCGGAGGCTTGCTTAGCCGAATCCTTCTGAAAAGCAGAAATAGTGGAGGAGACTACATCATTACTAGCTTTGATCTCTTTTTTAAGATTAGATACATCCAGGTAAATAAGATCCAGACAAGTTACTATAGATGGATGAGTGACAAAGAGTTCTTCAAACATTATCTTTGAGAAGTGCAAAGAGATGTTCAGTTGCATTAATCAAAGTATTTAGTTTCTCCTGTCTTTCCATTCTCGAAGATAGCTTTGAGTAAGAAATCTTGCTTTGTTGTGAATAACAATACCTTCTTCATCCATCTTGTCTTCGGAAATCCATTTGGTTTTGTGAGAAGGACAAGAAACCAATTTCCAGACTTTATCTCTCTCAAAATGAAAGGGCTCTTCTTGAATTGCTAATATCCAGCTTCGATCGGCTAGATTTTACCAAGTTGTTTATGTTCAATGATGGAGAGACAATTCACATAGAAATTGAGATTTTCAATTCCTCTCCGAGTTTGAACATCAGCTTGTGGATCACCAATTATTTGAGCAATTGGGTGATCTTTTATCAATATCAAGGCTGGGGCATTTTGAAGAGGGAAACTAAGATTTGTGTTTGAGATGGAAGATATGTCGGCTGATATAGAGGATGGTGTTTAAGGGTTGAGGTTCTTCCTCTAAAGGAATAATTTCAAGAGAAGAAGGGGTTTTGTGAACAAGTTCAGAAGATATAGTATTTTTGGAGAGGATGGAGGAAAGCTGGTGTCGCCGACATTTCCATGAAATGTTAGTGGGAGGAATATCACCATTCTCAGAAAATGGTTGAAGTTCAAAAGATGAGGTGGAAGATGGAGTGATGTGAGGCATATCTCCGATACATGAAGAAATTGGAGATCATCAAGTTTGACAAGTATGGACTCATCAAATACATAATGAATATCCCATGAAAATTTAATGAAGATTTCCTTCATCAGCTTTGAGATAAAATTTCTCAAGATTTGCTTTGTCACTTAAGACATAACACAACCAAAATATGAAGAAAAACCAAAGTTTGATTTTCGACCATGAAACACTTCATAAGTTATTTTGTTGTGTCTCTTGACAATGATGAACTTATTTTCACATAGTTGACTGATGCTCAGAAGAATATACATCAGTCCTTCAATATGGACAACTTCGTTGAAGGTTATGGTTCCATCGGAGAGAGTTCCATAACCTCTTATGATTCCTTTGCCTTGCCCACAAAAATTTACACCTGATCCTCTTTCCTTCAAATAGTTCAATACAAGTTATTTGTTCCTGGACATGTGCCTAGAGCCCGACGCCTATATATCATATATGCTCTATATTTGGGACCTGCAATTACGAACAAAAATAATTTATTGGTACCCATTTTGAAGTGGGTCCTTTGGGTTAGAGAAACTTTTCTTTTGTTCTTTTGAATAACATAATCTTTCAGATAGTCTTTTGCAAGATGAAAAGTATCACCAAAATTATAGCATATTCTATAGACACTTTTTCTTGGAAGATTTATTATTTTCCTTAGATGGCATTACTAAGAGGGAGGTGCCGATTCTAAGGATGTCTTTTACAGAATAAGGCACAGAAGAGATGGAAGAAGTATTGACCTTGATTTTTCCTTATATTGACAGCTCTAAAAATAGAATTAATGGGCTGACTTTGAGATTGGATGTTTTGAAAAAGAATTCTTTCTTTTAGAAGAAAGATTAAGGGAAATAGGGAACTTTCCTTTTTCAGCCGAAGAAAACTTCCTAGAAGGATTTTGGAAGTTCCCATTGATGTTTTTTGAATGGTTGGGAAAAAGGAGTTGGTATTATCAATACTTAGAAATTTAAGCTTGTTATAAATGGGTTTAACAGCCAAGAGCTTCAGATATCTCTAAAGACATTGAATTCTTTGCCTTCACAAATCAATATAAGAGAATATTGAGTTCGAAGTTCAAGGTATCTGACTTCCGAGAGATAGCAATCGGAGAGATTTTTTACAAGTAAAAATCCAGAGAGAATTTATTTTTACAGGTAAAATTTTGGAGAGAAATTTCACAAGTAAAATTCTGAGAGAAATTTTACAAGTAAAAACCGGAGAGAATTTTTTGAGGTAAAATTCGGAGGGTATTTTTACAGGTAAAAAACAATAGAAGAGAATTTTTACATGTAAAAACTTGAGAGATTTTTGACAGGTAAAAATTCGGAAAGAATTTTTACAGGTAAAAATATATATTAAGAAAGCGAAGAAGTAAGATGAAATATATCGGTTAAGAGGAGTTGATAAGAGAGATCAAGAATTAAAAGAAGAGAGAGAGAGAGAGATAGAGGAAATGAAAGAGAGAGCTTAAGATCCTTTTTAAAAATTCTACCCTTGAAACCCATTTTCTTTTTAATTTACTCACCGATCTCAAAAAAAAATTGTTTTTACAAAACAACTTTTTCTTTAAGGATTATCATATTTGAAAGTATAATTTTTTTAATTATTTTTGAAAGAGAGAGAGAAAGAGATCGGTGAGTTTAAGATTTGAAAGGTGTCGGGGAGTGAGATATTGATTAAAGCCAAACTCGCCGATTGGATACAAAGGATTGTACCTGACTTGCCGATTGTAGACTCACCGATTATGAAATATATATATATATATATATATATATATATAAGCCAATTTTAAAAGACTTAAGCAATTTCAAAATACAAAAAGACTTGGCTAATTTCAAAAAACATGCACTTTCAAAAGACTTAGTCAAAATTAAGACCAAAGGGTTTAGTCATTTTTAAGACAAAAATACTTAGTCATTTTCAAAAGACTAAAAGACTTAGTCATTTTCAAGAGACAAAAAAGACTTTGTCATTTTCAGAAAATAAAAAGACTTGATCATTTTCAAGAGACAAAAAGACTTAGTCATTTTTAGAAAATAAAAAGACTTAGTCATTTTCAAGAGACTAAAACACTTAGTCATTTTCAAGAGACTAAAAGATTTAGTCATTTTCAAGAGACAAAAAGACTTAGTCATTTTCAAGAGACAAAAAGACTTAACCAATTTTTAAGATTCAATCATTCGGCTAATCCATCATTTTCAAAAGTGAAACTTCAAAAACAAATCACGCAGTGTCTTTTTGATATCAAAATCCTTAACAGAGAAAGACAAAATTTCACCTTTTTTAAGGATTTACTCCAACAAGAGAAGATAGAAGAATTAATCACTCAGTAGCCAAAAGAAAATTTATTTGAGAGAATTACACAAATTCATCGGTCTCACTTTCAGAAGTGAGTTCAACAACAAGACCTTTTCCTTTTATTTGAATACTTTCATTTCTCTCCTTTTTAGTACTTGGCCTTATATTTAACATACAAGACAAGGTTACTAGTTTGAGAAGAGTTGTGATTTTTCCAAAAGATTGGCTCATCCTATCAGCTGTCTTTTGACTTGCCGATTTAGAGGATTCATGGTCTGAAGAGGTAAGAGACTTAAACTTTTGGAGGAACTCAAAATTTTCAATTAGAAGCAAAAATTCCTTTTTACCATAGATGAAACACCTATCATTTAATCTGACAGAAGATGAAGATTTTGAAACACTTAGTTTTTTAGAAGAAGAAGATTTTTGAAACACTTCTGCTCTCGAGTTTTAGAAGGAAAGAAAAGAAAAGAAAGTGAAAGAAAAAAAGAAAGGAAAAGAAAGGAAAAGAAAGGAAGAGAAATAATTTTTTTTATCTGCGTTCTTGAGAGTGGAGAGAAAGGAAAGAAAGGGAAGGAAAAAAAATAAATATTCATGTTCTTGAGTAGGAGGGAAAGAAAATGAAATATGTCATTTTTACAATTATACCCTTATTTATTTTGTAGTAGAATGTAATTGATGGATAGATGTGTAATTTTATAAATATTTTTAATTGTTGTAAAAAAAATTCTTTCCTTTCCTTCCCTTTCCTCCCACATTTGGGAGGAAACATTTGGAAGGAAAATCAACATAATTTTCCATCCTTTTCCTTCCCTTTCTCTCCTTAAAAAAACTCGAGAACACAAACATTTTTTTCTTTCCCCCTACTTTCCTTCCCTTTCCCTTCGTTTCCTTCATAAAAAAAACTCGAGAACAAGGAGTTATTTTTGGAAGAAGAAGAAGATTTTTGAAACAGTGTTTTTAGAAGAAGGAGATTTTTGAAAGGAAGAAGATTTTCTTCTAAGTCTATGAAGATTTGAAGAAAAACGTTCGTTTTTGAAATTTCCAGCCATCACAACCATGCTATCGGAGAGTATGCCTATGATTCACTCATCACCTTCATCATTGGCATCACTAAGATGAGCCTCCGATATATGGGTAAAAAAAATTCCTTCATACAAAACACTTAGTAAAACAGAAGTACAAAACATATAGAGTATCCGACATTTCTTTCGCAGTAAAGAGATTTACCAAAGAATGAAACACTTCATCAGGAAGAGAAACAGCTAAAACATATTTGACTTTTGGTGTCCAAATATACAAGACGTTTTATCATCTTCAGTATATTGTTTGGGACTTTTAATCAGACATCTGTTATTAGCTTCAGATTTCTCTTCATCTGAAGATTCAAGAGTTTTACCAACAACGATTTTGTTGGACCCATAACGTGCCCAGATTTTTAAAATAAAAAAGTTTTTTCACTCAGAAAGATAGGAAACCTGCTGTCAACCCCTTCCAAGAACAGTATCATACGACTTTTCCACAAAGCAAAATTATTTGAATTGAACTTTGATGGGTTGGTTATGGAGCCTGAGTCGTATGAACCAACGAAGGGATTTTGCAGAGTAGCTCCAAGATTTGAGGAAGAAGAAGAGTCGGCCATTACAGATCTAGTTTATTAGATTAAATCAATCTGCTCTGATACCACTTGTTGGTCCCAGTTAGGGTAATGGCAAACAAGTAAAGGATTTGTAGAAGGGAGGGTTGAATACAAATACACAAAGTTTTTCTCTTTTAATTTTTTAATATTGAAATATTAAAAACTTACACTCAGAAAACAGATTTTTGCGGAAAAGAAAAGATGAAATATATTCTAATAATCTAACACTCAGAACACACATACATAACTTAAACACAAAGTAGTTATGTTGATGCCAATCATCAGCTTCTCACTTAGAAGATCTCTCTCTTTTCAAAGGCATGATTTTCATGAGAGGCCTTCTTCTTCTTTTATAATGTCTTATGCGTGAGGAGCAAGGGATACTTGTCACAATATAATTTGATGGCTAAGTTTTCTTTGGATAAAGATAGGTGCCATACTTTAAGGTACAGATGACACTATTCACCTTTTCTTCAAGTCTTCATTTGTTGTCCCATCAACTTTTAGATAACCATCAACTTGGGGACCACGTTGTTGCGATAGATAAACAAACCTTTGGATAAAGTCTTTATATAAAACTTGGGCAACAATATCTAGATAAAGACAAACAAATCTTTAGATAATGTTTGTATCTAAAACGTGGGCAACATGTTCTTGATATTGATGACAAGGAGTATCTTCATAAAAGTTCTCCCAAAAATACCAGATAGGACCACTAGCCGAATATACCAAAGGATATATCGGCTAGTGTCTTCTACTGTCCTTTTAGCTGAACATTTTAGCTGATGATTCGGCTAAGTATGGATGGCAATCATATCTTCATCTTTCCACAAATGTTGATATGTTTCCTTATGTATCAGCTAGTGTTCGATTCACTGAACTTGTTGAGCATGGCCAGAATTTTACAAAGAACTCAAGATACAAAATATTTGACTAAGGAAACACAAAGTATTTGACTAAGGAAAGATTGAGGAGTTATCAACACATCATCGGTGACCCAACAATTTCCCCCTATTTGACGATGACACCAAATATTTTAACTAAGGAAAGATTGAGGAATCATCAACAAATCATCGGTGACCCAACAAGAAATACCATTATGGAGAGGTTCTTATAAGAACCTAACTAGGTATAGGTACCCCAACAAGAACTTTGGTTCTTACCATGATTTTTGTGAAAAATGTCATTTCACTCATGTTTTATTCATTTTTAAAATATCAATGGACCCACAAAAAGGATGTTCTTATAAAAAAATGTGTATTATGTCTAATTTTTAATGTATTTGTAATGATGTAAAACTTGTTGTGTGTATATTTTTAGTGTTGGAACTTGTGGACATCAAATTATTACTTTATATATATGTATGTACGCAGGAAAATGAAAAAATACAAGGGATTAAGGGAATTATTGAAATCGATTAACCCGGAATCCGGTCACCACATCGGTTCAACTAAAAACATGGTCACCACACCGGGTCAAATATTTTTATATTGATTCTTAAGAATTTGTAATATTTTTATGTTTCTACTTTGATTATATACATATGTAATCATATATCTTTTAAAGATGAACGAGGGTGTATTTTTTATGATATTTTGACCACATTAACTTCATTTTGATTTTATTAAAAGAATATAACATAATTAGAAAAATAATTTAAAGAGTTACGTGTAGTCGAGCATGACCACATTTGTGTAGGTCCTGCAATGATCGTACAAGACTATGAAGAAGTTGAAAGACATGAACCACGAATGGTAGGGGTCAATGCATGAACGTTCCTTCCTTTGCACCCTCCCCACGTGCATATTTTGTCAACAAAATATGCATCCATCTCTTTCTTTATAGTCAATATCTCTCACCCTTTATATATATATATACACATACATACACACATATACATACACATACACGGTTTTGTTAAGTGAGCAATAAGTTATTGTAAAAATGTAAGAAGAGATGTTCACCCTTTGATGAAATTAGAATGAGATGCACTGAGATGAGATTCACCGACATGCACCGTATTTATCCTCGTATCAAGTGCGATTAATGGGTGGATTTGAGATTAAAAGTGATAAATGGTCAAGATCTCTTCTTACGCTTCTTATTTTAACTTTATTTCGCACATGATCCCGTGTCTACACATACATATATGTTGTTGTGATCGAAAACAAATTTTTGAAAATGATCTGTTGGTGATTTTAGGATCATCAACTATTTTAGTGTAGTTGTGATTTACTGGAGATCGATTAGAGCGATAAGACAAACATACGTGCGTAAGGAGGCATTGAGTGCATACTCACCAATGTTGCCCCTATCATCTTACATTGCCATAAAGCGGGGTTCAAGGAGGTTGCGCTCCCTTGCAGGGTCCTATAGGAACAAAATAGGGTTGAGCCCTTGGCGGTGGTCCCGCTAATCAGTGACCGCGCAATGATGTTGTTGGGACATCTATTAGTGACTAGCAGTCACTTAAAGATTCTATCACTGAAACATCTATCGCTAAGGCTGATCGTTGAACGAGTGCTCAGTGATGGCTGTTGGGTGGTTATTTTCTGAGCTTACATTCGATTGTAACTACTTTTTGACCTTATCCATTGGCAGTTACAACTGATGAACCATCGTAAATGTCAATCTCTCTTATAAGTACATACAATCGTGATCTAAGTGTTATATATATGAAATTAGTGCCTTATTTCATATATGGTTCTTTCTAGATTATCCTGGTACTGATTTCGTGAAAACCCAAGACATTATAGTGGCAAAATACAGTATTTGAAAAGTAATTTTCAAACATGATCTAAAAAAATTATCCAAGTTATTCTAACCATACAAAGCCAATTCGCCAACAATATACTTTCATTTACCTATAGATGCAAGCAAATGAAAGTAGATTACGAGGTAACAAAGGTTCGTTGTCATTGACTCATCAAATACGGTAAATAGAGGTCGGTTTGTAATTTTTTTTGAGTTGTCTAATAATAAATCAACTTATCCAAAAATTTACAATGTCTTTTTTTCATTTTCATAAATACATTATATATATATATATATATATATATAAAATTAGGGATGCTCGTTGATTGGGTTGATCAGGTTATAGCTATTTGAACAACACAATCCAATGCTTGCGGATTTAAAAGCTCAACCCGACCTAACCTAACCCAAATCAAAGTGTAATTCAACCCAAACCGTACGGGTTGGTTAGGTGAGTTTGATACATTAAAATATTTTCCTAACCTTGAATATGTTGTATTCTCTACTCGTAATTTCTTTTTCATCATCAACCATTTGGTATATCTTATTCATACTTCTTAAATTTTAAATATATGGTATTGAATTTTCTCAATTTGCACACACACGTGTGTATATATATATATATATATATATATATATATATATATATATATATATATGAGGGAGGTTCAAGGGAAAACGCTAAAATAAGAGAAAACTAAAGAACGCCCTAGGAGGCTTCCATGTAGATGGTATGCACTAATGCATACCGGTAATTTTTGTTCCTATGCATCAATGCATCTATCATTACAGATGCATTGATGAATATTCATTAATGCATGTTACAAGTTACCAATATGCATTAATGCATACCGTCCACATGGAAGCCATCCAGGTTGTTCTTTGGTTTTCTCTTTTTTTAGCGTTTTCTCTTGAACCTCCCTCATATATATATATATAGAGAGAGGCTGGTTCGTTTAAAAACTTTATGAAGGGTAAAAACTTAGAAACTTTGGCAAATCAATATAAAAAATAATTTTTTTCATTATCTTTTTTCATCAAATGGTATGATTTAAGATATTATTGCACATATGTTTGTTTCATAATGTAAAAGTTTCACGTGTATTTGTTTTTCATAATTTGAAAGTTTCTCATATGTTTTTTTATGAAAAGTTTCATATGTATTTGTCTCATAATGTAAATGTTTCATATGTATTTGTTTCATAATGTAAAAGTTTCATATGTAATTTTTACACAAGGTGAAACAAATAATATCTTACATCATAGCGTTTGATGAAAAAAAAATCATAAAAAAATTATTTTTTATATTAATTTTCTAAAGTTTCTAAATTTCTACCTTTCGTAAAGTTTTTAAATGAACCAATATCTTATATACACATCTTCAAATGTATATATATATATATATTTACGAAGAGGGTACGTGATGGTGTAATTGTGTAATGTGGATATTAATAAAGATCCAATAATCACATTAAATCCAAAAAAAATAAAAGGATATCAGAGTTATCGGGTTAGGTTCAAATAAATTAAAGTAATCAAATAACTTCAGCTAAAGTTATTTTGATTTGGATTGGATTAATCGGGTTGGTCGCCTATATATATAATTATATATAACAAATAGCTGAAGACCATGCAGGTCCCACGATGCATGTGAATCCAATTATTGAGATGCCATTGGCCCTACAAGATATTACTTAGTTATCCCCAACTTAACAGACCACAAAGGGCGTTCCAATATACATAGAGACTACTTACATGTATGTACATATGTATATATATATGGGTGAGTTCAAATGTGAACCTATCTTTGATTGTGAACATGAGGACGAATCACAACCATCCATTTTAAATCAGATCAAAATACAAGGGATAAAATTTGCGGTGACATTTTTGTAAATAAGTGGAAAACTCAGGTCATGGATTAAATCATAAATATAACCTGACGATTTAAATAAGAACCAGACATCATTTTCTTCGCCAAATTTCTTCATCATCTTCACCAAACTTCTTCATCATCTTCCCTAAATTTCTTCATCATCTTCCCCGAAAGAAATTTCGGTTCCGCCCCCAAATTTCTTCATCATCTTCCCCAAAATAATTTTTCGCACAAGTTTGTTTTTGCTTTATGTTCTTCCTTTGAATCACAAGTCTTTTCAGATCCATATTCTTTTTCTTGATAAAGTGTAAGAAGGTTATTCAAATGTTTTTTTTCCTTTAATATGATTGTTCATCATTTTATCACAGGAAGCTTCTTTGAAACACATTTGCTTGAATTCTTGCTTTTCAAAACCTTTGGTTCCATTGTAGCTTATATTCAGTCTGAATATAAGCTACAATTATGGGTTTGTATACTTGTAGCTTATATTCAGACTGAATATAAGCTACAGTTATGGATTTGTATAATTGTAGCTTATATTCAGTCTGAATATAAGTTAAAATTATGTGTTTGTATAATTGTAGCTTATATTCAGTCTGAATATAAGCATAAAATGTTATGCTTATATTCAGACTGAATATAAGCTAAAATTATGTGTTTGAATAATTGTAGCTTATATTCAGTCTGAATATAAGCTAAAATATGTGTTTGTATAATTGTAGCTTATATTCAGTCTGAATATAAGCATAAAATGTTATGCTTATATTCAGACTGAATATAAGCTACAATTATGAGTTTGTATAATTGTACCTTATATTCAGACTGAATATAAACATGACATTGTGATACTATTCAGACTGAATATAAGCATAACATTGTAATATCACAATGTCATGTTTATATTCAGTCTGAATATAAGCTACAATTATGGGTTTGTATAATTGTAGCTTATATTCAGTCTGAATATAAGCTAAAACTATGTGTTTGAATAATTGTAGCTTATATTCAGTCTGAATTTAAGCTAAAATTATGTGTTTGTATAATTGTAGTTTGTATTCAGTCTGAATATAAGCATACAGTGTCATGTTTATATTTAGTCTGAATATAAACTACAATTATGAGTTTGTATAATTTTAGCTTATATTCAGTCTGAATATAAGCTAAAATTATATGTTTGTATAATTGTAGCTTATATTCAGTCTGAATATAAGCTACAATTATAGGTTTGTATAATTGTAGCTTATATTCAGTCTGAATATAAGCATAACATTTTAGTATCACAATGTCATGTTTATATTCAGTCTGAATATAAGCAAAAATTATGTGTTTGCATAATTGTAGCTTATATTCAGTCTGAATATAAGCATAACATTTTAGTATCACAATGTCATGTTTATATTTAGTCTGAATATAAACTACAATTATGGGTTTGTATAATTTTAGCTTATATTCAGTCTGAATATAAGCTAAAATTATATGTTTGTATAATTGTAGCTTATATTCAGTCTGAATATAAGCATAACATTGTAGTATATATTCAGTCTGAAGAGCAAGTCACACAGAGCCAAAATTAGAGCCAAAATTCTCGGTGTGTATTCTCGAAATCTATAACAACATCGCAATCAGAGATGAATTTTCAACTGGATCACACTCAATCGAATTTCCTGATGAAGAAGCAGACTCCATTGAAAAAACAGAATTAACAATTTAGTTTCAGAAATCGAAAATCCGATTACTAAAGTTCTTCACAACAATGAATACGATTAACAGAGAAGAATTCGATTTCCAGAGAGAGTTCGATTTCCAAAGAGAGTTCAATTAGCAAAGGATGAGAGAAATAATCGGGAGTGATACACTTGCCTAATTTACCCCTCAAGCCACATTTAAAGAACGGCTTCAATTTGGCTCAGATCAAGGGTTGAGATCTGTCCTTAGGTTCACAACCAAAGATAGGTTCACATTTGAACTTTCCTCTATATATATATATATATATATATATAAGGGCGGGTTCAAATGAGAACTCAAATTTGGTTGTGAACGTGAGGACAAATGAGAGTGCAACACGTGTCCCATTCAAAGAAATATTATAGTATATATTCAGTATGAATATACAAAAGAATATTGAGTCTGAATATTTCTTTGTATATTCAGACTGAATATATACTTGACTGAATATTCCTTTATATATTCAGACTGAATATATACTATATTCAATCTGAATATTTCTTTGTATATTCAGTCTGAATATTGCTTATTTTGACACGTGTCACGCTCTCATTTGTCCTCACGTTCACAACCAAATTTGAGTTCGCATTTGAACTTTCCTCTCTCTATATATATAGAATTCGAATTATGTAAGACCAACTTATTTTCATGTGACTTATGAGATCACTTTTTTATATTTGAAACTTTATAGTAAAATACTTCTCTGTGTTTTTTATTTTAAACTATATAATACTTATATAAGACAAATAAACTTACGCACCCTCCTTACATTTGGTGAGATTTGAACCCCTAACCTCCTAGAAGGGCAAACACTACGATACTGCTAGGCCGAAAGCCCTTTGGTCACTTCTCTGTGAAGTTTGAAGTGTTGGTCTCACGAAACAGGTTGGTCTCATGTGAAACCAACCATATATATATATATATATATAGAGAGAGAGAGAGGAAGGTTCAAATGAGAACTTTACATTTTTAAAGGAACAAATGGACACTTATGGATCACATATGATGTGGGTCCCACGTAATATTAAATCATTTATGATTTAATATTAAATCATAAGTGATTTAATATTATGTGGGACCCACATCATATGTGGTCCACAATTTGTTCCTTTGTTCCTTTAAGGAGAGGTGGTTCTCATTTGATCCCTCCCCTATATATATATATATATATATATATATATATATATATATATATAGGGCGATAATCAAATAAAAACCACAAAAAGGTTGAAGACCGTGAGGACTAATCTCAACCGTTAAAGAGTTTAATCAAAGGTTACTAATCATAGTGGTATTTTTGTAATATTAATAAAAAGAGAAGGCAGTTCAAAATAAAAATAAAAAGAGAAGGCAGTTCAAAATAAAAATAAAAAGAGAAGGACGTAATAGTGATTTTGTTACAGCCGTAATATTTGACTTTTCTAATTTATCGTTGACCACACCTGGATTCATATGGTGAATCTGGTGAATTAGTATGTGCTATATAAAAAACGATAAACTGTATTTGTATTTCATGTGGTGAATCCGTATGTGTTTCGTATGGTGAATCCGTGTGTTTCATACGGTGAATCTATGTGCTTCATATAGTGAGTGAATATGTATGTTTCATCTATTGGATCTTGTTATTAAAATTACGATTATGTCCTTTATATTATGAAACAAATATATGTGAAATTTTTAACTTATGAAAACAAATGCACGTGAACCTTTTACATTATGAAACAAACATATGTGAAATAACATCGTAAATCATAGTGTTTGATGAAAAAAAATCATCAAAAAATCATTTTTATATTGGTTTGTACAAGTTTGTAACCTTTGATTGGTTTGTATTTTAAGATGTCTCTCTCTCTCTCTCTCTATATATATATATATATATAGAGAGAGAGAGAGAGACATCTTAAAATACGTATATATAGGGGTTAAATCAAATAAAAACCAAAAAAAGTTGAAGACTGTGAGGACCAATCTAAGCCTTAGATCCGATGGTTTTATTTTAATGTTATTTTTAATTTAAAAAGAGCATAATCGTCATTTTGGTAACAAGATTAACCATACAAAACATAGAGATTAATTTCATTTTATGAAACACACAAATTCATCATAAAATACATGGATTCACCATATGAAATACACAGATTCATTCACCATATGAATACACAGAATCACCATATGAAACACACTAGGTGAAACAATACTCACCCTGTTCTTTCACCTCATGAAACAAAATACAATTTTCATAAAAATGTTTTTTCACCTCATGAAATCCAACATAAAGTTCATGTACATGTTATTTCCCCAAATGAAATCAATTACAATTTTCATCTATGATCTATTTCATCTCATGAAATCAAGCATAATTTTTATCTATGATCTATTTCACCCCATGAAATCAAACACTGTTATGTGAAACAAAAAAAAGCCCCAAATCGATAGTCACGACCTACTTTTCGGCCGTGTATACCACATCGACCCATTAACTCTCTTGATTTGAACCTGAGTCTTGATTCTATAAGATATAAATTAAACAATATTAAGAATCCATAATATAGAATTAAGATATAAATTAACATGCCGACTTACGGTGATCTCTCCCTTTGATTTTACCTTGAATCAATACTCCAAATGCCCTAGTTCTTCCATTTTCCTTGAATTCAGGGTTGGAATCAGCAAAGGCGCTTGTCTTATGTTCTTGACGATCTCTGTTACTAATCCTTGAATCCATTCCTCGAGCTTGTCCGAAATGTTAGGGCTGTCGATAGTAGAATCATAATATTCGTTATCATCGTTTACGATTTTGTCCGCCAGCACTAGATCGTCATCGATAGAAGAGGATATGATGCGGGCTTTGGTGTGGAGGATCGGGCCTTGACGTTCTTGGAGGCTTATGATCGGGCCACCAAATAGGGCCACACTTAAACGACCATAACTTTTGCTCCGGGTGTCCGTTTCGGGCCGATGACCAGACGAATCGAAGCTACTTCCGAGGATCCCGCCGTGGTTAGGATCCTGTGAGTCCAGTACAAGTGCAATCAAAGTAATAAATCAAACACGAACGATAGAGGATTGATTGAAACACAGTCGTCGAATTGATTAGGATTGAGAGAGTAAACGAATTACAATGTATAATACGGCTATGAAACTTCTCTCTGAACTCTAGGTTAAACATAAAGTAAACCTACTTTATATACCTTTCGGTATTTACACACTTAACCCCTCAACTACTTTATATACCTTTCGGTATTTAATACAATCTCCCCCTTTGTATTAAAGTTGGGATAATTATAGTTGAGGGGTTAAAGGTGTAAATACCGAAAGGTATATAAAGTAGGTTTACTTTATGTTTAACCTAGAGTTCAGAGAGAAGTTTCATAGCCGTATTATACATTGTAATTCGTTTAATTTCTCAATCCTAATCAAGCCGACGACTGTGTTTCAATCAATCCTTTATCGTTCGTGTTTGATTTATTACTTTGATTGCACTTGTACCGGACTCACAATTTATTTTGATAAATAGGGAGATTGTTATTCTTAGGATTCTGTGTTTCAAAGTTTAATTGTTTTCAAAGGAAAGATTGTTTTTATCAAAGGTTCGTTGAAGTGAAGATAAAGTTTGTTGATATTCTGCAGATGCCATTTTTCCAAATTGGCATTTATTGCACTTCAATTCAAAGGGGAAGATTGTTAGAGTTAACTCTGTTATCTTTGATCTACGCAAGACCAAGTAATTCGAGCTTCTTTGCAACTTTAATACAAAGGGGGAGATTGTTAGGGTCAAATAGTTAATTGTATTAAAGTTGGGTAAAATAAAGTTGAGGGATTAATTGTGTGTAAATACCAAAAGGTATTTAATGTTTAGTTTAGGTTTATTTTAACCTAGAGTTTAGAGAAATTAGAATAGCCGTATCTATTATTGTAATCGCATAGTATCAGAAAGATTAATCAAGTCGACTACGTGAATCATTCCAATCGTTCTTGTTTGTGTTTGATTAATACATTGAATTGCACTTGTACTGGACTCACAAATCTAAAGGGGCCTAACGGACTTTTGAACCCCGGAAAAGCTGTTTAAGTGGACTTTTTGGACATTGTAGTGTTTTTTTGTCCTTTTGGGTTTGTTTTATTGGGCTTTTATGTTTGGCCCATTGTCCTTTTAGGTCCGTTTTATTTTGGTCGTCATATTTAAGCTTTTTCCTTGTAATATAGATGGTCACTGTTGAAATTTAGAGATTTTCGATTTTCTTCCCAAATTTTGAGTTATGTTGAATTCGATATTTGAAGCCTAAGATCGGTATTCGCTGAATGAACGATCCCAAGAAGAGATTGTCCACGACATTCGTAGAATTAAAGTGATAATTTGAATTTTCAATTTTATTCGTTGCATATGGAAACCAGATTAGAAACAGGACGATCGGAAACAACCGTCACCGCCGCATAGATTCTGGTAGAATGATCTTTAGTGACAAGTTTGGTGGTTGAGAGAGAAGGAAGGCAGTTGAATCCAGAAATTCCATCTGATCGATCATCAAGAAAAATGGAAGTAGAATGACCAACTACGTAACGAGGAACGAAACAAGCCATCGTTTACGGTCGTTGACGGCGGCATAGTTTAATTACGGACGATGGAAGCTCCAACCCTTTCTCCTCGAGTCCTAGAAGATGTATTTACCTAATCCCTTTCATTAACCCTTCATTGTTGAATGTTGGATCTCTGCATCCCTGGAATGAGGAAATGGAACGTGACGATAGGGCTGTTGATGAACTTAGGGCCAATATTACAAAAATGCCCTAAAACTATCAAATTAGATGTGAGATTAGGTAGATATTTCACATATATTAAAAAAATCTCATCCTTTTTAATGACCCTTGATTAATACCCTTGGATGATTAATATTAGTCCTCAAGGTTCACAATCTTTTTGTGGTTTTTATTTGATTATCACCCTACAGGGAGGTTCAGGAGAAAACGCTAAAAAAAGAGAAAACTGAAAAACACCGTGCGAGTCCGCAATCTGGACGTATTTTTTTTCTATGCATCAATGCATAAATATACATTAGTGCATATTCACAAAAGCATATAAGCGATTGGAACTCCTTTTTTTATGCATCAATGCATAAATATGCATTAGTGCATATACACAAATGCATGTAACCAGATGGTGGCCTCCCAGGTTGTTCATTAGTTTTCTCTTTTTTAGCGTTTTCTCTTGAACCTCCCTCTATCACCCTATATATATATATATATAGGGAGGATCTTCTACAACCCAGATAAAAGTTACATCCCATGCATTCCAATCTCAACCATCCATTTCATAATCTAATGGTTTCCTTACATGTAGTGGCATAAGCGTAATTAAATGGAAAACCTAGGGCACGATCAGTATGCAATTCAGGACATAAGGGCACGAATGGAAATCTGAATATATATTTTTTAAATAATGAAATAAATCAAAAGGAAATCCCGTTCAATATGCAATTAAGGTAAACAAGATACATATCTTTCCTTAAATTGACGCACACAAACACAAGGGAGTTATTTCAAAAAAATCATAGGGTTTTCGGAGACGATTTGCTTCAAGATTGTGAAGACTTTCTGTAGAAAAAGTTGGAAGAAGCTCTGAACATGGCTGCCAATCATCCGCTGCCTGGATATGACACATTCACCACCACTTGAACATGGCTCTAAACATAGGGTTTATGTGGCTGAACATGGCTGAACATAGGGTTTATGTGGCCTCTGCCTGGATACGACACCATCACCACTTGGTTCATTTCGTTTTCTGTTGTGGCGGTTGTCGGCAGTGGTAGTCGGCGAAGGTGGAGAATGCATATTCCTTCTGAACACAGGTTTTTCGTTCCGATCTCCGACGGCTGTATTTCATAAAGATTTGGATGAAGTTAAAGATGATTGATGGTGAGCGACTAGGGTGGCGTGCAGAGAGGTTGAAGATGATTTCATAGGTTTTATTTTACATATAGAATTATTACATATACGAAATCATCTTCATGTTTCTGCTTTTCGAATTATGTTTCATCTTCATCATTTCTGGGTTCATCTTCATCATTTCTGGGTTTTGCAGATTTTTTCTTGGGTTTTTCATATGTTTTTCAAAATTTCTGGGTTTTTAAATTAAATATTTTTGTGTTTTTCATAGGCTTTTGATATGTTTTTCATAGATATGTGTTGTTGCTTATGTATCCTGATGTATGTCCACTGATTTGAAAGATATGTGTTTTTTCATATGATTTTCATATGTTACTTATTGTTTATACCCGAATTCATGTTTGCAGATTTTTATTGTTTATACCCGAATTCAAATTAAATTCATGTTACTTATTTTCATATGATTTATGCAGTTACCTTAATTTTCATGAATTTGATATTGCTTAATATTTAAATTTTGAATTTTGAATTAATTCCTTAATTATTGGGATAACTACCATCTTTAAAAAGAAACAACCTAAAATATGATTTTATTTTTGCATATAATTTTTTTTATTTTGATATTTGATTAGACTATTATACCCTTATATATAAAAAAACAAAATTAAATTGAATTATGAAATGGATGGCTGAGATTGGGAGGCATGGGGTGTAACTTTTATCTGGGTTTTAGAAGATCCAACCTCTCTCTCACTCTCTCTCTCTCTCTCTCTCTATATATATATATATATATATATATATAGAGGCGGGTTCAAATGAGAACTCAAATTTGGTTGTAAACGTGAGGACAAATGAGAGTGCGACATGTGTCATATTTAGCGTGAATAATCAAAGAAAGAATCAGACTGAATAATCAAAGAAACATTCAGACTGAATATAGTATTTATTCAGTCTGAATATTTTCTTTGATTATTCACTCTGAATATGACACGTGTCGCATTCTCATTTGTCCTCACGTTCACAACCAAATTTGAGTTCGCATTTGAACTTCCTCTCTCTCTCTCTCTCTCTCTATATATATATATATAGAGAGAGAGAGAGAGAGAGAGAGAGATAGAAGTTCTAATACGAACTCAAATGTGATTGCGAACACGAGGACAAAGGAGAGTGTGACACGTGTCCCATTCAGTCTGAATAATGAAGGGCATTCAGAGTGAATAATAAAGGCAAAGTTCATACATTATTCAGATATATATATATATATATATATATATATTTATATATATAGAGAGAGAGAGACGAAAGTTCAATTGCGAGCTCAAATGTGATTGTGACGAGGAGAACATAGGAGAGTGTGACACATATCCCATTTAGTCTGAATAATGAAGGGGTATTCATAGTGAATAATAAAGGTGAAGTTATATATTATTCAAAGTGAATAACATAACATTCAGTCTGAATATTTCCCTTTGTTATTCAGACTGAATAGGATATGTGTCGCGCTCTCCTTTGTCTGTGTGTGTGTATATATATATAGGCATGGGATCACGTGAGAAGTGAAGTTACGGTAAGAAGCGTAAAAAGAGATCTTGACCCTTGATCGCTTTTAATCTCAAACCCACCCATGAATCGTGTTTGATACGGGGAATATTGATCCGGTGCATCTCAGTGTATCTCATCTTAATGTGCATCCAAGAGTGGAAATGCCTTCTTACCTTCTCACCATAACTTCACATCTCACCGGAACCCAACCCTATATATAGATAGGCATGGGATCATGTGAGAAGTGAAGTTAAGGTGAGAAACGTAAGAAGGGATCAAAACACTTGATCACTTTTAATCTCACACCCACCCATGAATTGCGCTCCTTACGAGAATTGATCCGGTGCATCTCATTCTAATGTGCATCCAATGGCGGAGATCCTCTCTTGCGCTTCTCACCGTAGCTTACTTCTTACCG
This sequence comes from Silybum marianum, assembly GCA_036898165.1. Lineage (NCBI taxonomy): Eukaryota > Viridiplantae > Streptophyta > Magnoliopsida > Asterales > Asteraceae > Silybum > Silybum marianum. The sequence continues at coordinate 17,179,567 of CM072528.1, forward strand.
GAACCCAACCCTATGTAGGCATGGGATTGTGCGAGAAGTGAAGTTAAGGTGAGAAGCGTAAGAAGAGATCTGAACCCTTGATCACTTTTATTCTCATACCCACCCATGAATTGCGCCTTAGAAGGGAGTTGATCCGGTGCATCTCATATACATGGCAAGTTGCAGGTGGTTTTGCAAGTTCCTAATTAAATAGGTGTTATTCAGATTAATATTCTTCCTCAAGAGAAATATTTGGCATAATAGGGACGGTTCTCATGTTCCTAATAAATTTTGGGTTTACAAGGAACTTCCCATTAACTAATATATTAGTAAGAATATACTAATAAACGTTTTCATTTAGGTACACAATTGAAATTAAAAAAAAGGTACCAAAATCCCAATCAATGATATGCTTTGCATTACTGTTACAACACAATTATGTGGATAACCCCACTTCTTTTCCAGAATGTAGGGAGTTCAGCTACAAGCAGTTTATTCATATATGAATATGTCCTTCATTCTCATGCAATACCATAAATCTTCAACAAATAACCAATGAAGATGTTCCATAACGGTATATATAGCCTTATGATTTGAATAGCAGATTGTGACAACTTTTGTCACATGGATACAGGCAGTCAGTTTCTTTCACGCTCGATCGATCAAAAAACCAGTCTCCGAAAGCCAATGCTATTGCCTGCATCATTCGGCGTAATTAGCATCATATCAAGATCCAAATCCTCAGTGAATGTTTTTAAAGTTGAAATAAGACGTTTTCAGGCCTCTTAACAAGTTTTTTATGACACTCTTGAAATAAAGTGTCGTATTAATTTCTTTATATGACATTATTTGAAAAAGTATTACATAAAAACAAGTCTTCTATAAAAAGATTTGTTCATAGGACACTTCTCCAAAGTGTCTTGTAGAAAAAGCTAATAGAACACTTTATTTTAAAAGTGTCCTAAGAAACTTGTTAAGATGCCCAAAAGTGTCCTATAAACTTATTGCAACACTTTTACATAGAACACACAATTGTTTTGTCGTACAAACTTAAAGCCCTATAAGGTTGTTAGATCTAATTAGCCTCAATTAGATAGAAAGTTTTATAAAGATTTGTATTTTGGGCTTTTTAGGGGTTTATGGGCTTGGGTTTCTCTATTATAAATGGGCACCTATATATATGGTGCCCAGTGCGCCTTGATGAGAGTCGTGTAACATCTTGTTCAACAAGATCTCCAATTCCCTCCATTGTATTTCAATCATATGATTTGAGATTATCAATATAATTGTTGTTTGGGCAAAAATCTCTAACCTTCGACCATTGACTAAAATGTTCGACCAACGACTTCCCACACTCCCAAACATCGGCCAACACTTAAGAAAATAATGGTCGAGCATAACTCTCAATAGTAGGGTAAAACGCACGACCAAAGGTATTTTACGACCTGCGGATATTGACCGAAGTATCATGTGACAGCAGTCGAGCAAAACTCACACGCGAAATCTGCGACGTACTATGAACCCGCGAAACACCTTAGCCCGACCTTTAACGGCCGGATCATTACTATCTAAACCGTTCTCTATTTTGCAGGGTCGTTGGACGGTTACAAATAGCATCATCAAGAGCATTTGTGGAAGAAATCAATGTCGACCAACCGTTACAGATCAGTACGAATATAAAAGCAACACTCGAGCTACCAAGCAGAGCCCGAAACTAATCACATCGATACTCTTGAATCAAAGAACACACTACAGTCTTTTATATTTTATATGCTAGTTTAGCTTTTACCTACGCTTTTCACTTGTAATCGTACGACCATAGCTCTAAAGGACGACGCCCCTGCTTAGCGTTACTTTTCCATAGGGCATCGACGATGCTAACCTATCGTCCGCGGTTTTTTCCCTCGACCAAGGGTTTTTCCGCGTCACCAAATCTCTTGTCTTTGTGTATTTTTCTTCGTTTTATTTACGTTTGTTGACAGAATCCTCCCTTTATACGATCATGTCCACAAGCACCTTAAGTTGACTTTTGTTAAGTTAATTTTTGGAATCAACAGTTTGGCGCCATCCGTGGGACCCGGTTAAAGAAATTCTCTGGCGAACGGTGTACTCTGAAACGGTTCCCTTTTGCTTTTTCTTCTAGATGGCATGTCATGGAACTGGTCCTGAAGAACCCTTAAGACTCGGTAAAATACCTCGCAGTCGCCAAAAAATGGACGACCCTAGTCGTGAGACTCAAAATGGGGGCATCGTTCAAACCGGTCGGCCTACTAGGGTTAGCTGGACACCCTCAGCTAAACCCCGATTATTTCATGTGGTCATACACGAGACCGACATGAAGGACATGTCACACCAGTTGGAATAGGTAGCCTCGGAATACGGCGGTTATGGACGTTACCATGAACATGCTTCCATACCCGCTACAGCATACGAAACAACCTCATCAGGGTTGTCGCTCATACGGGATTTCTACCCATTGAACAACTCCTGCGACACAACCTCCTAACCAAGCCTCGATAGAAGACGCTACGATGTTGCGACCTGATCAAAACAAGACGACCAACTACAAAGATTGGGCCTGAATCTTAGATTGAGCGTCGCCCGGGAGTCGACGCAAGGAAGGGAAAACCGACCAGACCAAGCCGTAACAAGTTCCCCGACGCAAGTCCGGACGAGCGCAAGGCCCTCCGAGCATGAAATCAGGCAACGACCGAAAAAGCGTCAAAAAGACGAAAGGAACGGAAGAACGAGAATCAAGAGCTCGACCGAGTCATTAGTGAAGGTACGTACCGATTACGAACCATCGGAACATCACGGGCAGCCGGGGCACGACAAGCCGTATACGATAAAAATGCGCGCGACCCAAAAGCACACATCATTATTAAAACGCACGAAGGATGAGGGCTCGATCGTTTGAGAGACCCAGAGGGCCTAACCCCTCGAATACCGATCGAGGCACATCCTCTAATGGGCTCAATCGCCAGAAAATCTCTTGTCTAAATACTATTTATAAGTTATATTATTGTGGGCTCAATCGCCAGAAATCGCTCGTCTGAGTGATGAAATTTCTTTCAGTTATGTTCTGACAAGTTATATGATTATGGGCTCGATCGCCAGAAATTACTTGTCTAAATGCTAGAATGCCTTTCGATTACGTTTTTTCGATTATAATTGATTATGGGTTCGATCGCCGGAAATTACTTGTCTAAACATTAAAGTTTCTTTTGAAATTATATTTTCACAGTCATGATTGCTACGGGCTCGATCGCCTGAAACTAACTCATTTGAAGAAAAAATAAGCATAAACAGGCATTTGAAAGAAGAGACAATTTCTATTTATATTTCTAAATTCTTCCTTTTGGTTATCTTTTTACGATCGTGTGATTCGGATTACACTTCTAACAGGAGAAAAAGAAAAAGTTTCATTGGCCAAAGAAAAGGTGCAAAAACAGGCACAACCAAAATAGGTCGCCCTAAAAAAGAGAAGCCCGCACATTGCTGTACTCCGTATAACGGGATTGGATCAAAGTTTGTTATCCTTGTAACAATGACTTCTATATGTGTGCACATACTGGGATAATTGGAACGACAAGGCCCTAAACAAAACTAAAGCGGTGGGAAGTCAGGCGGTACTGGACGAAAAGACGGTCCAGTATCCCCTTGGGCTCGACTCAGCAGGGTTTTCAGGTCGTTGGCCTCATCGGTCTTCTCGGAGAGGGCCTCCCTGGTAACCTTCAACTAAACCTCCAACACCTTTATCTTTTCTAGAGCCTCCACCTGAAGTCCCTTGAGGGCAGAACTGAAGCCCCGTTCACGCGCAAGCTCATCTCGAGCCTCCTCGAACAGACGACGAAATTCGTCGGCTCTAGCCGATGCTTTCGCTTCCTTCGCCTGTAAGGCAGATTCGTGCTCCCGCACCATCTCCTCCGCATTAGAAGCCATGGTAACAACCTGGCCGAGAGACGCCTGTATGGCCTGAAAATAAAAGACCGTCTAGCGTCAGTATCGCGAGAACGCACGATCGCCCTTGAACGAACGATGCACGTCGCACGAAACGAATGGGAGTCATGACCCCATAAAAGCAGAACGAAATGTCGAAACTTACTTGGAACAGGTTGACGACAAAAGTTCCTGTCAATGGTTTTTTCCCCCTGTCTTGCGACGGAGGAGGAAGAACACATTCGTGCGAAGGCATGGCTGCCTCCGACGTCTTCGCCTTCTTGAAACCCTCGACTCTGGAAGGCGGTTCCCTCAGGACGGGCCCCAGCGGCCTCCTTCTATCCAAACCCCGTCGAGCGGGGAGGATCCTACGACCGGAGGACAAAGCCGTAGTTCCTTCTGAAATGAAAACGCAAAGAGAAAATCAGGAGGGAAAACCGAAAATCAGTACGAAAAAACCAACGAGAACACTCACCACTCTCCCTCGAAACTGGAGAAAGGTCAGAAGCTCCCACAAAGACAACGTCCTCGCCTTCCTCGCCCCCCAGGATCGTCATCTTCCTCGTCCTCTGACGTTCGAACGAAGAACGCCCGATCAAGGATTCTCCAGAAACGCTCGACCATCGCTCTTGAATCAGGAGAAGGAAGAAGTTCACACGTCACCGCTGCATAATAGGCGACCAAACGTCAGGAATCCACCTAAAGTCGAAAGCATGAACTTAGATTCTTACCTCGTTTGGGCCACCCGCAGACTATCCATTGATCATCCTTGAAAAGGGGTTTTTAGGTAACAAAACACGTACCGCTCTCTCCAGTCGCGGTCATTTACCCTGGTCCCTCGGATAAGTGCCTGATCCCTGCCACTCCGGACGTAAGGACTATACCAAAACTAGGCATCCGCCTTCACCACATAAGCCACCAATAGCTCATGGACAATAAAGGGGGGGTCTCAGCCGCATGACAATCGGTCGATCGTCACAACGACCTTCCAGAACTGAGGCATCATCTGCCCCCGAGGAATACCAAAGCGACTCAGGAAATCCCGAGCCAAATGGGGAAACGACCATTTTAAGTCGATCAAGAACGGATATTCGTAGAGGACGAAGGCCTCCGCCGTCGAATCACTGGGGATCTCCACATTGACGTTATCCAGCCGAGCTAAATCAAGAAAAGTCCAAAGATAGCCCACCAACCTGATTGTACTTAAAGGGTTCGACATTTTTTCGTGAAAAAGAAGTTGCAGGTTTTAAAAAGAAGGGGTTTTCGCTCGGAGAAACTGGGAAGAAAAAAAGGAAAGACGATCAATCCCTTTTATAATCCCCGAAATCCAGCTCGAATCATTGCTCCATCTCCCTGAGGCGACATCTATCCCACGCCTCCCTGCATGCCACCGTCGGATAGGCGACACCTGTCCGCGCCTCTCTACGTTGCATTGCCGATGAGCGACATTTGTCCATGACAGCTGCACCACGCGTGCTCGTGCGCAACATGACATCATCGAAACCCATCACCTCCTGAACGGATATCTTCGCCTCGTCAGCCTAGACTAATTGAATGAGTTAGATCCTAACCATTCCCGCCCAAAACCGAACGACTCCGTCGCACTTGAACGCGCTCAGCAAACCGGCGACACATGTCTCGACAAAATTCAAAAATAAAGTTGCCGCTTAAAATTTGAATTTGGGGGCAAACTGTTTGGGCAAAAAATCTCTAACCTTCGACCATTGACTAAGATGTTCGACCAATGACTTCCCATGACTCCCAAACATCGGCCAAGACTTAAGAAAACAATGTTCGAGCATAACTCTCGACAGTAGGGAAAAACGCACGACCAAAGGTATTTTACGACCTGCAGATGTTGACCGAAGCATCATGAGAGAGCAGACGAGCGAAACTCACAGGCGAAATCTCCGACGTACGATGAACCCGCGAAACGCCTTAAGCCCGACCTTTAACGGTCGGATCATTACTATCTAAAACGTTATCTATTTTGCAGGGCCGTTGGACGGTTACAAACAACGTCATCAAGAGCATTTATGGAAGAAATCAATGTCGACCAACCGTTACAGATCAATACGAATATAAAAGCAACATTCGAGCTACCAAACAAAGCTCGGAACCAATCACATCGATACTCTTGAACCAAAGAACACACTACAGTCTTCTAGATTTTATACGCTAGTTTAGCTTTTACCTACGCTTTTCACTTGTAATCGTACGACCATAGCTCTAATGGACGTCGCCCATGCTTGGCGTCACTTTTCCATAGTGCATCGACGATACTAACCTATCGTCCGCGGTTTTTTCCCTCGACCAAGGGTTTTTCCGCGTCACCAAATCTCTTGTCTTTGTGTATTTTTCTTCGTTTTATTTATGTTTGTTGAGAGAATCCTCCCTTTATACGATCAGGTCCACAAGCACCTTAAGTTGATGTTGTACGCGTCGTTAAACGCACAACAAAATAAACCGAACTTAAATCAGTAAAGAGGTAAGTCGGTTTTCGATCTTATCAGGGAGTCAGTGGTCAAGCCGATTAATTGTGCTAAACCGAATGCACGTGTATCACGTATAAATGAACTCATTACTAAACAAATAAAAATCGGAATTTTATACTAAGAATTAACTAACAAGAACTAAAAGACATCAATTTGAAGAAGGAATTTTATCGAACACTTGGTGTGCGATCCAAAAGTGATTTCATTTGCGTGCTCATGACTAGGATTTGGCTTAGTCATACTTGGCAGCGTACCCCCATCCCTCCTGCTCAATTGTTCGGCCAGTTGACCGACTTTCTTTTCTAGAGCAGCAATAGACTGAGTAGTAGCAGCAACAGACTGGGTAGTGTTGTTTGTGATTTGCATATAATCTTTCATCATTGCCATCATATCTTGCAATTGCTTTTCAAGTGGCGGTGGGTCCTGTCTGTTGTTGTTATAATTGTTATTACCACCAAAGTTTTGATTGTGACTTTGATTATTATGGTGGTAATTTCCAGCGTGATTGTAGTTTTGCCCTTGAAATTTGGGCTGACTTGGCTGACCCTCATGATGATGATTTTGGAATCGGGGTTGATTTGAAGGACCCTCTTGATTGTTTTTCCAAGAAAGATTGGGATGCTTTCGCCATCCCGCATTATAAGTGTTTGAAAATGGGTCTTGATTGTGATTACCGAATCCCTGGGACTGATTTACGCTCTCAGAATGGAAAACTATGCACTCACTTGCAGAGTGTGAGGGATCCCCACAGTGGGTGCATGAGTTTTGAACTTGAAAAACATCATTTTTCTTTCCAGTCATCCCACCTAAGACAAGATCTATCTTTTTAGACGACTGATTAATCTCACCCTTGAATTCCTTCCTCAAATCATTCATCCCTTCAGTATTAGATACTGATGATACTAACTTGTGAGTTGCCCGTGAAAAATTATGTGATGAGAGGCTTCGACTGTATGTTTCCATCTCTGTTTCGGTATCACTCATCAATACTTGGTGAATTTCAATCTCAGGTTCTATGATCACAAATTTCTTATTTCTAGCTCGCCTTTCGATTTCTTCTAATTCATGCACTCCAAATACAGGCAAATCTTTCTTAGATCTAGTATGGTGCATGCAACTTAAGAAACTAGTATTAACCTCAATCAGATCAAAGCTTAGAACTACGTGGCAGGCAACCTAATAAACAATTTGAACTAAAGAAACGAAATTAAAGTAAAGACTCAAAATAACACACTAAAAAAAAACTTTTTTTTTTGTTTTTTTGTTTTTTATGTTTTATAATTTTTTTATGTTTTTATTTTTTAAGAGTCGACTAATTCTAAACACAAAAAAAAGAACAAACTAAAAATACCGAAAGCAAAGAAAAAATGACTTACCTGACCCATGAGAGATCAAGCAAGCGAACTGTAAAACTCTAGCATGTATCAAGTAGCAAGAAAAAAAATAACACAAACAGATAACATTAACACAAATCAATTAACTTAAGCGCACAACTCCCTGGCAGCGGCGCCAAAAACTTGTTGCACGCATCGTTAAATACACAACAAGGTTTAATTTTATAAACCGAACTTAAATCAGTAACGAGGTAAGTCAGGTGTCGATCTTATCAGGGAGTCAGTGGTCAAGCCGATTGATTGTGCTAAACTGAATGCACGTGTGTCACGTATAAATGAACTCATTACTAAACAAATAAAAATTGGAATTTTATACTAAGAATTAACTAACAAGAACTAAAAGACATCAATTTGAAGAAGGAATTTTATCGAACACTTGGTGTGCGATCCAAAAAAAATCAGAAGTTTACTTTCAAACCCAAAGATCAATACTCCAAAAATTAACTATGAACAACTACCCAAAATCCAATCCAACAATTTCAAAATCAATAATACCAAGATAGTCAAACAAATCCAAATTTATACTAAACTAAAACTAAAACTAACAACTATGTCTACTTAGTTAAAACTTACCAGAATGAACCATAAGACAAAAATTGAACGAAGTAACCTGTTGAATCCCTATTATGGCTGCTGTCCAGAATCATCGAGAGAAAGAAAAACGAAATCAGTAGCTGTCTGTGGACAGTTTTTAAACTCAGAAATAGGGGCTGTCCGTGCAACCCTTTGTGTGCGAAAAACTCCCTCCAAAGATTATCGATTGAAAACCACCAGCACCCCCTATTGATCGCACTCCTCCTCTCTCGATTTCTACTCTTGTGAGTGTTCGATTGCTCCCCAAAATGGGCCCTAAACCTTTTGGAATTTTCTGCGTGCTTCCCTCCAACCACAGCCATGAATCACCTAATTTTGTGATTTTCTGCGTGCTTCCCTCCAACCACAACCATGAATCACCTAAATAGGTGTTCTTAAGTTGATCCAATCCTCCCAGAAAAGGATGTCGATCCCTTCGTTTTTTCCCGCGATATGGTTTCCTTCTCCCGTTCAATCACACAGATCTCTATCTCTTTCTGTTTTCCAGCGATGTAAAAACCCAAGAACCAGTAGCCTTTTTCTTCTCAATATGAAAGCCTAGCCCAAGAAAAACCAAGTCCATCCTTCTCATTTTCTTTTCCCACGTGGACTATGCATCCATGATCCAACACTCTTATTTATTTATCATTAAGCTACTTTTCTTAGAATTTGATTTAATTCTATTTTTTTTCTTTACTTTTGCTGTTGTAACAACTTGTACCATGGATATTGACTTGTACCTTCAACATTTCTTTTTCATCCTTTAATGTCCGACTTCCATATCTCGACTTCGATGTCTGTTTTGGCCTAGATGCAGGTTGAATTTTGTTAGACTTTGAAAGTATGAGTCAAAACATGGTAGGCTATGATGACATGGCAGCATTCATCCGCATGTCTCCTCTTCAACATAAATTAGTTAGACGCTCCTATCTGATGTGGCATTTTGTAATAGGCTAGAGTGTTGACTTTTAGTTTTTGTAATAATATAAATAGATCTGTACTATCACTGTAATATTTGTCGATCTGAGTACTTTCAATTGAAGAACATACTGTGCGTCATTCCAAGTATTTGTAATCGTGATTCAAGGTTATTAATACAAATTCCATCTGTTCTTCATTCTTTTATTGTTCTCATTACTGTTGATTAATCAATATTAATTGCTTCCGCTTACATTCTGATATATGAATTCATCGATTAATCATTGAAGAAGAAATCGGGAACGAACAATTGGTATCAGAGCCATCTAATCAATCTGTTGATTATTAGATCTCCTTAATTTGGAAATTTCTCTATTCATTCATTCAGTAATTTCTTGTTTTAACTACTGTTCATAATTCCACCCTGTTCTACGAGATTTTATTAATTCATAGTAATTTTCTCCAAAAACATTGGTAATTGTAGTTAAAATTTTGAAGAATTAGTAAGACGATCATTCTGTTATTCAATTCAATTGAAGTTTAATTGTTCTAAATTTCAAATCAATTTTTCATTATATTCTTCTCGATTCTTTGTTTTCTACAAACAAAATGGCAAATTCAAATCTGAATTTTGTTTATACCTCTGGATCACTGACGAAACTTCCTATTCTCATACGTGATGAATATACTCAATGGAAAATACGAATGGTAAATTTCTACGAGGGACTGGATGCTGATCTATTTCCAATCATTCAAAATGGTCCTCTGGTTCCCATGACTACCATTCCGCGAATTCCAGCAACAGCCAATACTAATGAGATTCCTGCTAGGCAAGTTCCAAAGCTGAAGGGAAACTGGTCTGATGAAGAAAAAACCAAAGTTGAACTAGCCAAAAAGGCTAAAACTCTTTTTATCATGGCTATTCCCAAATGAGATTTTTCAATCTCTGGATTCCTGTGATACTGCCAAGGAATTATGGGATCAATTAGAAAATCTTTTGGAAGGTGGTGCTAAAATGAAGAAAAACCGAAGAGCTCAAGCTCTAAACGAATACAACAGCTTCCAAGCCATTGCAGATGAATCTCTGGAACAGACTTTTCATAGATTTAATAATCTGATAAATCTATGCAAAAGATGTGATATTGTTCGATCAAAGGAAGACAATAATGTCTTATTTCTAAAGAGATAAAATCCAGAGTGGTCAAACCTCTCCATGTCTTTACAAGCCAATCAAGATTTGAGCAATGGTCTCTACATGACGTATTTGGAACTCTTCAAGCCCATGAGAAGGAGGTTGTACAAAAGAGAACAACTATAGGTGGACCTGTGGGTTTGATTTCTGAATCAAAGGGAACGACCAGAAGAAGAAGTGAAGATAGAAGAGTGAAAAGCAAGGCATTCATGTCAGAAGCTTCTCCAGAAGAAGATTCTGATTCTGATGATGAAATAAAGGCATTTGCTGATTCCTTGGCTCTTATAACCAAACAGTTTACAAACCGTTTTGGAAATTGGTCGTTTCAAGGAAATAGAAGGTTTGATCGTTCTTCTACCTATACTCCTAAGCAAGAGGTTCAGAGATCTGAAAAGACTGAAACAGAGAAGAAAGAAGATGAGATGAAGAAGAAGAAAGATGTATGCTACAGATGTGGCAAGCCGGGACATTACTCGAAAGATTGTAGAGGGGCTCTGGATAAAGACAAAACATATTACAAAAACAAATACAAGTATAATGTCACTGAAAGTGCCCACTATCCTGAGAAAGAGAACTGGCTCGGAGATGAGTCCAGCGGTGATGAGGCCATGTTCTGTGGGATGGCAAAGACGAATGAATCAGAAGATCAACCTTCTGAGTCACCGGTTAGTATTTTCTCTGAGTCATCTGAACTTGAGAATACAATTGTGCTTTTGTCAAATAATTTTGATGAACTTAAACAAAAGATTACAATTGAAAAGAAGTTACGAAAAGATATTGAGAAAACTCTTTCCACAATTCAAAGGGAAAGAGATATTTACAAAAGAGAAATGGATATCTTAACAGAAGAGAAACTGGAACTTGACACTAAAAAAGAAAAGATTTCTAAAATCTTGAAAGACACAGAAGTTTTGTTAAAAAAGGAGCACTTAAGTTCTAAGAAACTTCTGGAAGAAAAGGATAAGGAAATTCAAGTTAAGGAAAGTGACAGATTAAATTCTGTAGCACTTAAAAACTACTTCAAAAAAGAAAGAGAATTTTTATACATTGAACTTCAAAACAAAACGCACCAGATCAAAACATATCTGGATGCTCAAAAAGTTCATGAGAAAATAAGTACACAAGTAGGAACATCTGGAATCGGTTTTGAAGATTTAGATCCCTATACGTGTGAAAACAAGTGTTGTTTAAACTCTGCTTTTCGTATAGTTCAACAATAGAAGCCTGTGTTTCCGATTCTTTATGAACAATCATGCTTTAAACGATCTAAATATGAAAATGGTCATCATCAACGAAAACTCAAGTTTAAAAATATTATATATTCTTCTGAAAAGACTAACATTGATCTAAATAAAATTCAGAAGAAGGATGATATTTTCAAGTTCGGGTCAAGTGTTCTTATAAAGTTGAATCCAAAGGCTGATGCGTTTATTCCTACTCAAGCAGAGGAAGAATTAAGACTTAGTTTTGAAAATGATCTTCTCTTGACTCTGGACAATTGTTTTAAACTTGAAAATGACAGTAAACAGAAAGAGTTAGAAACCAATCCAGAGATTTTTCCTTGTTCGTTTATTGATTTAAATCTTTCTGAAGTTCAAGAGGATTTAGAAGAAATCACATATCCCTAGGAAAATGATGATGAAAGTGAGGATTTCTTTGACAATTAAGAAACATATCTTTCTCACTTTGAACATCAATCTCCTATCTATGCTAAAACTCCAGAGGTTATTAAGAATAAAGACGCCTCATTTCTATTTACTAATGAATCTCTGGAGATAAGAGCTTCTGGAATGAATGTTCAGAAACATTCAAGTGGAATTCCAACTTTCTCTGTTCCTCCTGAACAACGAAAAACTATTTTCATACATCCAGATTTTATAGGAATGTGTCTGAAAGCTAAATCTTGTCTTGAACTTGAAAAAGAAGAAAAACTTAAAGAGAAGATCCTTATCCAAACTCCTAAAACTTATCCTCCAAAACTTTCTTATGTCCAGAAAGGTAAATGGAAATCTAATCACTCTGTTCCTGTTTCAGTAATCTCAAAAGCTTCTGAGAAGAAAAATCAGAGGAAATCTCCGCCCAAGAACATTTCAGATCCAAAACATAAGTCTAGTCTAGATAGGAAGTTCTCTAGAACAACTGATACTAGAAAAGACAGTCTTAAGAATAATTGTAATTATCATTATTGCAATGAAAATTCAATACAATCTTTTATGTTTCAGACTTCTGAATGTTTTTCTCTGTTCTTAAAATTGAAACAATTATTTTCGCGGACCTCTGATCAATCAAACTCAAACTATTCGCACTTCAATAGAAATAAAACATAGAAAAACAGAAAAACAAAAATTACCAACAATCAGTCTTTACCTTCTGTTAAATCAAATCAAGAGCAAATAAAAAAAGTTGATAAAACAAAAACTAACATTAAAGTACCCATAATGAAATGGGTACCTAAGAAACTCTGATCTTGATTGCAGAAACAACGTGTGCATATCTAGTATCTTGACTCTGGATGCTCGAGGCACATGACTGGTTCACGAAACTTACTCTCCCAATTCAAAGACAAAAGTGGCGGAGCTGTAACGTTTGGTGATAATGGTAAGGATCAGATCAAAGGCTATGGTACTTTACAGGAAGGTAACATTACCTTATCTAAAGTAGCTCATGTTTCTGGATTGAAACATAACCTCCTAAGTGTAAGTCAACTCTGTGATTCTCAGATACTTGTCGTATTTGAAGACGAACATTGTTACTTATTTTCTAAGGCAGGTGAGGAAATTTGAGAGCAGACAGAAAAGGTAACCTTTACATGATGAATTTTACCTCCAAGGATGGTAAAGAAACCTTATGTCTTATCTCCAAAAAGAGTGAAGTTGCATGGCTCTGGCATCATAAAATGTCTCACTTAAACTTTGATAATCTTGAGATGCTTGTAAAACATAATTTGGTATCTGGACTACCAGAAGTTCATTTTCAAAAAGATCACCTCTGCCTTGCATGTGAAATGGGAAAGATAAAACGAGCATCTCATAAAACAAAAAGTGATCACTCATGCATAAGACCTCTGCAATTGCTACATGTTGATCTCTGTGGTCCCATTGCAATTCAAAGTCTTTCTGGTAAAAAGTATATACTGGTACTTATTGATGAATTTTCCAGGTATACTTGGCTTGCTTTTGTTCGACAGAAGTCAGATGTACCTAACGTACTCCAGAATATGATGACCAGAATCCAAGGTCTTTTACACCAAAAGATTCAACAGCTAAGAAACGACAATGGTACTGAATTCAAGAATGCCAAGCTTGGAGCGTACTTTACTGAAAATGGAATTACTCAAAACTTATCTGTTGTACGCACTCCCCAACAGATTGGTGTAGTTGAACGTCGCAACAGAACCTTGGTCGAAGCAGCCAGAACGATGCTTGCAGCTTCTGGTCTTCCCATTCACTTTTAGGCAGAAGCTGTAGCCACTGCTTGTTTCAATCAGAATCGTTCCATAATCGTCAAGAGGCATCTCAAAACCTCTTATGAGCTTATTAACAAAAGAAAACCATCTGTCAAATTCTTTCATATTTTTGGTTGCAGGTGTTTTATCTTAAATGACAGAGACAAACTTGGCAAATTTTGATCCAAAATCAGATGAAGCTAAATTCTTAGGCTATTCTTTAAATTCCAGAGCTTTTCGTGTTTTTAACTTAAGAACTAAAACAGTTATGGAAAGCATTAACATTGATTTTGATGATCAAACACAACTGACTTCTGAATATTCCTCTTCAGAACTCAAACTTAATACTATCACTTCTGACTATCTTTCAGGATCCAGAGAATCCGAGATTGATGCTATTTTTCAAGATTTTTTGTGCGAAGAAATATTGTTAGAACCTGTTTTACCTACCCCATCCTTAAGTATACCTGAAGTTCTTCATGCCTCTGGCATAACTCTATCTGGTCCTACTTCTTCTGAACCTAGCTCTTCAATTCCTTCTGCTCTTCCCATTCCATCATCTGATTGTCCAGAAGCTTCTTCTGTTCCATCATCTGAGGGGGAGACTTTAGGATCAAGGGATTCAGAATCAATATTTCCAGATGAAGTTATCTCATCTTCTGACACAGAAGTTCAGGCTCAACCAATACCACAAACAAGAATGAAGAAATGGACTAAATCACACACTCCAGATCTTATCATTGGTAGTCCTTTTGAGGGTGTCAAAACACGATCTGCTACAGCAAATGAAGGTTTCTATGTCAACTTTCTTAATATGATCGAACCCAAGCAAGTTCATGAAACCTTAGTTGAACCTAGTTGGGTAGAAGCAATGCAGGAGGAGTTACTTCAATTTGAACGTAACAAAGTTTGGAACTTAGTACCATTACCAAAAGGCAAAGTTGCTATTGGTACTAAGTGGATCTTCAGAAATAAAAAGGATGAAGACGGAATTGTGATCAGAAACAACAAAGGTTATTGTCAAGAAGAAGGCATTGATTACGATGAAACCTTTGCTCCTGTTGCAAAACTGGAGGCGATACGACTTTTTCTGGCATTCTCTACATACAAAAACTTTAAAGTATATCAAATGGATGTTAAATGTGCATTTCTAAATGGAAATCTCAAAGAAGAAGTGTATGTTGAACAACCTGCTGGCTTTAAAGATGCAAGATATCCAGAATACGTCTATCTCCTTGACAAAGCTCTGTATGGCTTAATGCAAGCACCCAGAGCCTGGTATGAACGTCTATCCAAGTTTCTGATCAGCAAAGGGTATGAGAAAGGTAAAATTGATACCATACTTTTCATCAAAAGAGGCAAAGGTATGTTAACTATTGTTCAAATTTATGTGGATGACATAATTTTTGGCTCTACTCATCAAACAGAAGTTGATTTGTTTTCTAAATTGATGGAAACTGAATTTGAAATGAGTATGATGGGAGAACTAACATTCTTTCTAGGACTCCAGGTTAAGCAAAGTACCTCTGGTATTTTTATTAATCAAAAAAAATATGTCTCTGACATGTTAAAGAAATTTCATTTTCAGAATTCATCACCTACGAAAACACCTATCTCTCCTAGTATGAAACTAGGTCCTGATCCTTCTGGGAAACCAGTTGATACCACGGGCTACAGAGGTATGATAGGTTCTCTTCTGTACTTAACTGCAAGTAGGCCTGATATTATGTTTGCTACTTGTCTTTGTGTTCGTTATCAAGCCAATCCTAAAGAATCTCATTTGGCTGCTGTCAAAAGAATTTTTAGATACTTAAAGGGAACTCCTTCATTGGGTCTCTGGTATCCTAAAAACTCTGGGTTTGATTTAATGACATATACAAATTCTGATCATGCAGGTTGTAAGCTGGACAGAAAAAGTACTTCTGGGTAGCTGTCAACTTCTGGGTAATCGACTTATCAGCTGGACATCCAAGAAACAAAATTGTGTTTCAACATCTACCGCAGAAGCTGAATATGTTGCTGCTGCTAGCTGTTGTTCTCAAGTTATTTGGATGAAGACTCAACTCAGAGACTACGGTCTAATTTATGATAAGATTCCCATACTCTGTGATTCTGAGAGTGCAATTGCCATTACTGAAAACCCAGTTCAGCATTCAAAAACGAAGCATATTGATGTCAGGTATCATTTTATCAAAGATCATGTAGAAAATGGCACTATAGAAATTTATTTTGTCTCTACTGATTATCAACTTGCTGATATTTTCACAAAGGCTCTAGTTGAGAAGCGTTTTAATTTTTTAATCAGTAAGTTGGGAATGCTTAATATGTAACATCCTTGGAAATTTATTTTTGTTTTAATCAGAACTGTCCAGCGGTCTCTGATTAATTATGGTAATTCACCAGAAGCCATCAGAAGCTTCTGAACTCTTCTGACCTTCTTTATCCAGATAATCTTTTTATCTTCCAAGTAATGTCAGCAAAGCGCATATTGCAAAATGCGAAGGAAGAAGCTTACTTTTATATACTCAAGGAATCTTTGTGATTCATACAAAAGGGGGAGTTTACCATTCCAGGGGGAGTTTACCATTCTAGGGGGAGTTTACTTATCAAGGGCGAGCCTTCCAAAGTCTAACTCTGGTTAGCTGTCTTCTGAATTCTTCATCTACTTTAAGTTTCTTCTGAATCTTCTTATTCTGTGTTTCTCTTGCTGTCAAGGTTTCTCAGAATTTTTATGATTCATTTCAAATTCATTTTAGATGATGATTCTAAGTTGACATGTTTTTCAAATTACTTTTCAATGAATCAATATTTTCTAAAATTTCTATTGAATATGTATATTTTATTAACTCTTGCCGTCAAGGTTATTCAAAATTTATATATTCAATTTTAATTTTTTTTATTATTCTCTTCATGGAAAATTAAACTTTCATTTGGTTCAAAACATTTTTCTATTTACCGAATGACTGATTTTAAATTTAAATAAAGAGATTTATTACTCTCAAAAATTGTTTTAGTCAACTAAAATGACAATTTTATTTGATTAATTAACAATTTTTTTATTAATATCTTTTTATTTACTTTTGGGATAATCAACCGAGTTTAAGCCGATAACCCTTCAGTTATCTCTTTCAAATATCGTGCTTTAATCATCGCTAGCTCACCTTCCTACTTTCCACGTGTCATCCATCGTGTGACTGCATGTATCCACACCTGCGTGCTTACATCATCATTTATGAACCGTTTTCTCCTACTCCCAAAACTAAAACCCCTTCCCATTCCAAATTGTTCACATTCTCTCTCATATAAAACCCCCAAATTTCAGAAACTCATCTTCTTCTTCGCAACTGTTACTGCTCAACTCTCCTACTCACGAATCTACTCACCAGCTTACCCAACTCTCATCAATGGCTTATCGTCTTGCAAATCCAACCCTCAACGATGACGAAGGACGTCTCGTTGATTCCATTGCAGATAGTGCACCATTTGTCAAACTACCATTAAAAGCGAACAATGTGCAGGTTCTTCTTGATCCAAATACCTAACAGGCCGAGTTCAGGATCATGGTCGAATTCCTCCAATAGCATCAACTTAATCGAGCCCTAACTCTGACAAACCCAAATGTCCCTGAAATTTATGTTGAAGAAGCTTGGCAATCGATGTACTTTGGTGATGAAGAAACTTTGATTGGCAATTTCAGCCATCCAGATCAACCTGAAAATGCTGTGGAGATACCCATCACCAAGAAGAAATTGGCCAGGTATTTTCATTTACCCCAATCACAGGTGCAAATTGATGGTCATTTAGTGTCAAATCCAGCCCTAGAATCAAATCCATCTGCTGAAGCCCTGCTATCATTCATTAATTTCCTTGGCTACAACGAAACCCTAATCAAATTGTCCGAATTTAAGAGAAAAAAGTTACCCCCAATGTGGAATCTCCTTGTTTCCATTCTGAACAAAAGCCTCACATGTAAAATTGGGTCCCTCGATCAAGCTAGTAGAAACATTCTGACCATCATTTATGGTATGTATTTCAACCGCCCTTTGGACTATGCAAGCCTCATTTTCCAAGAAATCAAAGCTGCTGTGCACACTAAAGTATCTCATCAAACTCAAGGAAAACCTCTCCCAGCCTTAATGTTTCCACGATTTTTATCCCTGGTTACCTATCCTGCAATTGGTGCACTTAAGGCTCCATTAGTTCAACCTTTCTGCAAAATCACCTCAATGAGCTCTCATCGGCCAACCATCGACCGCAATGGGTATTCCTCTCCAAGGGAACTTTCCAGGTATACTATACCTAATTTCATCTAGCTCTTCTTATCTGCAATCTTATAGAAGCTCTATGATTTTCTCGGAACAGAGAATTTCTACCCCAAAGCATTTAGAGCTAGTTTTAGATGGTGAGGGGTCAAGTGAGGCTGAGGTTGAAAAGAATACGAGTGACCATCCGAGTGGTTCTACCCATGCCGACCTCTTGATGATAGAGGGTACTGAAGATGTCCATAGACACACATTTGAGCGAATCTCTCCTATATCCCAAAGGGTAACCTCATATGCTGAGGTAGATGCTAACACATCTACACTCATTGACCAAGGACGACCCAGTCCAAACCACCCAAAAACCATCCATTCAGAGGATACTTGTCAATCCTCTGAATCAAGCATTGTCGGGGAAAGCACCTCCTCTTCATCATCCTCTCAAAAGGATGATGATGAAAATATAAGAGTTCCATTGCCCCAGAACTCGCCTATTCCTACACAAAATGTCGTTGTCTCTGTGACCGACAATGTTATAGAACACACAGAAGATGAGTCCACGTCTTCTGATAGGATAGAAGCTGAGGAAATCCCATCAGAGGGGTTACAACATCAGGATGCACCACTTACCGGGGTGTTTACACTCCATCAAGGTAAGCACATTGTTTTCAGCACCTCATCCTCTGATGATGAGCACTCTGTTGAGACAATCAGAATAACCAAAGAGGTGTCTGTTAATGACAACCCTCGAAGACAGGTTGGAAGTCCCTCCACACTCAACGCCAACACAGGTGTGAAAGAGGGCCTCTCTGAACGCGAGAGTAAAGGGGTTCCATGTGTTGGAGAAGCACCGGTTACACATTCTGAATTTGTCACAAATGCAGCGTTTCAGGCGTTTGCTGATAAAATTCAGAGATCTATGGAAGATCTAAAATTATCTGTCTCAAATAATAATACTCTTCTCTTGGCATCAAATCTGAACAAGCAAATCAAGCTGCTACTTTACAAGCCATTCAAAAGGTTCTCACTGTCAATTCAGAGGGTCAGAAGAATTATTTTGATGACCAGTTCAAACTTCTGCATGAAGGGATCAAAGCCAATGCTGATGCTATCTTCCACATACCTGACTCTCTTCCAACTTCTGAAGTTACCATATCTGTGGAAGAATATAGTTCTCTGGTTGCTGATTTACAAAAGATTATCAAAGAAGTAATCTCTTCTGATGATCCTTCTGGCACTACTTTGGTTAAAAAGTCAGACATGGCTATTTTTCAAAAAGCCATGCTTGACAGAATGAATGCCATATCTTCAAAGTTTGCATCAAAGACAACGACCAGCTCTTTTAATGTTGATCAGAAGCTCTCTTCCATGGAAACCACTCTTTCTAAACTTACAACTCTGGTAAGTTCTATATCTGAAGCATTCAACGCCAAGAAAAAGGCTAAGGAAGAACGAGCTTGCAGAAGAGCAGAGCTTAAACGAAAAAGGTCTGAGGATCAGGATCCTGATTCTCAGAAGAAGAGAAAGAACCAGAAGCCAAGAAAGCCAAGCCAATAAATGATGCTAACACTACAACTCAAGATAAAGGCAAGTCCCCCTCCTCTTCTGCTCCACCACCCCCATCAAAGCAAACTTCTTCTACTCAACCTTCATCAACACAAACTCCTCTGACTCCAACCCCGTTGGCCACTCACTCTGGGCCTCTTCCAAAAGATCCAGAAATAGCCAAATTTCTTCTAGAAGTAATTGGCAATACAAGGAAAACACCTTATTCACCATCCACTAAAGCAGAGATAGCCAAAGAAAAGGAAGCTAAGGCCAGAGCTGATGCATCAAAAGATAAAATTGAAGCTCTAAATAAAGCAAGGAGAGAGGCTGAGTTAAAAGCAAAGGCAGAAGAAGAAAGAGCCAATGCTGAAGCAGAACTTGCCAGAGAAAAAGTTGAAGAAATCAGAAGACTAGCTGATTTAGAAAAAGAAAGAATTGAAAGAGAAAAAGCAAAGGCAGAAAAAGAGAGAGAGAGAGAGAGAGAGAGAGAGAGAAAAGGAAGCCAGAGAGAAAGCAAGACACGATAAATCACAGAGAAGAAAAGCTGTCCGTGAAGAAGCAGCCCAGAGGTTGGGGAGGCTTGAACTACCAATAGTTGAAATCATCAGAAACAGCATGTACGCTCCAAATGATCAGAAGATCTACTTAATGCTACGCAACTTCTCAAACGCCTATAATGTAAGTGATGCTGTAAAAGACAAATTCATGGTACACAAACAAGCAAGAAAGGATGTTTATACTTCTGTACCAATCAAACGGATCTCTGCTATAAAACACTCACAATTTGAAGATACAGAGATCTGGTACACGATTTATGAAGTAATCAGAGAAGACAATCAAACCAGATACTTCTGTGGTAACGATCTACTGTATGTTCACCCCTATGATCTTCGGGTCCTGGAAAGTTTTATGAAAGTCCAAGTGGCCAGAGGTATTGATAGCCAAGACAACATTGCCTACTCAAGAATCATTGAATGCATGAAGTCTTTGATCAGATACAAGAGGCAGGTCGACTTCCAGATAGGGCTAAACTTCAAAGTTGACAACCTTGCCATATCTGCACCAAACGAAGAATTAGAAAACATCAAATCATTCAAAGTTAGTAAAACTTTGCTTCAACCGGAAGAAGGGATCATTTTTAGAAGATCAGACAGAAGAAGCTTTTTCAGAATAAAGGACGCACATCGATACTCTTCAGATGTTGTATACATTGCAAAATTTTACATCTCTGTTAGTGTAAATGAACATGATCCAGAGGTACTTGAAAGGATGATCAAAAGACTTAACAATTTATTATCAATCAGAGAGGTTATCAACAAAATTGCAAAGGTCGTCTCTGAAGTTGCTCCTTTCTGAACAGACGCCATTCTTCTGACTTCATACTTAGGGGGAGATTGTTAGACTTTTAAAGTATGAGTCAAAAGATGGTAGGCTATGATGACGTGGCAGCATTCATCCGCATGTCTCCTCTTCAACAGAAATTAGTTAGACGCTCCTATCTGATGTGGCATTTTGTAATACGCTAGAGTGTTGACTTTTAGTTTTGGTAATAGTATAAATAGATCTGTAATATCACTGTAATATTTGTCGATCTGAGTACTTTCAATTAAAGAACATACTGCGCGCCATTCCAAGTATTTGTAATCGTGATTCAAGGTTATTAATACAAATTCCATCTGTTCTTCATTCTTTTACTGTTCTCATTACTGTTGATTAATCAATATTAATTGCTTCCGCTTACATTTTGATATATGAATTCATCGATTAATCATTGAAGAAGAAATATGGAACCAACAAATATACAGAAACTCGAAGCCACAAAGTTGTAGGTCAGTTTGTTGGCTTTCCGGAACATCTTGAATCTCCTGAATCGGAGCTCGGTTGAGTGAGATACGCTCGAAACTCCACAGCCTCGCAAAGCTGTCAAAAATTAACTTTTATTCCTTTTTCGCTCCAAAGTGTTGCGAACCTATGAGAACATAAAAACACATTAATATTTTTTGAAATCACCATTTTAATGCATTAAATAGGGATGTTTGGCGATTAAATAACACTAGAATTAACGACCGATCAGTTGATTTTTGTTAAGTTAATTTTTGGCATCAACAATTGTTTTTCATGCTTTCTCATCTCTAATTTCTATGGAGTTTTCTCAATTTTTGCTAGTTTGGGATCTAACAATTGGTATCAGAGCCAATTGAAGAAACTTTTTCTTCAATTTGGTCATCTATGGCAACATTTGAGGAATTAGCGAATGATTTTGGTGTTTTGGTGCTTCAATTGTTTCAATCACATGAGCCTAAACCCAAATACCATTTCTATGATATAATTTTCTGTTTTGAGCTTATTTTAGATCCAATATTTCATCTAGATGAGATTTGTATGGTCATTGGTGGAAGATTTTATTGATTCTAAACCTAATTTGAGTCTGCACACCACATGTTTGATGAAATGTGTCTGTGAAGATTTAATTTCAATAAATTAGATCTGATCAGTTTTACTACATGTGCGTATGTGTTTTTGATTAAATTTGATCTCCCTCCCTTATTGGTCTTTTTTTGGCACTAAGTAGGTGGTTGATCTTTGATCCCATATTTTTGTGTGCTTGAGTCCATAGCCTCTTAGCATCTTGGTAGTAGGGTTGTTGATCTTTGATCTGGCTTTATATAAATCCGAGATTGGACTCTCTTCTTTCAATTAGGTTTAATTAACAGCATATCACTAATTCAAAAAAAAATTAGAAGAAGTGTTTGTTGCTGTTTTTGGAATTATATACAAGTTAATTGACAATTGTTGCTTACGCACAGTAGAGGAGTTGTTTTGTTGACAATACTTGATGTTGGTGGACAAGGCTAATTATGATGTTGGTCAGATGTCTATGAAAATGCTGATTTTCCAAAGATTTTATCAGATGGTTCGCATATTCCCAATCATGAACATCATCCATCCCAAAGTTGGTATCAGAATTTGTTGAGATCGAAAACCAACTATGACCATGAAGTGGCTGTCACTAGGCCAACCATTCATTCTGATCTTTTTATGATCATATCAGTCAAGCAATGGAATCCCATTCCATGGTTCCATCACCAAATGTTGGAGGACAGGTTCACGAGTCAATGGTCAAATATGCAGTACGAGTTGGTCTTGCAACAACTGCAACGAAATAAAATTGTTTACGGATCATGAAGAACGAGAAATTGAGAGGTTGTCTGCTAGTATTATCAATCATCAGTTGAAGAGGCTAGAGTTATAGGTGAAGCAATTTGCCGAATTTGAGAGCTTATTAATAAAAGAGAGTGGACTACGGGTTTTATTGAGCAGAAAAGTAAGGCAGAAGCAATTGTGATCCATTAGTGTACACAACCTCTCTCACCACCAGATGATCCCATTTATCTCATGACTTCTATCAGATGTCTTGGCCATATCAGAAGAAAATGGAGTTATCAAAGATATTACATTTATGTCTCTAAATATAGATACAGATGTTATGGACCACACCTCTGTTCGTTAAACATCTGATCAACAAACTACACAAAAGATGTTGTTATGTTTCTTGGTAAATCTCTGCATAATGCTACAAAAGAGGCCTAGATCAGATGGTTAAGCTACTGCCTTCTAATGTTGATAATGCCTTGGTGCTGAATTATGTCTCTGGCTGACTGTATGAGCTTTATATATGTGAACCAGAGAGCTCTGTATACGAACATGAGAGCTGGGCACAGAAGTTGTTGAGTTTGGATATTCGCTGCTGGTGCTGCAATTATTTCTTTAATGCCATTGGCATTAGCCTTCTTATGTACAAGTTCTTATCTGCTTCTTGTTCAGTATGATCTTTACAAAAAAGGGGGATGAGTTCTGATCAGTTCTATTATGAGTTATGCCCATTATAGTCAAAATTAATTCTAGTCAAAAGTGGCACTTGATATGATCGGTTCAAATGATGCAGATACACAAGTCCATAAACTCAACAGAAAGTTGATGATTCTCATCAAAAGTAAAAAAATTATTTAACCGTCTTCTTCTTGTTGTTGATTCAAGTTTGGAAAATACTCTTGAGCTGCTGATGTTAAAGCAGAAATGATAGAAACACAGGAATCAGTTGATACTAAACAAGCTTCAAAGAACCAGAGATGAGCTACACAGAGATTAATCATAAGGTATGAGCCTCTGAAGGTAGTCATCCAGAATATATACAGAGCTTAATAAATGGCTGTCCGTATGAAGTTCAAAATCGCAGCTGTCTAGAATAGTCTTCATGGAAGTCTTCGAGCTACAGTTGCAATTTGTTCTAACGAAAAGATCACAACAGTCAGCTTTGATCCGAAAGATATTCATCGAGAGAACTCGATCAGACCTAGAGATGTTGTCGATCCTAAAATTCAGCTTTATTCTTTGATGTTGGTTTTGTCTTCAGAGTTGTATTAGAAGCTGCTGAAAATCAGAGATGCTTTGAGAGTTATTGGATGTTTTTGAAAAGAATTTTTTTGTATTTTTGCTGATTCAGAAATCATGTAATGGCTGATTCAGATCAAAAGAAGTTGTAATCAGAAGGTATTGCTGTCCAGAAGCATCTTTCGATCAGAAGAAATTGTTGTCCAGAAGCATTTTCCAAAAGTTGCGGTCTCAGTTCAGAAGCTTAATCAGAAGTTTCATCAGAAGCTTAATCAAAAAGCTTAATCAGAAGCTTAATTGATGATCAATCAGAAGCAGACCTTATTCAGAAGCAAGCTTGTTCAGAAGCTTAATACAAAGGGTAGGGTAAACCATATCAGAATGTACATCATTCCGGAAGTTCTCTATTCAATTTTTGATCATTTCAGCAGAAGCTTAATCAGAAGCTTAAGAAGAGCTTAATGAAACAGCTTAATCGCAGAGATTAATCAGAAAGCGTCCAGAAGTATCAGCAAAGCTATTCAGAACCTCAATCAGAAGCTTGCATTCAAAAGAACATATACATTAGGAGCTGTTGAGAAGATTTGCATGCTGTCTATGAAGCTTAGACATCCAAAAGTTGTTTCTTTTTGTCTTAATCATAGCTTATTCAGATTCAGAAGCTTCTTCAGACCATAATCATCACTCATTCAGATCAGAAGCCTAATCAAATGCTTCATCAGAACTTATCCGAAAGCTTATTCAGATCTTATTGAGACAACTTAACAAGAGCTTAATGTGACAAAGCTTAATCAGAAGCACTTTTCAAAGCTTACAAAGAAGTGCCTTTATGCAGAGCTTTGCATAGACAAGCCAGAAGGCTCTTTATGATCTGAACTAACAAAGAAGAACCAGAAGTTCTGTATACTCTATGCAGAAGCTCTACATGGTGCTTTTTATAGCTTTCGGTACGATCAAAACTTTCTAACCGGAGCTCGCGAAGACCAAACTCCATGATAGACCAGAGACAGACCAGGGGTACTCCAGAACATCAAAATCAAAGTATCTTGGTCTAGAGCTCACAACGAACCGAAGCTCGTACCCGATTATTTTTCAGTTTTTTGACAACATTGCACTGTTTCAGAACATGAATCCAGTTGCGTTGGAACGATAACACACATATGCACGACTTTGAAGTTTTGAGTATTCTTAGATTCAGTGAGATGATATGTCTTATTCACTGTCAAAGTCTATTGACCGATGCTGGAACAAAAGCATTGAGTTTCACTCATACTCCTTTCTATTTCATATGGGTTTTCACATGTCCGTTCTTCATGGATTCAAGATACATGTATTACATATTTACTGTCAATATCTTCTTTGTTTTTCAATCTAAAACTCGTAGCTGAACTCAACTCAACGAGGTCTAAAGCGTTAAATTCTTTGTTTTGACGACTATTTTGCGCAGCGGAGGGAAAAATCGCACAACTCACTCAATTTTCATCCAAATTGGTTGAAGGAAAGCTAGTTGATAAGCTAAGAGGCTGAAGTTCAATGTGCATGTTTTATGTTTTCTCCCAATAAGTCTCCTTAATGGTCAAAACAACGATAAAGTTGAGTCATGAAAACTGGACAGAATGTGTAAAATGTCTCGGTTTTTCAAAAATCTGAGCCTACATTTGAGGGGGAGCTTGTAACGCCTTGAAGACTTGAAGAATGGCACATAATAGCTTCTAAATAAAGCAACCGGGAGTTTATTTGATGACGTTTTCTTTATAAAACTTTAGGGGGAAATTGTTAGATCTAATTAGCCTCAATTAGATATAAAGTTTTATAAAGATTTGTATTTTGGCTTTTTAGGGGTTTATGGGCTTGGGCGTCTCTATTGTAAATGGGCACCTATATATATGGTGCCATAGATCTTTTATCATTTGAGTTTTGAGATTTTTACACGCACATACACAATGAGCCTTGATGAGAGTTGTGTGCCTTGAAGACTTGAAGAATGGCACATAATAGCTTCTAAATAAAGCAAGCGGGAGTTTATTTGATGACGTTTTCTTTATAAAACTTAAGGGGGAAATTGTTAGATCTAATTAGCCTCAATTAGATATAAAGTTTTATAAAGATTTGTATTTTGGCTTTTTAGGGGTTTATGGGCTTGGGCGTCTCTATTGTATATGGGCACCTATATATATGGTGCCTTAGATCTTTTATCATTTGAGTTTTGAGATTTTTACACGCACATACACAATGAGCCTTGATGAGAGTTGTGTAATATCTTGTATAACAAGATCTCCAATTCCCTCCATTGTATTTAATCATATGATTTGAGATTATCAATATAATTGTTCTTCATGCTTTCTCATCTCTAATTTCTATGGAGTTTTCTCAATTGTTGCTAGTTTGGGATCTGATAACGCCAATTTTGGCGTTATTATGATACCACTTTCCACTAAGAGTTAGCTAGTTTCCAAGAAAACTAAGCGTTTTTCTAATGGTTTGAACCAAGTTTATGCAGGGAACCAGTTCATCCAAAGAGTCGTAAGTTAATGCAAGGTTTTTAGAGCCTTTTTGCAGAAATGAAATTGAGGAATCCAAGGATCAAAACCAGAGCAAAAGTGAAGACTAATTGAAGAAATTAGGATCAAACAGTCACTCACGGGGATAGTCAAGAGACCTCCCCACGTGGAAAACCACGTCACAAACTGTTTTATTCACGGTAGCAGTCACACGGGCTCAAGCTACGGCACAGACTCAATCGGGCGAGCAACCACGCGACCTAACTGTGTGGATGCCCGCGTCACACACTGATGTGTCGTTTTATTCCTCTTTTCTAGCTAGGGTTAGGCATCTTATCATCTATCATTTTTCTGAAGTGACGGCTGGAAACTTTGGGACGAATTCTGGGCATATTTTGGGAGCAGAAAAACACACCAATCGACATCGGTACTCTAGATCTAAAGTGGGATTCATTAATTGCTGGTGGAGGTTCATACTAAAAAGGGGGTTTTCAATTGTTTTAGGATTTATCTTTGAAACCGTGGTTAAATTTTGGAGTTCCTTTCTTTTCATGTTATTTTCTATCACCCCCAAGATGAACTAATCTTTAGATGTTGGGGGTTGGATGATTTTTGGGTTGTAATCTTTTGAACAATTCTTGTGTGATTGTCATTAAACTTTTCAATAATTGAAGCATATGGATTTGAGTTTAATGTCTTTGTGAGTCTGATCATCTTACAATTGATCTTTTCATTTTAACTAAGTTTCTAAAGAGATGAGGTACTAATAGATTGTCAATTCATATGCCTAAAGTTAGAATTTGAATAGAGATATATCAACTAAACTTTAGACCGTTGCTATAATCTTTTGTGATGTAAATCCTTAAACTTGGGTATTGAAATCGAGAGACTAAATATCCTGTTTGAGAATTAAATCAATCATAACTCGAGGGAGAATGATTGTGTTTTCAGTGATTGTGTATTCATTTGTTGGAAATTCTTTGATGACTTTTAGATTGAATTGTTTTTATCTGAAACTCAATAAAACTCCAACCCTCAACTGCTTCTCTACTAATATCGTATCTTGTGTTTGTGCTCTTTGAACTGTTTGAATTCTTCTTAACATTAGCTTTTAATTCAATTCAACACATCCAATTTTCTATAGTTCAGTTAATAATTGTCATAGCCATTGTGATACTCAGTATCCTAGTTCTGTGGTTTGATCTCGTACTTCGGTACTCTACTACTCGATTCGACCCGTACACTTGCGGTAAGATTTAGGGGGTGTAAAAACCACCTATCGAGTTTTTGGCGCCGCTGTCGGGTAACTAGTGTGGCGTTGATAGCACTTTATAGTCATTATTACATTGGACATTTTATTTTCCAGTACTTTATTTTCACTCTAGGCTAACAGTTTCTTTAAATTGTATTTCAAGTACTAATCGGCGTATGCCAAAAAGTTCTCGAGGCACAAGTCTAGAGCCTTATAATCCAGAAATCGAAAGAACCGCGCGTCAATTACAAAAAGAAGCAAAAGCAAGAAGGCTACAAGAGATGAATAACAACAATCTCAATGGTGCACAACCACCACCTGGAGGACAACCTCCACCAGGGGGACCACCACCACCTGGAGGACAACCTCCACTAGAGGGACAACCACCACATGGGGTGCAACCTCACCAACAACCGTCACCACGGATTCCAATGAAGAGTTTTGCTAGCCTAACAATCAATGTTGCCATTACTGTAGTGAGGATGCCCACCATTGGGGAACTTAATTACGAAATCAAACCTAGCACTATCCAGTTGGTGCAACAAAGGAAATTTGGTGGGTCACTTTCTGAAGACCCTCATAGTCACATCCGGTCTTTTGAGGAAATATGCAATACTTTTCAAATTTTCTTTGAGGGATCGGGCGCTTATCTGGATCCAAGAGCTAAGACAACGAATAACTACTTGGGATCAAATGTCGGCTGCATTTCTCCAGAAATACTTCCCACCAGGACGTACGGCTCAATTGATGTCTGAAATCACCCACTTTGCTCAATGGGATTCAGAGTCATTTTATGAAGCGTGGGAGAGGTATAAAGATATGCTAAGGAAACGTCCTCATCACGGACTTCATGGGTGTGTGGTCATTCAAACTTTCTTTAGTGGCCTACACCCTAGCACAAGAATGATGTTACTATTGTAGCTGGAAGTGCATTGATGAATAAGACTTATAAGGAAGCACTTGAACTTATTGAGAACCTCGCAGAGCATAGCTATGCCACTCCAAGGTCATCGATTTGAAAGGTAGCAAGCGCCCAAGAAATGGAGGAAATGAGAGCACTGAAGGCTCAAGTGGCTGCCCTTACTAGCTAACTGAAAGGAAATGCCATTCAAGCACCACCTCAGTTTGATGAAGGTCAAGCAGAACATTACTCCTCTTCTCAGAATCCGGAGCAAGTACAATTTATGCAAAATAGGAATAGACCACGGAATGACCCCTTCTACAACACTTACAATGAGGGGTGGAAGAAACATCCCAATTTTTCTTGGAGCCAACCCAAGGAAAACATGGGATAGCAGCAACAGTTCTCAGGTAACAATTATGCTTCTAATGCTAACTTTAACAGTGTTTACCATCCACCAGGTTACCATCAGAGAAGAACTGAAGATCCACAGACTAAAGTGAAGAAACAGGAAATGGAAGACATGATGATGAAGTTCATGTCTAAGATGGATAAACATATAAGAGAGTTGACTTCTACTGTCAGGAACTTGTCGAATACTGTGGGAAACGTGAAAGCAGCAACAGATCAAGATACCGCATCTATTCAAGCATTAGAGAGACAATTCGGGAAATTATCGAAACACTTCAAACACCGGGCCACTTACCAAGACAACCAGAAAGAAAGACACATGATTGCAAGTCCATTCGACTGAGGAGTGGAAGAGAATTAATTCCGGATCCCACTAGAGAAACACCTGCGGAGCCCACCAGAAAGAGAAAGAATGGAGACAACGGAGAAGAGAATAGTGATAAGGAAGAGGCGATGAATGAACACATCGAAATGGAAAGTAAGTCGAGAGAAGAGTC
Organism: Silybum marianum; assembly: GCA_036898165.1. Classification (NCBI taxonomy): domain Eukaryota; kingdom Viridiplantae; phylum Streptophyta; class Magnoliopsida; order Asterales; family Asteraceae; genus Silybum; species Silybum marianum. The sequence continues at coordinate 17,209,263 of CM072528.1, forward strand.
TCCTAAGAATAAAGAGAAGAAAACGAAAGTCAAATCCTCAAAATCAACAAGGAAGTCATCTACAACTAGAGTGCCTTATCCTAATCGTTTGAAACCTCATAAGGAGGATGTGAATTATGCTAAGTTTCTTGAGGTATTTAAAAAACTGCACATTAACATTCCTTTTGCAGATGCCTTAGCACAGATGCCATCCTATGTGAAATTCCTGGAGGATATTCTCTCCAAAAAGAGGAAGATAGAAGAACATGTCACGGTGGCACTCACTAAGGAGTGCAGCGCTATCATTTAGAATAAACTTCCTCAGAAGTTGAAAGATCCAGGGAGTTTTACTATCCCTGTTCATATTGGTGACGTTGAATTAGGTAAAGCATTATGCTATTTAGGTGCAAGTATCAATTTAATGCCGTTGTCTATTTTCAGGAGGCTTGGATTGGGAGAGGTGCAACCAACCAGTGTGATTCTACAACTTACAGACAGATCAGTTAAGTACCCATACGGACTGATTGAAGATGTTCTTGTGAAAGTGGAGAATTTCCGCTTTCCAGTAGACTTTATTGTGTTGGATATGGATGAGGATAAGGAGGTACCAATCCTCCTTGGTCGACCATTCTAAGCCACCACAAGAGCGTTGATAGATGTCGAAGGTGGTAAAGTGACATTGAGAGTTGGAGAGGAAGAGGAAGTTTTTGATATGTTTTGGGCTACAAGGAATAGTATGGGAAATGATTTTTGTTACCGGGTGGATGTATTGGAAACGGTGCTATCGGAAGCAACTGACCGGAAATGTTCGGAGGGTGAGTTAGCGGATGCATTGACCAGCATACAGAAAATCATTCAGACCGGTGATAGAGAAGTTGGGGTACCCAATTCCAAAATCTCAGCCATCTTCTGAGGTTCCCCCAAAGTTGGAGCTTAAACAACTCCCATCACATTTGGATCTTGCTAATTTAGGTGAGAATGAGACCTTCCCAGTTATCATTTCATCTCACCTAAGTCCCGAAGAGAAAGAAGAATTACTCAGAGTTCTACGAGAGCATCGATCAGCTATTGGCCGGACGATGGCAAATCTTAAGGGATTAAGTCCGGCTTTTTGCACTCAACGGATAAATCTTGAGGAGGATCATCGACCGGTGGTCCAACCTCAACGCCGACATAATCCAAACATGAAGGGAGTTGTTCGGAAGGAAGTCTTGAAACTTTTAGATACGGGATCATTTATGTTATTCCCGAAAGTCCATGGGTGAGTCCGGTGCTGGTGGTACCCAAAAAGGGGGTATTACAGTAGTCCGCATTAATAAAAATGAGCTAATACTCTTCCAGATGGTTACCGGATGGAGAGTTTATATTGACTACCGCAAACTCAACGATGCCACAAAGAAGGATCACTTCCCTCTTCCATTCATTGATCAGATGTTAGAGCGTCGCTCCGGTCATGCTTATTACTGCTTCCTTGATGGTTACTCGGGGTATAACCAGATCCCTATTGCCCCGGAAGATCAAGATAAGATCGCATTCAAATGTCCATACGATACGTTTGCACATAGGAGGTTGCCATTCGGGTTGTGCAATGCACTAGCTACTTTACAGAGGTGCATGATGGCGATATTTTCGGATATGGTGGAATGAACAATAGAGATTTTCATGGATGACTTCTCCGTGTTTGGGGATTCTTTTGATTTATGTCTCTACTATCTTGAAGCGGTACTTCAAAGATGCCAAGACACGAGCCTTGTTCTTAACTGGGAAAAGTGCCATTTCATGGTAACCGAGGGCATTGTCTTTGGGCATAAAATTTCAAGTGATGGAATAGAGGTGGACAAAGCAAAGATCGCGGTGATAGAGAATTTTCCATACCCGACTTCCGTTAAGGGAGTTAGGAGCTATTTGGGACATGTCGGATTCTATTGCCAGTTCATTAAGGATTTTTCTAAAATCTCTAAATTTCTTTGCAATTTATTACTTAAGGATGTGAAGTTCGATTTTACCACTGACTGTGTAATTTCTTTTGACAGGTTAAAGAAGGAGCTCACTTCCGCACCTATCCTCACCGCACCAGATTAGTCATTGCCATTTGAGTTGATGTGCGATGCGAGTGACATGACTGTCGGGGCAGTTTTAGGGCAAAGAAAGGAGAAAAGATTACATGTTATCTATTATGCCAGTAAGACTCTCGACGAGGCCCAACTTAATTATGCTAGTATTGACAAGGAGTTGTTGGTCGTGGTATATGCATGTGAAAAGTTCAGATCCTACCTAGTCGGCTCCAAGATTATCATTTATATCGACCATTCTGCGTTGAAGTACTTGATGTCTAAGAAGGATGCCAAACCGAGGCTCATCCGTTTGGTATTACTATTGCAAGAGTTTTACATCGAAATTCAGGACAAGAAGGGCTCAGAAAATTCAGTAGAGGATCATCTTTCCAGATTGGAAAATGAGGGTCAAGTGAATCAACAAGAGCGCCCAATCAATGAATCCTTTCCGGATGAGCAACTCTTCAAAGTAAGTTCATCCGACCCATGGTTCTCCGACTTTGTGAACTATTTGGCGAGCAATATTACACCATATGGTCTCAGTTTCAATCAGCGCCATAAATTCTTTGATGATGTCAAATATTATTTCTGGGACTAGCCATATCTATACAAGAAGTGTAGAGATGGGATTATACGAAGATGTGTACCCGAGGAAGAAAGGAGCCCATTATGACTCGTTGCCATACACTTGAATGTGGAGGTCATTTCAGTACGGAGAGAACTATGGCAAAAATAGTGCAATCTGGGTTTTTCTAGCCTTCCATGTTTAAGAATTGTAGGGAGTTCATAGCACGTCGTGATAGGTGCCAACAGATGGCAATATTTCAAATAGGGATGAAATTCCAATGCATATTTTCATGGAGTGTGAATTGTTCGATGTATGGGGCATCGATTTTATGGTCCCGTTTCCCAAATCCGGTCGGAATAAATATATTTTTGTAGTCGTATATTACGTCTCTAAGTGGGTGGAATCAATTGCCACCCCCACCAGCGATTCGAAAATCCTGATAAACTTCCTAAGGAAGAATATTTTCACAAGGTTTGGGGTCCCAAGGGCATTGATCAGTGACGTACTCATTTCTGCAACCGATACCTAGATGAGGTTGTGAAGAAATATTCGGTTAAGAATAAAGTGACAACACCGTACCATCCACAAGCTAACAGTTTGGCTAAAGTTTCCAATCGGAAACTATAGCAAATTTTAGAGAAGATGGTGAATTCCTCAAGGAAAGATTGGTAATCACGGCTCGATGATGCATTGTGGGCATATCGCACCGCCTACAAAACACCAATTGGAATGACTCCCTATCGGTTGGTATTTGGGAAGTCGTGTTATTTTCCGGTTGAGCTTGAGCACAAAGCATATTGGGCTATTAAGCAGTCGAACATGGAGCCGAATGCAGCGGGTCAACGACGGTTATTGCAGTTGAATGAGCTCAAAGAATTACGTCAAAATGCTTATGAGAACGCGGCTATCTACAAGGAGAGAACAAAATGATTCCATGACAAGAGACTTCATGAGAAGGTATTGATACCGGGTATGCAAGTTTTATTATTTAACTCACATTTTCGTCTCCTTACAGGTAAGCTCAAATCGAAGTGGTCGGGCCCGTTAACTACAGTTGACACCACACCATTTGGCATGGTAGAATTAAGAGGAGAAGATGGAACGACGTTTAAGGTCAACGAACAAATAGTGAAACCATACTATGGGAATGAACCCGCGGTAAGTGACGTGGTGTATTTCCAAGATCCCGAGAACTAGCATTTCAAAAGGTCGGGTCGGGATATCAAGCACGACGCTGGGTGGGAGGGAACCCACTAGGATAGTTTTCATTTATTTTATATTCATTTTAGGGTTTTCGTTTAGTTTACATGGATTGATTAGAGTAGACTTAGTTTTTTTGGCATTTGAGAATTTTGAGCGGTCAAACACTAGCTGACGGGGGCAATCCCGCGGCCTCCCCGCGTGGAAAATCTCGTCACCCACTGGAGTGTTCCCGAGAGTAACCACGCGGGCTCCAACCCGCGGCTGAATTTCATCCGGGCAGGTAACCACGCGGCATCCCCGCGTGTATAGTACTCCCGCGTCACTTACTGTTTCCCCATATCACTGCAGCACCGACTTCTTTTCTTTTTATTTCTCTTTGCCCTAGTTTTGTTCTTCTCGTTTTTCTCTCCACCACACCACAATTCCAGCGCCGATTTGGGTAAGATCTCTCCCTCTTGCAACTTCAAATCAAACCAAGGTATGTGTTCTTCATTTTTTTCTCATCTTTCTTCATGAGTTTTCCATTAATAGAGCTTTGTGCTTAATTGCTAAACTAGGGTTCTTGTTTAGATTCTTTCTATGGATTTTTACCCTATATATTGGTATGATTGATGTTGAGATAGTTGAGTTGTTGTTTGGTTTGAGATTTAAGGGTGCTTTTCTTATTCAGAATTGTTGTGTGAGTTTGGATGGTCTCATTAGGTAGAATGTTCTTGAAGTTGTTGGGTCCATCACTAGGGTAGTTATAGGCTTTAATGTGTGCAAAAATCTTTCATACCAAGTTTAATTGTGATGAGTGAGATGACTAATGGTACATAAGGTCTTTGATTTCTCTCTCATTGTGTTGAGTTTGTGTGATGGAAAACTAAGATTTTAGAAAAAGTGCAAAATTTTCAGATTTGGGCTTAAATGTTATATTTTTCTTGCTGATGAGTTTTGAAGAAGTTGTTTGTGAGTGACTTTGGATGTCCTAATTCAATGAATGTGCGAGGATTATTGTTATTTGGTATACACCCATTGTCTACTTTTGGGTTGTTTGGGGGTAATCAAAACCTAGTTCATGACTAGGTTTGGGGTTACCCAAATTCTTGTTTGTAGATAATTGTAAACCTAGGTAAAAGCCTAGGTTTGGGGTGGTGTTGTTTTTGGTTTAGACGTGTGATCCTAGTACTCTCAAACAAACCCACACTTTGGTGTAGGTTTGGGATGATCGTTGAATATAACTTGATAGTTCAATAGGAAGATTCTAGAAATTCTGATAACTAACATGTGTATAAATTTTCAGGTACAATGGCGAGAACTAGACCCCACACTCAAAGGAGATGGCCAGAATATGAGGCGATGACTAGGCCCCAGAGGAAAAGGATAGCCAGGCATGCCATTCGTGAGGCGGATGCCCGCCAAGTTCAGATGGTAACGAAAAATTGCAAGGTTTTCGCTAAGAGAGGAATTAATTTACAAGGCTTACCTGACGATTCTCAAATTCCAAGCATGATAGAACATCATGGATGGAATAATTTCATTTGAGATCCACCAAAGTTTGATGAGCAGTTGGTACGAGAGTTCTATAGAGATATGGTGCCTGCCGCATTTGCCGATCAGTGCATAGTCACGATCAGAGGTGTTCAAGTGAAAATTACGATAGACGCCATCAATGCATACCAGGAACACCGAATAGACCTGAGCTTGACATTTATAATGGGCTAACTAATGATCCAACATTTTACCAAACCTTAAGTCCAACAGTTGCAGGTCTCTTCGGCGCACCGGTGATCGATAATGGAACATGGGAGGGGGCTCAATCTTCAATAGCCAACTCCACTTTGATCTGGCATTTATGATGCTACTTGTTAAAGCCAGTCTACGTCCTTCCACGCACAACACCACTGTGGATTCTGATATTGCACGAACTTTATATTCGTTGAAACATAATCTCAACATGGACGTCGGCCATCTAATCTGGTTGGAAATGTTGGATGCAGGAAACAGTCTAGAAGGAGTTCTTCCGTTTCCATGTATGATTACCCACTTCTGCCAAGTGGCTCAAGTAGAGATTACCGCATTGCGCTCGACCATGGGAAAATTCAACATCGGGCATTACAATTCCCAAATCCGTGCCGCAAGTGACAGAGAGGAAAGACATGCCAGAGAACTTGCGGAATGGTGGGCGTAGAGAGCAAGAAGAGAGATTGCTAGAGAACAAGGAGAGAATTATGATGAATCTGATGAAGATTACGATCCAGAAAATGAAGAGGAGGTTGCATCGGAACTAGGACCATACACACCACCTTGAACGAGAGTAATATCACGCCAAGTCACTACTGCATACTCGGGAGTCCAATCAGAGATTAGAGGAGTTCATGACCAGTTGGACAGCTTAGTAGACGCACTCACCCAGAGTGGGTTCGAGATGGGAGACGTGGCACGAAGACCTGGAAGACACGTTCGCCGAAGGCCCATCACTGATGGTGCATCCACTTCCCACTCCAATCTCGATGATGAAGAGTAGTCGGTTTGATATTGTGCGACTTTTTTTTTGATGATTTGACATTTACTTACTGTTGGATGACTGAACTTAATTTTTAATTTTTAATTCACATGAATTGTTTGGTTGCTATAATTTGTTGACCATAACCATATTTGCACATTGGGGACAATGTGTGGGTAAGGTTTGGGGTTGCTCACACGGGCACACTTCTTGGTACATCAATGGGTCTTTGTGATTTAATTTTTGATTGATTAGTTTTTGCGAAAATTGTAAGTTTTGAAAAGTTTAAGTTTTGAAAAGTTTACATTGAGTGAGAATCTTTAAATGGTGATATAGTTGAGGAATTGTTCGAATTACACGACGAGGAGACATTAGTAGAGACCACCTGAGAGAATTTGGGCCAATCCACTTAGTGATTTTTCTCAAAGAGATGAATTTTATTCTATTCTTAGACACACATCACTTCGGTTCAATTTTGATTATAGCATGACCTCACTATTTTCTTGCGTTAAGTAGTGAAGACAACCATCAGGATATGTAGTATGTTTTTGTCTACAACTTGTGTTAACCTTAAGAGAATGATTCCAGGCATTGTGTGTGATTTTTCATAAAATTTGGCTTCTCTTCCTTTGATTATGTGCATCATAGCCCATTTTGCAACATACACTATTTTGATGTTCATTTCATTACCTCACATTTTAACCCTAGCCTAATTATCAGCCAACCCTTATCCGAAAATGATCACAATAGGAAAACGGGCAGCGAATGATTAGGTATGATGGGAATGACTGTGGAAGGAACATAAGAGGGTTGTTATTATATATATATATATATATATATATATATATATAAACAGACCCATATGGGTCAAGCAGTTGCATTAAAAAAAATTATGACGCAGCAGGTCTAGATGAGCACTTAAAGAGTGTAATGGGTGGAATGTAAAAGTTAAGGACGGTAATTAAAGGAGGAAAATATCTTTGGAACCGTTCATATTGTGATACACTTACGATTTTGTTCCCTATTGACTTTCAGTTCTTAGCCATCGCCTTAAGCCCCATTACAACCCAATAAAGACCTGGATGATCTTTAGGTAGATGCGAGTTTTGTATGATAATTGTATACTAATATTCCTTCTGAAACGGCTTAATTCCTTCTTGAGATCAATGTTGCTTACATTTGTGCGTTATTGATATCAATTTTCATGCCGATATGACTTGAATTTTATTGGACATTACTTCTTGCTGCATAAGTTGAATTATGTGTGAGCTTAGGAATCAAGTGTATGAGAGTAATCCGTAAGGTAGGGTCGAAGCGTGTAGATCCCAGATTCACAATCAAGTACGATTAAAGTAGATAAAACGTGGAGAACATGAAAAATATAGAGAAGAATATAAGTCGGATATCTCACTGGATGTATATATCGATTATAACATAAGTCACAATAATAACAACCTTTCTCTCTCTAATCGTTAATTATGAGCTACCAATCCCCTCTTTTTATATTGCTAGGAGTTCTAATGATATAAGGAAGGTAGAGTTTAAGGCATTGTAGACTTGCCTTATTTACATAGAGAATATCTTTTCCTTATTTTAATACAATCAATTCTATCTCCTAACAATTTCCCCCTTTGTATCAAAATAAGCCTTTTACTTCCGCAGCTCAAACATTCTGATAGATATCAGAAGTAGCTTCAAAAGAAGACTAGGTTATGAATAGAAAGATTCATAAGTCTGAAGAAAATGAAGAAAAGCCTAAGGCATAACTTCTGAAGTGGCTACTTCAGAAGTTCTGAAGAGGTTTCTGAAGACATTTCTGAAGAAGTTCTGAAGATGTTAAGAAGTAGTTCTGAACATGTCCGTTATTTTTGTACTGTAACTTTAGTTTTTCCATTTGTATATAAATAGATAGTTTGATAGTTTGTTATAAAAATGTTGATAGATAGAGCTTGTAAAGATACACATATTGTAATACAGTTCAGTGATCAATACTACATACAACTTCAGTGATCTAATTCTTGTTCTTGTTCTTTAATCTTTCTACATTCTTGATTGTTTGGGATCTAACACATTCCTTCGAATCTTCGTAGAGTTTGCCGGTAGATCAAACGTTTTGTCAATATTGTCCAATGCTTTCAAAATGTTGTTCGTTGTTCAGCTTTCAACTTGATGTGCTTCTTCATTTCAGCATTTATCTCAGTAGTTAACCTTCTCCAAATTCCCCATAAAGTTCCATCTGAATAAGCAGCAACTTCAGAGAACCTTAGAAACCCTTTCTCCCCGGTCTCTTTTAAGTAAACCATACCATAAGCAGGCATAGTTAGAAATTTCAGCACGCTTAACTTCTCCAGATCGGGTACAGATTGATTAGGTTTCGCCAAGTATATCTTCTTTTGTTTACTCTCTAAGCCTCTTTGTAAATCATGAAGATAGATGTACCTCTTTCTAAACATGCCGCACAATTGCTCTTAAAGCTCTTTGCTCATCAAAAGATCTCTTTTCTTTATCTCTTAGTTCCGTATACAACGTCTCAAAGTCAATCACATCAATATTAGCAAAATCTGCTTCCGTGAAGAAGTATTCTTTTCCATTATCGCGAAGCACTTTGAAAGTAGGAAATTTAACTTGAAGTACCATGTCAAGTTTTATCTCTCGTGTTCCTACTATCTTGTGCCTGGATATAACTTCCTCCGACTTTTGTGCTTTCATCTTCAGTAGACATACATACTCATTAACTTCTTCAACACTCATTTCTGTGACTAGATGAATATGTGAAAGATCAGTCGGGTTCCTTTGTTCAACGAATATCTTACTCATCGTTTCTTCAAGATAGGGCACCTTGATCTGTTGGTTTACCCATTTTGACTTTTGATTCTTCAATAGTCTTTCCCATCGGATTTGATGAGGTAATAATCCGGTGGTGATATTCGTTCCCGGTGTATAGTTGTTGCTTGTATGCTGAAGATGCACATAGTCTTCTTCACGCAACACTGGAGCATACTGATCTTTGAACCAATTCTTTACTTGTGTTCGTAGATTTTGAACATCTACGAGTTCTTCATTTATTGATTTCGGTTCAATGGCATGTGACATACTCTCAAAATCAAAATCAGGCTTTTCAACTGTTGACTGATTTGCTTGTTGTTGCATGGGAAGAGGTTGAGCTTGTTGGCGCGTCGGAGGGGCAGAAGATGACTTACCCAGAGCTGTATTAGAAGCTGGTGTTACCGGAGGTCGAGATCGTATAACTCGGCGACATGTCTCCCCTTCAGGGCGATTAGGACCGGAATCCGGATCATTCTGATCAGGTCAACGTCGCTTGAACCGTTCGGCCGGTTGCATGACTGTTGTCTATCCAGACGAAGAGCTGAAATGGCACCAAGGACGGTCGCTTCACTTTGCTTTATTTGAGTTTCAATCGTATCTATTCTTTGATCAACATGTGCTTTGAAACCATCGAACTCATGTCTTGTGACCGTGGGAATGACTAGGTTTCTTCGTAGGAGACCAGTCAGCTCATCTTCAGGAAGACCACGAGCTTCTGATTCGGCAAGTAAATTGGCCAGGAGCATAGACATCAGTTCATCATTATTGAACTAATTCTGGCGAGGGGTATGTGGCCTAGCTCGGTGTTCAGGGTCTGATTAAGGTTCGGAGTCAGATGAAGAATCAGGCGGTGTAGGAGGAGACGGAGATCGACTCGTACTCGGACGAGAGACACTTGCATGTGAAGCCGGAGCAGGTGTCAAAGAAGAACATAAGGTAGCAACGAAGTCACGCATGCGTCTTTCATGTTCATCCACGGAATTTCGTGCGCGTTGAAAGTGAGCTTCAACATAGGCTTGCGTGTTAGGATCAACAGGGAAGGATGGTGAAGCAACACCTGTAGGGGTAATAGTAACACCGGAGTCACGTAGAATATCCGTTAACATAACAGTTATAGCAACTATATGACCTACGTTCACTATTGGCAAAATGGTAGCACTGGTAGGATTTCCTTCCAATCCTCATGAAGTGTCAATTGATGACATCACTATAGAAGTTCCGACCGGGTCATGAAGATCCACGGTACGTAAAGACTCATGTGTCCTAGGGGGCTCTAGACCTTGTGTGCTTTGAAATGAAGTCGAAAATGGTGAACTCGACAAGAAATTCATGTCGAGTCAAGGAGTCTTGATATGAATACTTAAAAAAATTGAGCAACGCTAGACATCTATAAGAATGGATGCCGGGTCTTTAGGAACTCGATAAGGTGTGTCGGGTCATATGGACTCGATAAGACTTCAAGATGGACTTGGAACATTTTGTAAGTCCAGACCCAAAAAAATGCAAAATAGGAAGATTCTAGTGTAAATCTAAGATCGATGGGAATCGCCTAACAATATTAAAACTAGTCCTAGGGCCAGATATGATCCACAAGCATCAAAAATCATAAAAATCATAAAAATCGGAAAACCCAAGGGTTTTTGAAACCAAACAAGCAATCATGTAAACAACTAGCATGCAGTGGATGAATCATTAAAATTCAAGAATTAAAGTTGTGCAAAAATAGATTACGAACCTGGCGATTTGAACCGATTTGCAAAAATCAAAGATTTTGAAAAAATTTAGGATGATTGTAGGCTCGGGTGAACGTGATAGAGACAGAGGGAAAAAGGGAAATTTGAAGGATGGAACAGTGAAAAGTGGGTCCTGGAGGTTTAAATAGTGGGCCATGGACAGGTGGTATGTTCGGAATTAGTTGAGGACCAATGAAGGTCTGCATTGTCGAGGCTGAGTCACTCGACATCCTCAGATGTCGAGTCCTACAGAGACGATAAAAAATGAATTGCTCCCTCTAAGATGATGCGAGTTAAGAGAAAACATACTTTTACCGCTCCCCCTCGAAAACTAAAATCGTTAGAATGACAAGCATCGAAAACTAGAATATGAAACGACACGCATGACAAAAATTATACAAATACGAAAAACTTATGACAAATACAGAACTTTGAAAGTCAAACTTCACAAAATGAGAATTCAATTATAATGAGATGCACTTCGAAGAGGGAATGATCATTGACACTTGAATGGGCTTTTTGTGAAGTTTAGCGGTACTGATTTTAAATCAGGTTTTGAGATTTAGCATGCCTAACTTAAACACTAGGAACTGGAAGCGTTTCTCATCCAATGCCTTTGTGAATAGATCGGCAAGCTGAAGTTCCATATTGACAAAGTATAATTCGATTGTACCTCTTTCGACATGATCTTTAATAAAGTGGTACCGAACATCGATGTGTTTTGTCTTGGTGTGTTGGACAGGATTGCTGGATATGGCAATCGCACTCTTCGACTCACAATAGATAGGAATCTTATTGAACCAGAAGCCAATATCTTTGAGTTGCGTGAACATCCAAATGACTTGTGAGCAGCATCTTACGACAACGATTTATTCGGCTTCCGCAGTGGATCTCGACACGCACGTTTGTTTCTTTGACGACCAGCTAACCAGTTTATCTCCCAAGAACTGAATATCGCCCGTCGTGCTTTTCCGATCAAGCATGCAGCCGACATGATCAGCATCTGAAAAAGCAGTTAACTCGAAGCCTGTATCCTTAGGATACCATAGGCCAAGATCAGTAGTACCTTTTAAATGTCGAAAAATTCGCTTAATGGCATTAAGGTGAGATTCCTTGGGGGAGGCTTGATATCTTGCACAAAGGCATGTATCAAACATTATATCTGGGCGGCTAGCCGTTAAATACATTAACGATCCAACCATTCCCCGATAGGTTTTAGAATCAACCGCTTTTCCCAAATGTCCAAGATGTACTTGGATTCGTTAATGAATATTCCCGTTGAAAATTGTTTTACTTGAAGACTAAGGCAAAAATTCATTACTCCCATCATACTCATATTGAACTTGGCAATCATGAGTTCGGAGAAGTTTTTGCAATGTTTTGGGTTAGTCGAACCGAAAATAATGTCGTCTACATAAATCTGTATTACAATGATATCACCATCTTCCTTTTTAATGAAAAGGGTAGGATCAATCTTACCTTTGGAGTACCTGTTTTTGACTAAGTATTTCAAGAGGCTGTCATAGCAGGCTCGGGGCATTTGCTTGAGGCCGTATAGAGTTTTGTCGAAGATGTAAACATGGTTTGGCTTTGGTGGGTCGACAAATACGTCAGGTTGAGAGACATATACTTCTTCCCGTAGCACACAATTTAAAAACGCAGTCTTGACATCCATTTGAAAAACAACAAAGTTTTTACGAGTCGTGTATGCCAAGAACATGCGTATGGCTTCGATTCGAGCGACCGGTGCAAATGTCTTGTCATAGTCGATGCCTTCTTGTGACGATAACCTTTGGCAACAAGTCTTGCTTTGTTGCATATGACGATGCCATCCTCATCTTGTTTATTCTTGAAGATCCATTTTTGTGCCGATAATGGTTTTGTTCTTTGGTCATGGAACAAGCCGCCAAACCTTCAGATTTTCGAATTGATTGAGCTCTTCTTGCATGGCCACGATCCAATCGGGATCTGACATGGCCTCCATGATGATTGTGGGTTCTATTTTGCTCAAGAAGGAAGAAAATAAACACTTGTAGGCCGAGGCAGATCTTGTTGTGACCGGAGTTGAGGGATCTCCAATAATTTGCTCGGGTGGGTGAGATCGAATCCATTTATTAGTGTGAGGGAGTGGTGGTTGGGCCGGTAGTTCGGGATTGGCATCCACATATGTGCCAAGTGGAAGATCTTGCACAGATTCTAAGGCGGGAGCCACTTTGGAGGGTCGAGTGGATCAAGAAACATCCCTTTGAGTGTGATGCGGTTGTGGGGGAGGGGATGTTGATTCGGAATTTGTGGGATTTTGAGGAAGTGGTTCTGTTGGAAGGGGGTTATCGTTAGGGGTTTGAGCAGTTGTAGGTAGAGTATGTGTGTGTGAAGCAGCTTGCGGTGAGACCGTTTCGGATGATAAGGGCGAGCCAGGAGGAGTCGTGGTCTCGGGTATTTCCGTGATAGGAGTAGAGATGGTTTTCGGCATTGCAGTGTAGGGTCCGAAATAATCGGAGTAGAAATGCTCGAAAAGGTCATCCAAATCAGAAGAGGCGTTTTTGGACGCGTTGGGGACAGGTTCCGAACGGAGGTGTTCGGAAGCTAATATGCCAATAAGTTCGGGTAGAAAATCTTTAGGTTCGGATTCCATTTCAGCCTTTGTATCGAAGTGAATATTTATGCTCTAGTTGACACATTTGGCTCCTTTCATATAGATCCGATAGGAAGATGCATTTGGTGAATATCAAAGAAAATATGCTTCATCGGATTTGGTATGAAGTTTGCCACGATCTTCTTTGTCATTTAACACAAAGCAGCGACCTCCAAACGTATGAAGATGATGAATAGACGGTACACGTTTGTTGATCAACTCATATGGGGTTTTTGTGAACCGTTTGTTGATGATTGAACGATTTTGAGTGTAGCATGCGGTATTGATTGCTTCAGCCCAAAGATAGTGTGGTAATTTTGAATAAGCAAGTATTGTGAAAGCAGCTTCAACTAATGTGCGGTTACGTCGTTCAACCACCCCATTTTATTACGGGGTGCGAGCCACAGAGAATGTATGGGTGATACCGACCGAAATGAGGAAGTAGTCGAGCGTGTGATTCTTGAATTCAGTTCTGTTATCTGTGCGAATAGTCTGGATGGAAAGCTCCAATTTTACTTGAATATTTTTCAAGCAAGCAATGATCATCTCGGGAGTTTCGTCTTTGGCGCGAAGAAATTTCACCTATGTGTATCGAGAATAGTCATCCACCATCACAAGAATGTACTTCTTGTCGTGAATACTTTGAGTTCTCATGGGGCCGCATAGATCCATGTGAATAAGTTGAAGAGGACGGGTCATGCTGTGCTCCACCTTAGGTTTGTGTGAAACTTTCTTCATATTACCCATCTCGTAGGCGCCGCGTAGATGAGTCTTCTCAAATTTAATCTTGGGCAATCCGGTGACCAACCCTCCACTTGCGAGACGATTGATGTTTTTGAAGTTTAAGTGGGAGAGTCGGCAATGCCACATCCAGGTTTTGTTGAGACTTTCGAGACGAGACACACATCAGTAGGTGGATTAACTTTATACAAATCGATAATGTAGAGATTTGACCTGCGAGATCCTGCCAAAATTTCACTTCCTTCGTAGGTGCGAACACAACATCTCTCGGATCGAAAATTCACCTCAAGTTCTTTGTCACTGAATTAGTCGATGCTTAGAAGATTGTGACTAAGGCCTTGAACATAAGAAACTTTGGAGATCGTGAGATTGCTGTTGATAATGTCACCGTATCCTCGAATAGAGGAAAAATGGTTGTTCTTGAACCGTACAGATCCGCCTTTCTTTTCAATGTAGTTGGCAAGAAGCTCCTTTATACCAGTCATGTGTTTGGAGCATCCAGAGTCTAAGTACCACACATGACCGTGCTGCAAAAACAGTTAAGCAGATTTAGGTACCTATTTGTAAATGGGTCCTTCGGGGTTAGTTGACTTGACAACTTTTGTTACCCATTTGAAAGGGGACGAAGGTGTCGTAGCCAAGGGCCTCTTTGGAATCCATTTATAAATAGGATAATGCATAAACGAATTGTGTTGATGAAATATATATGAATTATGCATATTAGAAATAATAATCCTAACCGTAAGAATTTAAGCGCGCAAAGTCATTCACACCACAATTTGAGCAACAGATTTTATTCCTTGAAAATCGAATTAAGTGTTTAACAGAATAAATAGTAACAGAAATTTGAAACTATGATTCGAATGCTTAAAATTTTCTCTTTTATTGCGGGGTAAAGACTTTGCTTGAGTTGATCCTTTTGCAATCCAAACTTGCTTTATAGGGCGTACAGCTGCAATAGGAAACGGACGTTTGTTAGTGAGTTGAGATTTAGTCGTTTGTGAAAAGTGGAGTTTCTCCTTTTGTTGAGATGAGCTTGGTTGTGAAGAACTTGTAGAACAGTCATTCACAACAATAGGAATTTGATCTATCTCAATGGGTTTCTTGCCTTTATCCACAAAATCCTCATGACTTGGAAGAATTGGATTGAAGTCAAAAGTATCAACAGACTCATTTGAACACTCCTTTGAGTTATGTTGGGGATCATTTATGTTTTCAAAATCATCCAACTCGGCATCTATTTCATCGGGAGACGGGGAGTATTTGTGCTTAGGAGGAGAATAGTTAGGATCCATTTTAAATGTAAGTTCATCACAGTCATCCAAATATGAGCTAACAAAGGCTTTCAAAGATGAAATATTTGAAACTGTATCATTGTCGGGGTTTTGTAAAGCTTTGTTTTCTAACAGTTGAATTTTAGTGATTAATGCTTCTTTTTCCTTTTCCGATGAAGTGCGTTTGGATTCCAAGACCTTTTCTAATCGAACAATTTTCTTTTCTAAAAATAAAGTTGCAATATAAGGTTTAAAAACTGGTGGTGTAGTTTGAAGTTCTTCATCGGTATAGGCAGGAAAGTAGTCCTTAAGGAGGGACCCTTTTGAAGATTCCCTTTCCACTATCGTCGGATAGCAGAATGGGATTTGATGTAAGTTCTTGTTCTTCCTATTCCAATCTTCCCATCTCTCGACTTTAATAGGAGAGTTCATAAATTGAATTTTAGCTAGATACTCAAATTTGTAAAGAGCCGGAGTGTTGTAGAGGGCCTTTGCTAAACATTTAGGATTTTCAAAACCGAGACCTGCTTTCGAACTTAAGTCTTTCGGAGCATTGAGATGAATTGTTTGTTTGGTTTGACCCAATTTGTAGAGTTTGATTTCCAAGTCTTTGAGTTTTTCTAAAGGATCGTTTCTTTGTATAGTGACAAAATCAAATTTTGAGGAAAAAATTTCAGCCTTTCTTTCGGATTTATCAAGTCTTTTAGTGATATCTGAATTTTGTTGTTTTAGAACTAAATTGTCATCTTGTAACAAGGTCTTTTCTGCTTCTAATTTTAGAACTTCACTCTTATAATTGGCAATATCGGATCTTGCAATTAAAAGTTGGTTATAATTATTATCTAATCGTGCTTCTAAGTCGGAGACCAAGAGTTTCTCGGTTTTCAACTTAGATTGTAGTTTATACAATTGTATCATCAACTCATTCATTTGTGCAACAAAGTTATCATAGTTAGAATGACTTACCTCGGGTGAGTAATCGGAAGCGTGAGAAGAGGAGTCTTCATTAGAAGGATCAGAGTAAGCCATCAGAATGTAATGAGCTTGAATTTCGTCATCCGGTTCATCATCATCATGATGAATCCAATGTTCATCTTCCGCCATAAGAACTTTGCCAGCTTCTTCTTGTTTGGCAAGCATGAATTTGTACGTAAAATAGTTGGCATCTTTCACAACTGGTTTCTTGCATTCGCTTGCGTAGTGACCAGATTTACCGTAGTTGTAGCACAAACTCATCTCCCCTTTGAATTTGTCTTCAGGTTTTCCCGATGGATGTCTTTCATCTTTCCTTGGTTTTGGATCGAAATTAGCTTTCCGTTCGAAGTTCTTTGACCCCGAAGCATATCTTTGTTGATTTGAGTTGGGACGACGAGAGAATTTGCGTTTGAAATCTTGAGTGAGAAGAGCCAATTGTTGTTGAAATTTGGCTAGTTTGGGATCATCAAATTCTTCATTGTCCGACTCCGGAAAATTGTCTTGTGGAATGCTTCTTGATGGGGTCAGATCTTCCTTAACCACAAGAGCTATTGGATTGGAAGACTTTTTGATTTTGTTATTTGCTTCCATAGCCTCCAAAACTTCGTCTTCATCTTATTTCAATGTTTCAAAAACTTCATGAAGATCCAGTTCGGCGAGAAACTTGCTATGTTTTATTTGATTGGCAAACCGACGCCACTCTGGTTGAAGATTTCTAACAAGTTTAACATTGTTCTCGATTTTCGTCTTACGGATGTCATTTTTGCTAAGCTCGTTTAGGAGATTGACAAAATGTTCATAGGTTTCCGTAAGACTTTCTCCTTCCTTGGCCTTGAACTCCTCATATTGTGAGATACAATTCGTGATCTTCATTTGATTACCGATCTTTATACCGAGCATGATCTTTTCAATTTGTTCCTACATTCCTTTAGCCATCTTACACTAGCTATCGATGCTCATGTAGATATCATTGGAAATACTCATGAGAAGATATGATGGAGCATATTGATCTCCTTTGAACACCTTTTCTTCTTCGGGCGTATATTTTGAGCGAGCCTTGATTTCTAGACTTGCAGCTATTGGAGGAGTGTTGTTTGGCATGGCTGGTTGTTCTTGGTAAATAACAGGTGGCGGACCATTATTGATAGAACTCATGATTTCAGCGTGATAATCATGCCTAGCAACGAAGTTAAGGAACCGATCTTTCCATTGTGAGTATTCTCCTCGGAAGAGAATTGGTGGTTTTGTGTCGGAACCAATGACCACAGCTTTGCGTGCGGTCATTTGTACTTGATTTGATGTGATCTCGATAGTTGAGTTTTGGGAAAAAAATCTATGTTTTCTAGAAAAGTAGGTTCGATATCGATTTACGAGGTACTAAACGTGTTATGTCAGGTGAGTTAGACACGAGAAAAACAATTGTCGGCTAAGAATGACTCGATGAAAGTTTATATCTGGTGAGTTTGACTCGATAAGAAATTATATCGAGTGAGATAGACTCGATAAGAACTAATATCGTTTGAAACAAACTCGATAAGAAATTATATCGATTGAAACAGACTCGATAAGAATTTATATTGAATGAAGCAGACTCGATAAGAAACTATATCGATTAAGACAGACTCGATAAGAATTTATATCGATTGAAACAGAATCGATAAGAATTTATATCGAATGAAGCAGATTCGATAAGATTTTTATATCAATTGAAATAGACTTGATTAGAATAAACTCAAAGTTGCTTTAACAGACTCGATAAGAAAAAAAAAATTAAATTCTGCTTTGGTCTATAATCGATAAGTCAGATAGCAAAGACGAAGGATTCTTGACAAAAGATCTAGCGTAACAATAGTTATCTAGTCTTTGAAAAGGGTAGCTAAGTTCTCGTTTTTCCGATTTTCTCAATTAAGGTCAATGCAAACTTTCTGAGGTTTATGAGGTTTACTTGAGGACTCTTTAACTAGAAAAGCTGCAGGAGTCAAAAGATCCTGAGTTTTCTGTTGATAAAGAATTACAAAAGTTACGCAAAACAAACGAGAGAAATTCGCAATTGAACAGTAAAGACAAAATTTTGTTTGTATAAAAAATTTAAATACTTATCGGGTATCAAAGTAACTAGAGTAATTCGACAAGTCTTCAATCAAAATCGATAAAAAAAATTCAAACCAATTCGATTAAATTAACAAAGATAAGATCGATAATGTGAACAAAAATCGACTAAAATCTATTAAATCTGGTTTTGAATATATATCGAATTAAGCTATTAGGGTGGACTTGATTAAAGAAAAAAATCGATTACTATGAAAACCTAATGACTCGACAAGAATGCAAGGGAAACAGAACCTAGAGACATGTCGAGTAGGCTTGATGCAATAAGACTGTAACAGCAGAAAAATCGAGATTTTTACCTAAATTCCATAAATCGATTCGATTCTCCCCAAAACACAGATTGATCTGCTCTGATACCAATTGTAGATCCCAAAATCACAATCAAGTACGATTAAAGTAGATAAACGTGAAGAACATGAATACTATAGAGAAAAATATAAGTCGGATATCTCACTTGATGTATGTATCGATTACAACGTAAGCTCACAATACTAACAACCTTTCTCTCTCTAATCGTTGATTATGAGCTACCCATCCCCTTTTTTTATATTGCTAGGAGTTCTAATGATATAAGGAAGGTAGAGTTTAAGGAATTATAGACTTGCCTTATTTACATAGAGAATATCCTTTCCTTATTTTAATATAATCAACTCTATCTCCTAACAAAGCGAAATCATCTCTGAAAATGTGTTTGTTCAATCGGCACTCATTACGGTGCCAATGTTTTTAGTTCAAATCTCAATGTTTACCCCTCAACTCTATACAATAGAAGCATAACTATGATATCATGTTCCACAATCCGCACACCTAGACAACATTGATAGCTCTAATCGTTCACAGTGTGACTCATCATGTGAATTATAGCTTGCTTGTGAACTGTTCTTTTCTTTTATTGTCACTAATTTGCTTGATGAAAGTGGTGTAATATCTTGTTCAACACGATCTCCAATTCCCTCCATTGTATTTCAGTCATATGATTTGAGATTTCAATATAATTGTTCTTCATGCTTTCTCTTCTCAAATTTCTATGGAGTTTTCTCAATTGTTGCTAGTGTGGGATCTAACAAAGGTAATATATTAAAACACAATATGTTGTATGTAATGGAGTTCTGCTAGGGGTGTTCAAAAAAACATTGGACCACTCAAACTGGTCAAACCGGATCATTTTTGGCGGTTTTTGAGGCTTGGCGGTCCGTTTTGGCCTGAAAAATAGCTAAACCGCTCGATCTGGTCTGGTTTGCAGTTTGAACGGTTTTTTGAGCGGTCTGGACTAAACGGATCATCAAAAATACACGTGTATATTTAGTCTCATGTTGTTAACTTTATACATAGGCCAACTAAAAAGATGTTTGTCTAAGACACTATGCTTTTAGTTTTCATTTCTTAATTGACTGCATTATTTTAATTAACAAATTTCTGAAATCCATCAAAAATCAAATCCAAAATTCTAAATCATTCTTCGACTTGCTAAATGTTTGTCCTAAACACCAACTATTGTTGGTGGACTTGTTTTACATTTTTCAATTTGATCAATGCATTTTTAATTTCAGGAAGAGACGTCTCTTTTATAATTCGATATAATATTTTTTTAATAATGTTATATCGGTAAATTTTCATTTTGGATATAAATGTTATCATTTTTATAGTTTAAAAAGCGTATAAGATGCCCAAACCGCCTAAACCAGTCAGATCAGACCACCTTTTATGGCGGTCCGAATTTTAAATTTATAAATTTATGGAGGTCCGAATTTTAAATTTATAAATTTATGGGGGTCAAAAGAAGAAATCTATTAATAAAAAAAAATGAATTCATGAAAACTTATGGGGATTAATTGAGTCCCAAATCTTGGTTGTACATCCGTCATTGGTTACCCCAAGAGGGTCAAGGGTAGATGAGGAGGGTGGAAAACCCCAAGAAAAGAAAAAATTGAGAAACACTCTAGTAACTATTCATCTGGACAGTTTGCACATGTGCATATAGGTAAATTTGAAGTTGTTTATTGGTTTTTATGCACATGTGCATACAAGTAAAATTGAATTTGTTTCTTGGTTTTACATGCACGTGTGAATGGTATGCACATGTGTATATCAGAGAAATTGCTTACAGATTACTTGTATGCGCAAGTGCATACCGTCCAGATGAACGGTTATCAGGGTGTTCTTCAGTTTTTCATTTTTTTACGGTTTTCCCTTGAACCTAACCCCTCGTATATAAATATTATACGCTTGATATGAAAACATTTACCTGCCAAGAATCATAGGCTGCATTAAGGATGAACATAGGGGTTTTGATATGGAGAACTATGTTCTGAGGGAAAAAACACTGAAACCAAAATAATTGTTAAATGAAAAACAAGCACCGAAATCCGTCAGAAACCCGACAATAAAATTGGAGGCGACTACTTACTGAAGTCGGGTTGTTTTGTCAAGTGCAAGTCGGTGATAAGTTTTTAGCGACCCCCTGTCGAGAAATTACGCAACGATATTAATTTTAGGGAGGTGTTAATCGGCAAACACTTTATTAGAATTTATATATGGAACACTGTGATATTATCTGCTAGATTTCAATCACGAAACTATAAGGCAACTTATTTTTTGAGCTTATTGGAAAAGCCCGTTTAATATACCATAAGGTAGCTTATAAGTTCCTTACATTTTTTGTCCCTATAGTTTGTTCAAATTTACGGTTTTTGTCCTTATGGTTTAAAAATTGCTATCGTCCATTTGGTTTTTAATTTATTGCTATTTCCGTCACTTAACTAATTTTTCCTTTTAAGTATAAGGAACCAAAATATTAAAGATTTATAAACCACAGGGTCGAAAATAGCAAGAAATTATAAACCATAAGGACAAAAATAGCAATAATTTACAAACTATAGGGACGAAAACTGTAATAACCACAAGGACGAAAATTGCAATTTTTAACAAATCATAGGAACGAAAAACGTAATTTACTCTTTTTTTAATTATACCTCTTATATTTTACAGAAATGCCCATATACTTTTCTTTACACATTTTGTATTGTCATCTAACTTATCAGTTAGTTTTTACCAAACATAAACTAGTTTTTCAGCCAATATACATCTTATTAGCCAATAGCTAGCTTTTCAGCTAACATATCTGCCAACAACTAGCTTTTCAGCTAATGACAAATTTATCAGTTAGTTTGTTAAACATAGCTCTAATCCCTAAATATAGCAATATTGATTCCTAATCTTTATGGAAATTTTGAAATGATCAATGGACTTTTGAATAGAAAAATGTCGACAAAGATATTTGCAGTAAAAAAATGGCAAAAAATCGAAGTACTTGCAAGGTAACAACACCTTCATACATCTTCCTTAGTGTATCTCCACCAGATACATCGGTCCTAAAAAATTTACAAAAATACAACATTAAGCTGCAGATGGAAAAATAAAATTACGCACTTTGAACACAAAAAATTCTCCAGATACGAGTAAGAAACAACAATATAAATAGCAGAAGAATAGATATGAACAACAATATAACCTAGATATATATATATATATATATAATCAATCTTACGCATCCATGAACATTCCAGCATCAGCTAGACACTTTACTTTAGTGCTTCTAGGGAACAACGAATAGAACTCGTCACAATGTAAAATAGATGCCAGACCACCGGTCGAGCACCCAGAAAGAAGTGCCTGAAATCCAATGAACATATATATATATATATATATAAACGAAACTTTATTTTGGAAAATAAATGAATGATTAATCGAAATACGTGGTCAGCATTGTGCATCCCCTATGACATCAAGTCTTCCATTGCTGCCAACCATATTTTTTGCCCTCTAAATTTTAGGTTATTTGCCTGTTACACATTGGTTGAACATTACATATAAACCAAACGACCCCAGTTCCCACTAGGAGGTATATATATATATATATATACAGATACAGGCTTAGGGTCGTGTGAGAAGAAGAGTTAAGGGTAGAAGTATAAGAAGCGATCAGGACCATTGATCATCTTTAATCAAAAACCCACCCATGAATCATGTTTGATACGGGGATTGATCCGGTGTATCTCATTCTAACGTGCATCCAAGGGTGGAGATCCCTTCTTATGCTTCTCACCTTAACTCTCCTTCTCACGGGACCCCAACCCACGTATACATTCACTATATATATATATATATATGGGGCGGGTTCAAATGAGAACTCATATTTGGTTGTGAATGTGGGGACAAATAAGAGGGCGACACGTGTCATATTCATACTGAATAATCAAAAAACAATTAGACCGAATATAGTATATATTCAGTCTGAATAATGCTTATTTAGATCAGTGTTGCAAAATCCGGCCTAGTGGCCGAGTACTCAGCCCTAAACCGAGGCGATGTGTGGTTAATCGGCCAGATTACTCGGTATTGGGCCTACTCGGTGAGTAATCGGCCTACTCGGCGAGTAATCGGCCTACTCGGCGAGTAATCGGCCTAGGCGGTCCAAGCCGGTCAAACCCAGTCAACTTTAAAATTTAGGTTTTAGTAGAAAACAATCGGACATTTGGCTCATTTCCAGCACTCGATTGAAGAAGAAGCGACTGAACAAGAAGCGATTGAATCAAAATCTGGATGTCTGGTTCGATTGAATCAAAATCTGGACTGATTTTGCCATTTTGGCTTGGTAATTTGGTTAATTGTTTTACAATTTCTCAATTATGTTGTTGTTTTTAAACATATATTTTGGGTACTTTAAACAATTATCTTTATATTTGCTTATTTATGATATGAACATGCTATATATATACACATAATTTTAAAATTTATATATAAAAAATTCCAATCCGAGTAGTCCACGAGTACTCTCCGCCTAGGCCGAGTACTCGCTACAAGGGGGTCGGTCGCCCGACTACTGACTAGCGAGTTTTACAACCTTGATTCAGACTGAATCAATGCTATATTCAGTCTGAATATTTTTTTGATTATTTAGTCCGAATAATCTACATTCAGACACGTGTCGCGCTCTCATTTGTCCTCACGTTCACAATCAGATTTGAGTTCGCATTTGAACTCTCCTCACATATATATATATATATATAGGGTTAGGTTCAAATGTGAACTCAATTTTGGCTGTGAACGTGAGGACGAATCTCAACCACACATCTTCGGTTATGGTGGACGCGATCACGGAGGATTGACGCGATTCATGGGAGGATGGAGATTATTAAAGGAGGGGAACCAGGTCAAAGCCGCCTTTATTGACCGAATAAGTGGCTGAGATTCGTCCTCACGTTCACAACCAAAAATGAGTTCACATTTGAACTTTCCTCTATATATATATATATATATGTATATAGGGTGGGTTCCGGTGAGAAGTGAAGTTACGGTGAGAAAGGTAAGAAGGGATCTCCACCCTTGGATGCACATTAGGATGAGATGCACGGAGATGACATACACCGAGATGCACCGGATCAATAACCATACCAATTGGGATTCATGGGTGGGTTTGAGATTAAAAGTGATCAAGAGTCAAGATTCTTTCTTATGCTTCTCACGTTAACTTCACTTTTTACATAATCTCATGCCTATATATATATATATAGAGGAGAGAGGGAGAGAGAGAGAGAGAGAGGGAGAGAGGCTTCTTCATTTAGGAACTCTTTAAAGAATAGAAACTCGTGGAAACCAATATAAAAATAATTCTTTTCATAATTGTTTTTATCAAATGTTATGATTTAAGATATTGTTTCACATATGTTTGTGTTCATATGAAAAAAAAGTATTACACGTGGAAAAAAACGTTGATTCGCTATTCTATATGAAATAAAATTTATATGTTGAAACAAAGCGCTTTTTTCCATGTGTAATAATTTTTTTCATATAAACACAAACATATGTGAAATAATATCTTAAATCATAACATTTGATAAAGAACAATTTATGAAAAAAAGGTATTTTTTATATTGATTTAAGAGTAAATTACAATTTTGGTCCCTGTGCTTGTCACCTACTATCAAGAGTTGTCTCTATTTCAAACTAATTACAATTTTGGTCATTGTGGTTGCCATTTGGTTTCAAATTTGGTCATTGTGGTTGCCACTTGTGTTTTTTTAGGAGAGAAGGGGAAGGGAAAAAAAAGGAAAATCATGTTAATTTTCCTTCCAAATATGGGAGGAAAAGGAAGCAAAGAAAGAATATATTTTATAATAATTAAAATATTTATAAAATTATTCATTTACCCACCAATTACATTCTCCTATAAAATAAATAAGCATATATTAGTAAAAATGACATATTTTCTTACCTTTCTCTCTTACTCAAGAACATGAAAATTTATATTCTTTCCTTCTCTTTCCTTCCACTCCCTTCAATTTTAAGAACACAAATAAAAAAATTATTTTCTTTTCCTTCCCTTTCTTTTCTCTTCTTTTCCTCTTCTTTCTTTTCTCTTCTTTCCTTAAAAAACTCAAGAACAGAACGTTAAGAAAGGAAATTAATTATTATTTTTAAATAAAATAAAATAAATTTGAATAAGAGGGAAATGAGGGAAATGAAAGAAAAATATCATTTGGATAAAAGAGAAAGTAAAGAAAAATCTTATTTTTGTAAGTATATCTTTTATTGTCTTGTAATTTTAATAATCTTTTTTAAATGATTTTTATTGTTTTTCCTTTTTTTCCCTACATTTTCGAAAGATATGCTAAAATCCAAAAAATAAGATTTTATTATTTTTATTGCTCCAACAGCTATGTTATCCTAGTTTTTTGTTTAGTTTAACCCAAGGCAATGTGTGTCGGATACTAAAATAGAGAAAAGAGAAACGGAATTGTAAAAATCTCTAAATTTTAAAAAAATCTCATAAACTATATAGAAGGGAGAGAAATGATATCCTAATCGTATACAATCATTTACAGTTATCGAACTTTTTTCTGAACAGTATCAAATAAAGTTTTATTACGAAAACCAACAAGAGTTGATTACAACCAACAGCAAAAAACCAATAAACCAAACAGCAGGAACCATGCACCACACCAACTAAAGCCAACATAATAAAGATCAAAAGCAACACAAACAACCAACTAAACCAATTATTAAAAAAGGCCAATGACCAAAAAAGCATCTCCATCAATATGCCACCAACAGCCCTCCAGAATAACCCCTGCCACCTCCAAAACACCCTTGTGTCTTCATATTCTAGGTGCCTGTCTTGACATACAGTAGTGCACAACCAGGCCAATTGCTTAGCAGTATCAAACAGACCCTATCGATGTACCAGACCTAGACCAGACATCTGAACCCCAACCCGAACCATTCAGATTCTGCAGACAGCTACCTGCAGCCAACTCATACAACCGAAATCAACCACCATGCAGCAATGTTACTGTTTTCTACCGACCGACCATATCAACAATTTACAAGATGTAAATTATCGCATAAAGTCAATCAGGACAACTTCAAAACTATACAGCAACTTCTGCATATCCCGAGCTTCAGCCCCGTAGTTAGCCTGTCATTAAACTTAGTCTGCAGCACTGTGTTGGCCCCGTATCACTGATTCTGGACAGTCCTTCGTGACTGCTGCTGGACTGTTGAAAGCGTCTCGGCACAGATACAGGAATGAAAGCAATACCCAATCTTAATCGAATCAGCTCCCCCCTCCGTCTAACCAAGTTTTTCAGCCTAACCCGTTGTTTGATTGTCGTTTAACGGGTCCATCAACCACACTGACCATTCTACTTTCAAGATCTTGTCTCTATTTATCATTCACTCGTATATTTTTAATTGGAATTCAAACATCCGTTCCTTTAACGAAGCGCTTCCATTCTCGAAGATGCATTTGTTACGGTTTGCCCAAATAAAATACAACGTACACCAAACGATCACTTTGCATCTCTCTCTTCCCTTCTCGCTACGACTCATTTGAGATCCCGCCTCAATTAGATCACCAATCGAGTAACAATTCTCCAATACCACCTTTCCCCAATTTCGCACTTGCCTCCACAGTTCTTTAACTTCTACACATGTTATAAGACCGTGATCTATGGATTCCACTTCCATCTTGCATCTCGGAGAAAGGAGTCTAGGTCGACACCCATCTTGTCTAGACTGGTGCCAGATGGAAGTCTCCCATTTACCATCATCCATATAAATATACATACCTTAGCCGTTGCCGCGCGTATCTATTCCGTGACTTTCCAGTTAGCCTCCGCCTCACTGCGTTTTTCTTCAATCGTTTTCCTGAGAGTCTTCCCCGAGTATCCTTCTTGTGTATCCATCGTCCACTCCACTTGGTCTTCTCTCTCTGTTAAAGGCTCTTTACTCGCTAATCTATATAACTCCTCTAGCTCTCCCAACTCCCTCCCCGTAGGTGCCCTTCTCCAATTCCAAACCCACACCCATTCCCCTTCCACCCAACTCCCTCTATTCGCAATGTCTTCTTCTAATCTATATAACCGATTGAACCTACTTTTCAGCTGCTCTTTTCCAACCCATCTGTCCTCCCAAAATTTTGTTTCCGACCCATCTCCTACTTTACACCCAAATGAACTTGAGAACTGTAGGAACCGTAGGCAAACAAGGATAAATCGGTCACTGGATTATTTTGAGAATCGTGTGAGACACTTTCGGAATTGTTATTTTGACCCTATGCCTAGGTTTCATGAAATTCAATCTGGGAAAAGACTCAAAACACTTTCGAGTTTAGGCAAAAAAACGAAAGCAAACTTTTGAGAGAGTGTATCGGATTGTTCAAAAACCGTGTCTAAATTCATGAGTATAAATTCTTATTTATACTCAAAATAACATAAATGGGAATAATAATCATGGCTGAAATTTCGGAGTAGTGGTAAGTTACACAATTTTTTGTAACTTCTCAATAACTGCACATTTAATGCATTGTAACCGTCCAGAAATAACTGATCAGAGTCGAGACTGGAGCTTCTGGTCTTTCATTCAGAAACTTTAATTCCAGAAAACCAGACCAGAGCTTCTGTATGAGCCATACAGAGCTTTTGATCTTTCGTCAGAAAACCAAGTCTAGAGCACGACTGGCTCGACTAGCCCAGTCGGGTATTCCAGAGGATGTCAGAAGACCATACCAGAATTTCTGGTTGTTCATACAGAAGCTTCTGAACAAGCTATGCAGAGCTTCTGGATAAGTTGCCTTCTGAACCCCAATACAGAAGCTTTTGTATAATCAATACAAAGCTTATGTATAAGCTATCTTCTGAACTCTCTTTCTGATCAAGATTTCCACTAAAACTCCAAGTCCAATAGAAGCTCGATTGGCTCGACTGGCCTAGTCGAGTCTTCCAAAGGATGCCACCATCAAAATCATATAGGTTGAAAGGAACCAGTCGAGCTTGACTAGGTTCCAATCGAACCTTGTTGTTTTCAGTTGTTACCGAGTTCATACTCGCCTTATAACAAGCGTGCACTCAGCACCACCTAACTTGAATTAGATCACAGTATAAAACCCATATAGACATCATGTTATTTTCAATTACATAAATGGACCGATGACACTAAAATCACCAACAATCCTCCCCCATTTTAGTGTGACCCATGAAATAACATCTTAATAATGAAAAATTCCAAACTTGCACATAAATGAAAATATCGAAACGATTGAATTCCCATTTTAGTATCTTACAGATTTTAAATATTCGAGAATCAAGGTGTCCCAAGGATTTAACCTGTTGATCATAACTCCTCTCA
Organism: Silybum marianum; assembly: GCA_036898165.1. Taxonomy (NCBI): domain Eukaryota; kingdom Viridiplantae; phylum Streptophyta; class Magnoliopsida; order Asterales; family Asteraceae; genus Silybum; species Silybum marianum. Next base: position 17,237,535 of record CM072528.1, read on the forward strand.
ATGATTTGAATATGATTCCTTTAATATACTTAGTGAAATTCCTTAGTTAGGCTTCTGTTCAAATTCAGCGATAGCATACGCTGATTACCATCAGCGATCGCTGAAGATCAAGGAACAACAAGCTTATCTCTGAAGACCTGAAGATCAGCTATCACACCAAAAGACCATTCAACAAAAGTCGAAGACCAAAGCTGAAGAAAGAGATAATCAGCTAAGTGACCTGAAGCGGTTCAGCGATAGCAGCGATTATCTACTCAAAGTGTGAAGTCTTGTGAAGCCTCAGCAACACTGAAGTTCATCCTTGAAAATTCAGTGTCAGCGATCAAATGAAGCTTCCTCTGCAAGACTAAAGATTGATCTTATCCTCGATGCACAAAAGTCAAACCTAGAACCGTGTTAGAAAAGGACGTACGACTGGTCTCTTATGTCCCCATCATATCTGATACGGTACTGTTCATATTCGGCCAAAAGCATGGCTGTCTTATTAGCAAGGACAAGCTTCCTATCCAAGCTTGACACGTGGCATATACCTTTTGTCTTGCATTAAATGCAAACAGGTATAAATATGATGGAGATATCTTCTCTATCTCAATGCATGCTTCTTTCTAGCCTATACCTTCTGTATTCCTTCTTCCTTCCTCTTGTGCATCAAACTGTGTGTTTCTTAAGTTACAATAGAATAGGTTTTGAACTTGTTCTAATTCCTATTGTAACTATAAATTTGTTTATTTTCTATAAACTCATTTAAAAACTAAAATCTGTGTGTTTGTATTCAACCCCCCCCCCCCCCTTCTACAAACTCTTTACTTAATATTTAACTCTTGTAGACCCTTATAGGGACCAACAGAACCCATCAACCCATTTGAATACCTAAAGATAAAATACATACAAGCTTCACCGACTCGTCTAGAAAATAAAGATGACACAATTATAAAGCCGTGTTTCCTAACCCTCTCATGATCTTATAAAGGCCATGTCCCCAACCTTCTGAAATGCGGCTACACTTCACGATCACATAGGTAATTCATTTACTTTGTATACCTACAAATACACTTTATCAAAGGAATTATTAAGAAGATAAACTTTAACCCTACTTTCTGTAGTACCGAACACATATCTGGGATGATATATCATGTGTTCCAATCTTATAAGTGTGAGCTTTCCTCATTGAATTCAGCCCCTAATGTCATATTAGAGGGGAATTGGGTGTCTCACCATTATAGATTTATAATGACTTTAATCCCATCCCAATAGCAGACTTGTGCACCAAGTCTCTTGCTAAACCCTTTGTCAGATGATCTGCCAAATTTTGTTGCAATCTAACAAACTCAATAGAGATTACACCATTCATGATTGACTCTCTAACCATACTGTGTCTAACACCTAAGTGCCTAGACTTGCCATTGTACACTTGACTATAGACTATAAGCCTTAGGCAAAGTGGCTGCACTATACAATGCATAAAAATAGGTGCAATCGTCTTCGGCCACAATGAAATCTCATAAACAAGATTCTTTAACCATTCAACCTGTTTACCGGCAACAGCTGAAGCCACAAACTCATATTCCATTGTTGAATTCTTATTACAGCTTTGCTTCTTTGATGCCCAAGTAATAGCACCAACTCCAAGCAAAAATACCCATCCACTCGTTGAGGAATGATCCTCCATATTAGATATCCAACTTGCATCCGAGTATCCTTCTAACACTGAAGGATATCCCCAATAACTCAAACCATAATCCATGGTTCCCTTGAGATATTTAAACACTCTCTGAATAGCTTGCCAATGTTGAGTGTTCGGATTATTAGTATACCGACTCAACCGTTCCACTGCATAAGCTATATCCGGCCTGGTACTTGTCATGGCATACATCAAGCTACCAATGGCCTTAGAGTATTCTAGTTGAGAAACAGAAGCGCCCGTATTTGGCATTAATTTCACACTTGAAACCATAGGAGTGCTCACGGGAGAACAATCACTATAATTGAACCTTTTGAAAATCTTCTCAATATAATGCGACTGAGTCATAACAATCCCTTTGTTAACCCGCTTAGTTCTTAACCAAAGATTACATCTGCCTCCCCCATGTCTTTCATGGAAAAATTAGATGATAACAACTTTTTAGTTTCATCTACCTGGTTTTGATTAATTCAAAAAATCAGCATGTCATCCACATACAAACAGATGATCACACCAGCACCTTTAGCATCAAATCTGCTATAAGCACATTTATCACATTGGTTTAAATAAAAACCACATGATAAAATAACCTCATCAAACATTTGATGCCATTGTTTGGGTGTATGTTTCATCCCATACAAAGATTTCACAAGTTTACACACCTTATGCTCGTTACCGGGCATAACGAAACCTTCTGGTTGTTTCATGTAAACTTCTTCTTGCAAATCACCATTCAAGAAGGGTGTTTTAACATCCATTTGATGGATAATCAGGTTGTGAATGGAAGCCAAGGTAACCAACAACCTAATAGTCGAAATACGAGCTACCGGGGGATACGTATCGAAATAGTCAATACCGGGTTTTTGTCGAAACCCTTAATGACTAGCCTGGCTTTGAATTTACCAATTTTCCCATCAACTTTCATCTTCTTTTTGAAGATCCATTTTCATCCAAGTGGTTTAGAACCTAGAGGCAAATCAGATAACACCCAAGTGTTATTTTCAAGAATAGATGACATTTCGTCATCAATTGCTTCTTTCCAAAAAGCGACATCTCGAGATTCCATCTCTTCTTTGAAGGTCTTTGGGTCATATTTAATACTGTAACAATAAAAGTATTGAATCCCAAGTTCATCCCTCGATCCTTCAACCACATACAGTTGAGAATCTTCACCGAAATTTTTGGATATTCGGCCTCTTTTGCTTCTCCGGACCTGCTGCGTTTCTGGGGTTGAAACACCATCCATATTTTCTGGATTTTGCACTTCATTAGTGCTAGGAATCAGACCCTTAGGCCTTTGGATAGATGAAAATCGCATCTCAACGAAAATCGCATCCCTCGACTTGATAACGGTATTTTTCGATACCGAATCACTAGATTCTATTACATAGAACCTATATGCCTTGGAACTTGCTGCATATCCAATGAATATACAATCAATTCCATGTTCACCCAATGTCTTTCTTTTGGGTTCGGGTAGTTTCACAACCGCCCGACAACCCTAAATTCGAAAATGAATCAAATTCGGAGGTTTCTTGAACCAAATTTCATATGGGGTTGTTTTGTTCCGTTTGTTTGGAACTCTATTCAAAACATAACAGGCCGTTAACATAGCCTCTCCCCAAAATCCTTCACTCAATCCCGAGTATGAGAGCATCGAGTTTACCATTTCCTTTAAAACTCGTTTTTTCCGTTCGAAAACCCCATTTTGCTGAGATGTGTACGGAGCCGTAGTCTCATGGACTATACCAACTGATTGGAAGTATTGAGGGTCCATATATTCCCCTCCCCGATCAGTTCAGAGACGCTTAATTGAACCACCCAATTGACCATAATTTCTTTTGTAAATACTTTCATGCTGCAAATTGCTATATTGTCAAATCATCTCAACGGAAGGGATACGCATGTTCACCAGATAAAAGTCTACGGATCACGACCGTGCGTGAAAACCCTTTTAAGTTTAATTAAATTTTCCCGTTTTTTGATGAATTTTTCTAATACAAGAATTTTGTTTATTTGTGTTGTATTGTGTTGCAGGAATCCTATACCACGCCAACCATTTCAATTCACTTCTACTGAATTCATTACTTACTCAACTGTTAGATAAGGAAACCAAAAATTTGTTGGATTGGTGGTTCCTAGCTTGCCTGTTCTTTTGTTATTAGTTGACTGCCAGAGGTAAGGTATGCGTACATTCTACACCAATATCCTGCTTTTATTTAAATAAGATATACTATACTTGTTTGATTTAAATATAGTACCATTTTAAGTTTTTGGTCATTTGTTCTCGGTTTTTATTTTTATGTTATTTTTGTGGTGAAAAAGAATGGTGCATAAGTTCATTCTACTTCTTCGTTGGGTAATAAGAAGTATGTTGTCACATTTATTGATGACAACACTCAGTTTTTTAATGTGTACTTATTACATGCCAAAGATGAAGCTTTGGAAAAATTCAAAATATACAAAACGGAGGTTAAACTACAATCGGGTGGTTCAATTAAGCGTCTCCGAATTGATCGAGGAGGGGAATATATGGACCCAAGGCCCAAGGCCCTATTTTTGACATTTAATATGTATAGTTATGTCTAGGAGAGGCCCAATGAACCACCACACACCAAGTCAAACTCTTAAATGATTCATTTAAAGCTCCCTTGTTGGTGTTTATTAAGTGCATAATTTTTCCTCTTGGCTCCTATGTGGGACACTTTTTCTCTGTTTTGAACTAAGTTCCAACAATACCCCACATTTTCTATTCAAACCCAAATAATACCCCACATTTGAATAGAAAATAAGAAATATAATGGAACTTATTTATCTATCACCAAATTAGTTATGATATGCATCGAAAAAGGTGTCTTTTGGACTTGAACCGTTCCTAGTGAATATCTATCGTATCTACTTTGTGTGTAGTCAACTAGAGTCTTGAACTAACCACATTTTTATAGTAAATCAAGACAATAGGTATCACTCATAGCATAACGGAACATAATTTAAACCGTTGTGTTCATTTCGGTCATGAACATATCCTTTCTTCATGAGAGTTTTAGAAGACGTAGCCATATCTGTCTTCAAAGATGCGACCCCACATCAGTCTCACATAGGTAACGCCGATCGAGAATATTCTGTAGTATTCTACTATAGAAGCTATCGGCATTATTAAGAATTAAAAACATCCAACCCTATATCATCAACGAAAAATAAACATAAGAAACGTCAAAGGAATAGGCATACATGTGTTTGGTTGTGGCTTGCGTTGTCCCCGACTTGTTGTCGTATTGAACCTAGACCATGGGATCTCCAATTTTGCTAGGTTAGGTTGCCGCCGAGAAATACTCATTGTGTTGGCTTTAATCCCATTCCCCTCGATGAAAAGGAAACTTGCTCTCTAATTAGGCCTTTTGTCAAAGGATCGGCAATGTTTTCCTTTGACTTTACGTAGTCTATGGAAATAATTCCATTTTTTAGCAAGTCCTTTATAGGGTTTTGGCATCTTTGTATGTGTCGGGACTTTCCATTGTAGATTTGATTCTTTGCTCTTGTAAGTGCGGCCATACTATCACAATGGATGTCAATTGCTGTCACCGGTTTTGGCCACAACAGAATACATTCTAGGAAGCTCTTTAGCCATTCAGCTTCTTCGGCGGCTTTTTCTAGTGCAACAAATTCTGCTTCCGTAGTTGATCTAGTATTCACTATTTGCTTTGAGGATTTCCAAGAGATCGCTGCACCACCAAGTGTGAACATATATCCACTTGTGGACTAACTCTCGGAATGGTTTGAAATCCAATTAGCATCACAATACCCTTCTAAAACGGAAGGGTATTTAGTATAGTGTAACCCATAAGTCATGGTATGTTTTAAGTATCTAAGTACTCTTACCAACGTATACCAATGATCCTTTCCGGGGTTGTGTGAATACCGACTAAGTCTACTCACACTATATGCTATATCCGGTCGTGTACAATTCATGATGTACATCAAGCTCCCAAGAACTTGTGTGTATTCTATTTGAGCGACACTATCTCCTTGATTTTTCTTCAATTGAATTGAAAGATCAAATGGAGTCACAACCGGTTTGTCATCATAATGACCAAACTTTCGGAGCACCTTTTCAACATAGTGAGATTGGGTTAGGATGTAACCACTAGAATTCCTTTGGATCTTTATACCAAGGATTACATCGGCGACTCCCATATCTTTCATGTCAACTGCGGAGTTCATCATTTTCTTAGTTTGATTTATTACATCCAAGTTTGTTCCCATGATGAGCATATCATCAACATACAGACATATGATGACACAAGCATTCTTATATTCTTTCACATACACACATTTGTCACATTCATTTATGTGAAACCCATTTGACAACATAGTATTATCAAATTTCTCATGCCATTGCTTTAGCGCTTGTTTAAGTCCATAAAGAGACTTAATCAATTTACAGACTTTGTTTTCTTGGCTTTTAACAATAAACCCTTCCGGTTGTTGCATATATATTTCTTCTTCTAGTTCACCATTCAAGAATGTTGTTTTTACATCATTTGATGTATTTCCAAGTTATGAATAGCCATAATTGCTATCAACGTTCTTATAGACGTTATTCTTGTAACCAGTGAATATGTGTCGAAGAAGTCTTGACCTTCCTTTTGTCGATATCCCTTGGCGACTAGTCGAGCTTTGTATTTCTCTATAGTGCCATCGGGTCTCAACTTCCTTTTGAAGATCCATTTATGGACAATAACTTTATGACTCGGAGGTAAATCGACAAGTTTCCATGTGTTGTTTTGCACTATGTAGTCAATTTCATTGTGGATGGCCTCTTCCCAATAGGGTGCCTCCGATGAGTCCATGGCAGCCTTATAGGACAGAGGTTCTCCATCAATGTTTAAAGCCATAAAGTCCGGTCCAAAATCTTTGGCGATTGTTAGGTCTATTATTATTTAATTGTGACAAAATAAGGAAAAGATATGCCTAATTGTAAAAGGAAGTTTATAATTCCTTAAACTCTTGTTTCCTTAATTAGATTAGACCTAGCAATATAAATAGAACGTTAGGGTTTTACTTTGAGAGTTAGTCGATTCATAATACATAGAGAGAGTGTTGAATCTGATTATAATCGACATATATACATTCAAGAAATATATGACTACGTAAGTTATTTAAATCATTGTTCGTGTCATATTACTTTGCTATTAACTGTTTATTGTCATTGTGCTTATTATAATGGGATCAACAAGTGGTATCAGAGCCTGAGATCACGAGTTTTTACGATTTTCTAAGCAAACCACGAAACAGAAGATACTTTTTTCGATTTCTGCAAATTCTGCTGTTCATTGAATTTTTATCGAGTCCTACTATTTCATGCTTTACCCGATAAAACATCATTCTGATTATTGTCAACTACCTCATACTGATCATTGAATTTTTCTCGAATATCTCTTCTGTTGATTGAATTTTTATCGATTCAACTACATAAAATCTTGATTTTTTATCGACCCCTACATGAAATATTTAAATCTGTTTAATTAAAATTACTTTAATTTATTTTGTTTACTTTTGAATGTCTTTACATAAGAAAACTCAGGAACTTGTGAATCCTGCAGCTTTTCTTACTAAAGATTTCCCTAGTAAAATCATAAATTCTCGTAATCTTGATAATTTCCGTAATTGAACAAATAAGAAACTCGAAAACCCAGACAGTCTTGTCCATAAAAAGACTAGTTCTTTTTAATCAAGAAAACTGTGTTTTTGTTTTCTGGTTTATCAATCACAGAAAACTCGGAATTAAAGTATTTTTTGTCGAGTCCTATTGAATCGAAAAAAAAAAAAAAAATGATCGAGTAGGTCAGTGTTCGATAAATTTCTTTAATCAAATTTATATCGAGTTATTATCGAGTAAATTTTATTCGACAACAATTTTTATCGAGTATTGTTCACTCGATAACTTTTTTTTTCGAGTCTATTCAATTCGACAACAATTTTTTATCGAGTCTTGTTCACTCGATAACTTTTTATATCGAGTCTATTCAATTCGACAACAATTTTTATCGAGCCTTGTTCACTCGATAACATTTATTATCGATCCTTAGTCACCCGATAACAATTTTCATCGAGCACCTCACACCCGATAAAAATCCTTAAATCGATATTTTTTCGACCTCCTTTGTCTCTCGAGAAAAACCTACTGTTTCGCGAGACAACTCAGAATTTTTTTTAAAAAACTCATTGATCAAGGTCCAACCAAAAAGTACAATGACCACCCGTGAAGGAATGGCTATTGGATCAGACACCAAACCTCCAATTCTCTTCCCGGGAGAATATTCTCAATGTAAGGATAGATTCCTTGATTTCGTTGAACTGACTATGCCGATGAGATCATGAGTTCAATCAAAGAAGGTCCTCCTCCAATTTTTTATCAGGAGTTTCCGGCTATGCCAAACAATACTCCTCCTACGCTCGCACGAAGGGAAGTTAAACTCAAAAATACATGGGATGCAAACGAGAAGAAGATAATGAGAGGTGACCAACTTGCCCGTTCTTATCTACTTATGAGCCTTCCAAATGAAATCTATATGAGCATTGATAGCCACAAAAAGACTGCTAAAGAAATGTGGGAAGTCATAGAGAAGTTCATGCTTGGAACGAAGATTGGCACACAACTCAAAATCACCAACTGCATCTCTCAATATGAAGAATTCAAGGCAAAAGATGGAGAAAGTCTTACGAACACGTATACCCGTTTTGTACAACTGGTAAATGAACTAAGCAAGAACGAAATTCGTAAGACCAAGATCGAAAACAACGTTAAATTTGTTAGCAATCTTCAAACGGAATGGCGCCGGTTTGCTAATCAAATCAAACACAACAAATATCTTGCTGACCTTGATCTTCATGAAGTCTATGAAACGCTTTAACAAGACGAATAGGAGGTTCTCGAACTTATGGGGTTAAATTCAAAGAAGAACCCGGATCCAATCGCATTGATGGCCAAAAAATTCCTCTTCCACTCCTCAAGAGATGTTTCCCGAACTAGAAGACGAAGATTTTGACTATGATCCAGAAATTGCCAAACTTCAACAACAACTGGACTTCCTTACAAGATCTTTTCAACAAAAGTTCTCACGTCGCTCGAATCCCAACCAACAAAGGTATGCCTCGTGATCTAATAATCATGAGCGAAAGGCCCTGTTTGAACCTAAACCAAGAAGAGAAGAACCTCGCCCTACACCCAAGTCAGAAGACAAGTTCAAAGGTGAGAGAAGCTTGTGCTACAACTGCGGCAAATCTGGTCACTATGCAAGGGAATGCAAGAAGCCAATAGTGAAGGACTGCAACTACTTCACTTACAAACTGATGTTGTCTAAACCAAAGGAAGCGGTAAAGTTCTTCTAGCTGAAGATGAACAATGGCTTAATCAAGATGATGAAGATGACATGGAAGGGGATACTCAAGCACATATCAGCTTGATGGCTTACTCTGATGACACTCCTTCTCACGCTTCCTACTACATACCCGAGGTAAGCCCTTCTGACTATAACTCTTTCGTATCTCAAATGCATGATTTATTGTGTCAATTAAAGGAATTACACTCCAAATTGAAAACCGAGAAACTCTTGGTTTCCAATTTAGAAGCAAGTCTAGAAAATAATCATAAACAATTGCTTCTTATGCAAACCGACCTTGTCAATACTCAAAGTATAGCACACAATCTCGAAACGAAGAAAATGGTTTTAAAAGAAGAAAATGATCTTTTCCAACAACAAATATCTGATCTCACACTTCAACTCCAATCATCTAAAAATGAGACTGCCAAATTTTCATCAAAGTTTGACTTTGTCAGTTTTCAAAGACAAGATCTATTAGAAAAACTCGAAAAGTTGGAATTAAAACTTTACAAGCTTGGTCAAACTGAACACACTTCAACTCAAAAGCCGGATTAGGTTTTGAAAACCCGAAACACTTAGCAAAGGCTATCTATAATACTCCGACGATTTATAAATTCGAATATCTGAACCTTGGTCCAGATTACCAAATTCAATTTATGAAGCCGGACTCTAGTGTTGAGGAAAAAGAAGAGTGGAAGAGACAAAACAAAAACTATTTTCAAATACCTTTCTGCTATCCTCAAATAGTAGAAGAGGAATCTTCAAGTGAATCTCTTCGAAACAACTACTTTCCATCATACTCAGCCGAAGAACTTCAAAACAAGATTCCTGAATGTAAACCGTACATTCCCACTCTATTTTTAGAAAAGAAAATTATTCAACTCGAACGAGTGTTGGAATGTGAACGTTCTTTGGCGGAAGAGGAAAAGGAATCATTTTTATTTAAAATACAACAACTTGAAAACGAGACTTTACAATTGAACAAAACTCGTGAAAATGATACTATTTCAAACATTTCAACTTGTAAAGCCTTCGTTAGCAATTATTTAGATAATTGCGAAGAGTTGTTTAAAATGGACCCAAATTCCAATCTTCCAAAACAAAAATGTTCCTATTCTGACGAACAAATCAATGTTGAATTAGATGCCCTTTCTAACCAATCTTCACTTGAATCGGACGAGTATTTAAATGACATGTGTGATGAGTTTGATTTCAATCCTGTACTTCCTACTCACACTGAATTTTTAGACAAAGGCAAACAACCTATGGCATCAGTTTCATTACCTACTGAACCAACGGAGTGTTCCACGAGTCAACATCAAACCACTCAAACGAAAACCAATCATGTCTTCAAAAACCATACTAACCGTGTTCCTTTCAATGTTTCAGCGCTTCATACTTTAGAAACCAAGTCGGTTTGGGTCAAAAAGGGCACGCATCCTACAAAGCAAACACCCCGCAAAGAAGACAAGTTTTTACATTCTAATGTCAAAAGAAAAATTCTAGATTTCGTTTTCCTTATCAAATTCATTCCTTTAGACATTTAATCAAATTTTCTCATAATAAAATTTGTTGTCCTAATTGCGGTGTGGATGATTTTGTTCGTAAACCTCCTATTGATTATGGTTATGGTTATTTTCCGGACATGCATAATTCATTTAATCACAAAAATTTTCATTCATCATCCATTTCTAAATCGGGTCCGAGAAATCAAATGACTAACGCCCATAAGTCTCACCTCAAGTGGGTACCCAAGGGTGCAATGTCAACTAACCATGATGGACCCATTTACAAATGGGTACCTAAATCTGCCTGATTTTGTGCAGATCGGTCATGTGTGGTACTTAGATTCCGGATGCTCCAAACACATGACCGGACAAAAGGAGCTGCTTGCCAACTACACTGAAAAGAAGGGCGGATTCGTCAAATTTGGCAACAATCACTTGGCACCGATTAAAGGATATGGTGATATCATTCAAAACAACATCACCATTTCCAACGTCTCTTATGTACAAGGGCTAAGCCACAACCTGTTGAGCATTGGAAAATTCTGTGACAAGCAACTTGAAGTAAATTTCAGACCCGATAGATGTTGTGTTCGCACGTTTGATGGAAAGGAGCTTCTAACCAGCACATGCAAGTCCAACCTCTACACGATCGATCTTTCCCAAGTAAACGCACCCTCAAGTGTTTGTCTTCTATCAAACGTTTCTAGTCCAAAGACCTGGTTATGGCATCGTCGTTTATCTCACTTGAACTTCAAGAACATCGATCGCCTCTCCATCCACGGATTAGTCACCGGCCTCCCAACTGTTAAATTCGACAAACCGCATCTCTGTGACGCATGCGAGATAGGAAAGATGAAGAAGGTCTCTCACAAACCCAAGTTAGTTCACAGCTCGACTCGACCTCTTCAACTCATTCATATGGACTTGTGCGGCCCGATACGGACTCAAAGCATACATAGTAAAAAGTATGTTCTAGTAATGGTGGACGATTTCTCTCGATTCACATGGGTAAAGTTCCTTCGATCAAAGGATGAAACCCCCAACACCATCATCACGTTTCTCAAAGCCATTCAAGTTAAGCTAGAACTTACTGCACAAACCATCCGCACCGATAATGGAACTGAATTCAAAAACCATACCCTTGACGGTTACCTCGAATCGGTTGGTATAACCCACACGTTCTCTGCAGCTCGCACTCCGCAACAAAATGGTGTGGTCGAACGCCGAAATCGAACTCTAGTTGAAGCCGCTCGCACTATGCTTACTTTCTCAAAGCTTCCTCTCCACCTTTGGGCCGAAGCTATCAACACAGCATGCTACACTCAAAACCGCTCCATCATCAACAAACGCTTCAACAAGACACCTTATCACTTGGTCTACGATCGCGTTCCTTCCATCGAGCATCTTCGAACTTTTGGAACTCGTTGCTTCGTACTAAATGAAAAGGAAGATCGTGGGAAACTCAAGCCGAAAGCCGATGAAGCTTACTTTCTCGGATACTCACCAAACGCATCATCTTATCGGGTCTACATAAAACACGCACGTTGCGTCACTGAAAGCGTTAATGTACAATTCGATCCAAACGCCGAGATGGCTCCTGAACACGACAGTTCTGGACCCGCACTCACAGGCATATTAGCTTCCGATCACATTCGTTCGGAACCTACTCCCAACCCCGTTGAACCTTCAACATCCAAAACCGCCATGTCAAATCTGGATGACTTATTCGAGTACTTCTACTCGGATTACTTTGGACCATCCACTGATTCTTCTCTCCAGATTCCCCCGCCTACCTTGGAGATTGCTGAGACCTCGGATCTTTCCGGACCGCCAATTACAACGGAAACCGTCTCAACTGCTGCATCTCCAAGCACATTTACAACTGCTCCTCCCGAACAAACTATTTCATCGGATGCTCCTCTTGTTCCACCTGAACCTCAACCGACTGTTCAACCAAATCCTGCGGAACCGACATCCTCTCCCCCACCATCCAGTTCATCCCCTACGGATGTCACACAAGTGCCACAAGATCATCAAACGTGGCACCAACCTTGGAATCTCTTCAAGATCTTCCGTTAGGTGCTTATCAAGATGACACCCCGGATCCAAATGCATTTCAACCGCTTCCTCATACAACGAAATGGACCCGCTCTCATCCTGTTGAACAAATTATCGGAGATCCAAACAGACCAGTTACAACGCGTTCCGCCTCGGCCAATGATTGCATGTTCTCTTCATTCATAAGCAAGATTGAACCCACATCCATTCACGAGGCAATGAATGATCCTGATTGGATTGTGGCAATGCAAGAGGAACTCAATCAATTTGAAAGTCTGAAAGTATGGCGCCTTGTTCCCCGTCCTCGAAACAAGACCGTTATCGGCACGAAATGGATATTCAAGAACAAGCAAGATGAAGATGGAGTCATTATACGGAACAAAGCTAGACTTGTCGCCAAAGGATACCATCAACAAGAAGGCATTGATTACGACGAAACATTTGTACCCGTCGCCCACATTGAAGCAATCCGAATGTTCTGTCTTACGCGGCACATAAGAACTTTGTGGTTTTCCAAATGGACGTCAAGACGGCCTTCTTAAACGGTGTTCTGCGTGAAGAAGTCTATGTTTCTCAGCCCGGCGGGTTTGTCGACTCCTCCAAACCGACACATGTCTACATTCTGGACAAGGCTCTGTATGGCTTGAAACAAGCCCCCCGCGCATGGTACGATAGTTTGTCTACCTATTTAGTGAAAAACGGATACTCCAAAGGTAAGATCGATCCAACTCTTTTCATTAAAAAGGACAAAGGTGACATTATGCTCATTCAAGTCTACATGGACGACATCATCTTCGGTTTGACTAACCCACAGCAATGCAAAGAGTTCTCCGAACTCATGATTGCAAAATTTAACATGAGCATGATGGGAATGATGAATTTTTTCCTTGGTCTTCAAATTAAACAATTTTCTACTGGAATATTCATCAACCAAACAAAATACATCTCGGATATGTTGTGTAAATACAACATGACGTCATGTTCTCCTATTGGTACACCCATGTCCCCGGGTTCAAAACTACACGCTGATCCTTCGGGAAAAGATGTGGATTCTAAAAATTACCGGGGCATGGTTGGTTCTCTCATGTATCTTACGGCTAGTCCTCCGGACATAATATTTGCCACCTGTCTATGCGCGAGCTATCAAGCATCTCCAAAGGAATCTCATCTTAGTGCGATCAAACAAATTTTTCGGTATTTAAAAGGCACACCTAATCTTGGCCTATGGTATCCCAAGGATACGGGTTTCGAGCTAACTGCCTTTTCAGATTCGGATCACGCCGGATGCATGCTCGACCGCAAAAGCACTTCGGGCCATATTCAATACCTTGGAGACAAATTGGTCAGCTGGTCATCCAAGAAGCAAACTTGCATCTCCACATCTACCGCAAAAGCCGAATATATCGCTGCCGCAAGCTGCTGCTCGCAAGTACTCTGGATGCGCACTCAACTCAAATACTATGGCTTCTGGTTCAACAAGATTCCTATCTACTGTGACTCCAAAAGCGCCATAGCCATTTCAAGCAACCTGGTTCAACACATGAAGACAAAACACGTCGACGTTCGATATCACTTCATCAAGGATCATGTCAAAAGAGGTACAATTGAACTATATTTTTGTTAATACGGAACTTCAGCTTGCCGACTTGTTTACCAAGGCACTGGATGAGAAACATTCCAGTTCCTAGTATCCAAGTTGGGAATGCTCAATCTTAAAACCTGATTATCACAAATCAGTGTGTCTCAAAATCCTCAAAAACGTCTATCCAAGGGTTTATGCACATTTACTCTTCGAGTCAATCTGCATAACACTTGGGTTCTCATTTTTTTAGATTTTGACCTTTATCTTACAGTTCCGTATTTTCAATTTTTCTTTCATTTTTCTTTCTACCTCGCTGTGTGTATCACCATGGTTCATCGTTCAAGGGGGAGCAACAAGGTACGTTTTTCCTATCCATTCACATTCCTAGGGGGAGCACACCACCTTTAGCACATATTAAGGGGGAGCCTTATGTTTTCTGTTTTTTATTTAAGTTTAAAAAAAATTAAATTAAATTAATTAAGTCAGGTTCTCGGCCCCTAAGGGCCCGACAACAATGGGATTATCGACCCCCTCTGGCTCGATAACCTCCCCAATCGACATCTCGATAACGGGAAATTTTTCATCGGCCCTATCACACACTGCCACGTGTCATCACCCGATGACCACTATTTAAAGTAATCGGGCCCCACTCTCAAAGAACCTTTCCTCACAAGTTTGAATTTCCCTCTTTCTTTCTGAAAAACCCTTCAAGTTCTTGGCTATCCAAGATCAAATTCTCAAAACTTCGAGTTTTTCAGATCCGAAAGCCCCACCAGGTTCGTAATTCTCCCCTTATCATCTTTAATTCTTGCACTTAGTACTTAAAACCGTTGCATGATCTGTTTTTTTCTGTATGACTGTTCGGTTTTTGGGGTTAGTATGGGTTTTCCGATTTTGACTGTTCATCAGTCAAAATCGTGAGTAGATTTAGTGTTTTGGCCTTAAGTCCTTTATTAATCTTGTTCTCTATCACTAATCGCACCTAGTAATAGGATTTTGCCCTAGTTTTAGGCCCTTTTTGGAATCTGAGCACTTAGCATTTTTACGTCTGGTTTATGAGTTTTTATCGAGTCTTAGATGAGCCTTTTGAGTTTTTATCGAGTCTCTATGCATTGACCAAGAACACCATAATCTTCACCAAGTGTTTTTATCGAGCCTTTATGACTCGATAACAATTGTTATCAACTTCTAAGGATCGATGAATAATCACTAAGTGTTTTTATCGATCCCTTAGGAATCGATAACATTTGTTATCGACTATAATAGGATCGATGAAAACCACTAAGTATTTTTTATCGATCCCTTGGAACTCGATAACTTTTGTTATCGATTATCAACAGTTCGATGAAAATTACTAAGTGCTCTCATCGAGTCATTCGGATCGATATCCTGCCCTTAGATTGTCCAAGTTTTTTCATCGAGCCTCATAGAATCGACAACATGCTCTTTGAATGATTATCGAGTCTAAATAGATCGATAACACTCTAAAAAGTTTTCAAGTATTTTCATCGACCCTTAAGCACTCGATAACTTGTTCTTCTCGATTCTCAATGACTCGACATCCCTTCCACAGGTTTGATCTTAATTTTTTTTTCTTTTCTACAAGTCTTTTTGTCGATCCTCCTTCACTCGACAACACCTTTTTCCTTGATCCCATTGCACTCGATAACAATTGTTATCGACCCAATGGGACTCGATAAAAAGACTTAGCATTTTTTTGTTAAGACTCAATACACTAACTTTACACTAGGTTTGCCTAACTGTCTTATTTCAGCAACCAATGGCAGCCATGAATGATCCGAACCTGTCAGATGATGAAAACCGGATGCCGTCCGAATGCTCCACAGAACCAAGCATCAACGCAGCTAACCGGGATGACATCTTGATGCCTAGAGCTCACCTTCGAAAAATCAAACCGAACAACCACCATCTAGACTTTGGTATCACTCTCGAACACCAAGTCATCCTTGACATTCTTCAACAACATCCGCTTCGTTATGCCTTTGCACTAGACCACCGGGTACCCCTTTTCTACCTCCAGCAATTCTGGTACACACTGACATACCATCCGGACGAAGGTGACCATCAATTCACTGCTCAAATCGATGACTTCGTCACCCGCTTAACTCCATCCAGGATTCGCCGCATTCTCCGCCTGCCGCTCGCCACAGCCGAACACCCATACGACGCCTTTGCAACCGACCAACAGCTGGTTGCCGACATCCTAGCCCTTGGGTATGAATCCCCTTAACCATTCACAAGCCCCGACCAGTTCAAAAGGATGTACCTGCCTCAGATTTGGTTCACGCTATTCACCATCGTCAATCGATGTCTGACTAGCAAACACACTGGCATGGACAAGGCCAGCACTGCGGTTCTTCGAATTTTTCACGGCATCGCTTTCAACCGTCATTATGACTACGCGATGCTAATCTGGACGGATTTTGTGGAACTAGTGGAAGACAAATCCAACAATCGTGATTGTGCCTTCGTACCTTTTCAGCGGTTTCTTCAACTTTTCATCCATGCCATGATGACTTCCCGACCTGCCATCCCTAGACGAGCCGGATCACCCTTAGGCTCGACCAGTGCCCTTAAATTTCTACGCCTAAATCATCGGGTCTTCAACTATACCATGCCTATCCCTGAAGCGCTCCTCGCTAATGCTAATCAGAATGCACCTAGTGTGATAGCCTATAGGGAGCGACATGGCTTAATGGCCCAACCACCTCCGGTTGCGCCTGCCCAAGAGCCGATCCATGAGGAAAATATTGAGGGAGGTGAGGGTCCTAGAATAGAAGAGCAGGGTCAGGATCAGGGGGATCCTGACCAGGGTGATGAGCGTAATGCGAGGGGACATGACGAGGGAGGTGCATCTGATCAGCCCCCCCCCCAACCCAACTACTTCCAACAACCCCCGCACCCGACCCATTATCCCAACTCCCCGATTCAAAACACTGGTCAGCCGACAACGTGTCCGCCCCCGCTCTTCATCATCGGATGACGATGATTCTGACAACCAACCGCTCCTTCGTCGCCAACGAACTGCAGAAATAGAAGTGCAAGTCGTAAGTCGCATCGGCCCACAACCCTCTATCACCGATTCCAGTTCTGGGAATGAAGAGTCTTCAACTGAACCGAACCCTGAACCAATCATCCATACACCCACCTCTGAACCAATCATACCTTCTGATGAGGAACCTCAATTCGACTTTGACTTTGAAGCCAATAAATCCTCCCCATCTATGTCTGACATATTCCCTGAAACCTCAATTGGAGAAATAAGGAGAGAGGAGGGAGTACAAGTTGAAAAAGAAATAGTGAGCATGAGCGAAGGGGAGACAAAAACGACAGAGAGTGAGAGTCCAATATCCCCCAACCAGGTAACCGAGTCAACTAGCCCTACTCATTCGTTGGGTATGACTAGTGGACAAGTCGCTGTGGACCTAGCAGCGCAATTGCACGCCCCCCCTAGCCACTCTGAAGGCTCCCAATAGCCAACAGTTTCAAAGATACTTGTGAGTCTAGCACCTTATCTAGCTCCCTCCACTCGGGAGGCATAACTATTGAAACAAGAGGCAGTAGCTCACCTGCTTCAACTTCGTTTGTATGCACATCGAGACTAGAGCCCGCTAGGGGACACGAGTGTACACACACTGCGAGCCTTCGTGGCCCAGTCGGAACTCCCATAGTGATGTCCATTCCGGACATTCCACGAGGATTGGGAGGAAATCCTACCAGTGCTACATCTTTGCCAATGCTGAACGTAGGTCATACAGTTGAATCAACTATTATGTCAACGGGCAATCTAAGTGATCCCGGTGTTACCCTTTCAGCAACCCCATCTCCGTCGTTCTCTATTTCCCCGGAAGGCGAATCAATCATTGCTGCTCACTTACAAAGGGCAAGAGACACCCTTGCTGAACATGTTGCCCTAATGACAGCCGAAAGAGAAGCCTTCATGCGCCAAATTCGTGAAGCTGCGCATCTTAAATAACCGACTCCTCTACAGGCCGACCCTTCTCATGCAAGCTCCAGCCGTCCAAGCACCGGCCACTCTCCACCGCCACCATCACCCCCCGAAGATCAACCCCATTCCCCACATCGATATGAGTACAACACCGATGAAATCATGTCGATGTTGTATGCTAATCTGCTAGCCGAATCCAATGCAACCGGCCAACCGGAGGATTCGCTTGAGGGTCTTCTTCGCCTCAATCTTCAGATCCCCACTGTCACTCGTCATGAGTTCGATGTCTTCCGCGCCCATATTGACCAAGAGCTCGCCGACTTGAAGAATGCCCAACAGCGCCAAACGGATGACATCTTGGGTGCTATTACTGCTCCTCGCACTGAAATCCAAGAGTCTTGTCGTCCGGCCGTTCGTACATCTACATCCAGACCTCACCAGGACGACCCGGGCTCCGCTCCAACTCGTCTTGAGGGGGAGACATGCCAAACGGAAAGATCACGATCAAGAGCAGCTGCTGCTTCAGCTTCAAGACCACCCGCTCAATCTACCCAACAAAGGCAACGCACTACAACGACTCAAGAGGACGATGCACCAACGGTTGAAAAGTCTGCGGATATAGAATTCGAGAGTACAGCCGAACCTGCCGAACCCGAACCCGAAAAAAATGAAGAACGAGTTGATGTTCAACGTCTGCGAAACTCACTTCGAAACTGGTTCCGAGATCCGTACGAACCAGTACTCCAAGAGCAAGACTATGTGAACTTGAGGCATACAGCAAGGAACTATGCTTTAAGGGAACAAAACGAACCAAGACTCCTACCTCACCAGATTCAGTGGCAAAGAATGTTGACGGAAAGTAAATCCAAATGGGTGAATCAGCAGATCCGTGTGCCATATCTTGAGGAAACTATGGAGAAGATCTTCCGCAAGGAAGCAAAACCTGACGATTTGGCACACATTCATCTCGTGATGGAAATGGACCCTGCTCAGGTTAGAGAGTATCTCCATATCCTAAGGATAGAGCTTTACCTCAAGCTGAAATGGTTTCAAGGCACAGGGTTGTCGGGATTCTGAAAATTGACACTGCAAGGATCTTTCAAGTCGAGTACCCGGTTTTCACTGTCCAAAGAGAAGATGGTAAAAGGTATTCCTTCTTTGAAGCTGATTTTGCAAATCTCGATATAATGGACTTGGAGATCATCTACAACGATTTGAGAGACAAGCGCAACCGAAACGTACACGAGCAAAGGGCATTAAGGGCAATGGTAAGGCATGTTCAGAAAGAGCTTCGGTACAGCTATCTTCATGATCTTCAACGAGGGATCGAAAGCGAGCAAAAGAAGATACATATTACTAAGCCTGATCAATCATTACCTGTACCTGACAGTACTCTAGTCGCCACCGTCATCACTCGTCCTGTTCATGGTGTAGTTTGGATGCATGCTTCTAGAGAAAAAACGGTTTCTCAGGTTTCACGAAGTGGCTGCATATTCTGACGGTACGTTATGGGGAATCCGAAACAGACTTGCGTCAGAACTTGAAACGGATAGAAAGAGCGCAACAAGGATGAGCAACGACAAAAGAAACTCTCTCATAGAAGCTATCAAGATAATCGATGACAGAATTATCTATCGACAAACCCTACGAAGATTTGAAGGCATGTTCGAGCTAAGAAGATGAAGACTCATTTTGCCACAAAGGGGAGATTGTTAGGTCTATTATTATTTAATTGTGACAAAATAAGGAAAAGATATGCTTAATTGTAAAAGGAAGTTTATAATTCCTTAAACTCTTGTTTCCTTAAGTAGATTAGATCTAGCAATATAAATAGAACGTTAGGGTTTACTTTGAGAGTTAGTCGATTCATAATTCAAAGAGAGAGTGCTGAATCTGATTGTAATCGACATATATACATTCAAGAGATATATGACTACGTAAGTTCTTTAAATCATTGTGTCATATTACTTTGCTATTAACTGTTTATTGTCATTGTGCTTATTATAATGGGATCAACAACGATTCTTCCCCTTTTGCTTCTTCTTGGTTCTACATCTTCTTGTATCTTGGAGGTTTCACCACTCTTTTATTGATCACTCTTGTTTGTTTCATTTTTAGTGTGAGTGTCATCAACCAATCTTTTCCTTGGATTAGAGGTGTTACCCTCCTTTTCCTTATAAGGGAATATCGTCTCAAAGAATTCCGCTTCCGTAAATTCTATAATGGTATTGTCGCTTATGCCATCTACATTCGATTTGTATACTAAGAACCTATATGCAGCACTATTATATGAAGGACCAATATATATACAATCTACCGTTTTAGGTCCAAGTTTAGTCCTCTTTGGTAAAGGGACTTGAACCTTAGCAAGGCAACCCCACACTTTCAATCTTTTATAAGAAGGTAGTCTTCCTTTCCATAGTTCATATGGATATTTATCACTTTTCTTGTGGGGGATCCGATTTAGGATCATGTTTGCAGTAAGACACGCCTCACCCCATAAATGGAATGGAGCTCCGGACGTGATCAACATTGAATTCATCATATTTTTCAATGTTCTATTCTTTCACTCGGACACTCCATTTTGTTGTGGATTGTAAGGAGCGGTTGTTTGATGTATAATTCCATGTGTAGCACGAAATTCTGTAAACTCGTGGGATTCGTATTCTCCTACCGGATCGGACCTTAGAATTTTGATTTTCTTGTCAAGTTGATTCTCAACTTCAGCAATATTTACTGCAATCATCAATGAAAGAAAAATAGTAATTCTTTCCTCTTCTAGTAGGAGTTGCCTTGAAATAACATAAGTCACTATGGATTTGCCCGAGAATTACATTTGATTTGGCTATTGATCTATGTGGATGATTTATGTCTTTGGTTTCTACACAAACCTCATACTTAAGACATTTTATCAATAGAGCATTTAGGAATCATGTCAAGTTTGATCATTTTTTGTATTAATCTAAAGTTGACATGCCCTAATCTAGAATGCCAAAGGTAAGAAGGATCAACGATATACACTGAAGTAGCAGTGATAGGGCCTGCCTTATTGTTATTAACATTGGCGGCAACAATATTTACGGACTTTGAAGAGCCCCTCATTGAGGTATCCCTTCCAAACATATGCACCACCCTTGGTGATAATTATCTTGTCCAATTCTATTACAACTTTGTACCCTTTCTTGATAAGAATAGGGCCAGCAATTAACTTTTTACACATTGATAGTACAAATAATACATCGGACAACAGGAGTTCCTTTCCGGAAGTACACCTTAGAGTGTACTTGCCCTTTGCTTCCACACTTGATGCATTCGCATTTCCCATAAACATCGGTTCTCCATCATCCACCTCTTGAAAAGTATCACACAAGCTTCTTGAATTGCAAACATGTCGGGTTGCCCCGTGTCGTACCACCAATCCACTTTGTTGGTCACCATGTGTGTTTCAATCACCGCAGGGAATTGGTTAGGAGAATGGGCGAGGTTGGCGTGGTTAGATGGACCAGCCTCTCCACCGCCATTTCCCCCGGCATCGACATGATCTCTTTTGTATCGACGATCCTTTGCTCGATGTCCCGGCTTGCCACAAACCCAACAGCACAACGTCTTCTTGAAAGGCTTTTTGTCTGGGGCTAAGGGACCTTTTCCAGAATTGTCCCACATAAGATCCAAGAGGAAAAATTATGCACTTAATAAACACCAACAAGGGAGATTTAAATGAATCATTTAAGAGCTTGACTTGGTGCATGGTGGTCCCTTGGGCCTCTCCTTGACAATATACATATTAAATGTCAAAGATAGGGGCTTGGCGCTTGGGGATCTTGGGGACTCTTGCATTGAATGACATGGTCGGTGGAGTGGAACACAGTAGGTGGCGCGACTGCTCACGCGGCCTAGCTGCGGCTCTACCCGCGTCACACACTGGTTTGTGAAACAAAAGGTGACGGGACCTTTCACGCGGGCTACTCGCGTGAATACCCGCTTCACTCACTGCTTCACTTCACCGACCATCTCTTTCAATGCAAGATCCCCAAGGCCCAAGGCCCTGTCTTTGACATTTAATATGTATATTTATGTCAAGAAGAGGCCTAAGGAACCACCACACACGAAGTCAAGCTCTTAAATGATTCATTTAAAGCTCCATTTTGTGTGTTTATTAAGTGCATAATTTTTCCTCTTGGCTCCTATGTGGAACACTTCTTCTCTATTTTGAACTAAGTTCCAACACAGGTTCGTCTCCATTTGCATCAAAGAAACAATTATCATGGATTGGAGTTCCAAGAACAACAAATGGAAGCAAATAACCCAGATCCAGATCCGGTGTCTCAAACACTGCCACCACTACCACCTTCCGACACCGATAGTGCGGCGGTGGTCCGGTATCGGGAATGTCTAAAGAACCATGCTGCCAGCATGGGCAACCATGTCGTAGATGGATGTGGAGAATTCATGGCTAATTGAGAAGAAGGCACCCTAGAAGGTTTAAAATGCATAGCTTCTGAATGCCACCAGAGTTTCCACCGGAGAGAGGTGGAAGGTGAGTTACAATCCACGATAAGAATACCCATTATCCATAATCCACACCTCGAGCCGTCGCGATACCGGCATCATCGCCTCCTCAGCAACACCATCACAAGTACCACCACCAGATGCCACCATTCATGGTGGCATATGGTGGTGGTGGCAACAGTGTTGCACCGACGGAATCGTCAAGCGAAGAGCTTGACGCTTTCCGTACACACGGGGGAGGACACATGATGGAGCAACCATCCAAGAAAAGATTCCGTACAAAATTCACAGAAGAACAGAAGGGAAAGATGCAAGATTTTGCAGAAAGAATAGGGTGGAAGATTCAGAAGCAAGATGAGCAAGAAATACGACAGTTTTGCAATGAAGTTGGATTGAAAAGACAAGTGTTCAAAGTATGGATGCACAACAACAAACAAGCTATGAAGAAGAAACAAGTGTAAGATTGAATTTGAGTAGTTTTCTTCATTTTCTTGACCCCATGTGTATAGGGTTTAAAATGCAGATAGTAAAACTACAGACATATAATAATAACTCCTAAGATATTATTAACTAAGCTAAAAAATACATGAGCTTGTTGTGCTACATTCACTCTAAAGTCAAGGTTCTTATGGGATATTTGATATTTCAATTTCTTTGATCAATCTTTTTGCATAAAGAAGGTCCAAGAATATAAATAAAAACAAATTGATGTGGGAACGCTAAAAGAAGTTACAAATTTAATAAGTGAGACCGATCAAGTTCTTCATTTTGTGCTTAACTTGTTGTCAGAAGCTTAATTTCTCCCCTAAATTTACAGTAGTAATTAACTTGTTTCTTCTTGTACTATGTCTTCATATAGCTTTCACTATGTACCCTTTCAATACTAGAACCAGCTAATACTTTCTTTCGCATTAGAGAGTTGTACCTTACACGACAATGCATGTACTCTAGAATCTTAAACCTCATATATATAGACACAATATATCGTATATGTAGGTCTTGAAAGAATTTAACAATTTAGATAATTTATGAGCTTTGACTTTCTCTGTGAGGTAGTTCCGAAGACAATTATGCTACAGAATTTATTAAATTTTAATAGAAGATACATAGGACTTAGCTTTTGGAGAAGAGAAGATGAGAAAGTTGCCTCAGCAAGACTGCATTAGATCTATTGGCTGCATGGTAACATCAGAAGTGGCCTTCTATATATCTGCAATCCAAATCCCATAAAAATAATAATAACAACAACGATATTAAAAAACAGAAAAAGAATCCAAACATCTAGATATAATTAAATACTAATAAAGATGAAACCCTAAACCATTTTTTGTGTTAATTATTTATTAGGGCAGGAGGATAACTGTTACTAACAAAATCGAACCCCACAGGCATACAAACTCGGATGGATTTTAATTCTATACATCATATCTCTGGAAGATGGTATTTGGTAGTTTGATCCAGAGTTGTCTAGGTCAAGCTGAACCGCAACCTAGCGATTAGGCTTGTTAGTTGATTAGACAAGGAAAAACTTAAAGATCAAACACAAACCACATACGGAAAGGAAAAGATAACTCTAAGAAACAAAAGTTTCAAGTCACCAAATAAGCTAGTGGACAGATAACCGACAATATATATATAAGAAAGAACTTTTAATAGCAATGAAAGCATAAACACAAGTACATAACCTTGGTTCGTGAGTCTCGAACAGCTTATATATGATCATCTCGTTTCTTCAACTTTCACCAATGTATCTTCCAACAAGCGTTTTAGTTTTGATAAGTTGGGGATAAAGTCGGTCGAGGGTTACTTCTAATAATCTTACCGATTTACAAAGATATAATGGACCAACTAAATCAAGCCAAATTTCCTAATCTAACAAGACTATCTGGGAAGAAGCAATTAAAGTAAGTCCTACAGAAAAGAAGCGGTTCATTGTGGAAACCAAATCATACCTTATAAAAGCGAGGAATACAAACTAAACCACCAACTCCATTAATTAGGGGCATAAGAATACAAACGCAGCCTACAATAATCTTATTACACTTCCGACAGGGAAGACCATCATGTATAACTTAGATTTGTATAGCAAATAAACTACGATAATCTAACACATATCCTACTTACAAGGAGAGAAATAAAGAGGAAAAAGAACCTCATGGGGCAACCACACCGTCATAGCAAGGAAGGGACTTTTGGTTGATTTCTCATAGCTTCTATGTTCTTAGTATTTCTCCTACATTTCCAGAAGTATCAGATGCTGCTTCCTTGGCAACAACATAAGCCTCTTCGGCCTTAGCCTTAGCTGCATCATAAACATCTGATGCTTTTTCCTCGGCAATCACATAAATTTCCTGGGCCTGCTCATTCATCGAGTCTTTTGCAGCCCCATAAGAGTCATCGGCCTTGGCTTTTGCTGCACCATAGGCATCAATTGCTTGATCTTTAGCCTCACCAGCCTTCTCTGAAGCCATATCTTTAGCCTCGCCAGCCAGATCTGAAGCCTTATCTTTAGCCTCACCTGCCTTCTCAGAAGCCAGATCTTTAGCCTCGTCGACCTTCTCTGAAGCCTTATCTTTAGCCTCACCAGCCATCTCAGCAGCCTTATCTTTAGCCTCACCAGCCTTCTCAGAAGCCTTATCTTTGGCGGAGTTGTATGCATCTTGTGCTTTATCCTTACCCTCCAACGCCATTCCTTCCGCTGTCTCTTTAATATTGTCTGTGGGCATTCGAATGACTTGATCGGCTTTATCAGAGGCATATTCATAGGAATCGGATGCCTTGTCATTTACCGTGTCTTTGGCTTTATTGGCCATGTCTGAGCCTATGTTAATGGCTCGACCAGCCCCATCAGATACCGAATCATAAGCATCGTTTCCTTTGTCTTCCGCTGTCTGTCCAACACCACCAGCCAAATTTTGAACCGTCTTTAGGGCTTCACGTGCTAGTTCAGAGATGTAGGCATATGCTTTCATGCCGGCATCTTCTTCAGCATCGTCAGCCTTGTTCTTCACCGCCTCCTTTGCATCACCAGCCATGTCCATGGCTTGACCAGCCTTTTCAGAAACATACTTTGAAGATTCTGCAAGAAAATGGGCTTTATTATACAACGAGCATACTACTTCAATTCAATGAAGCAGAAGATATATATATATATATATATATGCATGTGTGTGCGTGTGTGCACGTACGTGTATGTATATATAAATATTACCACAAATTCATTACAGATGTGCTTCTTGATAGCAGCATCACTGCGATTAAACTATGAGCATACCAGCTCCGCAAAAAAAAAGATACATGCACATGACATGTATATGCAGATATATACAAAAAACGTGTATGCATAGTAGCAAATATAACTACCAGAAGCAGCAGAATTCATTGTGGATGTGCTGCTTGATGCAGCTTCACTAGCTTTATCCACTGCACTTTGAGCAGCCTCTTTCATGTCATCCTGGTCCAAACCGAGACCCCTAAAACATTTCCGAACATTAGTTGGCTATGCAACTACTGGAATTTGATGTAGAAAAACCAGAAGATGGCCAAAGTAGTGATACTGAAAAAATGGAGACCAAAAGGGGGAGTTTAATTTCTCTGTGGAGTCCATCGTCAAATGTTTCTCAGGGTCCCTTTTTCTTATTCTCCCTTCACATGTGCTTGAATGATGAAAGACATTATTTTCTTGAGTCACTAATGGAAGTCGGAATTTGGTAGGTTTTTTTAAGCTCCTTATAAAAATGATATAAGATCCCAGTATTCAAACAACTACTCATTTTAGTTATCAAAGGACTTAAGAAATAAAAAGCTACTTGCTACCATGAGGATACAAATTTGTTTGACATCTAAAGGGAAAAAGAGGACACCTAATGCAACATCGAGGAGCGAATAGGGACTATAGTTCCATCAATTACACACATAGTTCCCTCCAATTAAGGATAAAGCTTGGCCAGCATAAGCTAGTGGAAGCAATAATACACAGAATTATCAATCACATCTATTCTCTAATACCTCTTCCCCGTTTCGGGTTCCAAGCCTCTAAATTATTATAAAGTTCAATAAAGACCAAGACAGACTGATATTTAGTTTTAACATGCTTAAGACAACATAAAAATAAAGCGGAACAATCTTAAATATAATTA
The DNA here is from genome assembly GCA_036898165.1 of Silybum marianum. Taxonomy (NCBI): domain Eukaryota; kingdom Viridiplantae; phylum Streptophyta; class Magnoliopsida; order Asterales; family Asteraceae; genus Silybum; species Silybum marianum. The sequence goes on from CM072528.1 coordinate 17,264,367, forward strand.
ATCGAAGAAAATCTATAAAGAACCCTACAGGTAGTATTTGATATAATTTGGATTTGAACAACCTTGGAAAACAACAGTTTGAAGCATGTTCCCAAATGATACCAAGACGAATTGAAAAAGGAAAAAGAAAGCTAGGCTAATTCATTTCTCATCTAATCACCGGCTTCTATTTGTTGATAAATTTATTCCGTGAAAATATTTGGAACCCCATTAGATTATTCTTCAAAAAGAGTCATTGAGAAGAGAAATGAGGTCTCAACATGTCTAGCTGATGTGGGACTCATACACGTCCCCTCATTTGGAGGCCAAACAAGCATAGATTGTCCCAGAGTGTCAGAGAGGGGGCTAGATGGGTACAGTTAGAGTCCCACATGTAGCCGATGTGGGACTCTTAACACCCTCACCCCCCCCCCCCTCTAATGAAGATTAAACGAGCACAAATTGTCCAAAAGTGTCAACGGGGGGTTAGACGGGTACAAATTCCCCATATTGGTAAACCTTGGCTATGATACCATATGAAAAACTGCGGAACCTCATTAGATTACCATCCAAAAGAGTTGTAGAGAAATTAGGTTCCAACATGTATTGATGAAAAATGATGAAGTCAACTCGATATGGGACTCTTAACATATACGTAAAAAAAACTTTGCTAAAATAGGCTAGTTAGCATAAGCGCATTTCCCATTGTGTACTAATCCTTGGCTGCATGTGATCCATCTTCATAAATAACTTCAATGTTACTAAAATTAATTCAAGAGTATCTCCTACAAAAATGCCATTAAGCTCAAATATGTGCACTTACACCTTAGGATACCCAATAATTTATCCTCACCACGTACCGTTCACAGTACTTTATTGGAAATAATCATCTAATTAAGGATGAAGCAAATGCCATAATTTTGATACTACACTATTATGGTATTCCATTGATAAATTATCATGAAAAAATATATAAAATTTGAGAAAGTTTAAATGATAAACCATAATTGAGATTTTATCACAACTCCACATATTAGTGGACCAATCGGCCGGAAAGAAGGCCACAATTTTGATTCCCTATGCCTAGCTTTTTTTACGGGGCGATAGCCAAAAAATTACCTGATCTACGTGACTATGCTTAGGCTATTACCGGCATATCATAGTTTTATATCGTGAAAGTAATTATGCTGCAAAAGATTAACGCTTATTTCAATTTAGCGAATTTAACTAACCCAACAACTGGCCGCTTGAAGAGTCACCAAGTAAGTTTGTGCAATGGAGGACGCTTGAACCTAGGCAATTAAGGCCCTAAAAAGGGTATTTTCAAAACATTGATTAAAACAACAAAGAAGGACTAATTAAAAAAGTCTAAGGAACTTGGAAGATCTTCTATTCTTTTAAAGTTTACACCTTAAGTACGGGGAAGTAATCTATCACCATTCCTAATTCTAATCTAAATCGTTGTTTAGTGGTTCGTCATAAATATTATAGCCAATTGCATACACAAACATGGAACCTATAATCACTTTTTTTTCAATCTAATCTAGCGAGTACCATATCAATCATAATCTCCAACCGTTGATCTGGAAACGACATTGAGAAATATAAGCGTTCATTTAAAGCAAATTACTTAACCTGACATAGCATGATGATTGAATAACTAATGTGATGATCTACGGAAACGATACATAATTAGTTACTTACCCCGCGACTTTGGTCATGGCACCTTCGGCGTTGATCTTCATATTCCCTGCTGCATCACTCGCCATTGCTTTTACGTCTCCGATGCCACTCTCCACCCCGCCATGACTCCAGCACACCGTCGCAGTTGTCGTTAGCCATAACACCATCAGAACCACCGACTTCCCCATTTTCACGTCAAACGGAAGGATATTCGCTCAATATCAAACAGCAACAGAAAGAAATTTTCCAATAGAATAATTAGAAAGTAGAGAAATCGGAAGTATTATGGGAAAGATTGTTGAAATTTTTTGGGGGAAGGAGCAAAAATGGAGGACGTTGCGGTAAAGGCGGTATGGGACGGTATACCGACTATATTTGGCAACGTGGCACCTTTCACTGGTTTTCATATTTTCAGTTGTGTTATCATCCCGCCAGGTATCTCTCTCTCTCTCTTTCTCTCTCACACACTCATAGTTTCTCTCACACACACTTTGTTTAGCATACTACACCTTTGAGACCATTGCAAAAAAATGTGAAAAAAAAATCGATTTGGTCCTTGTCAATTGTGATATGCTGTTATTTATTTTTTAAGATAATTTAAATATTCAATCCGTTATACGAGCCGATTAATCTTAGGTGATCATCCGTTTTGTAAGTAGTCCAGAGTCATCGTATATGAACCTTTGCAGTTACGAGGGAATTTTTTTTTCTTTTTGGATTCGAAAATGTGACCTCCGGTCATTTTTGATCTTTGAAGCCCAAAGTTAAACCAATCAGGCACCATCGATGCCTTTGTAGTTGATATGTGAGTTTTATGAACTTGGTTATTAAATTTTATTTATTAGATTTTTTTTATGATGATTTGTGTTCTTTTATAGATTTGGTCTTTTTCTTCGATCATGGGAATTGGGTCCCTCTTGTTATCGAAAGGTGTTGTTTTGGGTATTGTGTTTTATCCTTATTTTTCGATGAGGTGTTGGTTATGGAGTATTTTTTTACTATTTAAGGTTTGGGTATTGAACCTTGTTTATGTTTTGGGCATTTAATCTTATTCACTTTCGGGTGAGTATTGCATTTTGGTTTCATGAGTAAAGGGACATTTTGATAAATGGGTTTTCATCGTGATGAGTTTTGAAAAAGGATGTTGTTTTTGTAAGAAATACATTTCATTTTCAAAATTACGATTTAAATAACATCTTTGTAGTTTTATCATTTTAATATTTAAGATGAAAAATTGTTTGAACTCACTAGGCGTTAAACCTAACCCCTTTTATTTGTCGGCATGTATATCAAGTCCTTATTGGACAATGACACTAGCGACAATATGAGGAGTTGAGAGATAGTTAGAGGCACGAGATAAAATTTAGCAAATTGTGGACGTCTTACGCATTTGGAGTTAGCGACTTTATTGAGTTTTAGACTTTTAGTAGCACTTGACATGGATCTGCTCTTTATGTAAGGCTTAATTTATCAATTGTTAATTTTGAATCTGGTTTTGCTATTCAAGGTAATCCCAAGGTTCCAAATGGCGTAAGGCGTGGCATGGCGGCAAGGCCAAACCTCAAGCCTTACGAGTTACGGCGAGACCATGACATTTTTCAAAGCGTGGTCATGGCGGCAAATGTGTATAATACTTTATATATATATATATATATGTGTGTGTGTGTGTGTGTGTGTCTCTTTGTGTGTGTGTGTGTGTGTGTGTGTGTGTGTGTGTGTGTGTGTGTGTGTGTGTGTGTGTGTGTGTGTGTGTAATGTGTTGTACAATAACAATTAACAATTCAAATTCAAATAAAACTATACAAAAAATATAAGCTTAATAGGATGAACCATACATTGATAATTTGATATCAAATATACAATGTTTACAAAAATGATATCAAGAGATCATAACAAAAAGAAGGATCTACACACGGTTCCATACAAAAAATGTGTTAGTAGTTGTACCATCTAAAAGACTATCCTTCCATCTATATTTCATCATTTATGTCCAAAAGTCCTTGGTCATCGGAGTTGAATTCAAAATCTTCCTCGCCTTCAACTTGTGGGTCTTCGTCTGACTCAAAATCATCCTTATGAAGTTCTCTAGCCTCCAAACAACCACCTTCTTCTATTTCATCATCCTCATCATTAATGGCAACGATCCATGATTGTGCTTTACTAGCATCAAGAGAACGTAATGCATCCAAATTTTGATTCTTGACGTTTACCCACTTGTTTATGAGTTTAGCATTAAATTGAACAAATACAAGATCATTCAATCTTTGACTATCAAGTCTATTTCTTCTCTTTGTATGTATCTTTTATGCTTGGATCTTTAAAGAAGTAATATGGAATCAATAATATATTAATTTTCCAATAAATCTAAAATCCCTAATTTGGATTGGAAAATCTATCATATAAAAAATTAAAAACTAAAAAGAAAGTGTAGCACTTTTTAGTGTCGATCGCCATCTACAATTACAATACCACAAGACCACAATTGAAAATATGAACATTGGAATTTGAATATAAGCAAGACCACAATTGAAAATATGAACATTACTAATCAATATTACTCAATTCAACATTACAACATTATTAATCCAATTCCTAAGAACACAGATTCAAAGTAGACACTTTTTCAAAAAAAAAAATAAGATTCAAAGTAGACAAAGTGCAAAATCGAAATACTTGCAGAAAAATGGAAAATCGAAATATGTGTGGCCTGTGGATGAACCGATGATTGAAGAATGACTAATCGAAAGAGAAACCATTGAGGATTTGAGACTAATCGAACAGATTATCGTTCGATTTCAAAACCTCTGAGTGATTTATATGTCGTACTCGTATAAAGAGAGAATCAGAGAAATAAGGGTTTCACTTTTAAGGTTTTTACTTTAAAAAGTTACGATGTTGGTTCATTTACAAACCGGATGAATCGTACAAACTCGTACAAACCATATATAATAATAAGTTTTTCATGATTTTTTTCATCAAATACTATGATTTAAGATGTTATTACACATATGTTTGTTTCACCTTGTGAAAGTTTCACATGTATTTGTTTTCATAAGTTAAAAGTTTCACATGTATTTGTTTCATAATGTAAAAGTTTCACATGTATTTTTTTTCACATGTAATCTTTTCACAAGCTGAAACAAATATATGTGTAATAACATTTTAAACATAGCATTTGATAAAAAAAAATTGAAAAAATTATTTTTATCTATGGTTTATACGAGTTTGTACGATTAATCCAGTTTGTAAATGAACCAACTACCGTGTTATTTACTTATTTACAGTTTTACATTATCCCTATCCAAGTTTTGAAAATTACAAATTTACCCCCCAATAAGTTATAACGCCATGTAACTTATACTCACGCCAAGGATGAAAACGTGGCGGCAAGGTCACGTCTCAACGCCAAGGCGTGTTTTTTAGAACCTTGGGTAATCCTAATATTTATTTATAAAGAGGTATTTATCTTTAATTTGATGTATTAATGAAAATTTTAAATTAATCAGATTTTTTTAAATTTGAGGGTTTAAACAATCCTTCACCGTGGGGACTGGGGAGGAATGGATGCACACATCTAAAAGGCTGGGATGATTCTATAACTGAAGTAGGTTCCAGAAGGGGTCAGGATAATACTTCCCATATCCAATCTCACTCCATGTAAATATATAATATATACAGAAAAGTAAAAAAAAACAATCAACTTTCTCATTTTAAATAATTAAATTTTTTCATTTCAAATGATTTAGTACTTCAAAACTTTTTTTTAAATAAAAAAAGTCATTAAACTTTCTCATCTTGAATGATTTAGTCCCTAATTTTTTTTAATAAACAAACCATGAAACTTTTAAAAATTGTTACCTACATTCTTTTAACAAAAAAAAACAACTTGATATCGGCTATGAATGTGTTAAAGTAAAAAAATATTAAATCGATTTTACCTTCTTAGCCTTGTGTCATTCAAACCCCCTGTCGACTCATTGTCGTCTGCTTTATATCACCACCCATGATCGCCGTTGGTTCATTCCATCGATCTCGCTCTTTTTTTTGTTTTTCAATTTTCTCAACTGTTTTATATGTATATACATGCTCCACTAAATTATTGTAAAAGTGTGAAAATCGAAAGAAAAAACATATCAAAAAAGATAGATTGATGGCTTCTTCAATCTCTCAAAGCAACACAAACCCATGAAAATGAAATTAAAAGGGATAGGTGATAGAAGCATGAATCATAATCGAGAGTTTGAATTCCCAACTTCATAATCAAGATTGAATCGTGTTGTATTATACAAATACACTTTTGTTTATTTACTAAACGGGTACCCAACAATGACATTTTCCATCGAAATTTGTTGGGTATTAGACGGGACGAGGGCTGGGAGCAAGGTTTCCCGGTCATATTCTGTCATGTTATCTTCCCTATTTATAATATTTGAATAATAAGTTTTAAAACAGTAAATTAGAAAACCGTCCATGTAGTTTTATATAAAACTATGGATATCATCCCTAATTTTTGAAATCACAAGGATCGTCATTGTTGTTTTGCATCTTGTTACGGTTTTCGTCCATGACCCTAACATTCGTTAACTATTGTTGTTAAGTGTATGCTAGTCGTGTGAGGGACATGCTGATTCTTTTGCCTTTTTTTTATAAAAAAATGTGTGTATCAGTGCTACCACCTCATAGCTTATGGACTCACACACCAATATCAGTATCCTCAACCCATAATTAACAACGATGAACAGTGATGATGCATGTAGGATAACACAACGAGGGGAAGAAAATGAAACGATTAAGGAGGTCCGACGATATGAAAAAGTTGCGACAGTGATTGAAGGTTGTTGTGGTGGCCAAGACTCACCAGGTTATTGTAATTTCCAACCTCATTTAAGATATTTTTCGACGAGTCACTATTTCCATCGACACAAATGACAAGGGGATATTTGAATATTGTTAGAGTTTGAGGGGGTGGTTTGTCATATAAGGTGTGGAGGGGTTTTAGTTGTGATGGGGAAGGTAAGTTTTTTTTTTCCCTTTCTGTTTTAACAACTTGTACTTATGATTTAAAGACTTGTATATTATATATATTTTATAAAAAATAAAAAGACCAAAATACATTTCACATATCTAACACTTAAAGGCTATATTTGACAAAAATAAGTTAGCTTATTTTCAGTGTATATGTTTGACAAATCATAAGTTAGATTATTGAAACTTTACTTGGAGTAGTGTCAAGACCGGCCCTGAGATTTCGGTTGCCCATGGCGAAAAGCCAAAAAAATGCCCCTAACATGCTTATATAAAACCAAAATGAACTATATGAAAGGGGTTTGGAAGCTAGACATCTAGGCGACTCATCCCTATGCCGATTTTATTAAATAAAACAAAAATGATGAGGGGGGGGGGGGACATAAACCAAAACCCTATGTAACAAAATATAAAATACATCACCTAAACGATACCTTCTTGCGTTTTTTGAAGCGAAAGTATCAATCATTTTATCATAGTTAATATTAGCTAAGAACTTACTCTCAATACTCAAAATTGCTAACCCATTTAATTTTTCTTGACCTATGGTAGACTGTAGAGTCTAAGTGTTTAACTATTTAATCTAAAGTAGGGGCTGGTTACCAAAAGCTTACCAAGTCATATTACCTTACCGGAGGAATATGACATGGACAAAAAATCTAACATGGTAAGAGTGAAGACAAGGAAAACAATGACCAAGAGTCTTACCCGGTTAAGTGATGGAAACGACTCTTACCACGGTAAGCGCTTAGCGAATATAATTGCCGCACATGATGTCGTTTTGGTGGACTAAAATCTTACCCGGTAAGTAAGTGATAGTGTTGAATTTTTCCCGAAAGCACTTATCCGGGTAAGATTTGGTAAACGGCCCCTAAACTAAGTGTCTAACAATAATCTTATAATCATTAATCATAAATAAACCTAAGTTAAACAAAAAGCCCTAAACTAAACTAAACAAGTAAACGCACAGTAAACACAAAAGTATAAAACAAAAAATTTGTTAAACCTAAACTAAACAATCAAACAAAGTAAGTTAAATAACAAATTACCAATCGAATTTTAGAACTTACATAACTAAACAGTGAATCAACTTAAGATGAGTTCAAAATTCAAGAAGAAATAATGCAGTATGAGCGAGAGTCCAGAGAGATGAGCCGTGAGCGATTGAGTGAGTAATGAGTTCCACAATCGACTTCATCAATCGTCGCTTCAGAAAGCAGAATCGATAATCCGATCAATATTCAAGGATTCAAGGGCGAGAGACAGAGAGAGAGTCGGAAATCAGAATCGATGGTTAATGGTTTTGATTTTTGAAGCGTTGCCGATAGACTGTGATTTGAGCGTGCCTTTGACTTCAGCCCTTTCCCCTTGCACTATAATTATTACTGGTAATTTTTTAGGCCCAAAATTGAACCTACTCTCTACATAGTTGGGCTTAGAAATTGATGCCCTAGCATTTTTTGCTGTCCTGGGCTGCCGCCCCTTGGGCCTATGGCCAGGGCCGGCCCTGAGTAACGTTTTGGGAGCTTATTGTCATTTTCTCCAATTATAACTCTCATTAATATTATAACCGTTTATTTTTCAATATACCTTTTTTGGTGATTTTACAGTCTTATACACTAGTTTTGCCAAACATGATTTTTTTCATCAGCTAGCTTATCAGTCATCTGCTAGTTTATCAGCTAGTTTGTCAAACATATCCAAAAACTTGTGTAATATATATATATATATATATGTATTTTCCTACATCTTACGCATCTAAAGACTTGTGTATTATATATAGGGGTGGTATCTGTTACAAACCAATGAATATTTGCAAACTTTACAAACCATTATATTATGAAACATTGAGATATTTATGAACATAATACGCACTTATTCACTTATGATGGTAATTTCCAAAAGTTAAAGAAATCTAGGTTTGTATCTATAATTCAATATCCATACTATCTATAAATATACTATATAAAAAAGTTATGGTTTTCTTGAAAATTTTAGGAAGTCTTTTTTCTTAAAAATTTTGAAGGAAGGAAAAAAAGTTTTTTTTATTTGTGTTCTAAAGATTGAAGAGAAATGAAGAAAATAAAATAAATTTTCATGTTCTTGAACTTGAGAAAAAAAAAAAAAAGATGTCATATTTACAAATATATATTTATTTATTTTATGGGATAATATAATTGATGGGTAGATATGTAATTTTATAATTAGTTATAAATTCTTTGTTTTGCTTTCATCGTTTTTCCTTTTACATTTGAGAGAAAAATAAACATTCCATTCCCTTCTCTCCTTAAAAAATAACTCAAGAACACATTTTATCTTCCCCTATTTTTCTTCCCTTCATTTCATTTGTAAAAAAAACTCGATAAAATAACGCTAATTTTATTGGCTTGATAATGCATTATATACATGTCATTTTTCTTCCATTTTTATGTAAATATAAGTAGTGTTGAATTTTTTTTATCAATAGGATTTATTACAATAAATTTTCATTTTTGGTGTACAATAAAAGTTTTCGTTGCATAGCAATTACAAACAAACTTTCTAACTTAAGGTCTATCCTATTTTTGCAACATTCATCTACCACCTTTTTGCGTGCTAATTTCAATATTATTGACGTCTACTGCCTTACCAACAATCAAACATTTTTTATACATTTTTTTGGAATATGTAAAGATTAGTATATTTTTGAACTAGTTATGCCTTTTGAAAAATGGATATATCAAGTCTTATAAAATGGTTATGGTTGATGACTATCATTTTTAGGTAGGTTAGTAAGTTGTGAAACACAATGTTCCTTCGATAAACAAGACTCGAGAACACAAGTAGTTCAAGATGCATGTTCATCTCCATTTGTAGTCGCTTAACATGACTACAGTATTGTTGTAGTCAGCAGATGAAGAAACATCTCCATTTATAGGTACCACCTATCTCCAGCTTCAACTTCATACCTAAGCCAGAGGTTGAGGATTCCAAAGGCGGTTTTGATCCTGAAGCTCTAGAAAGGGGGGCTAAAGCACTTAGAGAAATCAATAGTTCTCCATATTCTAAACAGGTGATTGTACTTGAAATGTTTTGTTATTATTAATAAATCACTATTTAGGTCTGGGTGCAAGTACTACTGTTTATCTACTAACTGGCTTAAAGCATGAACCTTGTCTTTTCATTCTAATTGAGTTTTGCGAGTATGAAGTTGAAGCACTAAATTGTTGCTTTAAATTGAAGCAAACGGTTGTTTTTTTGGTGGGTTACATGAAAAAAGGCAGAGTCTATTTGTAAATGCTTGTGTGTGCATAAATGCTTATAAGTAGACAGACAAATGCTGAATGGTGATATCATATAACAACTTGCATATGCTTCCATGGAAACTTTTTGTCCAGCCAAATGCATGGGTTTCTCAGAGTCAGAGGTACTATTGTTCATTTTTGCTAGGTTTTTGAAGTGATGAGAAAGCAAGAGCAGGACCGTCTTACTGAATTGGCAGCGGAGAAGGCTCATCAGAAAGCTATTCAGGCTCAACTTGATATATATTGTGAGTGATATTTTACATGAAAATCTTTGTATTTTTATTATGGATTTGGAATTACACATTAATTGTGTGTTAAGTGAAGTATCTATTTGGCTGATGTGAATGGTGGTGGAGCAGTTTATTTATGTCTTCTGCTTATGAGTTGTCTTACTTTCCAAATTGAATGATGGCGATGGCTATCAAATGTAGATCATATAGCTGTTTACATTTATAAAGATGGCAGGTTATGTAACTACGTATTAAAATTTGAGATTTCTGAATAACCTTTACATGACTACCTCAATTTGATGCCACACCTATGTGGATGTCACTTGTATCGTGTTTGATATATTTCCACATTATGGTCTATGGTTTCTAATGATTTTGTTGCGATATGAAGATGAATCATTATAGGAAAAGGATGCAGGTTTGAGGATCTTTCTCTCCCCACTCTATAAAGTTTCTCCACTTAGGAATTGGAATTGGAATTGAGATTGGCTGGTTAAAAGTGATTGCAGACCACCTTGGCATCAGAGTGGAAGGAAATCGTACCAGTTGAATTACAATCTTATAGCTAGTTTTACTTTGAAAACATTTTCACAACGTGATTTGTTTACACAACATGTAATTCTTTCACAAGTTGAAAAATATAGAGCTAGTTCAGTTAGTTATTTGTAGCATCCAACAATATTTGCAAATACTATATATTATTGAATGATAGATTGACTTTTTCATCATCAAATACAATTTGTAGACAGATAATGAATCCCAAAGACAACACAATGCTGAATTAGCGAGGATGCAAGAGCAATCTTCTATACGGAAAGAACAAGCAAGACGAGCAACTGAAGAGCAGGTTCAAGCTCAACAAAGGCAGACGGAAAAAAAGAGAGCTGAGATAGAACGTAAAACCATTAGAGTTAAGGCCATGGCCGAAGCGGAAGGCCGTGCTCATGAAGCAAAACTAACTGAGGATCACAATAGGAGGATGCTTGTAGAACGAATAAATGGTGAGAAGGAAAAGTGGCTTGCTGCAATCAACACAACTTTTGGAAATATCAATCAGGTTTATTATCAATCCATAAAATTAATATATAAAACTCTTTCACCATGAACGATTTACGAATGGAGATGTTTAAACAAATCTTTTAATGATATAAGATAATAGTCAAGTTAATATGAAAAAAATAATCAAATAAGAGCAAATGAAATCAGTTGAATTTGCATGTAATTTTACTGTTTTCGTGTTCTTTTATTTTATTTGGTTACTGTTTTGGTTTGAATCTTGTCATCTATATGGTAAAATAAAATTATTTATCAGTAAACAAATAAATAACTTTATATGTAGTATGTACATATTCAAGAAAACAAGTTATAAATTATAAAAAATGTGACATGACATGACATAACTAGATCGAATCATCAATTCATTACTAATAATTTAGATGGCGAAATTGAGTCTTTATTTTATTGATTCATTGAAAAAGGTTACAATTCCAAAAAGGGAAAAAAAACCAAAACTAACTGTTCCCTATACAATGGAACTAATATGAAACAATTACAAACAAACATAAAAGTCAAACAAATAAAATGCATAAAAAAAGTGCAATTAGATATAATCAAACTCGGTAAATCTTAGATTTTCAGAGCAGGATCTAATTAACTGATACTTGCATCTGCATGTAATAGAACTTTATGGGAATGCATTATTTCAAATCTTGTATACATTTGTGTTTCATAGAGAAATAACTCCTAAAACTTCCATAAAACTTTATATGACTCCTCCATAACCAACCATCTGAATAGAATGCTGCAAACAAAATAAATCATCAAGAAAGTTAAGAGCTCTCAAAGTGTTCATTTCACATAATTAATAAACAGAAACTAAACCAAACCAAAGGAATTAAGTATATACCACGTGAGGTGGGGTCTACAGATGTATGCATGCAGATCTGACATCTATCTCAAAGAAAAAAGTTTACCCGGATGCAGACTAACGTCTATAATTGGGGGAAGGAATGTAGCCCGACTCAATGTGCCTAAGGTCTTCAAGAAGCAAATCATAGTGTCTTTTGACTTCTTCCGCCGACTTGCTGCCACCCACCGCCCTGGCAATCAGCTGCCACCGGTCAGCTGTATCACGATCATACACAGCAAGGGCGGTTTCAAATAACTTGTTCTGCTTGGCTGTCCAAGAGCAGGCGGATGAGCTGAATGAGATGGAGTTTGATGCCATTTTCAGACCTTTTGTATTTGGTTGTTGCAAAAAGACTGGAATTGGATGAGTGATGGTTTGAAAGATGGTATTAAGTGAAGCTCTTTATATACAACAGGAAAGAATACAAGTTGCAAGAGGGTGGAATTTGGAGATATATAATGATGAGTTTATTAGAAGAATCAGTATCTGTTTTTGGGACCTAAGGCAAGAAATTGGGTTAGAATGAGTTGATTTTTTGTTGTTGATTTGTGTTAAAAGTTGGGATCTACTTGTGTGTTATAAGGGACCTGATTCTTTTCCCATCTTTTTCTTGTTCCATTTTGGCATTTGGACCACATTTGTTGATGAAAAAAGAAGGATATTATCCCGATTCATATCTTGGCACGACGTATCCTAATCGGAAGCAAGTTGTTTGAGTATACATCTTAACATGGTATCAAGGCCAATTTCTAGGGTTTTGACACAGTCGACATGCAATCTGGTTTAGCATTTGTTAGAGGGGGCGTATTGATGTCCCATATCGGCTAGTGATGAATCAAATCCACTTTTAGGCTAGCTCAACTGGAAGATAAAAGCTAGGCACTAGGGTTCCTAACTATAACTATAGATTGTTGGTTTGAGTTTCCTTAAGACAACTGAGGATTTCCTGGCTGTTATCTTCATGTCCTTGTGAGATCTGTTGAGATATGCACAAGTTGGTTCAAACACCCACACTTTACAAAAACAACATTCTCTAATCTCTTTGTCAAGATAAAAAACAAAGAATCAGGGGTTTCACATATCCTAACAAGTGTCAACGCCAATGAGTTGGTGGCATGAGGACTGAAAGTTTGACTCCTCTAAGATGCTATTAATTTATTTGAGACCAAAATTTAGTCCGAAAAACGAAAATGGTCGTTCTTGTAGGACTCGTGTGTTTGCTTGTTAGCATCTTGTTGTGATATAGTTTTCCATACAAAAGTTGTTGGACCCAAAAACGATTGTGGAGGAGGTATATGCTTGTTGGAGAGTGGCAGGGTTCGTCACAAGTTAAGATCTTTCGTCTATCCGAACATATGCAGGTAATATGAAAATAAGTTTAAAGTGGATAAAGTGGACCCAAAGAATTTAGGGTTTAAGGATTCGGAAAACTTTAAAAAGAACAAATCAAATGAACTCAGTATATTTCACTCAAAAGTAGGGTCAGAAATAATAAGATATACGCAAACATGTCCTCTATCCCAATAGTAAAGTTTTTATAAAGACCCTTAACTTATAAACATGTGAATAAAAAGGTGAAACAAGCAAATATTAATAACTAATAAGTAACATTAAAAGAAAAATGAGTATAAAGTAGGCAAATTTGAAAAGCGAAAAATGTTAGAAAAAACACACATCCCTCTATCTATAGAATTTATCTACCAAATTGATGCATGTGTATTCACATAATATATATATATAAAAGAAAAATGAGTATAAAGTAGGCAAATTTGAAAAGCGAAAAATGTTAGAAAAAACACACATCCCTCTGTCTATAGAATTTATCTACCAAGTTGATGCATATGTATTCACATAATATATATATATATATATAATTTGAAAAGCGAAAAATGTTAGAAAAAACACACATCCCTCTATCTATAGAATTTATCTACCAAGTTGATGCATGTGTATTCACATAATATATATATATAAGTGTATGGATAGTACAAAAATACTAGATATGACCTCCTAAAGTTCTCTTATTGGGAATCCCTAAAGTTATTCCCGGCTAATTTTTTTATGAAAATCAAATTTGAAACCGTCCTGGGTCATTCAATAAAACCCTATGGATCCACGATAAGGAAACCTATATATCTTATAGATTTTTCTTTAATTTCGATTCTAGCATTAAGCGAAATGATTGGGATTTAATGGCGTACTAAAAAAAGGAGCAATAGGTTTCCTTTTGTTCCCAACATGATTACGAAAGCAGTGGATTGCTAATCCGTTTTACAAGTATATAAAAACTATTTAAAATAAAACCAACGTTGTTGAATGATGTTAATAGGCTTTGAGATAACCGGTTCAAAGGCTATCTTAATATGCAAAGAAAATCTCCTAAAACAAAAACCGCTATAGAAATGTTATTGGACCTAATAGTCTCAATAATAAGCAAAGAAAAAAAATCTCATTTTGAACAAACAAATCAAAATCCGATTATAAAATGCCTGAATCGACTACTGGTTCTATGGTTGTTGCCTTAAATCGACTACCGGTTCTATGGTTGTTACCCTAAACCGACAACTGGTTCCTGCCCTAAACCTACTACTACTCGTTGCTGGCTTGGTGTCCTAAATCAACTATTGGTTGCTGCTCCTAATCGACTATTAGTTGTTGCTTCTAAATCGATCAATCGGCTGCTGCTCTAGTGCTTGTTGACTTGTTGCCCTATATTGTCTCTCCCCCTCGTCTCTCGAACAGGTCTGAGGTCTCTGGCTCTTAAGCAACCGATCTGACGATTTACTGATTTAGAATCTAGTAAATTTGAATTTTAAATTGTGTTTTACTGATTTAGAATCCGGTAAATTTCAATTTTAAATTGTGTTTTAGTGATTTAGAATCCAGTAAATTTCAATTTTAAATTGTGTTTTACTAAATTAGAATCTGGTAAATTTCAATTTTAAATTGTGTTAATCAAGTTCTTGCTTACAATAAAAATAAGTAGAAATAATGTGATTTATGAATTGTTAGAAATAAAATTGCACATGTATTCGTCTTTCTACTTTTGTTTGTGTTTCATGTGAAAGAAATTACCCTATATTATCATGATTTATCATTTATGAAAATAATCTCTCATACTAGTGATTTACACTTGACCTAGCATCCAATATGAAAACAATTGTAGTTCTATCTATTTAATCACAACCAAGTATATAAAAAAATGTCAATAATACTTGTAATATAATTATGATTTTAATTGTTGGTATGTTGGTTTTATATACCCTAACTAACTAATAATGTTTGAAAGGCTTACTTAACCTCCAATGGACAATTCCTTGTCAAAATTGTAGGCTTTCGATAGAGGTATGTTTTGAAACAAGTTGAAAGCATCTATATTTTTATCCATGTCAAACATAGGCAATCTCAATATGTGGCTTGTGAACATATGGTGTAATGAAAAATCGAGCCTAGAAAAGCATAATAGTAAGAGAAAATTTCAAATGTTGGCATAACCTCATCATACCCTTCACTATATGTGGACAACTTTGAAGATAAATGATCACATAGCGTTGAAAGTTGGATAGTAGTCTGCCTATTATGATGTCTAGACTCTAGAGTGCCACTAGTACTAGCTATATAACCATACCCAAGCATTTTCAATTGTGGTTTAACAACATATAGTTATTAAGCTTGTTAATTGATGGAAAGACAAACTGTGCACATTGAGTGAACGCTTAGCTTTACAATGTTTTAAACCACTTAAAAATAATATCCGTTGTTTATATTCAATACATTGGAGGCATTTTTTTGGCTTTTTGCCATGGGCATCAAAATTCTCATTATTAGCCCTGCTTATGCTTCTCACTTCAATGCTTCTTCTATCCTTCACCAAAATATATTTGGTTTTTTGTCTTTTAAATAAGAAGTTTTCGAAAATGATTAGAGGATGATGATAAAAAAAAAGGTTAATTTTTATTTTCATTTATGGAACTTTTATATGCAACATTTTACACTTCCAAATTCCTATAGATTGTTTCTTAAATTTATTTATTTTTAATTTATAAATCCCTGGACAAATCATGTCCAGCTCAGTTGGCCTTCTTAAGGGTGGTAACATCCTGAGGGGGAGGGCTGTGGATGGGATCCCAGTCTACCCGGGTTCAAATCCTGGTGGAGTCAATTTGAGGGCGTGAGAAATACCCAGTTCTTGGGTTGGTCCAGTCATTGACTAGGCTGCCCCCCAGCCCAGTCAAAGACTATGGTTGGGATCTAGGTTCAACGTAAGCTTGGCCAGGACAACGGCGAATTAGTGGGCTGCTCGTGGATGCCCGATATCGCCGGGGAGGCGTGCGGGCGTGTGTGCCTGAGTTCGTGGTAGTCGTTCGTTGGTTCGATGCCGCTATGCCTTTAAAAAAATATTATAAATCCTTGAGTTTTCTCATTGACGCTATGCTTTCGAAACCTTTTTGTAACAGAAAGAAAGAGGAAATGAAAGAAACGGAAGGAAAATAACCATTATGTTTTTTTTAAATTATTCTTTCAAATATTATGTATTTTTAAGTGCTATTTTATATTTTTTCTACAATAAAGTATAAAAAGTTAAATCTTTAAAAAAATTTACATTCAACTTAAACAATTATTTTTTTAACAATTCTAGTATTAACTATATTAATAAAGTATTCAATACATTTAATAAAAATATTATTTTTCTATTTTGAATATTTAATTTCAGTAAATGTAATTGATTGTATACGATTAGAATATCATTTCTCTCCCTTCTATATAGTTTACGAGATTTCTTTAAATTTAGAGATTTTTACAATTTCGTTTCTCTTTTCTCTATTTTAGTATCCGACACACATTGCCTTGGGTTAAACTAAACAAAAAACTAGGATAGCATAGCTGTTGGAGCAATAAAAATGATAAAATCCTATTTTTTTTATTTTAGCATATCTGTTGAAAATATAGGGAAAAAGGAAAAGGAAAAACAATAAAAATCATTTAAAAAATATTATTAAAATTACAAGACAACAAAAGATATATTTACAAAAATAACATTTTTCTTTACTTCTCTTTTATCCAAATGGTATTTTTCTTTCCATTCTCTCTTATCCAAATGATATTTTTCTTTCCATTCTCTCTTATCCAAATTTATTTTATTTATTTAAAAATAATAATTAATTTCCTTTCTTAATGCTCTGTTCTCGAGTTTTTTAAGGAAAGAAGAGAAAAAGAAAGGAGAGAAAAAAAAGAGAAAAGAAAAGGAAGGAAAAAATATTAATTTTTTTATTTGTGTTCTTGAGATTGAAGAGAGTGGAAGGAAAGAGAAGGAAAGAAAATAAATTTTCATGTTCTTGAGTAGGAGAGAAATGTAAGGAAATATGTCATTTTTATTAATATATCATTATTTATTTTATAGGAGAATGTAATTGGTGGGTAAATGAGTAATTTTATAAATATTTCTAATTATTATAAAAAATATTCTTTCTTTCCTTCCTTTTCCTCCCACATTTGGAAGCAAAATTAACATGATTTTCCTTTTTTTTTCCTTCCCCTTCTCTCCTAAAAAAAACATAAGATTTCTTTCCCCTACTTTTCTTCTCTTTCCTTTCCTTTATTTCGTAAAAAAAAATCATCGATAACACAACCTAAATATTTGATTTATATAATAAAAACATTTGCAGCTTCCATTTCAATTGTTTCTGGGCGCCATGCCGTTGCCATTCCAAATCTGAAGAAACCTACCCAATTCAACAAGCTTCAACCACCAGGTATCTATGTCGCAGCTAATTCAAGCTTCCGATTGACCTAATTCTTCTACTCATATAATGTATGAATTCATACACTTGTTATAATTTCTTGATTTCTTGTCGTAATCCAAGGGTTTAGGGTTTTGGATTTGAACTTCATTTTATGTATCATTTCAGGAATTTCTGGTTGCAATTCGAAACTTTTTGCACGAGATCGTATCATAATTCGTTGGATTGAATCTAAGATATTACGATCAAATGGCAACGGAATCATCAGAAGGAGAAGAAGAAACCAAGCTGATGGGAGGAAATCCGCTGGTGCGGATGGTGACCTTCCTGAGATGGCAAAGATGTCTGCTTGGAGTGTAAGCTCTTGTAAACCTGGAAATGGCGTTTCTTCTCTTAGAGATGACAATTACGAAACCTATTGGCAGTGCATAACATTTTCCATTCCGTTTTCCTAATTTCATGAATTCTGTGTGTATGTGTGTGTGTGTTTGACAAGTGTTTGATTGATATTGAATTCAGATCAGATGGTGCACAACCACATCTTGTTAACATTCAGTTTCAGAAGAAAGTTAAGCTTCAAGTAAGTACCATACTTCTTGCATTTTTCCTTTATTTGATGTTTCTCTGTTCTATAATCTATATACACACACACAAGGGAAAAAGGGGTATACATTCACAGTTTTGAAATCGAGTTCTTGTTTCTAAAACCTGAGGAATAGAAAAGTTATATAATGCCAACAAATATAACTTTTGTTAGAACTTGTTATGAAAGTATGAACCAGAAGTGGATAAGTCTCAAGCATCAGAGAACAAACTCAGAGACTCATCCTCTGGTCTCTATATCATCAGAAGCGCCTAGAGACCTCTGGATATTAACTGCTTTACTCACGCGCTCTTGATGACGTGACCTGTCACACTTTTCGTGCGTAACTAATTTTGTTAGTCATACGAGTAACGTGTCACTCAGTGATAAGCTAGCTTGTTGACTTTCTCTCTCTTTGTAGTATATATAGAGTTAGTTATCACTGTAAAAGTGTCGATCATCTTGGAGAAAATTAGGGCTTTTAATTCAAACGTATTGTAATCCGATCTTCAGGTTATTGAATACAAATTCTCATTTGATCTTCAAATACTGTTCTTATTATTCTAATAACTGTTCTAGCTTTAATCATAGATTTAAATTGCTTCCGCTCTTATATTTCTCTTAGATCTATCGATTAGTTGAGTCAAATTGGGATCTGGGTTCCAACAATTGGTATCAGAGCGAGATAATAAATCTATTGATTATTCGATCTCGTCCAGTTTGGAGAAATCCCTACTCAACTAGCAGTTAATTTCAGCTTTTAAACTACTGTTCTTCATTCTACCCTGTTTTTCGAGATTTTGTTGATTTAATACAATTTTCTCTAAATTAGTGGTAAGTTTAGTTTAATTCTGATATCAGTAAGTAAATTGTTTCATTTAGATTCATTTAAAGTTTATTTGTTCTAAATTTCAACAGTATTTCCTGCAAATTTTTGAATCTCTGTTTTCTGCAAAAAATGGCGAATCAAAATTTGAACACTATTTCCACATCTGGATCTCTAACCAAACCTCCTACTCTAATTCGAGACGAATATCCTCAATGGAAAATTCATATGATCAATTTCTACTAAGGGTTAGATGCAAATCTATATCATACCATTCTAAATTGTCCTTTTATTCCAATGACTGTCGTTCCAAGAGTACCTCCTACAACTATAACCGATGAAATTCCTGCAAGTCAAGTTCCCAAAGATAGGGAAAATTGGACTGATGAGGATAAGGCCAAAGTGGAAATTGCCTAAAAGGCAAAAAGCCTACTAATTATGGCGATTTGCAATGAGATTTTTCAATCTCTTGATTCCTGTGAGACAACCAATGAACTATGGGATCAACTTGCTTATCAACTGGAGGGAGGTGCTAAGATGAAAAAGAACAAAAGAGCTCAAACTCTAAATGAATACAACAGTTTTCAAGTACTCCCAGAAGAAACTCTGGAACAGACTTACCACATATTTAACACTCTGATAAATCTGTGTAAGAAATGTGATATCATCAGATCAAAGGAAGATAACAATGTTCTGTTTCTAAAACGCTTGAATCCAGAATGGTCAAATTTGTCTATGTCTCTTCAAGCTAATCAAGATCTTGAGATCTGGTCACTACATGATATGTTTGGACTCTCCAATCACATGCTAAAGAGGTTATACAGAAGAAGACATGTGTAGGTGGACCTCTGGCCCTCATCTCTGAATCCAGTGGGCCAGGCAGAAGAAGCAGAGAGACAGAAAAGAAAGGGAAGACTAAAGCACTCATTTCGGAGACCAATCCAGAAGATTCTGATTCTGAAGATGATGAGATCAATTCGTTTGCCGAATCTTTAGCTCTAATTACCAAACAGTTCACAAAGAAATTTGGTAATCGTTCATTTCAAAGCAGAAGGTTTGACAACAGAAATGAACGCCCTACTCCGACTTATGTTCAAAGGTAAGAACTATAGAAGGTGGAAAAGTGAGAAGCTGAGAAGAAAGAAGAGGAGTTAAAGAGAAAGAAAGATGTCTGTTATAGATGTGGAAAGCCAGACCATTATTCAAAAGATTGCAGAGGTGCTCTTGTAAAATACAAATCATATTACAAAAACAAATATAAGTATAATGTAGATGACAGAGCACAGTATGCTGAAAGAGAAAACTGGCTTGATGATCAATCAAGTGAAGATGAAACCATGTTTTGTGGAATGGCGATGGCAAATGACTCAGAAAATCAACCTTCTGAAACTCCAGTATGTACTGACTCTTCTTCTGAACTCGAGCAAACTATCTTAAATCTAACTCTTGACTTTGAAAATCTAAAACAGAAGCTTTTTGTTGAAAAGAAATTAAGGAAAAATATTGAACCATCTGTTTCTACAATCCAAAAGGAAAGAGATATCTTCAAAAGAGAAATGGAGATTTTAACTTATAAGAAACTTGAACTATCTGTTGAGAATGAAAAGATCTCAAAACGCTTAAAATCAACAAAAGTCAAACTAAGAGAAGAGAATCAAAACTTTTGTAAACTTCTGAAAACCAAAGATAAGGAATTAAGTGCTAAAGAAAGTGATAGAGTAAACTCTGTAGCACTTAAAAATTATTTTCAAAATGAAAGAGAATTTATGCACATTGAACTTCAAAACAAAGAGCTACAGATTAAAAAATATTTCGATGCTCAGAATGTGCATGAAAAGATAAATACACAAGTAGGGAAAACATGCCATGGTTTTGAGGATCTGGATCCTTACACGTGTAAAAAGAGATCTACTCTTGATTCTGTGTTCTGTATGGGCAAAGAACAGAAACCTAGTTTTCCCATTTTATATGAACAATCTGTTTTTAAAAAGTCAAAATATGAGAATGGACATCAAGTTAGAAAACTAATGTACAAAAACATTAAATATTCTTGAGAAAAAGCAAGTCAAAATGATGTTAATTTTGGTTCATTCACTCATATAACTTTAAATCCAGAGGCTGATGAATTCATACCCATACAAGCAGAAGAAGAGCTTAGACTCAAGTTTCAAAATGACATTCTCACAACTCTGGATGAATGTTTCAAATCAGAACAAACAAATCTCAAGCAACAAATCTCTTAAAATCATCCAGAGATTTTTCCCTGTTCCTTTGTAGATTTAAATCCTTGTGGAATTGAAGATAAAGATGAGTTTGTTGCTTATCCCTGGGAAAATGATAATCAAACTGATGATGAATTTTTTTAATGTTCTGAAAACTATTTTTCAAATCTTGAGGATCCATTGCCTCTTATCTTTTCAAAAGTTCCAGAGGTTATCAAGAATGCAAATGCTCCATTTTTGTATACCAATGAACCTATAGAAATTAGAGCAGCTGACTCAAACGTTGCTAAACTCTCAAATGGAATACCAATAATCTCTGTTCCTCCAAAAGAACAAAGAAAAGAGGTTCCTATTCATCCAGATTTCCTTGGAATGTGTTTACAAGCTAAAACTTGTCTTGTATTAGAAAAGGAAGCAAATCTCAAAGAGAAAGCAAACCTTAAGCACCAACCTCTGAAATCTCAATCACAGATGTTTACTTGCTTTGAAAAAGGAAAATGGAAAGCTAACTCTTACACTTCTGTTTCAGTAAAACCAAAAGTTCCAGAGAAGTCTCCACAGAAGAAGCTCCCACAGAAGAATTCAAATGTTCCAAAGCATAAGTCTAGACTAGAGAAGAAGTTCAATCGAACAACTGATGCTAGAATAGACAGAAATAAGCACAATTGTAATTATCATTCTTGTAATGAAAATTCAATGAATTCTTTTATGTTTCAGAACTCTGAATGCTTCTCTTTGTTCTTAAAACTTAAACAATTTTTCTCAAAGCCTTTTGGTTACTTCTCTGACAATCGCAGAAACTCAAAAAATCAAAACCAGAGAAATAATTCAAACAAAACAGGCAAACCAATAGTCTCTGGTAAATCTGGAAAACCTGCAAATCCTTCTGTTCTAAAGGAAAAGATAATTCAAAAACCTAAACCTAACAAAAAAGGACCCATTATGAAATGAGTACCTAAATCTCTCTGATTTTGATTGCAGAAGCAGCGTGTGCATATCTGGTATCTTGACTCTGGATGCTCGAGGCACATGACTGGAACGAAAAACTTACTCTCCAAATTCAAAGGTAAAATTGGTGGAGCAGTAACGTTTGGTGATGATGGTAAGGGTCAAATAAAGGGCTACGGTACTCTTCAAGAAGGTAATATTACCTTATCCAAAGTAGCTCATGTTTCAGGATTGAAACATAACCTGTTAAGTGTAAGTCAACTCTGTGATTCTAAGATGCAGTAGTATTTGATGAAAAACATTGTTACTTATTTTCTAAGGCAAGTGAAGAATTATGGAGAGCTGACAGAAAAGGTAATCTATATATGATGAACTTTACATCCAAGGGTGGTAAGAAAACTCTCTGTCTTATCTCTAAAAAGAGTGAAGTTGCATGGCTTTGGCATCATAAACTTTCACACTTAAACTTTGAAAATCTTGAACTTCTTGTAAAACATAACCTTGTCAATGGGTCTGCCAGAGGTACACTTCCAGAAGGATCACCTCTGCCCTACTTGTGAGATGGGTAAAATAAAAAGAGCATCTCACAAAACCAAAGGTGATCATTCGTGCTCAAGACCTCTGCAAATGCTACATGTTGACCTTTGTGGTCCCATTACAATTCAGAGCCTGTCTGGCAAAAAGTATATCTTGGTACTAATAGATGAATTTTCCAAGTATACATGGCTTGCTTTTATACGACAAAAATCAGAAGTTCCAATAGTGTTGAAAAATATGATGACAAGAATACAAGTGCTTCTGCAACAGAAATACAGCAACTTAGAAGTGACAATGATACTGAATTCAAGAATATCAAGCTTGAAGAATATCTTGTTGAAAATGGCATTACTCAAA
Source organism: Silybum marianum (assembly GCA_036898165.1). Classification (NCBI taxonomy): domain Eukaryota; kingdom Viridiplantae; phylum Streptophyta; class Magnoliopsida; order Asterales; family Asteraceae; genus Silybum; species Silybum marianum. Next base: position 17,287,691 of record CM072528.1, read on the forward strand.
ACTTCTCTGCTGTACGCACTCCACAGCAAAATGGTGTTGTAGAAAGAAGAAACAGAACTTTAGTTGAAGCAGCAAGAACAATGCTTGCAGCTTCTGGACTACCCACCAACTTCTGGGCAGAAGCTGTAGCCACAACATGTTCCACTCAGAATCGATCAATCATAATTAAGAGGCATTTCAAAACCTCTTATGAGCTTATTAACAAAAGAATACCCTCAGTTAAATTTTTTCATATTTTTGGCTGCAGGTGCTATATTCTGAATGATCGAGACAAACATGGCAAGTTTGACAAGAAATATGATGAAGCCAAATTCTTGGGATATTCATTAAATTCAAAAGCCTTTAAAGTTTTTAATTTACGAACCAAGACCGTAATGGAGAGCATAAACATCGATTTTGATGATCAAACTCAACTAACTTCTGAATATTCTGATTCAGAACTCAAACTTAACACTATCACCTCTGATAATCTTTTAGGTTCCAGAGAATCCGAGATTGATGCTCTATTTGATGATTTTCTGGGAGAAGAAATACCTTCAGAAAGAATACCCAATAACCCACCATTGATTATTCCTAAAGTACTTCAGGCTTATGGGATAACTCTTTCTGGTCTTGTATCACCAAATGACAGTCCAGAGGTAACCTTTGTGCCTTCATTTGAGGGGGAGACATTAGGTGCATCTCCAAAACCAGAACCCATTCCAATACCAGAAGATATAGAAGTTCAAGCAGAAGATACAGAAGTTCAAGCCCAGCAAATACCTCAAACAAGGATGAAGAGATGGACAAAGTCTCATACTCCAGATCTAGTTATTGGAGATCCATATAAAGGGGTTAAAACCAGATCTGCAACTGCTAATGAAGCCTTCTTTGTAAACTTTCTAAGCATGATAGAGCCAAATAAGGTTCATGAAGCTTTACAAGAACCAAGCTGGGTGGAAGCTATGCAAGAAGGGCTGCTTGAATTTGACAGGAACAAGGTGTGGAAATTAGTACCTCTGCCTATAGATAAGATCGCCATTGGTACTAAGTGGGTATTCAAAAACAAAGAGAATGAAGATGGAATAGTAATCAGAAACAAGGCAAGATTGGTGGCCAAGGAATACTGTCAAGAAGAAGGGATTGGCTATGATGAAACTTTTGCTCCAGTTGCAAGACTTGAAACAATAAGACTCTTTCTGGCCTTCTCAGCATACAAAGACTTTAAGGTGTATCAAATGGATGTTAAGTGTGCCTTTTTGAACGGAGATCTCAAGGAAGAAGTGTATGTCCAACAACCTCCTGGTTTTGAAAATTCAAGACATCCAAGGTGTACCAAATGGATGTTAAATGTGCTTTCTTGAATGGAGACTTGAAAGAAGAAGTGTATGTCCAACAACCGCCTGGGTTTGAAAACTCAAGACTTCCAGATCACATCTATTTTTTTGGACAAAGCTCTGTATGGCTTAAAGCAAGCTCCCAGAGCTTGGTATGAACGTTTGTCAAAATATTTGATTAAGCACTCATACGAAAAAGGTAAGATCGATACTACTATGTTCATCAAAAGAGGAAAAGGTACGTTAATTATGGTTCAAATTTATGTGGATGACATCATATTTGGCTCTACTGATCAAGCAGAAGTTGATTTGTTTTCAAAGTTAATGGAAAGTGAATTTGAAATGAGTTTAATGGGAGAACTAACTTTCTTCTTAGGACTTCAAGTCAAACAGACTACCTCTGGCATTTTTATAAATCAAGCCAAGTATGTTTCTGACATGTTAAAGAAATTCAAACTTCAAAGTTCCACTACTATGAAAACTCCTATCTCTCCGAGTACAAAACTTGATCCAGATCTTTCTAGTAAGTTCGTTGGTGTTACGAACTATAGCGGTATGATAGGATCACTTCTGTATTTGACAGCAAGTAGACCAGATACAATGTTTTCCACTTGCCTCTTTGCGAGATTCCAAGCCAATCCAAAAGATTCTCATTTGGCTGCTGTCAAAAGAATTTTTAGATACCTAAAAGGAACACTGTCGCTAGGCCTATGGTATCCAAAACATTCTGGCTTTGATTTAATTGCATATTCTGACTCTGATCATGCAGGATGTAAGTTGGACAGAAAAAGTACCTCTGGTAGTTGTCAACTTCTGGGAAACAGGCTAATCAGTTGGACATCCAAAAAGCAAAATTGTGTTTCAACTTCCACAGCAGAAGCTGAATATGTTGCTGCTGCTAGCTGTTTTTCACAAGTTATTTGGATGAAAACTCAACTCAGACATTATGGTCTGGTGTATGACAAAATTCCCATCCTCTGTGACTCGGAAAGTGCTATAGCCATCACTAGAAATCCAGTACAACATTCAAAGACCAAGCACATTGGTGTCAAGTATCATTTCATAAAGGATCATGTGGAGAAAAGGGACAATTGAAATGTATTTTGTCTCCACTGATTACCAACTTGCTGATATATTTACAAAAGCCTTGGATGAGAAAAGATTCAATTTTCTGATCACCAAGTTGGGCATGTTAAACATGTAATCTATATAGAACTTCTAAGCTTCTTATAGTTTTTGTGTGATTATTTATTTAGCATGTCTTTTTAATCTTACACTTGGTCGCATAAATTCAATTCCCCAGAACAGGTCAGAAGCCTCTGAATGCTTCTGACGCACATTACAAAAGTCATCAGAAGTCTCTGGTTGCCTCTGTCTTTTTCAAAAATACTTGATATTACATTTCATGATCCAAGCACAGGTCAAGGGGGAGCACTAAGTGCAGATATCAAGGGGGAGCACAGACTCGTGCATGATTCAAGGGGGAGAATTTTCTATTCTCAAAATCAAGTCTAACAAATGTTAGCTATCATCTGATTTTTTTTTCCTTAGAAATTTTTGCGAATTTGTTACTTCTGAACTAACTCTTGCCGTTAAGGTTGTTCAGAATTCTCAAATTCAATCAAAGTTATTCTGAAAAGACTTTCACTTGACATAAAACTTTCATTTGGTTCCAAAATGTTTTCAATAGACCAAATGATTTTTTTTAAATTTTTTAACAATGCTTTCATCGAACTCATGCTAGTTGTTCTATAAACTTTCTTTTCTTTTGAAATTTTTCTTAATAAGATTATTTCTAAACTAACTCTTGCCGTCAAGGTTATTTAAAATTTTCTTATTTAATTAAATTTCTTAAAAAATAATAGTATTTATAGAATACAAAGCTTTCTCTTAGTTCAAAATGTTTTCAATCAACTATTTTTAATATTCTTTTTATCAAAATTAATTTCAAAAATTATTTTTTTAATCCACAATTCTTGTTGATTAATTGATAATTTTTATTATTAATTTTTGGGGGGAATATTCAAAATAATGAAATAGGAACTTGTTCTCATAAAAAACCGACGAGAAACATTTAAGTGCCCTGTACTGACAAAACACGCGTCCCTCATCCCTCTATACACGCGCAAGTGAACCTTCATGTGTCATAAATCAACGGTTTGCATGTTTGCACGCCTTTTAGGCATAGGTCAGCAGTCAGGAACCGTTTCCAATCCCCAATTCCCAATTAAACCCTTCCCATTCTAATCCCTTTCCCAAATCTCAATTAAACCCTTAATCTTCAAAAATACTTGAGTGCATTTTCAAATCTTACTATATAAACTCGAGTAAATTCCCAATTTCACATTTCACCGTCTTCAACCTCAAGTTTTTACTGTGCTCATACGAAAACCCAAATTTGCAAACATGCAATTTCCGATTCTCAAACTTCCTAAATCTCACAAATGGCAAACCCAAGTGCAAACATGAATGTTCATGACGAAGATGACAGTCTCATCAATTCAACCGCAGACAGTGCTCCAGCCATTCGATTGCCCATCAAACCCAACAACGTTCAAGTTCTTTTGGATCCCAACATGTATCGGTCAGATTATCGAGTGATGATAGAGTTTTTGCAACACCATCAGTTGAACCATGCCCTAACTCTTACAAATCCAAACGTTCTGGAGGTATATGTTCAAGAAGTATGGCAGACTTTGTATATCAAGAACTATGAAACTTTATCTGGAAGTTTTAGTCATCCCGAAAACCCTGAAAATGTTGTCGAAATACCCATAACCAAGAAGAAGATTGCCAGATATTTTCATTTGCCCCAACCTCTCATTGAAGTCGAAGGCTAGATAGTACCCAATCCTAATCTTGAATGAAATCCACCCACAAAAGATTTGTTAGCATTTATCAATTTTCTGGGCTACAATGAAAATCTCACAAAGCTTTCTGAATTCAAGTGGAAAAAGTTACCTCTAATGTGGAATGTATTAGTTTCAATACTCAACAAAAGCCTCACTTGCAAAATAGGGTCTCTGGATCAGGAGAGCAGAAACATTATCACCATCATGTATGGTATGTACTTCAACCGACCCTTGGATTTTGCAAGTCTTATATTCCAAGAAATAAGTGCAGCAGTTCACTTAAAAGTTCTGAATCAACAGATGGTAAGGCTCTCCCAGCACTCATGTTTCCTAGGTTTCTTGCCCTATTCTCTCATCGAGCTATCACTTTACTTAATGCCCCGATCATTCAACCATTGTGCAAAATTTCAACCATGAACTCCCACAAACCAACCATCGACCTCGCCGGCTACACTGTAATATGTGAACTATCCAGGTACATGCTTGATCTTATACCTCAAACCGCTCCTTATCTTACTTCTTATAGAAGCTCTATGGTACTCTCAGAACAGAGGACCCCTAAGCACTTAGAGCCTAGTCTAGATGGTGAGGGGTCTAATGAGAATGAGTCTGAAAATAATACGAGTGAACAACCGAGCTCTTCTAACCATGACGAGCGTTTGTTAAGAGAAAACCAAGAAAATGTCCATAGAGACACATTTGTGAGTTCCTCGCCAAGTCCAACTAGGGTACCCTCCAATACTGAGGTAGATGCCAACACATCTACACTCATTGAAACAGGACAGCCCAGTCCAAACCACCTTGAAGCTAACCGAGTAGAGGGTACTTTTGCCTCTGACTCAAGCACAACTGGGGAAACCACATCTTCATCATCCTCTCAAAAGGATGATGATGTAAGTATAAGAGTTACATCGCCCTAGAACTAGCCACCTCCTACACTCATTGATGTCTCTGTGACCAACACAAACTTAGAAAAAACAGAAGGTACGTCCATGCCTTCTATTAGTGTAGATGCCTATGAAATCCTATCAGAGGGGTTCAGGCCAGAGGTTGCACCACTTACCGGAGTCTTCGAACTTTTTCAAGGTAAACACACGTTAATTGACTCTCTACCCTCTGATGTTAGAGAAAAAGTCAATAACATCAGACCATCCGAAGAGGTGCCTATTTTTAATAGCCCTCGAAAACAGGATGGAAGTCCCTCCATGCTCAACGACCAAACAGGCGTGAATGAGGGCCTTTCTGAACGCGAGAGACAAGGGGCCTCATGTGTTGGGGATGCACCGGTCACCTCTTCTGAATTTGTAACCAATGCAGCGTTTCAGGCATTTGGTGAACAAATTCAGAGATCTATGGAGGATCTAAAACTATCCCTTCAAACCCAAAATTTCTCTAATCTGAAGTGTCCAGAATACTCAAAGAGAACAAAATCAAGCTCTGGAAGCTCTCAAGAAGCTTATTTCTGATAATGCTGAAACACAGAGGAATTCTGCGTCTGATCACTTCAACAAGCTGGACGCTGGAATTAAAGCTAACTCAGAAGCAATATTCAATATTCCAGACACCATCCCCTCTCCAGAAGTCACCATCTCAGTTTCACAATATGGACCCTTCGTTGCTGACATACACAAGTTAATCAATGTAGTGGTTCCCTCAGAAGCCTCTGCCTCAAACACTTCTGCCTTAATTCGGCAATCAGAGTTGGCAAAATTCCAGAAGGCAATGATGGACAAATTCAATGCAATAAATGCCAAGTTCGTCTCCAATGTTTCAATGCTAACGTCTCTGGTAAGTTCCATTTCTGCAGACTTTGAAGCAAAGAAAAAGGCCAAAGAGGCCAGGGCTTGTAAAAAGGCAGAAATGAAGAGAAAGAGATATGAGGATCAGGACCCTGATTCTCAGAAGGGGGAGAACATGTCAAAGAAGGCTAAAAACGATGGTGTTGAAAATACTCAAGCTCAGAGTAAAGATAAAGTCTCTGCCTCTACACCCTCTGATCCACCACCATCATCCAAACAAACACCTCTTACACCAACACCTCTGGCTGTCAATTCTGGCCCACTTCCCAAAGATCCAGATATGGCTAAGTTCATTCTCGATCTTTTGGAAAACCAAAGAAAGCCAGAACGTCAAACCCAGAAGCAACCGAGCCAAACAAGCCAACCCCCAAAACCAAAAACCCAAACTGAACCCATCTCTACAAGTGCCAAAACCAGAGAATATTCCACACCTTCTGACTCTGCAACCTTAAATCCCGAAGGTCATAGCTCAAGTTCACAAATTCCCATCTCTAAGCCACCTGTCGCTGAACAACCCCTATCTCTGAAGCAGACAAACTCAGAGCTGAAGCATAAAAGGTGAAGAAAGAGATTTCAGAAAGAAGGAAGGCGCAATTGAAGAAGGATATCAAGAAGTTTGATGTGTACAAAGTACCCACCTCAACTGAAATTGAATACAAGCATATATACGCAACCATTGATCACAAGGGATTTCTGATGCTTCCAAACTTTGCCAATGACTACAATGTGAGCGATGAAGTCAAGACAAGATTTATAAGCCACAGGCAAATAAGGAAAGAAGCTTACACAGTTTCCCCAATCAGACGCATAACAGGAGTCAAACATGTAAAGTCTGAAAATACAGAGCTGCTGTATACCATTTTTGAGGTGGAAAGGGAAGATAAAGAGAAACATTATTTCTGTGATAATGATCTCTTATCGATCAATCCCTCTGACTTAATACCTTTAGGAAGATTCATGAAGAACAAGATGAATCAAAGGAAAGATGCTCAGGACAAAGTGGCCTTCTTCAGAATCGTAAGGTGTATGGAAGCTTTTGTGACATACATGAAGCAAGTAGACTTTCAAACAGGGCTGGATCTCAAAACAACTATCTTAAGTATCTCTACACCTAATGAAGAAAGAGAAGGGATCGAGCATATCCCTGCTGGGCAAATTTTGACAGATCCAGAGGATGGAATCGTATTCAAGAGACCAAAAAAAAAAGCTTCTTTAGAATTAAAGAAGCTCACAAATACTTTTCTGAAATTGGATATTGTCAAAGTGTTTGCATCCTTTCAGATGGATGATACAGGAAAAGGAGCTCACATCAGAATTGCCGCTGAAAGGATGTATCAACAACTGGACTTGATTGTAAAGCTAAGACATATCACTGATCAATTTCACAAGATCACTACATTTCATCCTGATGCTGCTTTTTGATTTTTATCTTGTAAATCTCTTTATTGTACTTGTTTAAATGTAATGAAATGAACTTTTGTTTTGTCATGTAAGTCTTAGTTCTGGATTTCATATTTAGGGGCAGATTGTTAGAACTGGTTATGAAAGTATGAACCAGAAGTGGATAAGTCTCAAGCATCAGAGAACAAACTCAGAGACTCATCCTCTGATCTCTATCTCATCAGAAGCGCCCAGAGACCTCTGAAGACCTCTAGATATCAACTGCTTTACTCACGCGCTCTTGATGACGTGGCCTGTCATACTTTCCGTGCGTAACTAATTATGTTAGTCGTACGAGTGACGTGTCATTCAGTAATAAGCTACCTTGTTGACTTTCTCTCTCTTTGTAGTATATATAGAGTTAGTTATCACTGTAAAAAGTGTCGATCATCTTTGAGAGAATTAGGGCTTTTCATTCAAACGTATTGTAATCCGATCTTCAGGTTATTCAATACAAATTCTCATTTGATCTTCAAATACTTTTCATACTATTCTTATTATTCTAATAACTGTTCTAGCTTTAATCATTGATTTAAATTGCTTCTGCTCTTATATTTCTCTTAGATCTATCGATTAATTTAGTCAAATAGGGATATGGGTTTCAACAAATTTAGTCAATATAAAGTATATAATTGATGCTATCAATTACCTTCAAAACTTGAATGAAAATGATATCAATTGTAAATAGTAACATTACAATTATTGAGCTATAATGTATTTGGTGGAACCTCCTTTTCTATTCTCAAAGGATCTTTTGGAGGGTAATTTGATGGGGTTCCAATTCTTGTACATGTTGATTTTAGTTGCCTTGGCAATGTTAGCTGAGCCAATTTTTATGTATTTTAAGAGTGCTTGTGATATAGAACTAATTGTACTTTCGGAACTTAGATCTCTTCTATGAATGATCCTTAAAGTTTTAATCGTCAAAAAGAGGAAATCCATCTTGTTTTGTTTTTTTAGGTTGGGGAGTAGTCATAATCCTGTTGGTGTTATCATGTTTTGCATTTCAATTTGATTTTACAACCGGGGTTTTATTGCTTTTTCAGTTAGTGGCGCTTTATGTTAATTTCAATCTTGATGAGAGTTATACACCTAGTAAGATCTCGGTTCGTGCTGGAGATGGTTTCTATCTCTCTCTCCCCTTCTCGCTACTCCCAGAAGGCCAAGGAACACATCCACCAGACCCAAAGCCTTCAGTCAATCTTCAACAAATCCCTAACCAACAGAAGCCAACGTCACAATCGCTTCAACCTCTGCAATCCCAGAACCTTCTCTTCGAGTTCCAGAAGTATGTCAACCAGAAGATCCTATTCTCAATGTTTCCATTCCCAATGTTCTCATCTCTGCATCAAATGCTGAAGCATCAACCAGTCAACCTGGTATAGATCAAAGGATGAAGGCTCCAATGGTTGATCAATCTGAAGGTCAAATCATAGGTGAATCATCTCACCCAGTCAACCAGAGCTGAGCTGAAATATTATTGAACTCAATGCCAGAACAACGTGAAAGAGTAACAAGTGAGCGAGTTGTTACGTCAAGAGAAATAATTTACAGACACCTATACTCAGAGAGAGATGAAAGAGTTCGAATGACTGCACCAAACTTTGCTGAAGGCACGTATACGCAAACAATGGCTAGGTTTGCAAGATTCTGACAGCCAAGAGAGAATATGTTTGTTGCTTCATCCATCAGAAAAATACTTGGATTAAGAACTCAATTATTTGAAAAATACAGAGTGGAAAGGGCTAACAGGAAAGAGTACAATTTCACTGACAATGATCTTCTGTCTTTGAATCCTTCTGATTTGATTCCCCTTGGAAGATATATGAAGTGCTTAAGAGGTAGAAGCTCAGATGATAATATTGCATATCTAAGGATTCTGTCAAGCATGGAAGCTTTTGTTGAATTCAGAACCAAGGTGGACATTCAGATAGGTCTTGAAAAGACTTATGGATAAAGTGTTGGTATCTGCTCCAAATGAAAAATTGGAAGGAATTGCTTTAAAGAAAGTTGGTGATCTGCTACTAGAACCAGAAAGGGGTATTGTCTTTCATAAACCAACAGGAAAGAAATTTTTTAGGTTAAGTGAATCATTCAAATATGCAGATGATACGTTATTGATGATAAGTGGGATGATAGCTCTGAAGAAGGATGATGTGAATAGAGCCATCAAAATAGCAGCGTTTGAAATGGAAAAACATCTTGAAGGAGTTTTCAAGATTAGAGAGATTACTAGACAATATCATAGAGTTCTTAGTGGGCTTCCAAATGCTCCAATCTAGTTAATCTCTGTACTATCTTTTGTATTCAAATTTTCTTTACTGTAATGAATTTCAATCTTGTTTCTTTCTATGTTCTGTATGCAATGATTTTGCTCTCATACTAGGAGGAGAATGTAATAATGTATTTTAGAAATATGAATCAGAACTCCTCAAAAAAAAAAAACAATCTCTCTCCAGAAGCAAACGTCATCAGAAGCTCTACTCTTCAGAAGAAGTAATTCAGAAGCCACAACGTCAATCCAGAAGATTGGGCATCTTTTGGATTCTACTTTATGGATTACACACGCTTCTATGACGTGGCATATCATACTTCTCGTGCATAACTGATTTTGTTACAACTGCAGCTAATGTGTCAATACGTGATAGGCTAGTTCGTTGACTTTCTCTTTTGTTATAGTATATATAGCGAGAACCTTCATTGTATTAATTGTCGATAGATTTGGAGAGAATACGATAGAGTAATTTGTACGCTGTAATCATCGATATATTGAGTGATATACAAATTACTGTTGTTCTTCATATTGTTCTTCATTTATCATTTACAATTCTATATTACTGTTGATTAAATTGCAACCGCTTTATACTTTTATTATTCATACATTAATCCAGTGTATTTGAGTATTTGAGGGATTTGGGTTCCAACAACATCCCTACCAATACTTCAATTATTAGAAGTATTGAGGAACTTACTAACAATGAACCATCTTCTCACACCCTCAACTCACCATATCCCTCAAAGGTGGTTCCATTCTCGATTGAACCTTCGATAGCAGATCTGTTCACGTATATATATGAATCAAATGTTGAAGACGAAGAAGGCCTTGTTTAGAGGCGTCTAAATAAAGAGCCCATACCTGAACTAGAAGAAGAAGCACGCTGGGATCACCTTATAAAGGAGGTAAAGAGGACTCGAGTAAAAATTCCTCTTTGTACCACTGGCCCTGAAGACTCCCTCCCTGCACATAATACTCAAGAAGACGAAGGCTCCTTTCTCACTGCTGTAGAAAGAGAGGAAGTAGTACAAGCTCAACGACTCAGAGATGAGCAAATAAGAGAAGCACAAGAAATTAAAGCCTCAAGGTCGCTGCAGCCTTGGCACAAAAGGATCTAGCCGAATCAAATTCAAACATCAATAAATTTGAGTATTTGAGGGATCTGGGTTCCAACAGTAACACCCGAAAATTTTATGTGCAAGATAGTAATAAATTATGCATCTTAATGTTATCATAATTAGCTATTTGGAGTGTTTCAAGTGATTAATGTTAGGTTGCAATGAATTGGAGGAAAAGAACAAAAAACAAAAACAAAAACACCATAGTACATGTTTTGCTATTGTGACATTGGCTATTGTGCCATGTCACAATCGCCCGGGACCATCAGTTTGGAAAAATTCAACGTAACTCCGGGTACACTCTAGGCTATTGTGACAGGAAACTTTGCCATGTCACAATAGCATGGCACAATCTCCTGGGGTGTCCAGAAGAGCAATTTAAGGCAGGATTCAGTTCAATTCTGATGATCTGATCCCAAACTTGTTTTCTCTCCTAAAATTCTCCCTTGAGCGATTTTGAACATTTATTGCTCCAATTTACCACCATCCAAACCATTTATTGGTCCCCAAGCTTGAATATTCAAGGTTCCTACTTCAAGGTTTAGAAGTTCATCATCTTCCTCACCAAGTCCATCTCCTTCCACCATTTTAGGGAGTTTTCTAGGGTTTCCCTAACCTAGCTTTGTGAATTCAAATTCAACCTTCATAAACTTAAATACTTGTTTTAAATGTTATATCTACTCTTTTAAAGCTTACGATTTCAAGTATTTATGCATTTGGTTAAGTTTGGAGGTTTTAGGTCAAAATGGAATATTTGGGGATTTTGACCTTGGTTATAAAATGAGCATTATGAATGGTGTTAAGTTACTTGGAAATGTTTCTAGATGAGAAGATTTTTGAGTTTGGAATAAAATTATTTGAGCTAATTTTTGGTAAAAATTCACATCTCAAAGAGAAACAATATAAATAGGATTTGGTACATGGTAATTATCAATATGTCTTGCTTTATATATTTGATTAAATAAAAAGGATTTAGTACTTGGTAATTATCAATATGTCTTGCTTGATGTATTTGATTATATAAAAAGGATTTGGTGCTTGGTAATTATCAATATGTCTTACTTTATGTAGTTGATTTATAGACTAGAATGTAATGAATCCATAAGCATTATGTCGGTCAAATTAGGGATTGATTTCTCCTTTCTTTTCACGTATGAGGTCAACTTAGACTGTACTCGCTTGTACAAATTGGTTGCTGCCATTGGGTCATTGTCCCTACGTAAAGTTCTGACTAGGACCACCGGAAAGTCATACTTGCTTGTATGAGTGCTTGTTGCTAAAACTCATTGGTCTTAGAACGAACCTTAACATCTGAAAGTGACTTACTTATGTACCTGTCACTATAGATGGTAACAATCGGTCTCCCCCATTATTTTTGAGAAACAACTTGCAGGTCGAGAGCAAGTGGTCAAGTGAAGTTATTTTGGATAGAGTCCCATTTGTCATAATTTAAATATTTTCGGTCTTAACCATTTAACTGTTTGTTCTCAGTAGGAGTAAGCCTAACACTTCTTCTTTAATGTCATGTTTAGCGGGTGATCGGGTAGGCGGGGCTCCCTAGAGCGGAGCGGAGCGTTGTGCCGGTAGAGGCACTCTTTTTGGGATTACACCTCCGAGTGTAAATATTGTAGATAATAGGAACTTTATTTTGAGGATATTAGTGACACCCGAATATAATCTATATTCCGGAATTGTATAGATTAATAGGTTGTTACTTAGTATCCATTTATTAATGTAAACTCCTATACCATTTCCCCATCTTATGGGTGATTTTATCCATTTTCGCACTTACTTTTCGATTTAAATTTACTCTAAATTTTTAGGGTGTTACACTCTATCAGCTCCCCGCAACACCAACATTAAATCTTTGAATAATATTTTCACATGTGATTACGAATGTAACTTCATGTGTTTGTATGTGTCTTTGATATATAATTTCTCCCCCTCATGATGATGAGGAGATTCTTGAGCATCATGAACCATCAAAGACTGAATCATTTTAGCTTTGTAAACACAACTGTTAGCTCCCTCTCTAAAATAAATCTCCGTCAGGACACTTTGCTCCCCCTTAAAAATATATTTTTTCTGAACAGACTCCGTCAGCACATTTAGCAACTATTATCACTTCAATCGAATTATATTCAATTGAGTGGCCTATTTTTAGAGTTGGCAATGATGAATCTCTGATAGGACTTCCAGTTATCGTTGAAGTAAAGTTATACAACTAACTTCTCAAACTGTTCTGGCAATACCACGTAGATATGCTTTGGAATCACAAGACTCATGCAATGTGTATTTATGGTGGCCTAAACAAGACTCTATGTGAATTGAATATCAAGTTCGGAGACCGGAGCTGTGTCTTACTTTTTAAATATCTTAATCTTCCGACTGAAGAAAAGATAGCATATATGCTCATTCTCCGTGATATATGAAACAAATATATAAAAAGGGATATTTGAGTGGCTAGGTGGGGTAACACGAATAGTCGACACTGGTCTATGTCTTTTTTAATATTCATCTCCAAAGAGTGAGAATGAATAGTTGATGTGGCAACCCAGTTTACTGACTTGGTTTGGTGAGGATCTTTTTATTCTTTGGATCATATCTCACACTCACCATATTATTTTAGCTCACTAGCATTCATCTCGCATGAATTTTTCAACTAAATCTCCCTCGTATCAGTCTCATATTCAATCACATTTGATAATGATTGTTCCAGAAATAATCTTTTCAGCTAGGACTCTACCCCTTCAAATTCCCTCTCATTTCCATTTTATCTCAGCACACCCCTTTTCAAGATCATCCCAATGATCAAGAAACTCAACTAGCATCTAGACCCCTTTCCAATGAGTAACCTTGGATATCTTTCTTGGGTAGGTCCTTCCGGTTCTGGATTGACCATAGAAACTTTAAAATTCCTATGACACATGCACAATTATCCTATGCTGAAATATTGATGTTGTGAGGAGCATACAATTTTAACTCCGAGTTCTAAATTGAATTGTTTAGAAGGCAAACAAGTAAAGTACAGGTTCTGAACTGATGTATTCTTAAGCTAATTGAAACACAGGTTCTAAACTGATGTGTTTAGAAACTAAAACAATAATGTTTTTGTTTAGGAATGATAATGAACAAATACGAAAGTTAAACAGATTGACTCAGTAAGCACGGTGTTTCGAAAAACAATGATTAGAATTTAATTGTGACAAACAAGTCACAATTATTATTTCGGATAAGAATCATTAATTTGACAATTTAAGACATGAGGAATTTCAAACGAGTGTATTTCCATCGGATATATGAGACGTGGAAATAACTAAGTAAATGAAATATGAACACACGGTAAATCAAGAATATTGATTTAAACAATCGGATAAGAAACAAACACAAGTGAGTTTCTCGGATTGAGTTACCGTGGATTGTTGAAATTCAACATTTTACAAACAATAGTACAAAAAAATTCCCCTCAAAGATAGAATTTACTTACTCCCCCTCAAACCATTAACAAGCCTGATCATGTGTATGAATAGTCGGAATTCAGCACGACACATGACAGCCTGCAAAACAGATTAAGCAGATTTTGGTACCCATACTTTCATAGGTCCTTGAACATTAGTATTGGGTTGAGGTATATTGTAAGATCAGAACCATCTATTTGAATTAGATGTTCAAATAGTAGATCTTATCATTGGGGAATCAGGAATAGAGTATGTACCATACCTCCTATTTACATACCTTCTCTTCACAAAATCATTTATTTCACTTGTTGAACTGCGCAACTTTTGTTGACGAATACTGATTAGTTGTTTAGTAGAATAAACATTGTGCGGTGTAGCAGTCTTTGAAACAAATGATTTTCTTTTCCAAATTGTCTTGATGTGCTCAAAATTATTAGTATGTGAACTAGAAGCAGAATTGTTATAAAAGAGGTTAGAAGGACGAATCTGATTTGGCGATTTATCATGCAATGTTGAAGAAATCTTTGTCGGAGTAGAACTTCAATCAGTCTTTGAATTTGCACTTGCTTTATTAGATAATTCAAGTTCTATCACTTTTTTTTTCAAAGCATCTCTTTCTTCAGCCATAAAGTCAAATCGCATCTGCATTTCAGATTTCAGAAACTAATCCTTCACCATATCAGTCTGTATTTCAGTTAATGGATTGGAAAGTGCTTTTATCTGCTTCTCAAATACTTATTTTTCTTTCCTGAACTCCTTTCTATTTCAGTCTCCTTTTCTCTGTCAGACTCATATCTCTTATCAACTTTCAAACATGTCTTTTCATTTGTCGATTGCTTTTCAAGCTCAGAAATCTTCTCTAACAAAGTAGTAACCTTTTATTCAAGAATTTGTCTTTCAGTGTCAAAGTTACTCTCTTCATTCTCTATTGCAACTTCAAGCCAATTCGTCTTGTCTGATAATTCTTTGACAATAAGAGCATTCTTCTTCATAAGAATCTTTTTGTCAGAAGCAACAGTCTTTCTCTCTTCTTCTATCAATTTCTGAAGCTCAGTTACTTTCTTCTTTAGCTTAATAATATTCTTTTGATCAGAATCGGCCCTTTTCTTATCTATTGAATCTTTCTAGACAACGGAAACCTTGTTGGGAAGCTCAGTAGTAGTCTTTTGTTCATCTGCTAATAATTTCTGAAGTTCAGAAATCCTTTTATTTAGCTTCATA
The DNA here is from genome assembly GCA_036898165.1 of Silybum marianum. NCBI lineage: Eukaryota > Viridiplantae > Streptophyta > Magnoliopsida > Asterales > Asteraceae > Silybum > Silybum marianum. The sequence goes on from CM072528.1 coordinate 17,303,170, forward strand.
GCTTGTGTAGCCACTCTTTCCTTTCTATTTCAAACTTTTCTCTTTCAGATTGAATGACTTGTTCAAAATCATACACTTGTTTTGATAACTTTCCGATTGTCATCTCACAAGATTTCATTTTTCTTTCAAGACTTCTCTTTTCAGTCACCAATTTGATATTTTTATCTGTTAGAATCCTTTTCTCTTTCTCAAACTACTATTCTAAATTCGATTTATACTCATCTTTATTTACAATCCCATACTCAGAATAAAGGTATTTATCAAGCTCTAAATCATAAATCCTTATCTGAAGATCAGCATTTTATGTATCATCTCAATATTCCCTTGTTTGTTGAAATCCTGATATGTGTTATTAGTTGAATTTGCAAGAAGATCATTGAGTTCATCTTGAAATGCCTTTTTCATATCCTTAACAATCAGATTATCAATAACACAGTCGCATTTGAGCTTATAGATCTCTTTCTTTTGGTTTGCAACCTGTTCTTTCAGAGAGGATACCTGCAAATTTAAATCAGCAATAGATATCTTGAAAAATAATCCTGAAGGATCGTGTGCGGAATTCAAAAACAACAAATCAGTGCTGAAATATATCAGAACTAAAAGCACTTGTTACTTAATTGAATGATCGTTGCCATAAACTTTGATTAGAAGTTGAATTGTGTGCGGAACAAAATACAAGGACTAAAAATGACAAAAAGCTAAAATTTAAACGACTCAAAAACACAACAAGACAAGTACACGGACTAAAAAGGTAAACTTTAAAAAATTCAAGTCCAAGGGCTAAAAGTGACAAAAATTGAAATTTAAAGTCCAAGGGCTGACAATATTTGAAAATTCAAAGTCTAGCTACTAAAGCTGTCAAAACAGAAAGTGAAAAACTAACGAGAATAACAGAAAATGACTAACATTGTAAAGAAACTTAACAAAAACTTAACTCTAACACATTTAACAGAGCTAACGGAAAAAGGACTAAAAGATGTGACAAAAAGTTAACAAAACTAACTGAATTTAACCAGCTGTCACTAATGATTACCAAATGTCGCGAAAGATCAAATTTTAAGCGGTTGCTAAATTTTTGAATTTTGTCGAGACACGTGTTGCCGGCTCGCTGAGTGCGTTCGAGGGGGACGGAGTCGTTTGGTTTCGAGTGGGAATAGTTAGTATCTAACTCGTTCAATTGGTTTAGGCTGACGAGGCGAAGATATCCGTTTGGGAGACGATGAGTTTTGATGACGTCATGTATACGCACGAGCACGCGTGGGCAGCTGTCATGGACAGGTGTCGCCCATCCGATGATGGAACGTAGAGAGGCACGGACAGGTGTCGTCACAGGGAGACTGGAGGGCGGTTCTGCCCATATATAAAAGTAATCGTCTTTTCCCTTTTCGTCTCGCTCCGTCTTTTCCCCTTCTTTTAAAAGAATATTTCTTCCCAAAAACCTGCAACTCTTCTCTTTTTCTAAAAAATGTCGAATCCTAAGAGCACCATTTCTTCCAGCGATCTGCTCGCTTTCCACGATCGCGGTTGGCTTCCCACTTACGTCAATTTGGAATGCCCTGGAGATCTTACAGCCGAGGAATGCCCCGTGGATTGCTTTGTCTTGTATGAGTATCCCTTCAAGATAGGGTTCACGTGGCGTTTTTCTATGATAGTCAGGGACCTTCCGAGCCGGTTTGGCATTCCTCTTGGGCAAATGATGCTCCAGTTCTGATCATAAGTTCTTGTTGGCTTATACAGTGAAGGCGGACGTCAATAATCGTTATAGCCCCTATATACGAGGGTGTCGAGATCAGGCGTTGATCTAAGATATTGGGGTGAACGCTCGTGGCTGGAAGGAGCGCTTCGTCTTATGCCGGCTGTCGGATGTTGATCATAACTCCTCTCAATGATTTGAATATGATTCCTTTTGTATACTTAGTGAAATTGCATTGTATAAGCTTCTATTAATATTCAGCGACAGCATACGCTGATTATCATCAGCGATCGCTGAAGATCAAGGAACAACAAGCCTATCTCTGAAGACCTGAAGATCAGCTATGACACCAGAAGACCATTCAGCGAAAGTCGAAGACCCTAGCTGAAGAAAGAGATAATCAGCTAAGTGAATTGAAGCGGTTCAGCGATAGCAGCGATTATCTAATCAAAGTGTAAAGTCTTGTGAAGCCTCAGCGATACTGAAGTTCATCCTTGAAGTTTCAGAATCAGCGATCAAATGAAGCTTCCTTTACAAGATTAAAGATTGATCTTATCCTCGATGCACAAAAGTCAAACCTAATACCTTGTAAGAAAAGGACGTACGAATTGTCTCTTATGTCCCCATCATATCTGATATGGTACTGTTCATATTCGACCAAAAACATGGTTTGCTTATTAGCAAGGACATACTTCCTATCCAAGCTTGACACGTGGCATATACCTTTTGTCTTGCATTAAATGCAAACGAATATAAATAAGATGAAGATATCTTCTTCATCTTAATGCATGCTTCCTTCTAACCTAAACCCTCTTTATTTCTTTCTTCCTTCTTCTTGTGCATCAAACTTAGTGTTTCTTAGTTACAATAGAATAGGTTTTAAACTTGTTCTTATTCCACTTGTAACTGTAAATTTGTTTATGATATATAAACTAATTTAAAAACCAAAATCTGTGTGTTTGTATTCAAACCCCCCCCCCCCCCCCGTTCTACAAACTGTTTACTTATTATTGAACTCTTGTAGACCTTTTAGGGACCAACAAGTGGTATCAGAGCAGTGTTTGCTTCTTTTATCTTTAAAATATTTTTCTTATAAACTATTTTAAAATGTCAAACCCTAATACGAACTACAATGATAATGGATCTTTAGCTAAACCTCCAAGATTTAGCCATGTTAATTTTCCATTATGGAAGGAAAAAATGTCTCTGTTTCTAGAAGGATCTGACCCAAAGATCCCGTACTATCTAGAAAACGGACCATTTGTTCCTACAACTATTGTAGCTGGTGTTCCTGCCACCACTACTACTCCAGCCATCCCTAAAAGGAGTATCATTAAAACTCCTAATCGATGGACTGAAGAAGATAAGAAAGAAATTGCTATTGATTCAAAAGCTAGATCTATAATAGCAATGCCTTTACCAGATGAAGTCTATCATTCTGTTATGAAGATGAGGACTTCTAAGGCCATGTGGGATACTCTTATGCATCCAATATGAAGGAACCTCTGAAGTACAAGTCACGAGGTGCTTAAACCTTGTAAGACAATATGAGAGTTTTATGTATCATAAAGGTGAATCTCTTTCTCAAATTCATCAGCGTTTCAACTGTTTGTTGATTGATCTTAAATCAGTAAACAGAGTGTACTCTAACGCTAAAATACTGACCAAATTCATGGAGGCACTACCCGATCAATGGGCAGTGTACACTACATGTTTAAAGTTGTCAAAGAATCTTGAAACTCTTTCCTTAAGTGCTTTATATGGAATGCTCTTAAATGAGGAACAATCTCAACTTCTGAGGAAGAACCTCATAAATGAACTCAAAGGTGCCAAAAGTACTTCTTTGGCACTTGTGACTTCAGAGGCAACTCCTCCTAAAAATACTTCTTCTTCCAGTATTACCTCCATCACTGAATTAGGTCAAACTGATTCAGAAGATCAACTCACTGATGCTGACATCTCTGAGTTTGATAACTCTCTAGCTCTCTTAACAAATAATTTTAAAAGATTCGCTAGAAAGAGCAACTTTCGAAAGCCTTCAAATCTCTCTGACTCTGAAAAGCAAAAGACAATGCCCACTGAGAAAGCCTCAGCTATATGCTTTAACTGTCAGCGAAAAGGTCACTTTGCAAGTGAATGTAGATCAAAGAAAGTTGCAGCTCCTACCACCTCCCAGACCTTTGATAAAAAGGAGGAGTATTTGAAATTGAAAAACAAATACAAGGATTTGAAGAAATACCAGCAAAAAGGTAAAGGCCTTATCGCTGAAGAAGTTGATTCGGACGCTGAAGACGACTGGGCCAAAACCTCTGAAGAGTCTGGCTCTGATGAACAAGATCTTGCCTTCTTGTGTTTAATGGCAAGAATAGAGGATGCTGAAGAAGCTACTGAAACTTCTTCCTCTGAGTCCCCTTCTACTCGAGTAACCATTCCCTCTATTTCTTTTTTTCTGAAAGTGATAACTTGTCAGCTCTCGATGCTATGACTGTTGATTTTTATAATGCTTTAAATGGAAAGATTAAGGCCGAAAAAATTAACACTGATTTATTTGAGCAATTAAAAAATTGCCATATAAGAATCAAAAAACTTTTTAAAATTGAGGAAACTCTCAAGGACCAAGTCTTTGCAAATCAAACCATAAGCATCAAGAAGCAGCAAGCTATTGCTGATAGGGAAAAAGCTATCGCTGATCTTAAGTCTGAAAAGGCAACCATCAAAGGATGGTGTAAAGCTTCTGAAAAAGTAAATAAGATCATCAATGCCCAAATACCTATGAAAGTAAGAAGTGGGTTAGGATTTAACCCTAAAAAGGAAGAATCAGAGAATGATCGTTCCATGCTCAAATTTGGAATGTTTGTTTCTTCTATCCCTGATCCTTCTTCTTCAACTTCTTCCTCTTCTATTAAAGTGAAGTTTCCTGTGATAAATTCTAAGAAGGTGATCAAGAACGAGTTTCTTGACCAAGTTCCTAGGAATAAAATCGCTCAGAATAGGAACAATAAATCCTTAGAGAAAAATTCTAAATATGGGAAGAAGGGCTCTGACTATTCTAAGAGACCAACCCCTAGAATTAAGATAGATCTCATTCCTACCCCTGAAAAGGTTGTCATACCTCCAAGGACTATGGATAAAGGAATTCTTGGTCCTATCCCTGAAAAAGTTCCTCCTTTCTCTCTGAATTCCAAACCCTTTAAATATAGGAAGTGCTATCACTGTGGTGAAACTACCCACATTGCTAGTAAATGTCCTAACGCTACTAGAGCTGATAAACTAGCTCATGGAAAGAAAGTAGCTCAAGCTGATAAATCAGGGAGAGTAAAATCCACCAAGGTTGCAAAACCCACAAAGGTGAAGATATCCACTAAAGAGAGTTCTTCAGCTAGTAGCTCCTCCGCCAATCCTTTATCTAACCAAGTAGGACCCATAGTAGTATGGGTACCTTTAAACAATTAATCTTTTGTTGTATGCACAGTGCCAAAGGTATCTGGTATCTTGATAGCGGATGCTCAAGGCATATGACTGGCAGAAAATCTCTGTTCTCTGATTACAAAGAAGAAGCTGGTCCATCAGTGACCTTTGGTGGAAATGGCAAAGGATACACTAAAGAATAGATGTGACAAAGGATACAATCTTTTTAGCGTTAGTCAGTTATGTGACAAAGACTTCAAAGTTCTATTCGTAAAGAATAGATGTGCTGTCACTGACGGAAATGATAAGCTTGCCCTAACAGGCAAAAGAGTGGAAAATGTGTATATCATAAATATGAATAGTTCTCACTCTGAGAACATGTGCTTTATCTCTAAAGCATCTACTGATATAAACTGGTTATGGCATAAAAGACTCTCTCACCTCAACTTTAAGACAATAAATGAATTGTCTCAAAAAGATCTAGTCAGAGACCTCCCAAATCATACCTTTACAAAGGAATCTCTTTGTTCAGCGCGTGAAAAGGGAAAGCTGACAAAAGCCTCCTTCAGGTCAAAGTAAATTTCTTCAGTGACCGCTCCTCTTCAGCTACTACATATTGATCTATTTGGACCTGTAAATGTCCAATCTATTTCTGGAAAGAAATATACTTTGGTGATTGTTGATGAATACACCAGATACACATGGGTGTTCTTCCTTCGATCCAAAAGTGATACCCCTAAAATGATAATTTCTTTTATCAAAAGGATGGAAGTTCTGAACAATCTGATTGTTCGTTCCATAAGAAGTGATCATGGTACTGAATTCAAAAACAATACTCTGGTGAATTTCTTTGAAGATAAAGGCATCTCTCACAACTTTTCCTCAATGAGAAATCCTCAGCAAAACGGTGTTGCTGAAAGAAGAAATCGAACTATCATTGAAGCGGCTCGCTCAATGCTCAGCAAATCGCATCTACCAACTCAGTTCTGGGCTGAAGCTGTCAACACAGCGTGCTTCACTCAATATCGATCCCTGATAGTTAAGCGATTTAAGAAGACCCCCTATGAATTGTTTCATGGGAGAAGACCCACTCTGAAATATTTCCATATTTTTGGATGTAGATGTTACATTCTGAATGACATAGATCATTTGGGTAAGTTTGATCCAAAGGCAGACGATGGTATATTTCTTGGATACTCCTCTGTATCTATGTCTTTCAGAGTCTTCAACAAAAGAAGACAACATGTTGAAGAATCCATGCATGTTAACTTTGATGAATCTCGTCCCATTCATACTTCTCATACTCATGATGATGATGATGAATTGAATGCTTGGATGAGATCTCATTATGGGGAACCTGAAACGTATTTCAGCAATCAACCTCCTGCTGAAGCATGTGATGATGAATTCCCTATAAATCCTTCAAGTGACAATCATCCATCTTCAGGGATGAATGTTACTCCTCTGAATCAGATTCCTGTTGCTGATTCCTCTCTTGGAAATTCCTTAGTGAACAACCAAACTACGTCTGAAAATCAATCCCCTGAATTGATTTTAAATGATGTACCTGTTGCTAAAACAACAAGTCCAATTCCAGAAACTGAAGAACAAGTCGCTGAATCTGCTGTAGATCTTGATCTCTCTCCTCAACCTCCAGCTCAGCGATGGACTGCAAATCATCCAATAAATCAAATTATTGGTGATCCCAATGCAGGTATCAAGACACGTAGAGGTACAGGTAATATATGTCTTTATGTTAACTTCATTTCTCTCTCTGAACCTAAGAAGATAGATCAAGCTATCTCTGATCCTAGCTGGGTTTCAGCTATGCAAGAAGAACTAACTGAATTTCGTAGAAATAAAGTTTGAAATCTTGTTCCTAGACCCTCTGATAAAACTGTCATAGGAATCAAATGGGTTTTCATAAATAAGCTAGATGAAAACGGGACTATAATTTGCTATAAGGCTAGACTTGTTGCTCAAGGTTATAGACAGGAAGAAGGGATTGACTATGATGAGACCTTTGCACCTGTAGCTCGCTTAGAAGCCATAAGACTTTTTTTAGCTTATGCTGCCCATAAAGACTTCAAAGTTTTTCCAATGGATGTTAAAAGTGCTTTTCTAAATGGAAAACTCAGCGAGGAAGTTTATGTTGAACAACCCCCTGGTTTCTCAGACTCTAACCATCCTGGTTATGTTTTCAAACTTGAAAAAGCTCTTTACGGGTTAAAACAAGCTCCTAGAGCTTGGTATGATACCCTTTTCTAAATTTCTTCTTAAAGAAAAATTTGTTTGTGGAAAAATTGACCAAACCCTGTTTTTAAGAAAATATAAAGGTCATACCATACTCGCTCAGATATATGTCGATGACATTATCTTTGGTTCCACAAGACCCAAATTGTGTACTCGTTTCGCTGCAAGAATGCAAAAGAAATATAAAATGAGTATGATGGGTGAACTAACATATTTTCTAGGTTTGCAGATAAAGCAATCTGACAAAGGAATCTTTATTTGTCAAAGCAAATATGTTAAAGACATGCTGATTAAATTCGACATGAATCAATGCTTAGTGATGAAGACCCCCATGGCACCTCCTCTGACTTTGAACATGGATCCCAATGGAAAACCAGTCAATGTCACTGCCTATCGAGGGATGATTGGATCTCTGCTGTATCTTACAGCGAGTAGACCTGACATCATGTATTCTACATGTCTCTGCGCTCGGTATCAAGCTGAACCGAAGGAATCCCATCTAATCGCTGTAAAGAGAATCTTCAGATACCTGAAAGGAACTCCAAATCTAGGTCTTTGGTATCCCAAAGGCTCAAGATTTGATCTTATTGGTTATTCTGACAGTGATTTTGCAGGTTGTAAGATAGATAGAAAGAGCACCACTGGTGGGTGTCAGCTACTAGGTGGAAAGTTAATCAGTTGGACAAGCAAAAAGCAAAACTCAGTGTCCACCTCCACCGCTGAAGCTGAATATGTAGCCGCTGGTAGTTGTTATGCTCAAATCCTTTGGATGAGAAATCAACTCAGAGACTACGATCTCAAGCTCTCTAAAATTCCTATTTATTGTGATAGTACTAGTGCTATTGCCATTGCTAACAATCCTGTACTTCACTCCAAAACCAAGCACATTGAGATCCGATATCACTTTATCAAAGATCACGTGATGAATGGTGAAATTGAGCTTCAGTTTGTACCCACTGAATATCAGCTCGTTGATCTTTTCACCAAGCCTCTTGATGAAACTAGATTCAATCTACTTATCAGCGAACTTGGTATGTTGAACGCTGAATAATTTTTTATTCAGTGACTTATAACAAGTGATACAAATAAAGCCTTCAAACTTTCCATTCGCTGAACTCTGATTCAGCGATATCTGGGCCATCTCCTCAGGTATTATCTTCTAATCTTTATCACTCTTTGATATCTTTTTTCATCAAAGAATGAATCTCTAAAAATAAAACTCCTCACTGACAATCCTTTATTGTCATTGATGAAGATTTTAAACTAATAATGATACTTTCCTTATGGATAATTATCATTAAAATCTTTTAAAAATAAGAAAAGGACACGTCAGACCTTTTTCTGACACACGACGGACCGCGACGTTTCCCTTCCAACTCCTTTCTTGGAACGTGCGCCAGGTCATCATTTCTTTTTCAAAAAGCTAAAACTGTCGTTTAGCACTCCTTTCTTTCTCTCTCCTCATGCCATTTAAGCAATTCTTTTGCCTCATTTGCCTCTTTACGCTTTCATAACTCTCCAAAAGGCAAAACAACCTTCAAATCTTCAAGCTTTCTCAAGAACACCAAGAACACGCACTTGTGCGTTTTTCTTCTCGAAAACAACTAAGGTTTGATCTAAACCTTTACTTAAAACTGGAAACATCTTGTTTCACGTCTTCTTCTCTTTAATCTTCTTAAAATGCAATAAAAACATATTTTAGGAAGAAAATAAATTTAATCTGGATTAAAACTCAAAAATTCTTCTATTTTCAAAACCCTGTTCTTAGTTCTTTCCTTAGAACAGAAGACTTTCTTCTTAAGTTTTATCCATTTTTAATTATCTTCTATTTTTTTCTCTAAAATAATCTTTTATATTATTGTTTTTACCACAAGCATTTTGATCTTGTTCATCAAAATACTTGTTTCATTGAATCTTACATTTGGTACTCTTTATACCAAACTCTGGTTTACACATATGTATAAAACCATGATTTATCTCTTTGGTTTTCCCATTTTTCCTACAGAAATGGCCGCTGCAAGTAAGACTGCTGAAACCTCTGCTGCTACTACTGACAACACCTTGGTCGCTGCACCAACCTGCCACTTCCCAATGGAAAAAGCTGTATTCAAATCATGCAATTATATTGCATTGGTTGACATACCCGCTGATCGCCCTCACTTCAACGAAGGAGCTACCTTCATCAAGGCGTGCTCGCTGATGTACGCGTTTGTCCACAACCCAGTGGGCATCTCCTCTCATCTTCAAGCTCTCTTGTACACGGCTCACTGTACCACGCTCACCACGGACAAGGGGACCGTGCTCTCTGCGATTGGCTTCAAGATTCCAGACCTTGGATACTTCTCCTTCACTACTGGATTTGTGAGGAAGGCCCTTCGTCTCCCTACCCGCGCCAAGAATGCGCAATGGGGCACTGAACCAACCAAAATGCAGATCGATGCCTTCTTGGACTCTATTGGCTATGCCTGGGAGAATCTATCGCTGAAAACGGTGGGCTCAAAGGTAGAAAAGAAGAGATTGCCTTCTCGCTGGCAATACATCTTTACCCAGGTGATCCAATGCCTTGGGTCAAATATTGGCTCGCATGACCAAGCGAGCAAGCACTTTCAGGATCTCGCCTTCTCTCTCTGCACCGGCCACAACCTCAACTACGCTGACTATATCTTCAGTGATATGGTCAGTCGCATCAACGCTGCCACTAGACACCCCGTCATCCCTTACCCGCGGTTCTTTGCAATAATCTTGGAAGTTGCCTTCAGGGAGGAATACCCGAAGGTCGGTGACCACTCCGTTTCCATGGTGGGGAAGAAGTCCCTGGACATAGAGGAACGTCCAGATGATGCTCCTTTCACACCATACATGCTGAAAGTGATTGGAGCCCCTCTTTCAGTATCTACCTCGCTTCCCATCCCAACAGCGAGCATCCAGGACACTGCTGCTGCTAAGAGGAAACAACCAACAGATGGCCATAAAAAGACCATCGCAACCAAAAATCCAAACAAGATGGTCTCTCAAAAGACCACTCTCTCTGATTTCGGTGTACTACCAACACCAACAGCAGTCGCAGCCACTTCAATGGTCTCTTCATCCGTTGTTGCTTCATCAGCACTACCTCCACCATCAGGGACTTCGGTCACTGAGGGTGTTATAGCCAGCTCTGCTGAAGCTGGATCAGGTACTACTCTCACAGCCTTCTTAACTTCTTCTATATCCTCTCCTTTGGTCCTCACCTCAGCACATGACTCAGCAATAGTGGTCCCTATCCCTGATAATGCTGAAATGCACGCAATCCAAACCTCAATATTGTTTAGGCAATCTGAGTTTTGGAAGGCCAATTTAAAAGGACCTCAGAGTGTCTCTCTCAGATACTCTAAAACACTGGTTAGTGATCCTCAAGACACTACCTCTGCAAACGTAGTCTCTGAGAGTAATCCTCATGTTACTCTAAGGAGAAAAATAAATTTTTTCATCCATCATCTAATCCATATGCATTTTTGGCATCTTTATCTATGTCATCATCAGGTGTCGCTCCTCTCTTCTCTTCAGCGGCAACGACAACCACCACCACTTGCGCTCAACCTCTCAGCAAGGAAACGGGCAAGTCTCCTCAGGGCCATCCTAGTGCTGCAAAGCTCCGAGATGTCAAGACAGAGATGGCAGCCCCAAGCTTCCCACTCCTGTCGCTGAACTCCCTCCCATTGTCCTTCCTAGTCCTACATTCCCTGCTATTGACTAGCTAGTCAGGGAATGTGCTCTAACAAGGGCTAGGGTTGACAATCTTCAGACGTCAGCTGAACTCATCTTCAGACGCATCGTTGGGACTCCAGCGATCAAGACCAATGTCAACAACCTTATCTCTGACGTCTTCTCTCTGAAGGAAGACAACTTGGGTCCTTAGCTAGAACCTGTCCAACATAGAGCAGAAGGTTGCTGCTCAGGCGAATGTCCTTGAGTCTATTCAAAGACTCAATCCAATATGATGCAGATGCTCACCAAGCTCACTAAGGCTAGTTCCTCCTTCACTACTGCTGATCGGACTACGCTTCAGGAAAATGAAACGAAGCTCAAGGACATTCAGTCCAATGTTCACACTCTGATGGTGCACTGTCTACCTCCTGATAACATCGGGGGGGGGGAGATGTGCCAAAGAGTTTGCAGATGAACTCATTGCGGAGCACAATCGGACGTTCCCTGAAGGGTTGGTTGCTGAAGCTGAAGAAGATGATGATGATGCTGAGGAAGATGATGAAAAAGAAGAAGAAGATCCTATCCCTCATTATAGGGGAATGGATGATGATGAAGATGACGATGACATTGGAAGTGCCTTTAAGCACTTCAGAATCTCTAGGCCTGGAGTCTCTCATCAAGAGCCTTTGGGGGACGGACAACATCCCTCTCAGGGACAAGCCGGTCCCTCAGGCAAAGGAAAAAAAGTGGTAAATCTGGATGCCACTATCCCATTATCTGAGGGGGAGACCACTAATGAGGTATCTCTTCCTCTTATCCCATATATTACACCTCTCTCTGAAACCCCCACACCTCCTTCACCTACAAAAACTCTCTCTGATAAATCTTTTTCCTCCTCTCCTTCTCTTAGTGATCCCCGTCCCCCAAAGGACTCCACTTCATGGAAGGAACCTTCTTCCGAAGAGCAGTTTATGTACATAATAGAAACTGACTCTGAAGAAGAAGAGGGTCTTATTCCCAGGCGTCGCGTTCAAAAGCCAATCATAAGCGAGCCTGAAGAAGAAGAAGAAAGGCGAATAAAATTCCTTAGGGAATTCGAAGCAAGAAGAATAAGGGTGCCTCAAGCTAAACCCATAAACGATGTACCAATAAGGATGGTAGATGAATTCTACTTTCTGTCTAGCGAAGAGAGAGAACAAGCATTGGGAGCACAACGTAACAGGGATGAGAAGACAAAGCAAACTGAGAATGATCTTGCTTTTAGCAAGGAAATTACTAAGGGAAGACTTTGCTAAAGACAAGGCGGCCAAGGAACAATTGAAAAAGAGTGAAAGGGTAGCTGAAGCTCTTGTACAGGAAAACTTGAATGTAGAACCAATACTTGCTCAACAGAAGATTCTAAGTGCACTATCCGCTGAAGCCACAATTCAGAAAGACAAAGAGCTTGACTGGTGCACTGATAGACTGAAATTTCGAAGATCTGAGGCCAAAATCATTCATGCAACTATTCAAGGGCGACACTCCAACAGAGGTGGTCCAAAGGTATATGTAAGAATGACAAGGACAAACAGAACTGAGATAGAAGAAGCAAAGTTCTTAAGGATTTATGGATACACTGAATGGTTAGAAATCAGAGACGCCATTCAGGGTTCCAAATCCAAATTCAAGGATGTGGTGGAAAGAGTACTGGATCAGTTGTTGCAAAGGATGTCACAACACGTGCAAGTTCACCCTCTCCCTGAGTCATCAAAGAAGAAAAGATCAACTGCTGAAGGTCGTTCAAGCTCTAAAAATGAGCATGAAACCAAATTTGATTATCATAGCATTCTTGGTCATCTTGAAATCCCTGATATTTCAATGCTACGTACCTCTCTTCCTCAAGATCGAAGATACGAAGAAGATGAAATCATCTCACTACCTGAACCTGGTATGGTATTCTTGGATAATGAAGGGTTCTTAGGACTCTTCAGAAACCAATAAATTCGCAAGGCCCCATCCTCTCTCATAAAGATCATGCTATGGCACTGCTGGTCAGATACCCCTCTAATGAATCGACAAAAAACGCTTTATGAGAATGAGCTACAAAGAAGAAACGAGAACATCTCTGATTAGTCATAGGTTTCTATTTCCTTTGTAATATTCCTTCAGTGTACAAGTACTTCACTGTTATTATTGTAATTTCTTCAGATTATATTTAATGAAATTCAATCAGAGTACTTTACTCCATCTATGTACTAAAATGATCCCTGAAAAAAAGTAAAAGGTACAATGAACATAAGAGTTCTATTTTCTTCAAACTATACTTTACTCACTGATTCTTTACTTTGAAAAATTAATCAGTGAATGTACTTTATGCTTACTTACTTGTAAAAATTGTGCTTTCATATCCTTATAAATGAAACTCAATTCAGATAGTAGACTAGCTGAAAAAGATTGTACAGATTAGTACTTAGAAAATTTACTTCAAATTTTTCTTAAGTCCTTACTAGTCTCTTAAAGCAATTTTCCTATGTTGCTCAATCATAATCAAATAGGGGGAGATTGTTGATCATAACTCCTCTCAATGATTTGAATATGATTCCTTTTGTATACTTAGTGAAATTCCATTGTATAAGCTTCTGTTAATATTCAGCGATAGCATACGCTGATTATCATCAGCGATCGCTGAAGATCAAGGAACAACAAGCCTATCTCTGAAGACCTGAAGATCAGCTAAGTCGAAGACCCTAGCTGAAGACCCTAGCTGAAGAAAGAGATAATCAGCTAAGTGAACTGAAGTGGTTCAGCGATAGCAGCGATTATCTAATCAAAGTGTGAAGTCTTGTGAAGCCTCAGCGATACTGAAGTTCATCCTTGAAGTTTCAGAATCAGCGATCAAATGAAGCTTCCTTTACAAGATTAAAGATTGATCTTATCCTCGATGCACAAAAGTCAAACCTAATACCTTGTAAGAAAAGGACGTACAAATTGTCTCTTATGTCCCCATCATATCTGATATAGTACTGTTCATATTCGGCCAAAAACATGGTTGTCTTATTAGCAAGGATATGCTTCCTATCCAAGCTTGACACGTGGCATATACCTTTTGTCTTGCATTAAATGCAAACGGGTATAAATAAGATGAAGATATCTTCTTCATCTTAATGCATGCTTCCTTCTAACCTAAACCCTCTTTATTTCTTTCTTCCTTCTTCTTGTGCATCAAACTTAGTGTTTCTTAGTTACAATAGAATAGGTTTTAATCTTGTTCTTATTCCACTTGTAACTGTAAATTTGTTTATGATATATAAACTAATTTAAAAACAAAAATCTGTGTGTTTGTATTCACCCCCCCCCCCTTCGACAAACTGTTTATTTATTATTGAACTCTTGTAGACCCTTTAAGGACCAACATCGGATTACCCCAAAAATGAGGAATAGGTTGTCCACGGATGGCCCAAGCAAGGTATTGCAGTTACCTATGTTTTCGGGTGCCTCTTATATGTTCTGACTTATACGTGCGAAATTCCTCCCCTTCTTGACTCGGCGGCCAAGATCGAGATTTTCCGTCAGATCCCAAACCGGGTGTTCTCCGTGATTAGCCCTGTGCCAGAGGATGAGAGAGAATATGATACTGGGGCGAGGAAGATGAGGACTTCATCTTCGTCGGAGTTTCTAAATCTCCTCCCGTTTCGGCGGAGAGTGGTGAGTCTTGTTCGGCTTTTCATACTGATTTCTAGCCTTTTCCCTCCCGATGATTTTCTACGTTTGTTTTCAGAAGGGACTGCGGCTTTGTCGGTTGGTTGCAGAATTCTCCCCGCCCGACGGGGTGTAGATAGAAGGAGGCCACTAGGGCCCGATCTGAGGGAGTGGTCTTCTAGAGCCGAGGGCTCTAAGAAGGCGAAGGTGTCGGAAGCAGTTATGCCTCTGCACGCATCTGCTTTCCCTCCCCAATCGCGAGACAGGGGGAAAAAGCCATCGGCAGGATCTTCTGTCGTCAACCTGTTCCAGGTGAGTTTCAACACTTTGTTATGCTTTTTATGGGGTCATGACTCCCACTTTCGTGCGACGTGCGTTCGAGCGATCGTGCGTACTTGCGACTCTAACGCTAGATGGTCTTTGTTTTCAGGCCATATTGTTACCATGGCCTACAAAGCGGAGAAAGTCGTGCGAGAGCACGAATTTGCCCTACAGGCGAAGGATGAGGAAGCTTTGGGTAGAGCTGACGA
Source organism: Silybum marianum (assembly GCA_036898165.1). NCBI lineage: Eukaryota > Viridiplantae > Streptophyta > Magnoliopsida > Asterales > Asteraceae > Silybum > Silybum marianum. The sequence continues at coordinate 17,318,419 of CM072528.1, forward strand.
TGTCCGTCGTTTGCTCGAGGAGGTTCGGGATGAACTTGCGTGCGAACGGGGCATTATTTTTGACCTCAGGTTACGTCAGGCGGAGGCTTTGGAAAAAATAGGGCGCTGGAGGTTAAGCTAGGGGTGGCCAGGGAGGCTCTTTTCGAGAAAATCGAGGAGGTCAACGATCTAAAGAGCCAGCTGAATCGAGCCCAAGGGGTCGCCGGGCCATCTGTTCGACCGGTGCCGCCCAATTTTCCGCCTCTCTAGTTTTTTTTTGCTTATTAGGGCGATGCTCGGGGTCGTGCCTTATTTTTGTAACTCATCTATGTTTACTTAACAAAAATTTGTTTCATAACGATTGACTATCTGTTTAAAGAACAAACGAAATAAGTATGACTGTACAGTACAAACTTTGCGAGAAAATAGATTTTATTCCTGGCGATCGAGCCATTTAAAATGATTTTTTTTAGACTTGAAAGACCAAGCTCGAAACTTCCAGAAGATTGAGTCTTTAATCAATAAGTCGCGCGTTTTAGCAACGTTATTGGCCGTGCGTTCCTGCGATAAAAATTATTAGGGGTGGTCGTTGGTTTGACCAACGACCCTCCGATATTTAAGTTAGTAAGGTAAAAACAGTGGATATAATCGTGCGTATAATAACTTAAAAGAAATATCTCCTCAAATGAGTTGCGTTCCAGCTACGTGGGATGTTTTGACCGTCTAAGGTTTGTAATTGGTAGGCGTCCTTTCAACAACTGAAGTGATTCGGTAGGGCCCTTCCCATTTGACTGATAACTTACCTCCTATTCTGAAGGTCTTTACCCTAACGTTTTTGTTGAAATATGTTGTTGAGATGCCAATCGAACGTATGCTGAGTCTCTTAATTCTTCAAGTGCATCCACGTCGTAGCTGAGGTCTACCAAATTTTGTTTGACAGAGGCATGCCGCGCTTTCGGCAGGCTCGCTTCGATTGGTTGGACAGCTTCGCATCCATAAACTAGTGAAAATAGTGTTTGTATTGGCGAGGTACCAGGAGTCGTGCGATTGGCCCATAAAACGGAGGGTAACTCCTCGACCCAACGTCCTTTGGCGGCTCCGAGTCTTTTCTTGAGTGAATTGATAGTTGTTTAGTTACTCGACTCAGCGAGTCCATTGGACTGGGATAGCGAGGTGTGGAGGTCGTGAGTTTTATACCCCACTCTTCACATAATCACCTTTTCTTATCACTTATGAATTGAGATTCGTTATCACACTAAATCTCGAAGGGAACGCCAAATCTACAGATAATGTTATTCTGGATAAAAGATATCATCTCTTTATCTCGTATTTGAGAAAAAGCGGTAGCCTTTATCCATTTCGAGAAGTAATCTGTAAGGACTAATAGGTACACCTTTTGCCCAGGCGCTTGTGGCAATTTGCCGACAAAATCCATACCCCATCGCATGAAAGACCATGGGACCAGGGATGAATGTAAGAATTCAGAAGGCTGGTGAGTCATACCTGAGTGGCGTTGACAAGCGTCACATTTTTGTACGTACGTTATGGCGTCCTGTAGAAGAGTAGGCCAGTAGTAGCCTTGTCACGAGATTCAGTTTGCTAGACTTCGTCCTACAGAATGATTTCCGCATTCTCGGTCGTGCATTTCTCGTAGTATTTTTTGGGTTTCGCTGGGGATGAGACATCGTAGGTTCAACCCGGTAGACGATCGCTATAGAGTCTTCTCACGATCATGACGTATCTGGAGGCCTTGCATCGGATCTTTCGGGCCTTCATTTTGTCTTCTGGCAGGCGGTCGTTCGATAAGTAATCACGAATTTCTTTTGTTCAATCGTTCGATTCGTCCAGTACCAACACCTGATCATGCTGATTATTTTATGTTGATGGAGTTGTCGAGTGAATTATTGGTATCATATCGAATGATGATTTTGCCAGGGCAGACCCTAGATTGGCAAGCGCGTCGGCTCGAGCATTTTGTTCCCTAGAGATTTGTTGAATGCTGAATTTTTTGAATTTTTTCGCTAGATTCAGGGCGATTTGCCAATATGCTGCTATTCTTGAATCTTCTGTTACGTATTCTCCTTTCATTTGGTTAATGATGAGTAGGGAATCGGTCATGACTTGAAGATTTCTTGCACCCAAATCGTATGCTATATCCTTGCCTATGACTAGGGCCTCGTACTCTATTTCATTGTTGGTGGCTTTGAAATCACTTGATATGGAATAGACCATCGTGCCCCCTTGTGGGGATCTCAAGACGATGCCTAATTCTGGCCCTCGCGCGTTGGAGGACCCGTCAACGTGCAACATCCATGGCTGGTCGTCTTGGATCGCCACAATGTTCGATTCGTCAGTCGCTAATCTTTCTAGTTCGGGACTGAAATCCGCAATAAAGTCGTCTAAAACCTGCGACTTAATTGCAGTTTTGGGTTTCAAATTTATTTCATAGTTGCTGAGGTAAATACTCCATTTCGCCAATCGCACTGTTAGCTCTGGTCTCCTTAGGACGGATTTCAGTGGTAAGTTGGTGATGACGTTGATAATATGCGACTCGAAAGAATGTCGGATTTTTTTTAGCCGCAGTGACCAATGACATAAGCAATTTTTCCATTGATGTGTATCTTTTTTCCGCGTCGAGTAAGGATTTACTAACATAGTAAATTGGGAACTGCTGCCTATCTTCTTCTCGGACCAGAACGGCACTAACCGAGTTTTCGCTTACGGCGAGATACAGCTTAAGCTCTTCCTCGTCCTTGGGTTTTGATAATAGGGGCGGTGATGCCATGTAGTCTTTCAAAGCTTGAAGCGCTTTCTCATGGTCGCCTGTCCAGTCAAAGCCTTTGTTTTTTCTGAGGACATTGTAGAATAGATGACACTTATCGGACGATCTGGAAATGAACCTATTAAGCGCAACTACTCGGCCCGTGAGTTTTTGGACTTCTTTGAAATTTCGAGGAGATTTTATTTCACGAATTGCTCTGATCTGATCGGGGCTGGCTTCGATTCCTCGTTGGGTCACCATATGTGCTAAAAATCCTCCTGCACGTACCCCAAAAAAACATTTCGCCGGGTTCAGCTTCATCTGCTACTCCTGCAGTATTTCGAATGATTGGAGTAAGTGTTCTATGTGATCTACTGCTTGCCTACATTTGACCAGCATGTCGTCGATGTATACCTCCATCGTGTCCCCCACGTGCGGTTCAAACATTCTGTTACGAGCCGCTGATAGGCGGAGCCTGCGTTTTTAAGGCCGAATGGCATTACTTTATACCAGTAAATCCCCCTATCGGTCATAAACGTTGTTTTTTCCTGATCGTCCGGGTGCATGAGAATCTGGTTATATCCTGAATATGCATCCATGAAAGTCAATAATTCATGATCGACTGTCGCGTAAACCATAGCGTCAATATGGGGCAACGGGAATGGATCTTTGGGACAAGCTTTATTGAGATTGGTGAAGTCTATACAGGCCCGCCACTTTCCATTTTTATTTTTGACGACCACGACGTTCGCTAGCCATTGCGGGTATTTCACTTCTCGAATTTTGCCAGACTTAACAGGTTATCGACTTCGTCATTGATAACCTTGTTCTTTTTCGGAGCCAACTTCCGGCGCTTTTGTTTCATGGGTTTGAATGATGGATCAATGGATAACTGATGCGATATGATTTTTGGGTCAAAGCAATCGGCGTTCATTCGAAGAAAGCCGACCAACTTTTTCTTGATGTCGGGTCCAAGTGATGCCCCCACGCGAAGCTTGCGTTCGGGGTAGTTCGGATCAAGTACGACCTATGCTAGTTGTAAATCGTCGGTCAAGTCTTCTTGGCCTTGCAGTTGGTTGACGTGCTTCTTTCGAGGTTTCATGGTCTCTTTGTAACATTCTCGCGCCACCTTCGGTTCGCTTTTTATTTCTTGCATTCCCAACGGCGTTGAAAATTTTAGCACCTGATGATAAGTTGAAGGAACGGCTTTCATTTCGTGGATCAATGGTCGCCCGAGGATAACATTGTATGTAGAGGAACAATCAACAACGTTGAACGCAGTCGACTTGTTGACTTTCTTGGCGTAGATAGTCGTTCGCCACATGACCTCGGTTTCATTTACCTCCATTGCTTTCAGGGTGCTGAGAAAAATCACGTTGACCGAGATGCCTCCATCCACGAGCACTCTTTTCATCGAGCAATCCCCAATTGTCAGTTGGATCACCAGACCGTCGTGATGTTTTGGTCGTAAATCGCCCAGATAGCGAACATCGAATGTGACGTGATCGTTCCTGGAATTGACACCCGCTCCTGGTTCGCGTATCCGGGAGGCGATAGGATTATCAGGCAGACGCGATGCTTGTTTTTTGGCGGTTGCATGGGTGAGTCCGCAAAGGTTTGTTCCACCTGTAGTACAATTCACCCTCTTAGTGGCGTTCGGAGACGAGGGTTTAGGGATCATACCTGGGTTGTCGTCAATCGGAAATTCTCACAGATGTCCCTTGGATACCGTTCCTTCGAAGTCGTAGGGTGGATTCTCAGGATGTTGAAAGTCGTCGGTCTGCGGCCGAAGTCCGACGTATTGGGCCCGTACCTGCCTTGGTCCGGACGCTGGAGGAGAAGCTATCTAGCCGCGGTTTCCGTGAGGATATCTTTGAGCTTCCAGCTATTGAATTCGCAGGTTTGCGGCATTCAATTCAGCTCTCAGGTTTGCTTCAGTGGGGTTAACTCCGTGGTATGCCATTAAAACAAAAATAAAAGAAAATCGTTAGTAACACAGGGTTCGTCGGAGAGTTCCTCTAACCGGGTCCCATGGATGGCGCCAAACTATTGATGCCAAAAATTAACTTAACAAAAATCAACTTAAGGTGCTTGTGGACCTGATCAATTAAATGAAGGATTCTTCCGAAAAACGTAAATAAAACGAAAAAAAATAGACGAAGACAAGAGATTTGCTGATGCGGAAAAACCCTTGGACGAGGGAATAAACCGTGGACGATAGGTTAGTATCTTCGATGCACTATGAAAAAGTGACGGCAAGCAAGGGTGTCGTCCTTTAGAGCTATGGTCGTACGATTACAAGTGAAAATGTATGTAAAAGCTAAACTACCGTATGAAATTTAGAAAGTTGTTGTATGTTCTTTGATTCGAGAGCGTGGATGTGGTTCTTCCTTTTGGGCTTTTATGCCTTCTTTTCTTATAAGGTTACTTCACACGATGATTGAATAGAAAGAGTTAAATTTCTAACTTTTATTACTCTTTTTGGCTGTTTGTCGCCACAAAGTCACCACTGTGGTGTGTCCAAGTCTTTGAATGATTAAGTCACGAACCTCCAGAGATTATTTCAGTGAAGTTTCCTGGAAATAAAGAAGAAAATGCAAGCTGGAAATGCAGACTTTTTAGAAGAATAGGCTAGTCTAGATAGGTGATGGTGCACTCTTTGTACATTGGTGAATACCCTTTGGTCCAAACTTTCCTCGTAGTATAAAAGGAAACTTGGGGTTACACACCAATTCACACCTTAGAATAGTTCTTATAGCTCTTTCTCTCCTCTTCTCTTCAGCACTTGTTGAATTCTTTTTATTTTTGCAGTGTAGATTTTAATTTCTTGTCTTTAAAATTCCACATTGTATCCTGTCACCACAATCTCGACACTGTGGTGACAATTTTATCTTATTTATACTAATGCAAGTTATATTTCAGTACATTTCTGTTTATTTACTGCTTTCCATGTCTCGTAGTAGCTAAGTGTCTCTATGGGGGGTGGGTGTGAGTTTAACTTAAGTGTTGGTATAATATGTGTGTGTTCTCATCTTTAATGCTGTAAATGTTTGGTCACATAAATTGGGACTTAAACTCGATGCGGATAAGCCGATCACTTTGAAGTATTAATATAAGATCTTAGACCCAGAGATGGGCGAATCCGAAGTACGATTTAAGTGATGCACAAAGATTCGAGAGGATTTTGAATAGTAACGCAGAGATGCGGACTTTGTATGTATTTAGATAGGATTTATTTGGTGTCATACTTTATATCTCAAAGAGATTTGAATATATTTCGTCGTGCCCAATGTAATCCGATTCTAAAGCAACAAACTTTAAAGTACTAATTTTGAGAACTTTAGGTAAATTTATAAGTCGTCTATAAGAACTTTACTCTCGGGAGGGTAGGGAGGCTCTGTAGATTGTTTATAACTTTCCAACCACGTTACTATATTTATCTCCATACCCATCTTTTAATTATTGTTTAATCTCGTTATTTACAATTATTCACCAACTCTGAAAATCATTTTAAATCATATCGAAACCAAAAACCAAGATGGTGAACGATACTGTGGGAACGATACTGGTATTTTACCACTTTATTACTTGAAGGTGACTATAGTGTTGGCGTGCACTTGCACCGCCACTGTGGGGACATTGTGCTCGCTGTGTTTACGCGAACGGTTTTGTTTCAAATGCTTTTGAACCAAAACCGTTTATGTTTCAAATGATGTCTGCAATAGGTCAATTTGGAGGATTACCGTCGGAAGATCCGCATTCGCATTTAAGATCTTTTATTGAAATGACGGATCATTTTAAAATTCCGGGAGTTTCACAAGAAGCCTTACGTTTGACGCTTTTCGTTTATACAACAAAGGATAGAGCTAGAACATGGCTAAATTCTCAACCTCCCGATTCTATTCCTACTTGGAGAGATTTAACTGAGAAGTTTCTTAAAAAATATTTTCCTCCAACTAGGAACGTTAAAATAGAAATAAAATCATGACCTTTCGTCAAGAAGAGGATGAAGCGGTTTCTGATACATTGGAGAGATTCAAGGACTTTTTACGTAGTGTCCCTATCATGGAATCCCCCATTATATCCATCTAGAAACATTTTATAATGGACTCTCTAATGCCGCTAAAGTTATCCTTGATGCAACGGCGGGTGGAGCTTTTACTTTGAAAACTTATAACGAAGGGTATGACATTTTTAGAAAAAGATTCAAATAATAATACCGATTGGTGAAACTCTCGTGCCGTAGTTCCTATAACCGCGGCCTATGTTCATGAAGTAGATGCAATTTCTTCTTTAAATGCTCAAATTATAGCTTTGATGACATAAGTTAAAAACAATTTAGGTCTAATGGGAGAAAAGAATCAAGTAAATGTCATAATGTCTAGCCCTCCAACAATGGATTCTTGTGCATCTTGTGGTGAGGGCCATTCATTTGAATGTTACACCGGAAACCCCGCTTTGGTAAATTATATTGGAAGTCACACTAGAAATAGTCCGTTCTCTTCCACATATAACTCGAATTGGCGGAATCACCCCAATTTTTCATGGGACAATAATCCTGGACTTCAAGCCCCCGGGGGAAACCAAGTCCAAAACGACCACAAAATCCCTCGGGATTTCAACAAAGTGGTTCTCAAAATTTTCAAAATGGAAATTCTTACCAATCTTATGCACCTAGGTAACAAAATGCGTCGGATAATGGTTCACTCGAATCATTACTCAATGGTTTTATAACCCAAACAACAGTGTCCCTTTGGAGTATGGAAACCCAACTCGGCCAATTTGCGGCCGAACTTAAGAGTAGACCTCAAGGCATATGGCCTAGTGATACGGAAACCCCTTAGGGTAAGGAACAAGTTAAATCCGTTATCTTGCGAAGCATTGATGATTTGGAAGTAAATAGTGTTCCACCTCAAACTTCCGAAAAATCAAATAATGATGTTTCACATGCTTTTGATGAATGCAATTTTCCAGCTTTGTTTTCTGCAAATGAAAAAGATCAAATTCCAGTTTCTGTCCAGAAAACAGCTTCTGCTTCCATTTCCAACAGTAAACAACTTGTAGCTCAAACTCACCACAGTGGTGAGTTTGTGCCCACTATCCAGCAGAAGCAAGTCAACCAACCAACTCCAGATTTACAAGACCTTCCTTTTCCAGAAAGAATAAAATCTAAAAATATGGATTCTCAATTTAAGAAGTTTTTAGACATTTTTAAGTAACTTCACATTAACATTCCTTTGGTAGAAGCTCTCGAGCAAATGCCAAACTATGTTAAATTCTTAAAAGATATTTTAAACAAGAAAAGGAGGTTGAATGAATATGAGACGGTTGCCTTGACCCAAGAGTGTAGTGCACTCCTTACGTGCAAAAATCCTCCCAAGCTTAAAGACCCGGGAAGTTATACCATCCCGTGTTCCATCGGAGAAAAAGAAGTTGGTCATGCCCTATGTGATCTAGGAGCTTCCATAAATCTCATGCCTTTATCTATTTTTAACAAGCTTGATATAGGTGAAGTACGACCCACGACTGTGTCTTTACAATTGGCGGATAGGTCCATCGCTTATCCCAAGGGTAAAATAGAAGATATTTTGGTCAAAGTCGATAAATTCATCTTTCCGGAAGATTTTATAGTTCTTGATTATGAGGCCGATAGAAATGTCCCAATTATTTTAGGAAGACCTTTTCACAACCGGTAGGACATTAGTTGACGTGTAAAAGGGCGAGTTAACAATGAGAGTGAATGGCCAAGAAATTAAGTTTAATGTCTTTAAGTCTCTAAAATTCGATGGAGAAATAGAAGATTGTTCATCCATTACAGTTTTAGATGATGATTTAGAGTTAAACTTACCTTACAGTCCAGATAGGGGTGACACTATGGAGACAACAAAAGTAATTTGGAAAGATCTAGCTACCTTTGAACAACTTGATTTTAAGGATAAAAACCCCAGATTTTGAGATAAAACCCCTTCCTAATCACCTTAAGTATGTTTATCTTAAGGAGAATGAAAAGTTACCAGTAATCATTTCTTCAAATTTAAGTGATAACCAAAATTCAAGGTTAATAGAACTTTTGAAAACCCATAAGAAAGCCATATGTTGGACCATTGCCGATATTAAGGGTATAAGTCCGTCTCTTTGCCAACATAAGATTATTTTGGAAGAAAATAGTTTTGGAAAGGTGCAACCTCAAAGGAGATTAAATCCTATCATGAAAGAAGTAGTCAAGAAAGAAATTTTGAAATGGCTTGATACAGGTATTATTTTCTCCATTCTAGTAATGGATGGGTGAGTTTGGTACAATGTGTACCTAAGAAAGGTGGAACCACAGTTATCACCAATTATAAAAACGAACTCATTCCTACTAGAACCGGCGCCGGGTGGCGGATTTGCATGGATTATAGGCAGTTAAACCTAGCAACTAAGAAGGACCATTTTCCTTTGCCCTTTATTGATTAAATGCTAGATAGACTTGCCGGAAAGGAATTTCATTGTTTCTTAGACGGATATTCGGGATACAACCAAATTCGCATAGACCTAGAAGACCAAGAGAAGACAACTTTCACTTGCCCCTTCGATACTTTTGCTTTCCGTCGTACGCCCTTTGGTTTATGCAATGCACAAGCCACGTTTTAACGTTGCATGATGTCTATCTTCTCGGACATGATAGAAGACTCTATGGAAGTTTTTATGGACGACTTTTCGGTAATAGCTACATCTTTTGATCATTGTCTTGAAAACTTTGGAAAGATGTGAAACCATGACTTAGCTTTAAAGTGGGAAAAATATCATTTTATGGTGCAAGAAGGGATAGTCTTGAGAGACATGATTTCTAAAAAAGGTTTGGAGATTGATAAAGCTAAAATAGAGGTAATAATGGAATTTCCCGAACCTTCTTCGATCAAAGGCATTCGTAGTTTTTTGGGACATGCGGTATTTTATCGTCGATTTATTAAAGATTTTTCAAAAATTGCAAAATCCTTGTGTAATTTATTGCATGTGGACCAAACATTCGAATTTACCTCTGAATGTAAACAAGCTTTTGAAACCATCAAAGAAGCACTTATTTCGGCACCTATAGTTATTGCCCCCGATTGGACCATGCCTTTTGAGGTCATGTGTGATGCAAGCGATTGGGCCGTAGGTGTCGTTTTAGGTCAAAGAAGAAATAAGATTTTCCACCCCATTAACTATGCAGTTAAAACTCTTACAGGAGCTCAAATAAATTATACAACATCCGAAAAAGAGTTACTTGCGGTAGTATTTACCTTCGATCAATTTCGACCTTACATGATTGGCACTAAAGTTATAGTTCACACGGATCACTCTGCTCTTAAATATCTCTTTAGCAAAACCGACGCTAAGCCACGGCTTATTCGTTGGGTTCTTCTTTTACAAGAACTTGATTTAGAGGTAATTGATCGTAAGGGATGTGACAATCAAGTGGCCGATCACCTTTCTAGAATCGAAGGAAAGGTTTCGAGTGGTGGAAATCATGAAATAAAAGAAATTTTTCCAATGAGTTTGTTATAGCTATCTAACATGCTCACCAAAATGAGGTCCCATGGTTTGCGGATATCGCAAATTATCTAGCATGAACCTCATAACTATCATGGAGCTCGTCTTTGGAAATTTCTCCATGATTGTAAACAATTTCTTTGGTATGATCCTTTTCTTTATAAAATAGGATCGAATCAAGTCTTACCCAAATGTGTTCCCGACATTGAAATTCCCGCTTTATTAAAGGAATGTCATGCATCTCCTTATGGTGGCCATTTTGGTGGCCAACGCACGGCCGCAAAAATTCTACAAACTGGATTTTATTTGCCAAGCATTTTCAAAGATTCTTTTGAATTTGTTAAAAGTTGTGATCAATGCCAACGAACGGGAAATTTGTCCCAACGCAATGAAATGTTCTTAAATAATATTTTTGAAGTCGAACTTTTCGACGTTTGAGGCATTGACTACGTCTCCAAGTGGTCGAAGCTAAGGCTTACCCAAGAAATGATGCCAAAACGGTAGTTGATTTTTTGCATTAAAATATTTTTGTTCGTTTTGGAACCACCCCCCCCCCCCCCCTCGAGCTTTGATAAGAGATAAAGTGACTAATTTTGTAAACAACACTTTAACTACCATTCTTGGAAATTACAACATCCAACATCGAGTTTCCACGGCATATCATTCCCAAATAAATGGGTTTGCCGAACATTCGAATCATGAAATTAAAAATATTTTAGACGAGGTTGCTAGTCCGAATCGAAAGGATTGGTTTCTCAAGTTAGATGATGCATTATGGGCGTATAGAACATTGGGCATGTCTCTGTACCAGTTACTTTTCGGAAAAGCTTGTCATCTTCTCCTCGAATTGAATACAAAGAATTTTGGGCCGTAAAAGAAATTAATTTAAATCGAAATTATTCGGGGGAGAAACGAAAACTTCAACTTTGTGAGTTGGAAGAATGGCGAAACCAAGCTTAGGAAAACGCCAAAATATATAAAGAGAAGACAAAATATTGGCATGATCGTAGGATCAAGAACCAAATTTTTGAAGTCGGTCAAAAGGACCTCTTTTTAGTTCTAGACTTAGGCTATTCCCCGGAAAGCTAAAGTCAAGATGGTCCGGACCTTTCACTATTGTAAGTGTCGGTAAATTTGGCAACGTGAAACTTTTGAATCAACCAGATAATAGTGTTTTTAAGGTTAACGGTCATCGCATCAAACATTTCTTTCCAGAAGGAATGGTTGATCAACCTCAGTAAGTTTGAGGTTATTATATTTCTGTAAATATTTATTTTCTGTTTTCTGTAATTATTTTTCATCTTTCTGTCAAGACAGTAGTGAGTTTGTGCCCACTATCAAGGTTACATTTTTTAACATTTCTAGCTAAGTTTTGTGTTTATCAAGAACATTTTAGAGTAGGGTATTGACTACTGGTTCTACCTTGTTGGGGAACAATAATGCTTTTGCCTAAAAAGCAAAATAATAAAAAATGGGCAAGCATGGTGTTGTAAGAAAAATTTTATTTAACTATTCACTCTTGTCAACTTTCAAGGTGAAAGGTGATGTGTTGAGCAATTTTTTATACATAAGAATGGTAGGTGAGTTAATTTATTCAAGAAAGGACTTAGAAGATGATGGTTTGTCTTTTAAAAAAATTGGGATATATTATTTTATGTAAAATTGTCATCTAACTTTCTAAGTTTGTCTTTAAAGAGGATGACAACTTATTTTTTAACAAAAATATGATGTGATTTGAGAATAGTTTTGTTAAGAAAAGTTTGTATTTTTTTTTTATATTAAGGTATGACACCCTTATTTAAAAAATACATTCTTTGTACTTTTCATTTTTTAATAAAACAAAAGAAAAGAATTAGATTTGGTTTTATTTATTTAAAAACTAAAAAAAGGTAGTAACTCTGAAAAAGTCAAATGACTTTTTCTTAGTTGTCAAAACTCATTTGCAAACCCATTTTTATAACATTTCCTATAAAGTTTTAAAACCCATCATCTTCTTCCCTTATATACTGTCAACTCCCATGGCTAGACTCAAGAAAAAAGTAAGCAATCCAAACCCCATTCCAAGCCGGAAAAGTCGTCGTCGGCCATCGCAAAACCCGTCGCCACCACCAAGCTCCACCGCAGACCCATCGTCGGCCTCATTTCCGTCGATTTCCATGCCGCCTGCGGGTACCTCTGTTGCTTCAGCGACTGTCATGTCGCCGCCGGCGACCACCGTAGTCACATATATCGACGGCCACGCCACTGTAACTCAGGTACCTAAATCTAATTCCACTTCTCCTAACTCCTCCATTCCTGAAAATACACAAAGCCAAAACCCCTTTCATTTGGAAACCCTAACATCAAAAATCATCACCACCATAGTCGCAACTCCTACAGCCACCGTGGTTGCTTCTATTCCACCATTACTCCCAAATATTCAAGGTTTTGGAACTATAACATACCCCCACCATCATTCCAACTCAAAGAGCTCCTATTGTGCATACCACCAACGCCCACCTTTTTTACCTAAATGTCGATGATCCCGAGAGGTTTGGCGATGTTCATTTTGACATCGAAGATGAGGTACCCTTGGAGGATGATCTACTGCCATTCCATGTTACACACTCGAATTCGGTTTCGAGAGGTCTAAAGTACGTGGTTATGGGAAATAGTTCATAGAAACGATTGTTCCCAAAAGCTCGGAACAGAATGTTATGACCACCAAAACTTCTGTTACAACAGCCGATGTGGCCGCCTCCACAGTCGAACGTCGCAAAACTCGTTCTTCGAGTGTTGTTTCGGGTGGACCGATGACTCGATCATAGATACAGGGTGCAAAAGGAAAGGCCAAAGTGGTAGAACCGGAACCTTAAGCTAGTGAAGACATGGAGATCCTAGATCAACAGTTGCCCCCGCGCAAACGCAAACAATTCAAGAGAAAGGGTAAATCCAATTATTTTTCTAAAAGGTTTGATCTCATGAAGAATAACAAGTTTCTCATTGAAAGGCCTTTGACCCGAATTTAGTTTCCGTGAGAAACTGTTTACAAAAGTTTGGTTGGGAAAATGTGATCTCAAGACCTTGTAAGGTCAATAAGACTTGGGTACGTGATTTCTATGCGACTATTGGAAGTTCCAAAAATGAGAATATCACCATTTGAGGGCGTCATATAGAGTGGATACCCGGAAAGCTAAATGCTCTTCTCGGTTTGAACCCACCTTTGGTGTGTTATTATAGAAGCTATGAGAATGGTTTGTTAGAAGTAACTCATCACGAATTGTTAGCTACTCTTGCTTTACCGGGAAGCGATTGGGCCTTTGATACCAATCGCAAAGTTTTGATCACAAGTCAATTAACTTTGGAAGCGGGACTTTGGTACCAATTCGTTCGGCACAACATTATGCCAACTATGCACGATCAAACTCTATCCCGTGCAAAATGTTTGCTTGTTTATTGTATTTTGAAGGAGTTGCCTTTCGATGTTGGTAGTGTGGCTCACCAAGCCATTATCAACTTGACCATTAAGGTTTCATCACGTTTCATATTCCCGAGACTCATCACCAAACTTCTCAACTCAGCTGGTGTGGCCGTGCATGAGGACGATATCATTACATATAGTCCGTCTTTATTGAATCATGGGACGATTTCAAGAATGAATAAACCACCACCCGATGAACTTGTTGACGATGCTTCGGGACCACGTGTGACTCGTCGTCGTACGACGAAGAAATGGTCCCCGGTTACCTCTGCTGCCCAAACCTAGGTTGCCTAGACCTCCGCCGCCCTAGATAATGTCGTACCACCACCACCTTTTTAGATACCTTCGATCCCACCATCCGCAACGGGTTACGGGTCGGAAGAGTGGTTACGTATTCTAGCCGAACAACAAGAAAAGAACAATCAAAAGATGACAGCCATTATCGATCTCATGACGGTCATGAACGGCCGTATCACCAACCTTGAAGCCAAGTCGGAGAAATTTTGGATCTATGTTCGAGATCATTGTCGTGTTCACAACAGGTTTATGCGACGTAGTGATCCACTTTTAGCCGGTGAACTACCTTGATTTTCATCTAGAGTTGTTCCGTCGCAAGTTCGACTGCCGACCGTTGCATCTCCTTTAGACTTGTTCTTTTTCAGAGCCAACTTCCGGCGCTTTTGTTTCATGGGTTTGAACTATTGATCAATGGATAACTGATGCGATATGATTTTTGGGTCAAAGCAATCGGCGTTCATTCGAAGAATGCCGACCAACTTTTTTTTGATGTCGGGTCCAAGTGATGCCCCCACGCGAAGCTTGCGTTCGGGGTAGTTCGGATCAAGTACGACCTATGCTAGTTGTAAATCGTCGCTCAAGTCTTCTTGGCCTTGCAGTTGGTTGACGTGCTTTTTTCGAGGTTTCATGGTCTCTTTGTAACATTCACGCGCCACCTTCGGTTCGCTTTTTATTTCTTGCATTCCCAACGGCGTTGAAAATTTTAGCACCTGATGTTAAGTTGAAGGAACGGCTTTCATTTCGTGGATCAATGGTCGCCCGAGGATAACATTGTATGCAGAGGAACAATCAACAACGTTGAACGCAGTCGACTTACTGACTTTCTTGGCGTAGATAGTCGTTCGCCACATGACCTCGGTTTCATTTACCCCCATTGCTTTCAGGGTGCTGAGAAAAATCACGTTGACCGAGATGCCTCCATCCACGAGCTCTCTTTTCATCGAGCAATCCCCAATTGTCAGTTGGATCACCAGACCGTCGTGATGTTTTGGTCGTAAATCGCCCAGATAGCGAACATCGAATGTGACGTGATCGTTCCTGGAATCGACACCCGCTCCTGGTTCGCGTATCCGGGAGGCGATAGGATTATCAGGCAGACGCGATGCTTGTTTTTTGGCGGTTTCATGGGTGAGTCCGCAAACGTTTGTTCCACCTGTAGTACAATTCACCCTCTTAGTGGCGTTCGGAGACGAGGGTTTAGGGATCATACCTGGGTTGTCGTCAATCGGGAATTCTCACAGATGTCCCTTGGATACCGTTCCTTCGAAGTCGTAGGGTGGATTCTCAGGATGTTGAAAGTCGTCGGTCTGCGGCCGAAGTCCGACGTATTGGGCCCGTACCTGCCTTGGTCCGAACGCTGGAGGAGAAGCTATCTAGCCGCGGTTTCCGTGAGGATATCTTTGAGCCTCCAGCTATTGAATTCGCAGGTTTGCGGCATCCAATTCAGCTCTCAGGTTTGCTTCAGTGGGGTTAACTCCGTGGTATGCCATTAAAACAAAAATAAAAGAAAATCGTTAGTAACACAGGGTTCGTCGGAGAGTTCCTCTAACCGGGTCCCATGGATGGCGCCAAACTATTGATGCCAAAAATTAACTTAACAGAAATCAACTTAAGGTGCTTGTGGACCTGATCAATTAAATGAAGGATTCTTCCGAAAAACGTAAATAAAACGAAAAAAAATAAACGAAGACAAGAGATTTGGTGATGCGGAAAAACCCTTCGACGAGGGAATAAACCGCGGACGATAGGTTAGTATCTTCGATGCACTATGAAAAAGTGAAGCCAAGCAAGGGTGTCGTCCTTTAGAGCTATGGTCGTACGATTACAAGTGAAAATGTATGTAAAAGCTAAACTACCGTATCAAATTTAGAAAGTTGTTGTGTGTTCTTTGATTCAAGAGCGTGGATGTGGTTCTTCCTTTTGCTTGATAACTCGAGTGTTGCTTTTATATTCGTAGTTGCTTGTAACGGTTGATCGACATTGATTTCCTTCGTAAATGCCCTTGATGGCGATGTTTGTAACCGTCCAACGACCCTGCAAAATAGATAACAACATAAATAATAACAATCCGGCTGTTAAAGGCCGGGTTTAAGGTGCTTCGCGGGCCCATCGTTCGTCGGAGACTTTGCCTAGGAGTTTCGTTCGATTGTCGTTATATGATGCTTCGGTCAATATTTGCATGTCGTGAAATATCTTTGGTCGCATGTTTTACCCTGGTGTCGAGAGTTATGCTCGACCATTGTTTTCTTAAGTCTTGGCCGATATTTGAGAGTCGTGGAAAGTCATTGGTCGAACATTTTAGTCAACGGTCGAGGGTTTGAGATTTTTGCCCAAACAATAATTGAGTTCTCTTTCATCTCACACTAATTCAAGAGTATTTATACTCTTGACTAAATACAAAGTCAACCTAAAATGTATTCTAACATAAACCGTGATAACTCTCGAATATGAGAGTTATTTCGGGTCATTTTTCTTAGTTTATTTTCCTTAAATTCTATTCTTTTAGGCTTTTATGCCTTCTTTTCTTATAAGGTTACTTCACACGATGATTGAATACAAAGAGTTAAATTTCTAACTTTTATTACTCTTTTTGGCTGTTTGTCGCCACAAAGTCACCACTGTGGTGTGTCTAGTGCTGAATGATTAAGCTGCTGAACCTCCAGAGATTATTTCAGTGAAGTTTCCTGGAAATAAAGAAGAAAATGCAAGCTGGAAATGCAGACTTTTTAGAAGAATAGGCTAGTCTAGATAGGTGATGGTGCACTCTTTGTACATTGGTGAATACCCTTTGGTCCAAACTTTCCTCGTAGTATAAAAGGAAGCTTGGGGTTACACACCAATTCACACCTTAGAAGAGTTCTTATAACTCTTTCTCTCCTCTTCTCTTCAGCACTTGTTGAATTCTTTTTATTTTTGTAGTGTAGATTTTAATTTCTTGTCTTTAAAATTCCACATTGTATCCTGTCACCACAATCTCGACACTGTGGTGACAATTTTATCTTATTTATACTAATGCAAGTTATATTTCAGTACATTTCTGTTTATTTACTGCTTTCCATGTCTCGTAGTAGCTAAGTGTCTCTATGGGGGTGGGTGTGAGTTTAACTTAAGTGTTGGTATAATATGTGTGTGTTCTCATCTTTAATGCTGTAAATGTTTGGTCACATAAATTGGGACTTAAACTCGATGCGGATAAGCCGATCACTTTGAAGTATTAATATAAGATCTTAGACCCAGAGATGGGCGAATCCGAAGTACGATTTAAGTGATGCACAAAGATTCGAGAGGATTTTGAATAGTAACGCAGAGATGCGGACTTTGTATGTATTTAGATAGGATTTATTTGGTGTCATACTTTATATCTCAAAGAGATTTGAATATATTTCGTCGTGCCCAATGTAATCCGATTCTAAAGCAACAAACTTTAAAGTACTAATTTTGAGAACTTTAGGTAAATTTATAAGTCGTCTATAAGAACTTTACTCTCGGGAGGGTAGGGAGGCTTTGTAGATTGTTTATAACTTTCCAACCACGTTACTATATTTATCTCCATACCCATCTTTTAATTATTGTTTAATCTCGTTATTTACAATTATTCACCAACTTTGAAAATCATTTTAAATCATATCGAAACCAAAAACCAAGATGGTGAACGATACTGTGGGAACGATACTGGTATTTTACCACTTTATTACTTGAAGGTGACTATAGTGTTGGCGTGCACTTGTACCGCCACTGTGGGGACATTGTGCCCGCTGTGTTTAAGCGAACGGTTTTGTTTCAAATGCTTTTGAACCAAAACCGTTTATGTTTCAAATGATGTCTGCAATAGGTCAATTTGGAGGATTACTGTCGGAAGATCCGCATTCGCATTTAAGATCTTTTATTGAAATGACGGATCATTTTAAAATTCCGGGAGTTTCACAAGAAGCTTTACGTTTGACGCTTTTCGTTTATACAACAAAGGATAGAGCTAGAACATGGCTAAATTCTCAACCTCCCGATTCTATTCCTACTTGGAGAGATTTAACTGAGAAGTTTCTTAAAAAATATTTTCCTCCAACTAGGAACGTTAAAATAGAAATAAAATCATGACCTTTCGTCAAGAAGAGGATGAAGCGGTTTCTGATGCATTGGAGAGATTCAAGGACTTTTTACGTACTGTCCCTATCATGGAATCCCCCATTATATCCATCTAGAAACATTTTATAATGGACTCTCTAATGCCGCTAAAGTTATCCTTGACGGGCGGCGGGTGGAGCTTATACTTTGAAAACTTATAACGAAGGGTATGACATTTTAGAAAAAGATTCAAATAATATTACCGATTGGTGAAACTCTCGTGCCGTAGTTCCTATAACCGCGGCCTATGTTCATGAAGTAGATGCAATTTCTTCTTTAAATGCTCAAATTATAGCTTTGATGACATTAGTTAAAAACAATTTAGGTTTAATGGGAGAAAAGAATCAAGTAAATGTCATAATGTCTAGCCCTCCAACAATGGATTCTTGTGCATTTTGTGGTGAGGGCCATTCATTTGAATGTTACACGTGAAACCCCACTTTGGTAAATTATATTGGAAGTCACATTAGAAATAGTCCGTTCTCTTCCACATATAACTCGAATTGGCGGAATCACCCCAATTTTTCATGGGACAATAATCCTGGACTTCAAGTCCCCGGGGGAAACCAAGTCCAAAACCGACCACAAAATCCCTCGGGATTTCAACAAAGTGGTTCTCAAAATTTTCAAAATGGAAATTCTTACCAATCTTATGCACCTAGGTAACAAAATGCGTCGGATAATGGTTCACTCGAATCATTACTCAATGGTTTTATAACCCAAACCAACGTGTCCCTTTGGAGTATGGAAACCCAACTCGGCCAATTTGCGGCCGAACTTAAGAGTAGACCTCAAGGCATATGGCCTAGTGATACGGAAGCCCCTTAGGGTAAGGAGCAAGTTAAATCCGTTATCTTGCGAAGTATTGATGATTTGGAAGTAAATAGTGTTCCACCTCAAACTTCCGAAAAATCAAATAATGATGTTTCACATGCTTTTGATAAATGCAATTTTCCAGCTTTGTTTTCTGCAAGTGAAAAAGATCAAATTCCAGTTTCTGTCCAGAAAACAGCTTCTGCTTCCATTTCCAACAGTAAACAACTTCTAGCTCAAACTCACCACAGTGGTGAGTTTGTGCCCACTGTCCAGCAGAAGCAAGTCAACCAACCAACTCCAGATTTACGAGACCTTCCTTTTCCAGAAAGAATAAAATCTAAAAATATGGATTCTCAATTTAAGAAGTTTTTAGACATTTTTAAGTAACTTCACATTAACATTCCTTTGGTAGAAGCTCTCGAGCAAATGCCAAACTATGTTAAATTCTTAAAAGATATTTTAAACAAGAAAAGGAGGTTGAATGAATATGAGACGGTTGCCTTGACCCAAGAGTGTAGTGCACTCCTTACGTGCAAAAATCCTCCCAAGCTTAAAGACCCGGGAAGTTTTACCATCCCGTGTTCCATCGGAGAAAAAGAAGTTGGTCATGCCCTACGTGATCTAGGAGCTTGCATAAATCTCATGCCTTTATCTATTTTTAACAAGCTTGATATAGGTGAAGTACGACCCACGACTTTGTCTTTACAATTGGCGGATAGGTCCATCGCTTATCCCAAAGGTAAAATAGAAGATATTTTGGTCAAAGTCGATAAATTCATCTTTCCGGCAGATTTTATAGTTCTTGATTATGAGGCCGATAGAAATGTCCCAATTATTTTAGGAAGACCTTTTCACAACCGGTAGGACATTAGTTGACGTGCAAAAGGACGAGTTAACCATGAAATGCTAGAGAACTATGAGAGTGAATGGCCAAGAAATTAAGTTTAATGTCTTTAAGTCTCTAAAATTCGATGGATAAATAGAAGATTGTTCATCCATTACAGTTTTAGATGATGATTTAGAGTTAAACTTACCTTACAGTCCAGATAGGGGTGACACTATGGAGACAACAAAAGTAATTTGGAAAGATCTAGCTACCTTTGAACAACTTGATTTTAAGGATAAAACTGTCCAACCACCTTCAGTAGTAGAAGCCCCAGATTTGGAGATAAAACCCCTTCCTAATCACCTTAAGTATGTTTATCTTAAGGAGAATGAAAAGTTACCCGTAATCATTTCTTCAAATTTAAGTGATAACCAAAATTCAAGGTTAATAGAACTTTTGAAAACCCATAAGAAAGCCATATGTTGGACCATTGCCGATATTAAGGGTATAAGTCCGTCTCTTTGCCAACATAAGATTATTTTGGAAGAAAATAGTTTTGGAAAGGTGCAACCTCAAAGGAGATTAAATCTTATCATGAAAGAAGTAGTTAAGAAAGAAATTTTGAAATGGCTTGATACGGGTATTATTTACTCCATTCTAGTAATGGATGGGTGAGTTTGGTACAATGTGTACCTAAGAAAGGTGGAACCACAGTTATCACCAATTATAAAAACGAACTCATTCCTACTAGAACCGGCACCGGGTGGCGGATTTGCATGGATTATAGGCAGTTAAACCTAGCAACTAAGAAGGACCATTTTCCTTTGCCCTTTATTGATTAAATGCTAGATAGACTTGCTGGAAAGGAATTTCATTGTTTCTTAGACGGATATTCGGGATACAACCAAATTCGCATAGACCTAGAAGACCAAGAGAAGACAACTTTCACTTGCCCCTTCGATACTTTTGCTTTCCGACGTACGCCCTTTGGTTTATGCAATGCACAAGCCACGTTTTAACGTTGCATGATGTCTATCTTCTCGGACATGATAGAAGACTCTATGAAAGTTTTTATGGACGACTATCTCCCAAGTCAAT
Organism: Silybum marianum; assembly: GCA_036898165.1. NCBI lineage: Eukaryota > Viridiplantae > Streptophyta > Magnoliopsida > Asterales > Asteraceae > Silybum > Silybum marianum. Next base: position 17,339,293 of record CM072528.1, read on the forward strand.
TAACGTTGCATGATGTCTATCTCCCAACGCAATGAAATGTCCTTAAATAATATTTTCGAAGTCGAACTTTTCGACGTTTGGGGTATTGACTACGTCTCCAAGTGGTCGAAGCTAAGGCTTACCCAAGAAACGATGCCAAAACGGTAGCTAATTTTTTGCATTAAAATAATTTTGTTCGTTTTGGAACCACCCCCCCCCCCCCAGCTTTGATAAGCGATAAAGTGACTCATTTTGTAAACAATACTTTAACTACCATTCTTGGAAATTACAACATCCAACATCGAGTTTCCACGGCATATCATTCCCAAAAAATGGGTTTGCCGAACATTCGAATCGTGAAATTAAAAATATTTTAGAAGAGGTTTCTAGTCCGAATCGAAAGGATTGGTTTCTCAAGTTAGATGATGCATTATGGGCGTATAGAACATTGGGCATGTCTCTTTACCAGTTACTTTTCGGAAAAGCTTGTCATCTTCCCCTCGAATTGAATACAAAGCATTTTGGGCCGTAAAAGAATTTAATTTAAATCAAAATTATTCGGGGGAGAAACGAAATCTTCAACTTTGTGAGTTGGAAGAATTGCGAAACCAAGCTTAGGAAAACGCCAAAATATATAAAGAGAAGACAAAATATTGGCATGATCGTAGGATCAAGAACCAAATTTTTGAAGTCGGTCAAAAGGACCTCTTTTTAGTTCTAGACTTAGGCTATTCCCCGGAAAGCTAAAGTCAAGATGGTCCGGACCTTTAACTATTGTAAGTGTCGGTAAATTTGGCACCGTGAAACTTTTGAATCAACCAGATAATAGTGTTTTTAAGGTTAACGGTCACCGCATCAAACATTTCTTTCCAGAAGGAATGGTTGATCAACCTCAGTAAGTTTGAGGTTATTATATTTCTGTAAATATTTATTTTCTGTTTTCTGTAATTATTTTTCATCTTTCTGTCAAGACAGTAGTGAGTTTGTGCCCACTATCAAGGTTACATTTTTTAACATTTCTAGCTAAGTTTTGTGTTTATCAAGAACATTTTAGAGTAGGGTATTGACTACTGGTTCTACCTTGTTGCGGAACAATAATGCTTTTGCCTAAAAAGCAAAATAATAAAAAATGGGCAAGCATGGTGTTGTAAGAAAAATTTTATTTAACTATTCACTCTTGTCAACTTTCAAGGTGAAAGGTGATGTGTTGAGCAATTTTTTATACATAAGAATGGTAGGTGAGTTAATTTATTCAAGAAAGGACTTAGAAGATGATGGTTTGTCTTTTAAAAAAATTGGGATATATTATTTTATGTAAAATTGTCATCTAACTTTCTAAGTTTGTCTTTAAAGAGGATGACAACTTATTTTTTAACAAAAATATGATGTGATTTGAGAATAGTTTTGTTAAGAAAAGTTTGTATTTTTTTTTTATTAAGGTATGACTCCCTTATTTAAAAAATACATTCTTTGTACTTTTCATTTTTTAATAAAACAAAAGAAAAGAATTAGATTTGGTTTTATTTATTTAAAAATGAAAAAAAGGTAGTAACTATGAAAAAGTCAAATGACTTTTTCTTAGTTGTCAAAACTTATTTGCAAACCCATTTTTTATAACATTTCCTATAAAGTTTTAAAACCCATCATCTTCTTCCCTTCTATACCGTCAACTCCCATGGCTAGACTCAAGAAAAAAGTAAACAATCCAAACCCCATTCCAAGCCGGAAAATTCGTCATCGGCCATCGCAAAACCCGTCACCACCACCAAGCTCCACCGCAGACCCATCGTCGGCCTCATTTCCGTTGATTTCCATGCCGCCTGCAGGTACCTCTGTTGCTTCAGCGACTGTCATGTCGCCGCCGGCAACCGCTGTAGTCACATATATCGACGGCCATGCCACTGTAACTCAGGTACCTAAATCTAATTCCACTTCTCCTAACTCCTCCATTCCTGAAAATACACAAACCCAAAACCCCTTTCATTTGGAAACCCTAACATCAGAAATCATCACCACCATAGTCGCAACTCCTACAACCACCGTGGTTGCTTCTATTCCACCATTACTCCCAAATATGCAAGCTTTTGGAACTATAACATACCCCCACCATCATTCCAACTCAAAGAGCTCCTATTGTGCATACCACCAACGCCCACCTTTTTTACCTAAATGTCGATGATCCCGAGAGGTTTGGCGATGTTCATTTTGACATCGAAGATGAGGTACCCTTGGAGGATGATCTACTGCCATTCCATGTTACACACTCGAATTCGGTTTCCAGAGGTCTAAAGTACGTGGTTATGGGAAATAGTTCATAGAAACGATTGTTCCCAAAAGCTCGGAACAGAATGTTATGACCACCAAAACTTCTGTTACAACAGCCGATGTGGCCGCCTCCACAGTCGAAAGTCGCAAAACTCGTTCATCGAGTGTTGCTTCGGGTGGACCGATGACTCGATCATAGATACAGGGTGCAAAAGGAAAGTCCAAAGTGGTAGAACCGAAACCTTAAGCTAGTGAAGACACGGAGATCCTAGATCAACAGTTTCCCCCGCGCAAACGCAAACAATTCAAGAGAAAGGGTAAATCCTATTCTTTTTCTAAAAGGTTTGATCTCATGAAGAATAACAAGTTTCTCATTGAAAGGCTTTTGACCCGAATTTAGTTTCCGTGAGAAACTGTTTACAAAAGTTTGGTTGGGAAAATGTGATCTCAAGACCTTGTAAGGTCAATAAGACTTGGGTACGTGAGTTATATGCGACTATTGGAAGTTCCAAAAATGAGAATATCACCATTCGAGGGCGTCGTATAGAGTGGATACCCGGAAAGCTAAATGCTCTTCTCGGTTTGAACCCACCTTTGGTGTGTTCTTATAGAAGCTATGAGAATGGTTTGTTAGAAGTAACTCATCACGAATTGTTAGCTACTCTTGCTTTACCGGGAAGCGATTGGGCCTTTGATACCAATCGCAAAGTTTTGATCACAAGTCAATTAACTTTGGAAGCGGGACTTTGGTACCAATTCGTTCGGCACAACATTATGCCAACTATGCACGATCAAACTCTATCACGGGCAAAATGTTTGCTTGTTTATTGTATTTTGAAGGAGTTGCCTTTTGATGTTGGTAGTGTGGCTCACCAAGCCATTATTAACTTGACCATTAAGGTTTCATCACGTTTCATATTCCCGAGACTCATCACCAAACTTCTCAACTCGGCTGGTATGGCCGTGCATGAGGACGATATCTTTACATATAGTCCGTCTTTGTTGAATCATGGGACGATTTCACGAATGAATAAACTACCACCCGATGAACTTGTTGACGATGCTTCGGGACCACGTGTGACTCGTCGTCGTACGACGAAGAAATGGTCCCCGGTTACCTCTGCTGCCCAAACCTAGGTTGCCTAGACCTCCGCCGCCCTAGATAATGTCGTACCACCACCACCTTTTCAGATACCTTCGATCCCACCATCCGCAACGGGTTACGGGTCGGAAGAGTGGTTACGTATTCTAGCCGAACAACAAGAAGAGAACAATCAAAAGATGACAGCCATTATCGATCTCATGACGGTCATGAACGGCCGTATCACCAACCTTGAAGCCAAGTCGGAGAAATTTTGGATCTATGTTCGAGATCATTGTCGTGTTCACAACAGGTTCATGCGACGTAGTGATCATTGTCGACTGCCGACCGTTGCATCTTCTTCAACACAGCCGATCACGACAGTTGTCACTTCCGTCACCGTCCCATCGAACCAGTCACGACAGCAGCAACCACTTCAGCCCCGGATACCGTTGTGCAAACAACACCGACCTCGAACCCTTCTGAAGGGGGTAATCTAATCTAGTTATCTCTTTGGTTGATAAATCAGCATTTCGTAAACAATTTATTTGAAGCTTTATTTGTCTTTTTGTATATTTTTGTTGAAATTCTTCATGCCTAAACAGTGACCATCTCGCCTTTTGAATATGCGAGATGATGTATGTTTTTATGTATTAACGATGATTTGCTTCTTTGGTATATTTTGTGTTCGTCTCTATATCTTAAACAGGTGCATATTTGTTTCATGAATTTTTCAAAGCAAGTTGAAAGGACGTAGGCCATCTTTCACTTTGGCCAAACACAAATCCATGTGTTTACCCATTTAAGCCATAAACGAAACCAGTTTTGAACAATGAGGGCATTGTGTAACACCTAGAATTTTATATGTAAAATAATGAATTTTGCTCCCTACTATTATGATTTTTGGTAGCTAGATGAAGTGTTTCAAAGGTATTATGATGGGTTACAATGAACAGGGAGAAAGGAACGAAAACCGAAGCCGGAACGAGTCTCGATACATATCTCGCGATCATGTCAGACTATCTTGCCATGTCATGATCGCATGGCAATATCGCAGGAAAGCACCAGATGCCCAAAATCAGTAGAAAACTCACGGTACATAGCTTGCGATCATGACAGGCGATTATGCCATGTCATGATGGCATGGTCATCATCGCCGGACACAACAGGAATCGATTTTCAGCACAAAACTCGCAGTACCAGTTGTGCGATCATGACAGGCGATCATGCCTTGTCATGATCGTAGGGCGTCATCGCCCGGGTGGTCCAGAGAGTATAATAAGTCCCGATTTTTAGCTCTTCTTCCTCACTTCTTAGATACCAAACTCGTTTTTCAGACCACTGCATTGAAGGCGATTTTCGAGCACTTATTACTCTTATCTACCTCATCTCATCACATTTATTTCATAAGTGGAGATTCAAGTCAAGATCAAGTATTAAAGCTTCAAGTGGTGGTATTCTTGGCAATCTCACAAAGCTTCATCATCTTCCTCCTCTTAAGAGACTTTTCTAGGGTTTTGCCAAACCCTAGCTTGTGAGTTCAAATCCAAACTTTATAAACTCAAATACTTGTTATAAATATTGTATTTACTGATAGGAGGATTCGATATAGTGATTGGGATGGATTGGTTGGCTGAAAATCAATCCGAAATTATTTGCTCCAAGAACTTAATCTGGATCCCGTTACCGGACGGCGGTGTAGTGGTGGTCTACGGGGAGAGAAGAAGTGGTGAGGTTGCATTGTTGACTTTGGCAAAGGCACGCAAGTGTCTAGCCAAAGGGTGCCCCTCGTTTTTGGCTTACGCCATGGATGCTAAGTTAGAAAAGAAAAGGCTTGAAGACGTTTGAACTGTTGATGAGTTCCCGGATGCCTTTCCCGAAGACTTGCCCGGTTTTCCACCCAATAGGCAAGTAGAGTTTCAAATTGACCTTGTTTCGGGAGCCGCTCCAATAGCTAGAGCACCTTACCGGTTGGCACCATTCGAAATGCAAGAAATGATGTCAAAACTACAAGACCTCTTGGAGAAGGGTTTCGTGAGACCAAGCTCGTCACCTTGGGGAGCTCCGGTCTTATTTGTAAAGAAGAAAGACGACACGATGAGAATGTGTATCGACTATAGGGAATTGAACAAAGCGACCGTGAAAAACAAATAGCCCCTCCCAAGGATCGACGATCTCTTTGATCAACTACAAGGAGCGGGATGCTTCTCAAAGATCGACTTACGTTCGGGTTACCACCAAGTGAAGGTGAGGGAAGAAGATGTGGCAAAGACGGCATTTAGGACGCGTTATGGGCACTACGAATTCCTAGTTATGCCCTTTGGTTTGACGAATGCACCGGCGGTGTTTATCGACTTGATGAATCGAGTATGTAGACCTTTCCTTGACAAGTGGATAATTGTATTTATTGACGACATACTCGTGTATTCTAAAGACGAGTCAGATCACGAGCAACACCTCCGAGAAGTTCTCAAAGTGTTGAGGAAGGAGAAGCTATACGCCAAATTCTCTAAGTGCGATTTTTGGCTAAAGGAAGTTCAGTTTTTGGGTCACGTTGTCACTCAAGACGAAGAAAAGGTAGACCAATCCAAAATTGAAGCAATGATGAACTGGGAACCGCCAAAGAGTTCGTCCGAAATTCGAAGCTTTTTGGGATTAGCGGGTTATTATAGAAGATTTATTCAAAATTTCTCCAAGGTTGCTTCTTCCTTGACGACTTTGACAAAGAAGAACGTGAAGTTTGTATGGACCAAAAAGAAAGAGAAAGTCTTTCGGACTCTTCAAAAGAAATTATGTGAAGCTCCGATCCTTTCTTTACTAGAGGGATCCGAAGATTTTGTAGTATATAGTGATGCATCAAAAATGGGTTTAGGCTGTGTATTGATGCAAAGAGACAAGGTGATTGCATATGCATCAAGACAACTTAAGGATCACGAGAAGAATTATCCTACCCATGATTTGGAGTTAGCGGCGGTGATTTTTGCATTGAAATTGTGGCGACACTATCTTTATGGTACCAAATGCTCTCTCTATACCGACCACAAAAGTTTAAAGTATGTCTTTGATCAAAAAGAACTAAATATGAGGCAACGGCGTTGGCTCGAACTACTCAAGGATTATGATTGTCAGTTACTTTACCATCTGGGTAAAGCCAACGTGGTAGCAGATGCTTTGAGCCGAAAGGAGTACGGTAGGGGAACGCGTGCCGTGCCTACGCGGATTGATGTGGTGTCTAGTTTGGTCGACCGAATCAAGGTGTCCCAAGCGGAAGCACTTTCGGAAGAAAACCTCAAGAATGAGGTGACGGTGAAGCAACACCTACTTTTGACGGAAGCCGGTCGCGGTTTGAAGTTGTTTCAAGGTCGTGTTTGGGTGCCTAAGATCGGGGGCAACCCTGAGTTACTTCTAGAGGACGCGCACAAGTCAAAATATTCCATTTATCAGGGTATCACCAAGATGTATAGAGACTTGAAGTTGACATATTGGTGGCCCATTATGAAGTTGGATGTAGCCAACTATATAGAAAGATGTGTGACGTCACTATGGGAGCGTTCAATCATTGGGAATTTCGGGAGCACGTCACTATGGAGTTTGTGACAAAACTACCCAAGACCTTGAGGGTCACGACACCATATGGGTAGTGATGGATAGATTGACGAAGAGTACTCACTTCTTAGCAATGCGAGAAGTCGGTCCAGTTGACAAACTGGCTAAGTTGTATGTGGAAGAGATTGTTTCAAGACATGGTGTACCTTTGACTCTCATTTTTGGGAGGGTTTACAAACGGGGTTAGGCACCAAGATAAATTTAAGTACGGCATTCCAACCTCAGACCGACGGTCAGAGTGAAAGAACTATTCAGACTCTAGAAGACATGTTTAGGTCATGTGTTATTGATTTCGGTGGTAATTAGGATTCGCACCTACCACTGGTAGAGTTTTCCTACAACAACGGTTACCATTCTAGTATTGGTATGGCCCTTTTCGAAGCACTGTATGGACGGAAATGTAGGACACCTGTATGTTGGTTAGAAGCGGGCAAGAAGCAATTCTCCGGGCCCGATATTGTACAAGAGATGGCAGACAAGGTGAAGATCATCCGAGAACGATTAAAGGCGGCACAAGATCGTCAAAAGAGTTACGCCTACAAGAAGAGGAGACCCATGGAATTCCAAGTGGGGGAGTGAGTTATGCTAAATGTATCCCCTTGGAAGGGTATTATAAGATTTGGGAAGCGTGGGAAGCTCAGTCCTCGATTCTCTGGGCCATTCAAAATTTTAGAAAGAGTGGGACGTCAAGCGTATAAATTGGAGTTGCTACCCGAAATGGCCGGAATACATCCTACGTTCCACATATGTTACCTGAGGAAGTGTTTAGCGGAAGAAAAGTGTGCAATCCCTCTCTCGGAGATTCGTGTCGATAATAGTCGTTGTGTGGAGGAACCGGAAGCAATCTTAGAAAGAAAGTCTAAGATGCTTCGACATAAAGAAATCGTCATGGTGAAAGTTCAATGGAAACACCATCGAGGGTCCAACGTGACCTGGGAGGCGTAAGAGGACATGAAGAGAAGATATCCCCACTTGTTCATTTATTGTAAAAATTTCGAGAACGAAATTAAATTCAAGGGTGGGAGGATTGTAACACCCGGAATTTTATATGTAAAATAATGAATTTTGCTCCCTAATATTATGATTTTTGGTAGCTAGATGAAGTGTTTCAAAGGTATAATAATGGGTTACAATGAACGGGGAGAAAGGAGCGAAAACCGAAGTCGGACCGAGTCTCGGTACATATCTCGCGATCATGACAGGCTATCTTTCCATGTCATGATCGCATGGCAAGATCGCAGGAAAGCACCAGATGGCCAAAATCGGTAGAAAACTCACGATACATAACTCGCGATCAAGACAGGGGATTATGCCATGTCATGATCGCATGGTCATCATCGTCGGACACAACAGGAATCGATATTCAGCACAAAACTCGCAGTATCAGTTGTGCGATCATGACAGGTGATCATCCCTTGTCATGATCGCAGGTCATCATTGCCCGAGTGGTCCAGAGAGCACAATAAGTCCCGATTTTCACCTCTTCTTCCTCACTTCTCATATACCAAACTCGTTTTTCAGAGCACTGCATTGAATGCGATTTTGAAGCGCTTATTACTCTCATCTACCACATCTCATCACACTTATTTCATCATCTAAGTGGAGATTCAAGTCATGATCAAGTATTAAAGCTTCAAGTGGTGCTATTCTTGGCTATCTCACCAAGCTTCATCATCTTCCTCCTCTTAAGAGACTTTTCTAGAGTTTTGCCAAACCCTAGCTTGTGAATTCAAATCCAAGGGAAATTTTTGTACAAAGGTTTTCAGTGTTTGGAACACTATCAATACGTCTCGTTTGATGTAGTTGATTATTAGACTAGTATGATATGGATCCATAGGTATAAGAGTCGATATTTTATTGTTGTGAAGGATAGAATGAACCCACTTTTGAATTGGAAATAGGCATTGTGATAAATTGTTTAATTTCCAATCTATCATTTCACTCTCTTGGAATATGCTTTGTGGTTAGCGTGCAATTCTCGAGGCTTGAGCTTTTTGAGCACAAATGACTAAAGATTGTATTGTGGTTGATGTCAATGGCTACCAGACCTTTATGTGCCGCTCTATAACATTGGTTTGTGGCCAACTTGGAGTTCCGAACTAATGGTAATATCGGGTCTCCCCGAATTGTTTTAAAAAGTCCCTTGCTCACCAAGGGTAAGCTTTCAAGTTAAGCTAAATGGGATAAAGCATATCGCACCTTTATTTAAAATATTTTACTGGTTTATCCAATTAACTGTTTGTACTCACTAGGCGTAAGCCTAACCCTTGATCTTAAATGTTGTTTAGCAGATGATTGGGCTAAGGGGGCTTCTTAGAGAGGAGCGGCGTGGAGTGCCGGTGAAGGCACTCTTTTTGGAAATACACTTTAGACTGTAATTATTGGAGATAATTGAATCGTCATTTTGGAGATATTAGCAACACCCGAACATAATCTATGTTTCTGTTTATGTAGATTAATAGGTTGTCGTTTAGTATCCGTTTTCTGTTGTAAACTCCCATACTCCTTCCCCATTTATTGGGTGATTTTATATATTTCCGCACTTATTATTCGGTTTAAATTTGCTCTAAGTTTTAGGGTGTTACACATTGTTCATCTCTTTGTTGGAGGTAGGGAAAACCAAAGTATAATCATTCGGTTCACGTTAAAAAAAAATTTGCACATTTTTAGTTCGACAAATAAAAAATGTTTACTTCGTAAAATTGGAAAAAAACAAAATAAAAATTGTAAACCCAAAAAGATACTTCAAACATGGGTTTTAAAAAAATTTCAAACCAAAATTGCTCATCTTGATAAATCTAAAAGATTTTTTTGGTTTAAGGCAAGTTCGAGGGAATGTGAGTTGTGTGATTAAAGCCCATACACTAACCCGGAAAAAACCCAACCGATCAATTTTGACGCCTCAAGACTCATGAAACGAAGTTGTGCGCTTTTCAAGAATCGAGGAAACATCATCATTACGAAATAGTCTTTTTCTTCTCTTCTTTTTACTTGAGGACAACTAACACTTCAAGTTCGAGGGTATGATAAATCTCGAATATGAGAGTTATTTCAGGTCATTTTCCTTAGTTTATTTCCCTTAAATTCCATCCTTTTAGGCTTTTATGCCTTTTTTTCTTATAAAGTTGCCTCACGTGATGAAGAGGATGAAGCGGTTTCCGATGCATGGGAGAGATTCACGGACCTTTTACGGAAGTGTCCCCATCATGGAATCCCCCATTGTATCCAACTAGAAACATTTTATAATGGACTCTCTAGTGTCGCTAAAGTTATCCTTGACGCGACGGCAGATGGAGCTTTTACTTCGAAAACTTATAACGAAGGGTATGACATTTTAGAAAAAGTTTCAAATAATAATGCCGATTGGTGAAACCCTCGTGCCATAGTTCCTAAAACCGCGGCCGGTGTTCATGAAGTACATGCAATTTCTTCTTTAAATGCTCAAATTGTAGCTTTGACGACTTTAGTTAAAAACAATTTAGGTTTAATGGGAGAAAAGATCAAGTAAATGCCATAATCTCAAACCTTCCAACATTGGATTCTTGTGAATTTTGTGGTGAGGGCCATTCATTTGAATGTTACCCCGGAAACCCCGCTTCGGTAAATTATATTGGAAGTCACACTAGAAATAGTCCGTTGTCTTCCACATATAACTCGAATTGGCATAATCAACCCAAATTTTCATGGGCCAATAATCTTGGACTTCAACCCCCCGGTACAAACCAAGTCCAAAACCCGGAAAGCTAGGGTCAAGATGGTCCGGACCTTTCACTATTGTACTTGTCGTTAAATTTGGCACTGTGGATCTTTTGAATCCACCGTATAATAGTGTCTTTAAGGTTAACAGTCACCGCATCAAACATTTCTTTCCAGAAGGAATGGTTGATCAACCTTAGTAAGTTCGAGGTTATTGTATTTCTGTAAATATTTATTTTTTGTTTTCTGTAATTATTTTTAATTTATTGTCTTTAAAATTCCGCATTGTATCCTGTCACCACAATCTCGACACAGTGGTGACAGTTTTAACTTATTTATATTAATGCAAGTTATATTTCAGTACATTTCTGTATATTTATTGCTTTCCATGTCTCGTAGTAGCTAATTGTCTCTATGGGTGTGGGTGTGGGTTTAACTTAAGTGTTCGTATAATATGTGGGTGTTCTCCTCTTTAATGCTTTAAATGTTTGGTCACTTAAATTGGGACTTAAAATCGACGTGGATAAGTCGATCACTTTGAAGTGTTAATATAAGATATTAGACCCAGAGATGGGCGGATCTGAAATGCGGTTTAAGTGATGCACAAAGATTCGATAGGACTTTGAATAGAAACGTAGAGATGCGGACTTTGTATGTATTTAGATAGGATTTATTTGGTGTCATACTTTATATCACAAAGAGATTTGGATATATTCCGTCGTGCCCAATGTAATCTAATTCTAAAGCAACAAACTTTAAAAGTGCTAATTATGAGAACTTTACGTAAATTTATAAGTCGTCTATAAGAACTTTACTCTCGAGAGGGTAGGGAGGCTCCGTAGATTGTTTATAACTTTCCAACCACATTATTAAATTTATCTTAAAGAAAACTTGCACCCATACCCATCTTTTAATTATTGTTTAATCTTGTTATTTACAATTATTCACCAACTCTAAAAATCATTTTAAATCAAATCGAAACCAAAAACCAAGAAGTTCAAAGAAATCTCAGATTCTCAGTAGTTCCAGTCCCTGTAGGAACGATACTGGTATTTTACCACTTTATTACTTGAAGACGACCATAGTGTCAGCGTGCACTTGCACTGCCACTGTGGGGACATTGTGCCCACTGTGTTTACACGAACGGTAATCAGCTGTCAAAGCTCCATACTTTGACTTTCAAAATATGAAATGTTGACTTTTACATAATTGTTGACTATGTTGACTTTGACTTTAAGTCTTTGACCTCTTCATTCTTTAATCTCGTCTTCATTCTCAGTGATCTCGGATACAATATAGTTTTAGATCTAACAATCTCCCCCTTTGTATTCGAGATCACAAAACAACAATCATCAAAGATCTTTAAATCTTTATATTCGTTAAACTTTGACTTTAACAATCTCCTTCAAATCATAAGTCTTTAACGAACTCCCCTTTATGAAGACGGTCAAAAATTGTCATCTTTTGAACAACAAAGATCTGGAAAAAAACAAACTCCCCTTTTCAACAAACAAACTCAGATCAAAATCTTCACCACAAATTCATCTTCAGTCTTCAAATTATCTCTTGAGTAGTTAAAAGTCAACAAATCTTCAAGCAAATCCTTTTCAGTCAACAAATTAGTATTAGATAATATGGTTTGAAGCTTTGACACTACGTGTACTAATCTCAACACCTATATATCATGAAAGAATCCATCTTTATCACTAAACTCTTCAATCATCTTCATCAGAAATGTCCTCAACAAATTCATCATATAAGCTCCAAACTTTTCATCACATCTACAATCTTTAAATCAAATGACTTTTCAACCTTAGATTTAAAAGATTTAGATTCAACCTTTCTTCTCCATTAACTGATTCAACAAATTAAACTAGTTAAACAATCAACTCTTCATCAACGAATGAATATGCATTATTTTACTCCCCCTACACATATGTACATTTGATTAATCTCTGTGAGCTCTGATTGCTCCCCCTCAATATCATAATTAAATCTTAGAATATCTTGGTCGCAAGCGACTTCATGATTAGTCTTCAATAATAATCTTCATATATCTTTGACTTGAAAACAGACAAGCTTTGACAATAACAATTGTCAAGATGAACACATGTTAGCTCTATCAGCTCCCCCTCAACACCAATTCATGTATCTTTGAATAATATTTTCAGCTTGACTTTATGATTAGCTCTTTGCATGTGACTTCATGTGTTTGCATGTGTCTTTGATATATAATTTCTCCCCCTCATGATGATTAGGAGAACTCTGAGCATCATGAACGATCAAAGACTAAATCATATAAGTTGTGATTGTGGATCCCAGAATATGATCAAGTACGTAAGCAAACAATATGAACACGAAGAAGACGATGAATAGGATGAATATGATAAATATCGAAAGTCGGATATCTCACTTATATAAAGTCGATTACAATAGGCTCTCAAAATAATATTGGCTCTCTCTCTATCGAATATATTTCAGCCCTCTATTTATATTGCTAGGAATACTGATGAGATAAGGAAATTAAGAGTTCAAGGCATTATAGACTTTCCATAATTACAAGATAATTATCTTTTCCTTATTTTGATACAATTAATATTTATTCCTAACAATCTCCCCCTTTGTGTCAAAATAAGCGTTCACCTTCTCAGCTCGAACATCTCTTCAAATCTCCTTAAAGTTTGGGAATAGATAATGCGTTTGTCAATAATATGCAGAGCATCCAAAATGTTCTTCCTTTGATCCGACTTTAATTTTATATGCTTCTTCATATCTGAACTTATCTCTGCGGATAATCTATTTCGAATTCCCCAAAGTGTTCCATCCGAGTAAGCAGCAACCTCATTGAATCTTAGGAACCGTTTTTCTCCATTCATCTTCATGTACACGACACAGTGAGCTGGCATGGTAAGAAAGGTTAGTACACTTAACTTCTCCAAGTCAGGAACATACTGATTCGGTTTAGCCAAATAAATCTTCTTCTGTTGACTTTCAATTCCCGTTGTAGGTCATGCAGATAACTGAATCTTAGCTCCTTTTGAACATGTCTCGGATTTCTCTTAAAGATCTTTATTCATCAAATGACCTCTTTGGTTTGTCTCGCAGCTCAGTGTATAACGTCTCCATGTCGATCACATCGATGTTAGCAAAATCAACTTTAGTAAAGAAGTATTCTTTGCCATTGTCTCGCAGAACCTTGAAAGTAGGAAACTTGACTTGAAATACTATGTCAAAACTTATTTGTTTTATGCCTACAATTTTGTGTCTCGACATTACTTCTTTCGGTCTCTTTGCTTTCATTTTTAACAGCCATACATACTTTCTTACTTGATCGGCATCCATTTCAGTGACGAGATGAATGTGAGAAAGATCATCCGGGTTCTTCTTTTCAACGAATATCTTGTTCTTGGTTTCTTCAAGAAAGGGCACTTTGATTTGTTGGTTTACCCATTTTGAGTTATGACTCTTGAGCATTCTTTCACAACGTATCTGATGAGGCAATAACCCTATTGCAATAGTAGATCTCGGTTGATAGTTCAAGTTTGTATGATGTAGGTTCACATAATCTTCTTCACGTAAGACCGGAGCATATGGATCTTTGAAGCAACGTTTCACTTGGGTTCACAGATTCTGAATATTCACGAGTTCATCATTTATTGATTCTGGTTCTAACAGCGCGAGACATGCTCCCAAAGTCAAAATCGTTCGTGGGCTTTTTAACCGTTGGCTGATTTGTTTGTTGTTGTGTGGGAGCAGGTTGAGCTTGCTGACGAGTTGGTGGAGAAGATGATGAAGTTCCCGGAGCTTTAGTAGAATCTTGTCTTACCGGAGGTTGGTCTCTTGTATCCCGGCGTCGTGTCTCCCCCTCAGGGTGATTAGGACCGGAATCTGGATCGTCCTAATCAGGTCGATGGCGCTTAAAGCGTTCAGCAGGCTGGCATGACTCCCTGATCTCTTGGCGAAGAGCTTGAATTGCGCCAAGGGTCTTCTCTCTGCTTCTGTTGAGTCTGCATTTCAGATAGTTTATTCTCGATGTCAGCTTTGAAACAATCAAACTTATGACGAGTCGTTGTAGGAATAACAAGGTTGCATTGGAGAAGGCCAACTACTTCATCTTCAGGTAGACCCCGAGCTTCACATTCTGCAATTAAGTTCACATAGAGCATAGACATCAGTTTATCGTTGTTGAACTAGGATTTTCAGGGTGAAATATGAGGCCGAGGTCGTGGTGTAGGAGGCCGATGATGGGGCTCAGATTCAGAAGACGAATCATCAGGGGATGAATCATTAGGCGGAGACTGGCTAGTACTTGCTCTAGATGTGCTGGCATGAGAAGTTTGAGCAGGCCTAGTACTGGATTCAAATGGTAGATTTTGGATAACCATAAGACGCACTCGTGCCTCGTGAGCATCTAGAGATTCTTTAGCCCGTTAAAACTGAGCATCAACATACGCTTATCTGGTCTGATTTGGTGGACTATGTTACACATAAAGGAACCGGACGAGCTCGTCAATTCTTACCCTATCAAAGGTTTCTTCAACTGTTCACCCATTTTATGATGTGCTCACGCCCAGAGATTCCAAGAAGAGCTAGCACGCCACTTGGACCCACTTTCACCCAGAAACACTTGAAGCTCAATGATAAAGACTTCCCATACATTATGCCTATCCCTGAAGCCCTCTTAGCCCACGCTGATCAGCATGCACCCTGTGTGATAGCATATAGGGAGAGAATCGGCTTAATGGCTCCTCCAATTCCGGATGAGCCTGCCAAAGAGCCAGTCCAAGAGGAAAATATTGTGATAAGTGAGGGTCCTTGATTAGAAGAGCAGGTTCAGGATCAAGGAGATCCTGAACAGGGTGTTGAGAGAATAGCTGAAGTGAGGGGAATTGACGAGGGGGGTGCGTCTGATCAGCCAATCCACACTACATCTACCCCCTACCATTCCCATTCCACCTCCATCCCATCCTGAAACCAGTTCCACCTCTCAACGTACTCCACGCCTCAAACTTCTAGTCCGCGGTGACCAAATCTTTCACCAATCTTCACCATCCGAAACTGAAACTGAAGATACTCTTGAGCTACATGATAGTTCTAAGGATCTCCGACCATGCCAAAGTCGAAGAATTTCTGCCGCCGATGATGCACTTAATATAATTGGTCGACAGCCGTCCGTCCAAGAATCATCTTCCGATGAAACCAACTCAGATTCCGGCAATACACCATTGTAAACTTCTTAAAATTACCGAATTTAGTAACATAATCATTGTGAGATAAAGTAGAATTATGAGTCCGAGAATTTGGAGAACCATATGATTTGGAGTTGTTAGAATAATTGTTTGATTTAACACTTGAAGACGAGTTATTCTTACAGACACTTATTGTAGAAAGAGGATTCATCTTATCAATTGAACTTGAAGAAGATGTAAAACCTTCAAGTTCTTTAATTTTTCACAAAAGATGATCTTTTTTCTTCCATAGTCATATCATATTTTGTTTGATATTCGGATCTCATTTTCTGTTCATTCACAAAATTTGTTTCTAAAACACATAATTTGTTTGAAAGTTTGCCAATTTTCTCTTCAAAAACTTGTTTTTCTTTTTCACATTCTTTTTCAAAAATTTTGCTTTTAGCAATGATCAAAGTACTTTTCTTGATGAAATTTGTTTTATTAGTCTCAACCACTTTTCTTTCATCTTTCAAAAGTTTGTGAAGTTCTGAAAATTTGTTTTGAAAGTTCCAAACATTTTGTTTCAGATGATTTTCTTTCTAAAATTCACAACTTGTCAATTCACAAGTTTTAATTTTACTTTCAAATGCTTTACGCTCAATATTAAACTTGTGTTTGTCATCCGAAGTTAAAAGTCTTTCTTTCTCAAATGTCATTAATTCAGATATATATTTGAAATAGAAACATTGTAAGTGTCAGAATCTTTAAATTTCTCTAACTCAGAAATTTTGTTTTTCAAATCAAAATTTATTTTTATCAACTCAAGATTTTTCGTTTTACATAATTCTTTATACCTTGTATGATTTGTATTCCTTGAAAGCTCGTTGAGTTGTGCTTGAAAATACTCTTTTTCATCTTTCAAAGCTTTTCTTGTTTGTTCTGAGTTATGAAAATCGGATTTGAGATATACGTGTTCTCTTAAAGGTTCATCAAGGATTTTCATGTTATTTGTATGCTTAGCTCCGAGTTCAGAAATTTAAGCTTTTAGCTTTGAAGTTTGATTTTGAGAACTCATCTTGAACTACACAGTAAGTTCATGAAAAATATAGGCACCAGTTACCTGATAACATGATCTCGATCGGCGAGTTTTGAAACACTTCAGGATGTCGAGTTAAAAAGACTCGATATGCTTTTATGTCGAGACAAAGGGACTCGATAAGAATTTATGTCGAGTCAAGAAGGCTCGATATAAAAAAATTTCGAGTCAAATGGGCTCGATGAACAATGATGTCGAATCAAGTGGGCTCGAGAAAAATTTTATGTCGGGTTATACGGACTCGAGAAAAACTGATTGAAATTTTTTTGGGAAGAAGATGTCGACCTAAAGAGAGTCGAGAAGAATTTAAAGATATCGATTCCTGATTTTTCTTTAATCGATAAATCAGAAAGTAAGAACGAATGATTTTTGACTAAAAAGATCTAGAGTTACACAAGTTATCTAGTATTTTTATGGATAAGAAGGGCTAAGTTCTCGGGTTTCCAATTTTCGCGATTAAAAAGAAAGAAAAATTACTAAGATTTATGATGTTCCTGAGTTTTCTATTGTTAAAGAAAAGCAAAAGTACCCAAAATAAACGAAAGTAAAAAGTTTTTGGAAAAATTTGAGATTCGATAAAAAAATTACTATTCACCCGAAAAAAATCACTATTCATCCGACAAAACACTATTCACCCGACAAACACTATTCACCCAACAAAACACTATTCATCCGAGAATTTTGATAGATTTTTTTTCAAAAAATTATCCATACAACTACAAACAACTTTAAAGGTTGGAGTTTTGGCAAAATACGTCAAAATCGATGCGATACAGAGTGAAACAATAACAGTTTTCGGGAAAAAAAAATCTTGTAAAAAAAATCGAAACTTTTTTTTTTGAAGAAATCAATTTAATCACAAAAAAAATCACACATATATAAATCAAGATCAAGATCGAATATAAACAATCACGTAAATTGAAAAAAAAACCCTTAAATCTCTAAAATCGCAAAGCAAACCGTGTGTACTTTTTTCTTCAAGAAAGCTTTAGGAATTAATCCAAACTCTGATCGTTCGGCTCTGATCCCAATTGTGGATCCTAGTTTAATCAGGTAACAATGAAGAACACGTTGAATATGTCGATAAGAACACTTTATTTCATATATCTAACTTGTAGAATCGTGATTACAATGAATATCTCACTTAAGCTCTCTAGAATGATATGAATGAATGATCTAAATCTCTAATGCTAGCCTTAACCCTCTATTTATATATAGCACATTTATCATAATAAGAAAATAAAGGAATAAGGCATTATTCACTTGCCTTATTTACAATAACATTGTTTCCTATTAATTAAACATTCCTATTTATTAAATCTTTCCTAATATTAAACATTCCTAATTAATGATTTTGTTGACATTACACTTTGGTCCTTCATGTCTTTAATAGTTGTCAACTCGGATACAACATTTTCAGACCTAACAGTATCAAACACGACAGTTAGCTCCCCCTCAAAAATATATCTCCGTCAGAACACTTTGCTCCTCCACAAAAATAGAAAAAAATATTACAATTAAGTTTTCATTTATCTCACACTAATACAAGAGTATTTATACTCTTGACTAATCACAAAGTCAAACTAAAAGGTAATCCGTAATATAATATAAAGCTCCATACTTTGACTTTCTTAATATCAAATGTTGATTGTGTTGACTTTTGACTTTAAGGCTTTGACCTCTTCATTCTTTAATATCATCTTCATCCTTGGTGATCTCGAATACAATTTAATTTTAAGTCTAACAAGGATCGATGGATCAGGCGACACAAACATTCTTACGATGATGTATGGTATCTACTTCAACCGACCATTGGATTATGCTGAATTTATGTATCGAGAAATCAAAGGGGCTGTTTATAACAAACTCACATTTCTGGAAAGGCAGAAATCACTACAATCGTTAATGTTCCCACAATTCTTCCCATTGCTTCTTCGAGGTGCAATTACACACTTGAAGATCCCATGCTCTATACCGTTCTACAAGTTCAATATCATGAAGACCCATCGCCCAATCATTCACGAGGATGGATATCCAGCAGCTCGCCCACTATCCAGGTACATGTTTACCCTCATTCCTAGCACCTCTCTCTCTCTCTCTCTAAATATCTATAGGAACTCTCCGTTGACCTTAGCACCAAGATCACCTACCCAAGAGTATTCAGTTTGTAGAATAGAAAGTGAGGGGTCAAGTGAGCATGAGCATGAAAATAATCAGAGTGATAAACATTATTCAGGCTGAGTAAACACTATATTATGTTTTATTCAGTCTGACTATTTTTTTGATTATTTAGTATGAATATGACACGTGTCGCGCTATCATCTGTCCTCACGTTCACAACCAAATTTGAGTTCTCATTTGAACCCACCCCTATGTATGTATATATAAGTATATATATTCGTATATATATACGGGGGGGGGATTCGAAGAAGAACTGATTAGTTTGTAGAAACTGTAGGAACCAATGTTAACCACAAATCAATGGTTAAATTAGGAAACTTATAAATTGGTAATTTTGATTAAATTTTTAATGAAAGATTTTTTTAGGTATTTTAAACTCTCCTCTCCTCCATTCGTCCCACCGTGATACAAACTGTGAATCTATGATACCAATTTGATACCCTCAGTGTGATACACAAATACATATAAGATGCATTGTGATAAGTGATAACCACTGTGATACCCATTGTACTACCCACTGTGATACCCAATTTTACCAATTTATCTTTATGCTATTTAGTAAATAACATTTTATTGCTTAAAATGATTGGTCCACATCAGTTCTTACAGTTTCCACAAACTAATCATTTGATTAGGCCCCTATATATTATATTATGGTTAAGCGGGTATTGTAGATTTTGATCCATGATTATATGGTTCAGATTTACGTATTCAATACCTGAATTGTTGTCGGTTAGAAGGTTACCGTCTAATTGGGATCGAGTTGATTTTTTATTACAAACCATTTTCGAACTGAAATGCATATTAAAGGGTTTTATTTCAATAATATATCAAATTGGATTATTATTGTTATTTGGGATATTGGGTTCAATTATAGGTTGTTGGGAAAATTAGCTTATGTGAGATTTATTTGAGAAATTTTTATTAAATGATTTCCTTGTAAAAGAATGTGTTACTTGATGAGGTATACATGAGTTTTCTTTTAATCAATTTCGAACTGAAATCATATGTTATCAAATGCATGGTTATTACTTCGATATTTTACTAGTTTGGTATGTTTAAATTATTACCTTTAACTGTGATATGATATTTTTACATGTTGTTATAGATTAATGCATGTGGTAAAATTATTGACTTTTGCGGTTTAAAAGGAACTTACACAACAGGAGCAGGGTGCGTAAGGTCTATGATGGTTTGCACATAGGGTTATGTATATGTTGTGCCCACGAATCCGTTTCGTGTTTGGCGGGGCTATAACAGGTGGGGATAGCAACCTTATTCGGACATGTAAAATTTTTAGTAGTGACTGTTGTGGCAAGTTACCTGGGTCAGAGGTTGAGCCTGAGTGTTAACTTTCTACTAACAGATTTAAAGGCTTCCTGAATATTTGGATTGGGCCAGGGTGTCAGCTATATGTTTACCGATTTTGAAAGGTTTTATCACGAGCTGGTTTTATTACAACTATTGCACCAACAGGGATTTCCTCACTAGACCATATGGTCTAACCCTCATTTTGTTTTCAAAATATGCATTCCAGGACAATACATTTAGAAGGTAATGGAAAGGTGAGAAGAAGTTTTAATTATGGTCTCGTGTGAGAAACATGTTGATAAACTTTACAAAGTTTGCTTTTGATCTTCTTGTTATAAGGTTATATGGTATGAAAATGTTATTAGCAAAAAAGTTTATAGTTGACTGTTGGAGGTTGTACAGTTTTATATTTTGGGACCCAATATGTAAACCCAACGTGGCATGTTATATATATTTCCATGTTAGATGTTATTTGAAATTGCAGGTTGTTACACCTAACCCGATACGGCACGATTAACCTGTTTATTCTCCTAACCCTCTAAACGCGCTAACCCGTTTAACTAGGGTTGTAAACAAAGCAAACGAACACGAAAAAATCCAAGTTCATGTTCATTCGTTTACCTTAACCAAACGAATGAACACACACACCAAACGAACAAAAATTTGGTGTTCACGTTCACTCGTTTAGAAAATAGAGACAATCGATTTTCGTTTATGTTTGTTCGATAAAGATTAAACAGACATAACGAAAACTATAAAAGATATGAGGAGCACTTTGTTACATGGTACTCCAACAAAAAGAATCATATAGGCTCAAGCCAAAAGGCTCAAACCCTAAGGCTCAATCCACTAACTAAGCAAAGGCATTGGATGGTAAAGCAGGAGAGGGGAAAAGCCTACATATACTATGATAACTCTCGAAAATGAGAGTTATTTATTAATAGTTTCTTCACTTTAATTTCCATATTTCCTATCTTATCAGCCTTTTATGCCTTCTTTTCTTAAAAATTTGTTTCACACGATGATTTGGTACCAAGAGATAAATTTATTATTTTTATTACTTTTTTTACTGAAAAGTCACCACAATTTCACCACTGTGGTGTGTCAACGTGCTTATTGATTAAGCTGTTGAATTCCAGTGAAGATTTTAATGAAGGTTCCTAGAAATAAAGAAGAAAGCACCAGTTGGATGTGAAAACTTTATAGAGGCATTGGTTAGTCTAGAAGTAGGGGATGGAGCTCTTTTGTATGATAGGTAATACCCTTGAGCTAAAGTCTTCCTTGTAGTATAAAAGGAAGGCATGGGTTCATTATTTAGACACCATCCATCTTTTAATTTTCTGCATTCCTCTCTTCTTCCTCTCTGCACTTTGATTTTTTTATTTTTGTAGTGTAGACTTTAATTTTTGTCTTTAATTTCTGCATTGTATCCTGTCACCACAACTTCAACACTGTGGTGACAGTTTTCTTATTGATATTAATGCAGGTTACATTTCAGTTATATTTTATTTATTTATTGTTTTCCATGTTTTGTAGTAGCTAATTGTCTCTATGGGTGTGGGTGTGAGTTTAACTTAAGTGTTTATATAATATGTGGGCGTTCTCGTTTTTAATATTTTAAATGTTTGGTCACTTAAATTGGAACTTAAACTCGACATAGATAAGCCGATCACTTTGAAGTGATAATATAAGATCTTAGACCTAGAGATGGGCGGATCCGAAATACGGTTTAAGTGATGCACAAAGATTCGAGAGGACTTTGAATAGTCACGCAAATATGAGAACTTTGTATGTATTTAGCTAGGATTTCATTGGGAGTCATACTTTATGTCACAAAGAGATTTGGATATATTCCTTGTGGTCAATTTAATCTAAAACTAAATCAACAAACTTTAAAGTACTAAAAAGGGGAACTTTATGGAAATTTATAAGCCATCTTTAAAACTTCACTTTCGAGATATCAGGAGTTCTTTAGATTTCTTATAAGTTTCCAACCATATCATTATTATTTATCCTAAGGAACACTTGCACTCATACCCATCTTTTAGTTTACTAGTTTAACTTGTTATTTACAATATTCACCAACTCTCAAAGTCATTTTAAATCAAACCAAAACCGAAAACCAAGAAGTTCATAAAAATTTCAGATTCTCGGTAGTTTCAGTCCATGCGGGAACGATACTGGTATTTTACCACTTTATTACTTGTAGGCGACCATAGTGTCGGCATAAACTTGCACCGCCACTGTGGAGACTTTGTGCCCACTGTGTGTACATGAACAATTTTCTGCTATCAATACTAGAGTTCAAATGCATGTATTTTATTTGCCACCAATGTGGGATGGGTTGTGCTTACACTTTTACTTCCCTCCCGAAGAAGGAAGAGTTAAAACTTGATGAAGATGGGACTTTCATCCCACATTGAAAATTTAGAAACATAAAAGCATATAAGCCTCTATATAAGGAAAACGATGTCATTGTTTATATGATTAGTTTTTATTATAAATTAACTTTTATAGTACTAGTTTTTCTTATATTATTTTTCAAAAAACTAATTTCTTAATTAGTTAATTTTTTATGATATCAGTCTTCATTATATATTGTAGTAATTAACTATAATACTTAAACAGGTTATTCAGGTTATTTTCGAGTCAATATTGACCCTGACCTTACCCGTTTAATTTCCGTGTCGTGTCTGTCAACCCGTTTACTTAAACGAGTTGAAATGTTTTACTCAACCCCGTTTAATTCGTGTCGAGTTAGCGTGTCGTGTCAGTTTTTTCCTGATTTAGTTCTTTGTGATAATCAAATTACCATTTGTCTCGCGAAGAATTCAACCTTTCATGGAAGAGCAAAACATATCAAGATGAAGTATCATTGGATCCGAGAAACAGGTGAAGATGGATTATTCGAAATTGATAAAGTTCATACCAATGATAATGGTTCTGATATGTTGACAAAGGCCTTAGCGAGAGAAAAGATCAAGGTATGTAGCCTGATCGCCGGGCTGGCGAACTTTTCCTCGTAGGTAGAAAGGCGGAGATTTGTTGGGTTTTACTTAATTATATTTGGCCCATAGAGGAATATTTAAGATACTTATGGAAATTTATCATAATTTATTAATTATTGGTTGAGATATATATGGAAGATGATTGGTTCATTAATTATGATCATAGTTTTGAATTAGGAAACAAAATTATTGAATTATGATAAATGTCCATAAATATCTCAATGTTTTCTAATATAATGGTTTGCGAAGTTTGCAAATATTCACCAGTTTGCAACGGATAACTCCCCCCCCTCTCTCTCTCTCTCTCTCTCTCTATATATATATATATATATATCTTTGGGTTTGACGTAGAATAGTGAGAAGAGAGAGTCTACAAATTACAAAAGTGAGAGAAAAGAGAGAAAAGTTCAACTGTACTTTTCGGACAGGCGCAGCCGTGTCGTTTTGTATATTCGTCGAGTTTGAACCGTCGGATCGTCGTGATGTTTGGACAGTATCTTCACAACATCTTTATCTACATTCTGAACGGTGGAGGTTGATTTTGGAGGTCCGGAAGACACCTTTTGCTGTTCGATGCATAGCAGTTTTTCTCGGTGATATTTCTGGATGATATTTCTTCCTCTTTTCCTTTTGGTTTGATTCCATACACTTCTTGATGATTTATACCAAGAGTATGATGATTGTTGTTTGCATCTAGCTTTATCTAGAGAAGACGTTTGTATTGCTTATTGGTGGTAGTGCACTTTAAGCGGCCTATTCACTCACGATGAATATTCATCTTAAAGAAAAATATATGGCAAGTTGTAGGTGGTTTCCGGGCTCCAAACCAACAAGTGTTATTCATGATTAATATTCTTCTTCAAGAGAAACATGTGGTGGCACATTATAGACGGTTCCTATGTTCCTAATAAAATTTGGATTTCTAAAGGAACTTCCCACTAACTAATATATTTGTAAGAATATACTAATAAAGGTTTTCATTTAGGTACATAATTGAAAAAAGGTACCAAAATCACAATCAATTATAAACTTTGCATTACTGTTACAACACAATTATGTGTAGAATAACCCCCACTTCTTTGCCAGAATGTAGAGAGTGCAGCTACAAGCAGTTTATTCATATATGAATTTGTCCTTCATTTTCATGCAATACCATATATCTTCAACAAATAACCAATGAAGATGTTCCATAACTGTATATCCAGCCTTATCATCTGAATAGCAGATTGTGACAACTCTTGTCACATGGATACGGGCAGTCCGTTTCTTTCACGCTCGCTCGATCAAAAAACCAGTCTCCGACAGCCAATGCTATTGCCTGCATCATATTCGGCATGATTAGCATCATATCAAGATCCAAACCCTCAATGCATGTTTTTAAAGTTGAAATAGGACGTTTTCAGGCATCTTCACAAGTTTTTTATGACACTCTTGAAATAAAGTGTCCTATTAATGTCTTTATGACATTATTTGAAAAAGTGTTCTATAAAAAGATTTGTTTATAGATATTAGATCACTTTTCCAAAGTGTCTTGTAGAAAAAGCAAATAGTATGCTTTATTTTAAAAGTGTCCTAAGAAATTTGTTAAGATGCGCAAAAGTGTCCTATAAACTTATTTCAACACTTTTATGTACAACATACAATTGTTTTGTTGTGCAAACTTAAAGCTCTATAAGGTAATCTATTAAACACAATTATGTTGTATATAATGGAGTTCTGCTAGGGGTGTTCAAAAAAAACGTTGGCGGTCCGTTTGGGTCTGGTCTGCGGTTTGAATGGTTTTTTGAGTTGTTTGGACTGAACCGACCGCCAAAAATACACATGTATATTTATTTAGTCTCATGTAGTGGGCTTAACTTTACAGGCCAATTAAAAAAATGTCCGTCCAAGACATTATGGGTGCGTTTGGTTGCGCAAAACTATTTTCATTTTCCTATAAAACGTTTTCAGAAAATGGAGTTGAGTTTTCATTCTCAGTTTTCTATGAAAATTTTAGAAAACGCGTTTAGTTGAAACGGTGGAGTTTTCATTTTTCATTTTTAGAAAATTAGAAAACGCGCTTGATTGTGCATTTTCTACCACTTTTCATTTTCCATTTTCCATTTTTTTTCAAATTAGAAAGTGTGTGTGTGTGTGTGTGAAAGTATGAATGTGTGTGTGTGAATGTGTGAAAGTGTGTGTGAGAGAGAGAGAGAGAATGAAAGTGTGTGTGCGTGTGAAAGTGTGTGTGTGTGTGTGAGAGAGAGAGAGAGAGAGAATAAAAGTGTGTGTGTCCATGTAAAAGTGTGTGTGTGTGTGTGTGAAAGTATGTGTGTGTCCGTGTGAAAGTGTGTGCGTGTGTGTGTGTAAAAGTGTCTGTGTGAAAGTGTGTGTGTGTGTGTGTGAATGTGTCTGTAACAGTGTGTGTGTGTGTGAGAATGTGTGTGTGAAAATGAAAGTGTGTGTGTGTGTGAAAATGAAAGTGTGCGTGTGTGTGAATGTCTATGTGAAAATGTGTGCGTGCCTGTGAATGTCTGTGTGTGTGTTAAAGTATGCGCGTGTGTTAAAGCATGTGCCTGTCTATGAATGTGTGTGTGTGAATGTGTGTGCGTGTCTGTGAAAGTGTGTGTGTGTGTGTGTGTGCGTGTGGGAAAGTAAGTGTGTGTGTGTGCGCGTATGAAAGTGAGTGTGTGTGTGTGTGTGTGTGAAAGTGAGTGTGTGTGTGGAAAGGTTTTTAGAAAACAAAAAATTGGAAAAGTGGTAAAAGTAGTTTTCTAAATTCAATGTAATTTTAGAAAATTAGAATTTTCGTTTTCTTGGAAATTTTTTGAAAACTGAACGAACTAAATGCGATTCCCAAATCTTCATTTTCTCTGGGAAAATTTCCTAGAAAACAGAAAAAAATTCTGTAACTAAACGCACCCTAAATCGTTCTTCTACTTTCTAAATGTGTGTCCAATTGTCCTAAACTCCAACAATAGTTGACTTATTTTACCTCTTTTCATTTTGATCAATGGTTTTTTAATTTTACCTTTTTTCTAAACCGCCATTGCGGCTTGGTTTGTGGTTTGGAAGGTTAAACCGCCCAAACCGGAACACCCTTAATATATATATAGAGGTATAATTATAAAAAAAGTGAAAAAAATAAGCTAGTTTTTACAAGGCGAAACAAACATATGTGTAATAATATTGTAAATCATAGCATTTGATGGAAAAAAAATCATCAAAAAAATTATCTTTTATATTGATTTGTACGAGTTTGTATAGTTTGTAACCTTTGACTGGTTTGTATTTGAAGTTGTGTCTATATATATATATCATACCTTGTTGTTAATAACCGGAGAATCATCTGCAAACCATGTATCTTGCCTCTCTGTTTGGCAATGAGCAAAACAAGAATTTACGAACAAACCGTTTTCTTTGGACATGGAGAATCCTTTAAGTGCACCCAGCATCTGGTTTCTGAAATCTGGTCAAAGAATCCATGGCATATATATATATATAGATACCATTAGTCAACCCCATAACATTCTAGTAATTTCGTCATGATGATGGCAAGAATGACTATGATTTACCTTGAAGAAAATTCATCTGTGCTGGTGAACAGTTGCCGGGGTTCTTCTGGCACATTTTCCATGTACCATGAGGGTCGGCCGATGATGCAGATAAACTCGAGATGACCTGAAACATAGATTACACATGATGGGGGGTCCGAATTTTAAATTTATAAATTTATGGGGGTCAGAAGAAGAAATTTAATAATAAAAAAATAAATTTTACAATATAAAAAAAAAAAAGAATTCATGAAAACTTATGGGGTCAATTGAGTCCCAAATCTTGGATGTACATTCGGCATAGGTTACCACAGGAGTGTCAAGGGTAGATGAGGAGGATGTGTGAATATTTGTGAGGTTCGTTCGGGGAAAACCCCAAAATATGAAAATTTGAGAAACACCCTGATAACCGTTTAGCTTGACGGTATGCACATGTGCATACAAGTAATGAAGTTGTTTCTAGGTTTTTATGTGTTATGCACATGTGCATACCAGACAAATTGCTTACAAGATTACTTGTATGCACATATGCATATTGTCCAGATGAACGGTTATCAGGGTGTTCTTAAGGTTTTCATTTTTCATATTGTCGTATATAAATATTATATGCTTGATAATGAAAATATTTACCTGCCAAGAATCATAGGCTGCATTGAGGATGAACATAGGGGTTTTGATATGGGGAACTATGTTCTGAGGGAAAAAACACTGAAACCAAAATGATTGTTAATTAAATGAAAAAACAAGCACAGAATTCCATCAGAAACCCGACTAGAATTGGAGGTGACTACTTACTGAAGTCGGGTTGTTTTGGCTAGTGCAAGATGGTGACAAATTTTTTGCAACCCCCTGTCGAGAAATTACAAAACGATATTTCAGCTAGGTGTTAATCGGCAAACACTTTACACAACGATACTTCAGATAGCTTATTGGGGAATTTTTTCGCATTATACCTCTTAT
The DNA here is from genome assembly GCA_036898165.1 of Silybum marianum. NCBI lineage: Eukaryota > Viridiplantae > Streptophyta > Magnoliopsida > Asterales > Asteraceae > Silybum > Silybum marianum. The sequence goes on from CM072528.1 coordinate 17,367,180, forward strand.
ATTTTTCTTTAAACATTTTGTGTTGTCATCAAACTTATTGGTTAGCTTTGACCATACATAACTAGTTTATGCGCTAGCTTATTAGCCATCAACTAGCTTTTCTGCCAACATATTTGCCAAAAGTTAGCTTATTAGCCAATACCTAGCTTTTCAGCTAACATATCTGCCATCAGCTAGCTTTTCTGCTAGCCAACAGCTAGCTTTTCAGCCAATGACTAGTTATCAATTACTTTGCTCAACATAGCCCTAATCCCTAAATATAGCAATATTAATCCCTAATCTGTATCGAAATTTTGAAATGATAAATGGACTTTTGAATAGAAAAATGTAGAGAAAGATATTTGCAGTAAATATAAAAAAAATGGCAAATTGAAGTACCTGCAAGGTAACAACACCTTCATATATGTTCCTTAGTGTATGCCCACCAGATACATCAGTCCTATAAAATTTTACCACATTACAACAACATTAAGCCACAGATGGAAAAATAAAATTACGCACTTTGAACACCGAGAAAGAATTTCTCCAGATATGAGTAAGCAACAACAATATAAATAAATATATATATATATAATCAATCTTACGCATCCATGAACATTCCAGCATCAGCTAGACACTTTACTTTAGTGCTTCTAGGGAACAACGAATGGAACTCGTCACAATGTAAAATAGATGCCAAACCACCGGCCGAGCACCCAGAAAGAAGCGCCTGAAAAATCCAATGAATATATATATATATATATATATATATATAAACAAAACTCTTTTTTCTGGAAAATAAATGAATGTTTAATCGGAATACCTGGTCAGCATTGCGCATTCCCTTTGACATCAAGTCTTCCATTGCTGCCAACCATATTTTTTGCCCTCTAAATTGTAGGTTATTTGCCTGTTATCATTAGTTGAACATCAGATATAAACCAAACAAGCCTAGTATATCCCACTAAGAGACATATAGATACATCCACTATATATATATAGTCATATTCAGGGGAGAACTTCAAAAAAAAAAAACTGAAGAACACCCAGGGAGCCCTCCATCCGGACGGTATGCACAAATGCATCCTGTGATACTGGCAATTTGTAACATGCATTAGTGCATATGCACTCGTTAGAAAAAATAACAACTTTAATCGCTTGTATGCATTTGTGCATACCGTCCAAATGGAGGGCTCTTAGGGTGTTCTTTAGTTTTTTTTTGATGTTTTCCCGTGAACCTCCCTCCCTCTCTCTATATATATATATATATTATATATATATATATAGAAACTTGAAGAACAAAAAAATAGGAAAGTTTTGAAACAATAAGAATTGTGAACAATAGCCATTGAGAGACTGCTACCCACCTTATCTTCTGTATCCCCAGCAAAAGAGGCACCATCACAATAACGAACCTTTACTCGATTCCAGTTGAAAAAATCTGATCACAAAACTCAAAGTTGATTTAATAAGACAAATAAATGGTAAAAGCTGAAGCTAGATACAGTAAATAAATGCTCTTCGAGGAAAAATAAACCTGGATTTTCTTCAGCCTTATTGCTCAGAATTCCTGTGAAGGCCAATTGTTTTTCAAAAAATTTTGATGATCCACGCCTTGTCGTTTTCCGGTAAACACATGATCTAATGGTGTTACACCATCCTCCACCCTATTATATTGAAGTGATCAGAATGATTAAGTGGTGAGAATGATTAAGAGGCTTTTGCGATATAGTGCAAAATGAAATATAATTGTTTGGTAATGGTTCAAAATGAAATCAGGGATCTGAATGGTTAAGAGAGGTCCAGGATACAAAATGATTAAGAGGGTTTTGGAACCATTAAGAGGCAGACTTATTTTTCGCCAAACAGGATTCACCTCTTAGTGATTCAGAGGTTGTCTCTTAATGGAACTGTTAAGTGATAAACATCAAGATTTCTTTGGTCTGAAACCTCATAATTTCTATCCAAATCGAAATTTGATTCAGATTATTTAGTAGAAAAATTATAACTACCACAAGAAACTGTAACAACCAAAAAGTTACTTATGTTTGACAGTTGTTGAATGGTTAGGTGCAAAATGGTTAAGAGGTCAGAATAATTAAGAGGCTCTTATGATATAGTGCAAAATGAAACATAATTTTTTGGTAACTGTTTAGAATGAAATTAGGGCGCTAAATGGTTAAGGGAGGCCCAAGATACAAAATTATTCAGAGGGTTTTAGATCATTAAGAGGCAGATTGTCTTTTTGCCAAACAAGATTCACCTCTTAGTGATTCAGACGCTGCTTCTTAATGGAACAATTAAGAGGTAAACAAACACCTTATTTATTACCGTTGCTTTCCCATTGATTATATGATTTACTAGTTCAAAAGTGTCTGTATAATAATTAAAGTAGCATTAAGTAATGACGGATGGGCGTTCTAAAAGACCAATTTTAGAACTGAATATATACAGCAGTAACAATCTTTTTCAGAAATAGAGACTAGTTATTATTAGCATCAATAAAATTGAAAGTGGATAGATACTAAAGACAGGACATAAAGGACAATAAAGGCTAACATCAATTAAAGTGTTTAAATTGTGGAAGTAAGTATTTAGATATAAAATGTCGTTATCTATTTAGCTGTCACAAACCTCCAATTGAATGAGCCAGCTGTTTGCACCCGACTCGAATCCACGGTGTAAATGGTACCCGGGTAACGTTCCATCCAAGCACACTATAGAAACCCACATTTAGTATTTAACAATATTTCCGTTCACCGACAAATCATATTATATATATATATATAGATAGATATATATAAATGGCTAATAATGTGAGAGGGATGGTATCATGTGAGAAGTGAAGTTAAGGTGAGAAGTGTAAGAAGGGATCTTGACCGTTGATCACTTTTTATCTCAAACCCACCCATGAATTGCGTTTGATACGGGGATTGATCCAGTGCATGTCTGTGTATCTCATCTCAGTGCATCTCATTCTAATGTGCATCAAGGGTGGAGATCCCTTCTTACCCTTCTCACCATAACTTCACTTCTCACCGGAACCCAACCCTATATATATTGTGGTTCTCACATCTGGCATAGGATCGTGTGAGAAGAAGAGTTAGGGTGAGAAGCATAAGAAGAGACCTGGACCCTTAATCACTTTTAATGGCATACCCACTCATGAATTGCGCTTTAGAAGGGAGTTGATCCGATACGTCTCGGGGCACCTCATCCTAATATGCATCCAAGGGTGGAGATTCCTTCTTAAGCTTCTCACCTTAACTCTCATTCTCACTGGAACCCAATCCTATGGGGCTAATCACGTGAGAACCACAAAAAGATTACAAACAATGAGAACAAGTGCATCATGTGTAATTTCACCTTATTGTATTTCCTCTAAGTCTACGATTTAAGGTATTGATTAACATAAATACATGTTAATCAACTTATAGCCTTGAAAGAAATAACAATTATTGTGAAACAATACCATGTTAAAAGTTCTCATATTCTCACAAATACAGGGGTTCTCATGTGATTATTCCCATATGTATATATATATATATACATATGCACACACACATATGAATCACATGATCCATGATAACAGATTAGGAAAAGCAAAAGGGAAATAAAAAGAAAAGATACCCCCTTCCCAAATTCTGTATTCCTTTTACAAAATAATTAGGTAGAGGAGAATGAAAGGAACCTTGATCAATGATAAAAGTACCAACATTTTTAGAAATAAAAACATTTTGAAGTTGGAAAATAAAAAAAAAAAATTAACATTTAATATAAATCCTAGGATGAAATTCAAGAATCAAACATAAATCTTTATGGGAAATGAAGAATAGAAATTGAAAAGAACAATAGATTAAGAAGAAAATAAAATATTGAAAACAAAATCAAGCAAATTGTATGACACAAAAAATTAGATATTTTAAATCCAAAAACCAGTCAACTAATCGTAGAACTACTGATAAATAGCAGAAGAAAAAGAGGTGGACTCTAAATCAGCAGCAAAATCAGCTACAAAAACGAAATCCCACATGGGTTCATCAAATCTTGAAGATTTCCTTTCTAAACAAACCCAAATGCACAAATGAATTCATCAAAATCTTGCAGATTTCCTTTCTAAACAAACCCAAATGCACATGTGAATTCCTCAAAATCTTCCAGATTCCCTTTCTAAACAAACCCAAATGCACATATGAATTCATCAAATCTTGAAGATTTCCTTTTTAAAAAAAAGTCATAAACAACAAAATGCACATATAAACAGAGGTCAAAAGATTAAAGATACAAAAAGATAATACCTGCCCCTTTAGCAGCAGCTCCTGGAATAAGAGTGAGACCCACAATTAGAGGATTAGAAGCAGAAACAGAAGATTCTTCCAAAAAAGAAATAACTTCAGTTGTATTGAAATGGAAGTCTGATTCATTAAGCTCATATCCAAAAACCCAGTTTCCAAAAGCACCAAATCCAATCGCCAAAATCAAAACCCAATTCCTCATTCTCAAATCCCACTTGTATTTTATGTTTTTACTATATAAAAATCGTATTTGTTTAAATAAATATCTAAATTTGTGAAATTTTCTTTCTAAATCTAAATTTTCAGAATCTTTGTTTAGTGAAAAAACATAAGCATGAGATTTGTGGGAAGGAGAGGCAAATTTGTGTTGGGGCAAAAGCCGAGGATGCTGTGCTCCTTTATTGCCTTTTAATGTCGTATTTACGTGAGTTACGCTTCGAATCTTTGAGAGAATCAATGTTCATTAATTTCTGCCCCCTACACTTTCTTTTTCAACCATTTCAGTCCCTATTTTTTTTGTTTTTACACATCTGATACTTTAGTATATCATATTTCTCAAAAAGATCCAACTTATACAAAAAGCAACAGAGAATATCATAAAGGAAAATTAATTAAAATCGCCATTTTTAACGTGTGGTTTCACCTTCTAGTCATTTCTCTATTAAAATTATCAAATTAGACATAGGTCTAGAAATGACAGTTCCATAATTTATGAAGGAGTCAAAGTGTAAAAAAAGTTTATGATAATTGTGGGAACTAAATATGTAAATTTGGTATAGGTCCGCAAAAATATGTCCTCAAATTGCCGATGTGTTTTCCATATTTACAGATTTGGTCCCTGAATTGCGGACTTGGTTTAGAAACTTTCTTTTTTTACACTTTGACCCCTTTGCAAAGTACAAACCTCCCAATTAAGGACCAACGGCTATTTTGATGATTTTTTTTAGAGAAATGCCTAAGAGGTGAAACCATGTGATCAAAATGGTTAGTTTAATTAATTTCTCTTTAACGTCACTTTAAAGAAATTGTTTGAAGAATATTATCCTATCTAGTTGTTCCAACTAGAGACCTAGAAAAGACCTAGACTTGAAGCCGAACCCATTTAAGCTCGGATCTCAAAAGCCCAAGCCCAGTGAGGCCTTAATGTCCAATATGGTCAAACTTTTTTCAAGAACTGATAAAAACCCATCTCAAAAAAACTGATCATGCCAATTTTCACATCCAAAGGCCTAAACCCAGACCGTGTGTATATTTAAGTTGAACCATGAACATCTATCAAATTTATCTAGAATGTCAAAATCATATGGTAGTATCAGGAAAAGGTAGGACAACCATATAACCATCAAACTATAGACATAATGGAATAACTTGGGTGTATGTGACGGAGATGCTATAAAGTTGGTTAAACCAATCAAAAACATGATTATGATAGGTTGTTATTTCGATGAACTTTTACTTTAATTTATATCTTTTATTCTTTAGCTTTTCATATTCAATATATAATATATATTGGGTTCTATATCAAAAATGGTTAGTTATTGATATTGTTGGTTTTGGTTGCTGTTGCGGTTCTAACGTCTTCAATATAATCGAAAAGGAAACATATGCAATAGGATTGGGCGTCTCGGTTTATAAAGACCAATTGTTTCAAAAAAAAAGTTAAAATAATAATCAAAGGTAGGGAGATAAAAATAAATAAAAATAAAAACGTACTAAGAGATATTGGTAAATAGGCCAAGAGTATTAAACGGTCAAAAATCATTTAAGATTTGCATTTACCTTTCGATTTGTAAGTTTAATCATTTTTTAAACAACATGGAGATTTTATTAAAAAAAACTAGTAAGACGTTAGAACAAACAATTACATACATAAAATAGTCAACAGAGAGTTATAAGGTCAAGCTATGCAATTAATCTTAAACTTGCTACTCCTATTAGAAACCCAAAAATACACTTGAGTCACAATATTGTCAAAGATATCCGCCATCTTTAGTTTGGTCTCTCCAAAAATGGTCACATTTTGAAACGATATAGAAACTAATAATCGGGATATCCAAATGCCACCATCTATATTCGTCTCCAAATCTCCGGCGCAAAATAGCACGAGAAATAAACGATCTCTTAACTCTAAACCCACAACAATTTTTCCATCGACGTGTACCTTTTTCTGCATCGAGCAAATATTTACTTACGTAACAAATCGGGAGTTGTTGTCTATCCTCTTCCCGGACGAAAACGACACTTACTGAACTTGAACTTATCGCATGATATAACTGAAGTTGGCCTCCATCTTTGGGTTTGGATAGTAGAGGCGGTGACGCCATGTACTCCTTTAATGCTTGTAAAGCCTTCTCATGGTCGTCTGACCAATCGAAGCCTTTGTTTTTCCTGATAACATTGTAAAATAAATAGCATTTGTCGAAATATTTAGAAATAAACCTGTTAAGTGCGGCTACTCGTCTAGTAAGTCTTTGGACTTCCTTGAAATTTCGGGGAGATTTTATTTCGCTGATTGCCTTGATTTGATCGGGACTAGTTTCGATCCCTCGCTGAGTCACCATATGTTCCAGGAATCTTCCCGCACGTACTCCGAAGGAACATTTAGTCGGATTGAGTTTCATTTGGTATTTCTGGAGTATGTCGAACGATTGTCGTATGTGGCTCACATGATCAATCGCACGTTTAGACTTAACTAACATGTCGTCAATGTATACTTCCATTGTGTCTCCCAGGTGTTGCTTGAACATCTGGTTGACGAGCCGTTGGTACGTTGAACCTGCATTTTTTAGACCAAAGGGCATTACCTTATAACAGTAAATACCCTTGTCGGTCATGAAAGTTTTTTTCTCTTGATCATTCGGATGCATGAGGATTTGGTTTTATCTAGAATATGCATCCATAAAGGTCAATAGCTCATGTTTTGTTGTCGAGTCGAGCATGGCATCGATATATGGGAGTGGAAATGGATTTTTCGGGCAAGCTTTATTGAGATCAGTGAAGTCTATGCAGACTCTCCATTTCCCGTTTTTCTTTTTTACGACCACGACGTTTGCTAGCCAATCCGGGTATTTTACCTCCCGAATTTTTCCAGTTTTCAGCAAATTGTCGACTTCGTCATTGATTACTTTATTCCTTTATGGCGCGAACTTGCGACGTTTTTGTTTCACGGGTTTGAACGTCGGATCGATGTTTAGTTGATGAGATATGATTTCTGGATCAATTCCAACCATATCTTTGTGCGACCAGGCAAAACAATCAGCATTTTGTCGAAGGAACTCGATCAGTTCTTCCTTGATGGCTTAGTCTAGCGACGCTCCCACGTAAACCTTTCGATCTGGATGATTCAGGTCAAGTACAACTTCTTGTAGCTGTAGGTCCTCGACCGAATATTCCTGGATCTGTAATTGCTAGATGTGCTCCTTTCGAGGTTTCATTGCTGTCTTGTAACATTCCCGAGCCATTTTTTGTTCACTTTTTATTTCTTGAATTCCCCACGAAGTCGGGAATTTGATTACCTGATGATATGTCGAGGGGACAGGTTTCATATCGTGGATCCAGGGTCTTCCTACGATCACGTTATATGCAGACGAACAGTCGATAACGTTGAACCGAGTTGACTTGTTAAGTCCTTTTGCGTAAATGGGAAGTAGAATTTCTTCTATGGTATGAGTAGCGTTTCCGTTGAAGTCTATTAAGATCGTCAACCGTCGTACGATCTTAATTTCGTTTATCCCCATCGCTTTTAGTGTGATAAGGAATATTATATTGGTCGAACTGCCGCTATCGAGTACCCTTTTTATAGAACAGCTTTCGATTGTCAATTGAACGATGAGACCGTCTTGATGTTTCTGATATCAATCCTCCAGATTCTGATCGTCGAACGTGATCGACATATTCTCCAAGTCCACGTCTGATTTTTGTCTGTGCGTTCGAGAAATTGCAGAATTATCCGGTCGTTGAATAGCGTGCCTTTTTGTCGCTGAGTAAGTGAGTCCACAGACGTACGACCCACTCGTCACACAATTCACGGTCTTAGTAGCGTTCGAAGATGGGGGTTTAAGGTAATTACCTGAGTTGCCGTTAGACAACAGATTTTGAAGATGTCCTTTCGACACGACCCATGCGACTTCCTTTCTTAACGCAACACAGTCATCTGTCATGTGACCGAGATCATCGTGAAAATCACACCATTTCGTCGTGTCTTTTTTCTCATCTGGTCGATTAGTTTTCTTTGTCCATCTCACGGTTGTTGGAACTTCCTTCAAATCTTAAATTAAATCACTGGATGTTCCTTTAAATCCATAAGACGAAATCTTAGGATGCTGGGAATATCAAGAAGAAGACATCTCTTTTTTTGTCGAACCAAACGTCCGATACTTGTTTCGGAGGGTCCAATCTAGATATTGGCCGGGTCTTAAATTCTGTCTTTTTAACGTCGAGTGGACGCTTATCGTCGGTATGTTTTCGTCGAAAAGAAGCATCGTCTTCCACCCTCATGTAAGCTAGTGTCCATGTTCATACGTCTTCGAATGTTTCTGCAGGGTATTTTGTTAGGTACAAATATAGGTTAGACGTGTTGTCCAAACCTCTTTTGTAAGCTTCGATCGCCATCCTTATGTCGCAATTACATACACCTATCATTTCAGAATTGAAACAGTTAAAATAGTTATGAATGGGTTCTCCAGACTTTTGAATAATATAATAAAGATCTCCCGTCTATTTTTCCATTTTGCGACTGCTCGCGAACTGCTGGAAGAATTGGTTAGCGAGATCTGTGAAAGAATTAATCGATTTCAGCTTCAAGTTTATCAGCCATTGCAGAGTGGCTCCAGTGAGTGTCGCTCCGAAGCTTTTACGCATGCAAACTTCTTGATATGGCAAGGGAATCGACGCTGTCGACATTAGTGGCTTATACTGGGCGACGTGCTCGTTCGAATCTGTCAACTCTGAGTATTTTAGGGTAAATGAAGGTATATTGTACTTCTTGGGGACGTCAATCAAGGCGATTGCATCGGAGAATGATGACGTTTGAAACCCTGTGGGTGGCTCGATGTCTACAGGTACTGCTGCTCCGGGTAGCTTGGACAATAAAGCCAATATTTTTCGTTTTGTTCCTCCAGGAGTTTTCGACTGGTTCCATGACAGGTAGGCTAAATGTGCTTTGTCGTTCGACTCCTGGATCCGTCGTATTGTCAATGGATAGATTTTGTACGTAAACGGACGGTTAAGGTCTCGAGGTGTATGTCTGAGCGAAGGTCATCCCGGTCGAGAGAGGCATTGTGGGAACTCCCATAATATAGGGTATGCCAGAGTTCAGATTGTTGGGGTTTTGGTAATGGATGTTATGTTGAACCCACTGTCCAGGGTGATTGTAATGAAACTATGGGTTAGCATTCTGCGACTGGGGATTATTGAATTAAATTGATGGTTGTCGAACTGAGAATGAGGATTATTGAACTGAGAATGAGGATTGTTGAACTGAGACTAAGGATTATTGAACTGAGGTCTGAAATTCTATACTGAGCTCCTGGCGGTATTGGACAGGGTAGAGGTCGCGGTAGTGGATTGGAATTTCCGTAGGGAATTCTTTGCGCCTCCAGTTGTTAAAGTCGTAACTGCGCAGCTTGTAACTCGGCTTGCAACGCTGCTTTTGCAGGGTTATTAGTTCTGTGACATGTCATTCAAAAAACCAAAGAAATGGCGTTAGTAACAGTTGTGTTTGTCGGAGAGTTCCTTTGATCGGGCCCCACGGTGGTCGCCAAATTGTTAATGCCAAAAATTAACTCAATAAAAGTAAACTTAAGGAGATTGTGGAGCTGCTCGGTCAAAGGCCAGATTCTCATGACAACCACAGTTAAAGAAATAGATTGGCATTGCTTCTAGGTTTGCTTCGTCTTTCGATCGACATATTTCAGAGGTTTTTGCGTCGAACATCTGTTGTAAAGCGTGTCTTTTGGCGGCGGAATAGGTGAGTCCACAGACGTCTGATCCACATATAACACAATTCACAACTTTAGTAGTGTTTGGGGATATAGGTCTAGGGATCTTATCTGTGGTCTGTGTTAAAAATATCTCGCCGCAACAGCCTTCATGGCGCGTCGTGGCTTAAGGCTTGGGGTTCACGCCACGCTATGCTTGTGGCACGCCATGACCTAATTTGTTAATTTCTAATGTATAACCTAATTTAAATCACTTAATATTATTAACTCATTAGGTAATACTAGAAAATATTTGTTTACATGTATAATAATTTATATGATATAAAGATTTGCCACCATAAGTCACGCTTTGAAAACGCCACAGCCTCGTCGTGGTTCCTAAGGCTTGAGGCTTGACCTCGCCGCCACGCCACGCCACACACCATTTTGAACCTTGCCTGTGGCATCGTCAAACAATATGTCTTTTAGATGGGCTTCGAGGATTAACCATGCGATTTCTTTTCTAAGAGCAAGGCATTCGTCTGTTAGATGACTAAAATCACTATGGAAGTCGCACCACTTGGATTTTTGTCTTTTGTGTCGTCAGGTTTGTCATTCTTCTTTGGCCATCGTATGATTGATTGGACATTTTTTAATGCGTCCATCAAATCTTTCGTCGTTCCTTTGAAACCGTACGATGAAACTTTTGGATGGTTCACAAATCGCGACGAAGAAGAAGACTCTTTCTTCTTATCAAACCTAACATTAGAAATCTGTCACGGGGGTTCTGGCTTTGTCGATGCTTTTGTTTGAAGTATGGCTTCTTCACACCTAACACACATTTGTCGTTGGTTTGTTTGCATCTGAAGGTAATTTCATCTTCCAAGCGCATATGTGCCAACGTCCTCACTCTTACGTCTTCAAAGGTTTCTGCTGGATACTTTGTGAGATCAAAGTATAATTCTGACGTAATGTCGAGCCCTTGTTTATAGGCTTCGATTGCTGTCCTCATGTCACAATTTTGAATACCTATCATTTCAGAATTAAATCAGTTAAATAACTTCTGACATATTCACCGGATTTTTGAATTACTTAATAAAGATCTCCCTTTGTTTTTCCATGATGCGACTGCTAGCAAATTGCTGGAAAAATTGATTGACCAATTTTGCAAAGGAATTGGTTGATCAACCATTCTAAAGCAGCTCCTGTGAGTGTCGCTCCAAAGCTTTTACACATGCAAACTTCTTGGTAATTTTGCGGAATCGAGATTGTCCACATCAACTGTTTCTATTGAGTGACATGTTCATTGGGATTCGTTAGTCCTACATATGTAGGGGTGAACGTCGGAATACTATATTTTTTCGGATTGTCGACCAGGACTATTACGTCCGAAAATGGTGACACTTGGTAGCCTCTGGGAGGTTCGATATCAAAAGGTACAGTGATGTCAGGAAGTTTTGACAACATAGTCAGCACTTTTTCATTTGTTCTTCCAATTATCTTAGGCGTTGTGCGACGACAGAACCTTATTAGAAAGAGAATTAAAATAAGTGAATGATCCTGTATTATCATTGTTTACAAAATTATTAGGTATTTGGGAAGAAGGATTTTGGAAGAAAGGAATCGAAGTGTTTTGTCCCAAAAACGGGATATTTAGGTTCGTAAGTATCGAAGGTCTTTGCGTTCCCATCTGAGGACGAAACTAGAATTGATTACTAGACTGATGGAACCCTCTCGGAAAGTTGGATTTTGCTCCAAATGGTGGTCCTTGAGGTTGAAACGGTGGACCCTAAGGTTGAAACGGTGGACCCTGAGATCGAGGAGGGTTGGTAGGTTGTCGTTGTTGATTTTTGATATGAGTAAGACGTTGTCGGGTAGCGTTGAGCTCAGTCATCAATTCTCCTTTCGCGACATTGTTTGCCATGTTTTACCTGCGATCAAGAACACTCAAGGAAAGCCGATCGTTAGTGAAACAAAAAGTTCGTCGGAGAATTCCTTTAGACGGTGCCCCACAGTGGGCGCCAAACTGTTAAGGTCGGTTTAATGAAATATTTTAAGGTCGGTGTGGAAGTTTATGTTTAAAGGTAGGATTTCTCGACAAACAACGAGGGAAAATACTGCGGATGATGGTTAGGATTGTCGATGCACTAGTGAAAATGACGTCAAACAGGGACGTCGTCCTTTAGTAACAATGGTCGTGCGTATGATGGTTACAATGGAAAAATGTAAAAGAAAGTCATGATTTTTTCTCTGCTTTGTGATATACTTCTGAGTATCTCCTCTGTAGATTGACCCCCCAAGCTTTGAATTTATAGTTGTTCCGAAAGCAACGGTTTTGGAGCAATAACTAAGCATTTATTGTCATCCGTTATGTCCTTTGGCCATGAATGATAATGACTCGTGCAATAAATACGCAATCAAAATGTTAGGATCGTCGTCAGTTTCATATAAGTCTAGAGATTCTTTCGACGGTCGCTAGATAAACACGCCAACTATTAGGCGAGTATCGTGTTTGTTTTTCTTTGGAGATCTATCATCGTTGTCGTGAAATATATCCAACGTAAGTGTCTCTTATGTCTCGACGTCTTATCCTGAAATTAAAAGTCGTTAGTTCCTTATGATAAAATATAGACGATGGGCGTTATTTTAATGATTGTCGTTGGATGGTATTTTTGGTCCAAACAGACACAAAGTCCAAATCTCTAACTGCATGGTTCAACGTTAATGACTTAGAAGATTTTCCTAAGTCTATAAACCGGAAGTCTGGACACAGAGTCCAGATCTCTAGCTCTGTGGTTTAGAGTTAAGGACTTGGTCGATTTTCAAGGTAACTTTAGAACTCTGATCAGAAGGATCAGCTCTCTGATTACTCTATCTAGACTTATAATTAGTGAAATTTTCATTTAGTTCGACTCTGCCTTTTGAAACCCCGCTAGGGCGTTGCCCCTCGAACCCCGCAAAAGGGAAACATATATGAGTGTGCACTCCGCACCTCCTAATTCACTTATATTTGCCTTATCACTCTAACCGATCTTGAGTGAATCACATTCAAACCAAAATGATTGATGATTATTGGTCCTAAAGGAGTCTACAAGAGTTTAATAGATATAGAAACAATTTGTAGAATTAGGGGGGGGGGGGGTTGAATAAAAACACAAGCTTTTTGGGGTTTTAAATGAGTTTATATTGAATAAATAAATTTACATTTGTAAGCGGAATAAAAACAAGTATTTAAACCTATTCTATTACAACCTAAGAAATCACTAAGTGTGATGCACAAGAACAGATAGAAAAGCAGTAGAGGTTTTAGGAGAGAAATTTGCATGCATACAGATGAAGAAGATATCTTCATCTATTTATACCCGTTGCATTTAATACAAAGCAAAATGTATATGGCACGTGTCAAGTTTCTATTTGAGACTTGTTCTTTGTTCAAAAGCAACCATACTTTTGGTCGTATATGAACAATAATCAAATCAGATCTGATAGAGACATAAGAGACAATTCGTACATCCTTTTCTGACATGGTATGGGGTTTTGACTTTTCTGCATCGAGGATAAGATCAACATTGATCTTGCTGAGTAGGCCCCACTTGATCACTGAACCAGAATCTTCAAGGATGAAGTCTTCGAGTATCACTAAGGCTTTTGCAAGATCTCACACTTCAGGTAGTTGACTGTTGCTATCATTGAACCGCTTTAGGTCACTTAGCTGATCAACTCTTTATTCAGCTTAAGCCTTCGACTATTGCTGAATAGTCTTGTGATGTGAGTGTTGTTCTTCAGATCTTCAGGGATAGGATATTGTTCCTGAACTTCAGCGGTTACTGAGTGCAATCAGTGTATGCTATCTTTGAATATGAACAATAACCTAATAGTGGAATTTTCACTAAGTATTTAGGGAATCATAATCAAATCACTGAAATGAGTTTCGATCAACAATGACACTGAAATCACCGACAGTCATGCTCTTTCAAACTACTTCAGTTATGTTATACAATTCCCCATGGTTTGTACAAAGCCCTAATTCTATTAGTTTATAGTTTAAAACCAATATATAATAAGCCAAAATTGTGTAGACCGATTAGACTATGTTGTACTTTTGTCATCTTGTTTGAGTAGTTTGATCATTTAATATCAAACAACACAATATAATAAATATCTTAAACACAACCACACTTACAGTTTGGTTTAATAAAATGATCTAGGTTAGATTGTTCTAAACAGACAGTTAACACCCGTAACAAAAACTAAAAATGACATGACTAAAAAGTATATTGGTATTCAAGGCATTTTATTTGAACAACATCACAATAGAACTTATGAGCACATCTCTATTAACTCCTATCTAACATTCACGTGTTGCAGGGTTCATTAAGTTTAAATAAGATAATTAAATCTTCAGTACAATTGAAATAAAATTCCAATCAGCAACCTGGCTAACAGGTCTTGATTGTACAACTTTTGACTTTGATACCATTTTGTAATATCCCCAAAGTTCAAACAAAAAAAATGAGATATTTAAATATATTTAATTATCATTAATTAGACGCCCTAATAAAATACTTAACAAAACCATAAATTTATAGGACAAAGAATTATATATCTTTTTGATTTAAAAGTGTTACGAGAAATTGTTAGGACATAGTTATTCAAATTAACAAGTTCTTTTGACAAACTTAGACAATTTCTTAGAAATAAATGTAGGATTCTGCCAATAATCCTCCAGAGATTGTAGAAATAAGTGTTTTTCAAGATTTAATAGATAATAATAATAATTCTCGACAGATTTTTATAAAAACAATTTATTTAATTTTTTTTATGTTTCATGTTTAGGTTTTGTATATACGTAAAATATTTACGTATATACGATATAGTACATATAATGCATCATTATTCTCTTATCTAGTCCTTACACACACATACATGTATCCAATACACACCCACATACAAACATGTAATCCTATGCATTGCTGTTATTGGTCTTAATAAGTCATAAAGATGTCTTATTGATCTTTAATGGATCTTAGTTGAGCCCAATACACACCACATACATTCATATATTGTTAATCTCACTATGATCAAGTAACAAGTAATCTAAACATTCAAGAACAACAATTAAAATCAAATTCTCATCTTATTGAACTTTCTCTTTCTACAAACACGTTCTCTCTCTAACTTCTCTCTCTAAAATATTACAAATCAATATTACAATTGAGTTATCTTTTTGTTACTCTTAATCTCACACTAATACAAGAGTATTTATACTCTTGACTAATTACAAAGTCAAACTAAAAAGTAATCTAACATAAAGCTCCATACTTTGACTTTCATAATATGAAATGTTGACTTTTAGATAATTGGTGACTATGTTGACTTTGACTCTAAAGCTTTGACCTCTTCATTCTTTAATCTCGTCTTCATTCTCGGTGATCTCGGATGCAACATAATTTTAGGTCTAACAATCTCCCCTTTTATATTCGAGATCACAAAACGACAATCATCAAAGATCTTTAAACCTTTATCTTCGTTAAACTTTGACTTTAACAATCTTCTCCAAATCATAAGTTGTTAACGAACTCCCTTTAATGAAGACGGTCAGAAGTTTTCATCTTTTGAACATCAAATATATGGAAAATAACAATATTCTCTTTTCAACAAAAAACTCTGATCAGAATCTTCATCACGAATTTATATTCAGTTTTCAGAATTATCTCTTGAGTAGTCAACAGTCAACAAATCTTCAAACAAATCCTTTCCAGACAACAAATTAGCTTTTGACAATAAGGCTTGAAGCTTTGACACTACGTATAATAAGCTCAACACCTATATATCATGAAAGAATCCATTTTTATCAATAAACTCTTCAATCATCTTTATCAGAAATATCCTCAACAAATTCAACAGTTAAGCTCCAAACTTTTCATCACATCTACAATCTTTAAATCCAATTGCTTTTCAACCTTGGATTTAAAAGATTTAGCTTTTTTATCCATTAACTGATTCAACATACTACTAGTTAAACAATCAACTTTTCAATAACGAATGAATATGCATTCTTTTACCCCCCCTACACATATGAACATTTGTTTGATCTCTGTGAGCTTCTGATTGCTCCCCCTCAATATCAAAATCAAATCTTAGAATATCTTGTTCACAAACAACTTCATGATCAGTCTTCAATAATAATCTTCATATATATTTGACTTGAAAACAGACAAAATTTGACAATAACAATCGTCAAGATGAACACATGTTAGCTCTATCAGCTCCCCCTCAACACCAACATTAAAACTTTGAATAATAGTTTCACATGTGACTTCGTCTTCAGTTCTTTGCATTTGACTTCATGTGTTTGGATGTGTCTTTCATATATAATTTCTCCCCTTCATAATGATTAGGAGAAACCTGTGCATCATGACAGATCAAAGACTAAATCATTATATAGAAAACACAACTGTTAGCTCCCCCTCAGAAATATATCTCCGTCAAAATAATTTTCTCCCCCTTAAAAATATATCACTTCCGAACAAACTGCTTTGGTAGAACAAACGGGTAATCGGCTAACATAGAAGCACATTTAGCAACTATTAACACTACAGTCGTATGAAATTCAATTGAGTGACCTATTTTCAGAGTTGGCAATGATGAATCTATAATAGGACTTCCAGTTATCACAGAAGTAAAGTTATAAAACTAACTTCTCAAACTATTCCGACAATACCTCATAGATATGCTTTGGGATCACGAAGACTCACACAATGTGTATTTATGGTGGCTTAAACAAGACTCGATGTGAATTGAATATCAAGTTCGGAGACCGGAGATGTGTCTTCCTTTTTCAATATCTTAATCTTCCGAGTTGAAGAAAAGATAGTAGATATGCTCAATCTCTGTTATATGAAACAAATATCTTTTATGAGATATTTGAGTGGCTAGGTGGGGTGACACGAGTAGTCGACACTAGATCCACGTCTTTTTCAATATTCATCTCCAAAGATTGAGAATGAATAGATTGTGTGGCAACCCGGTTTGATGAGGATCTTTTTATTCTTTTCATCTTGTCTCACACTCACCATATTCTTTTAGCTCACTAGCACTCATCTCGCTTAAAAATTTCAACTAAATCTCCCTCATATCAGTCTCCTATTCAATCACATTTGATAATGATTGGAAATTCAGAAATAATATTTTCAGATTGTGACTCTACCCCTTCAAATCCCTCTCATTTTCATTTATCTCATCACACCCCTTTTCAAGATCATCTTAATGATCAAGAAACTCAACTAGCATCTAGACCCCTTTTCGATGACTAACCTTGGGTATGTTTCTTGGGTAGGTCCTTTCGGTACTAGATTGACCATAGAAACTCTAAGATTCCTATCACACATGAAAATGTATCCTATGCTGAAATATTGATGTTGTAAAGGAGCATAACATTGAACTCCGAGTTCTAAACTGAATTGTTTAGAAGTCAAACAAATAAAGTACAAGTTCTGAATTGAGATATTCAGAAACCAAACATATGTTGTAAAGGTTCTAAACTTAATCGTTTAGAAGGTGAAACATGAATGTTTCTGTTTAGAAATGTCAATGAAACGAATATGAAGGCGACACAGATTGACTCAGTAATCACAGTGTTTCGAATAAGCATTGAACCATTTATATCGCATTTTAATTTTTTTTGATGAATTTCAAACGAGTGTATTTTCACAGAATATATGAGACATGGAAATAATTTTTTCAAGAAGAATATTAGACATGGTAATCCAAGAATAGATTTTCAATCAGAAAGAAAGAAACACACGTAGGTTTCTATGATTGAATTACCACGGATATGTGAAATACAACATTTCAAACCGTTGACAAATGGTATATAAATTTTTTCCCTCAAAGATAGAAATTACTTACTCCCCCTCAAACCATTAACAAGTCTGATCATGTGTTTTGAATAATCAGAATTCAGTATAACACATGACAACCTGCAAAACAAATTAAACCGATTTTGGTACCCATATTTTCATGGGTCCTTGCACATTAGTATTGGTTTGAGGAATACTGTAAGTTCCGAACCATCTATTACGGTTAGATGTTCTAACAGTATATCTAATCATTATGGAATCAGAAATAGAGTATGTACCATACCATCTATTTACATACCTTCTCTTCACAAAATCATTTGTTTAACTTGTTGAATTGCACAATTTATTTTGACAAAGACTGATTAGCTGGTTAGTAGAATAAACATTGCGCGGTGTAGCAATCTTTGAGACAAATGACTTTCTTTTCCAAATTGTCTTTACCTATTCAAAATTGTTAGTATTTGAACTAGAAGCAGAATTATCGTAAAAGAGGTTAGAAGGACGAATCTGATTTGACGATTTATCATGCAATGTTAAAGAAATCTTTGTAGGAGTAGAACTTGAATCAGTCTTTGAATTTGCACTTCCTTTATTAGATAATTCAAGTTCTGTCATTTTTTTTTAAAGTATCTCTTTCTTCAGCCATAAAGTCAAATCGCATCTGAATTTCAGATTTCAAAAACTGATCCTTCACTATATTAGTCTGTATTTTAGTTAATTGACTGGAAAGTGCTTTTATCTTCTTCTTAAATACTTCTTTTTCTTTCCTGAACTCCTCTTCTATTTCAGTCTCCTTTTCTCTATCAGACTCATATCTCTTATCAACTTTCAAACTTATCTTAGCTTTTCAATCTCAAAAATCTTCTCTGACAAAGTAGTAACTTTTGATTCAAGAATTTGTCTTTCAGCGTCAAAGTTAATCTTTTCATTTTCTATTGCAACTTCAAGCCACTTCTTCTTGTCTGATAGTTCTTTGAAAATAAGAGCATTTTTCTTCATAAGAGTCTTTCTGTCAGAAGCAGTAGTCTTTCTCTTTTCTTCTACTAATTTATGAAGCTCAATTATTTTTCTTCTTTAGGTCAGTATTATTCTTTTGATCAGAAACAACCTTTTTTCATCTATTGAATCTTTCTTTAGATCAAAAATCTTTTTATTTAGCTCTGTAGTTTATGTTGCTGACTCTTTCCTTTCTATCTCAATCTTTTCTCTTTCAAATTGAATGACTTGTTCAAAATCATACACTTGTTTTGATAACTTTCTGATAGTCATCTCACAAGGTTTGATTTCTCTTTCTCAAACTACTCTTCTAAATCAGATTTATACTCATCTTTCTTTATAATCCCATACTCAGAAAAAGGTATTTATCATGCTCTAAATCATAAATCCTTATATGCGCATCAACATTTTTATGTATCATCTCAATATTCCTCTGTTTGCTGAAATCCTGATATGTGTTAGTATTTGGATTTGTAAGATGTTCATGGAGTTCATCTTGATATGCCTTCATTTCAGTGCATTCCTTTTTCATGTCCTTAACTATCATATTATCCACAATAGAGTCGCATTTGAGCTTATAGATTTCTTCCTTTTGATTTGCAACCTGTTCTTGCAAAGAAGATACATGCAAATTTAAATCAAAAATAGACATCGTTATTAGTTACAAATGTTTGTTAATCAAATGATTGTAGAAGATTTGAACAAACTTTCACAGTCAAGTAAATGCGGAAAAATAGACTTGAATGTCAAAGTCAAAATTCAAGCCCGAGAAAAAAAATGAAACAAGAAATCTAATCCCGGATTTTTTTTTTTTTTTTACTATTCACCCAAGGGTACTATTCATCCGAAGACACTGTTGACTCGAAGGCACTATTCATCTGAGAGTACTATTCATCCGAAGTTACTTTTCACCCGATGGTACTTTCATCTGAGGTTACTGTTCATCCGAGGTTACTGTTCATCCGCAGGTTACTGTTCATCTGCGGGTTCCTGTTCATCCGAGGCTTATTAACATGTAGCATGCGAGGGGTATGAACATCATGACCGAAATTTCGATTTTTCGCTCAAAAACAGTCTGATTGAGCTGATTTTTGGATATGTTGCTCGAAATTCAATTCTAAACAACTTTAATTCTTCATTCCTATTCAAAATGGCCAAAATCATATACTTTTAACCCAAAAACAGTAACTTTTTCTTCACCAAAATTAAATCCTAATCAGATCTAAGCACCAAATTGGTTACAATCGAGTAATCTCCTAACAAAAACGAATCTAAAACACCTAAATCTGCGTCAATCCATCCATAAAGTCTCCTAAAATCGATCAAAAACTATATGAAATCAAGAAAAACTTCAAAAACTCCAAATTTCTTCTTCAAATCTTTGATCCATGCTCTAATACCTATTGTTAATATCACTAGCTATGATCAAGTAACAAGTAATCTATAATTCAAGAACAACAATTAAAATCAAATTCTCATCATATTGAACTTTCTCTCTCTACAAACACTTTCTCTCTCTAACTTCTCTCTCTAAAATATTACAATTGAGTTCTATTTTTGTTACTCTTAATCTCACACTAATAGAAGAGTATTTGCATCAATCCATCCATAAAATCTCCTAAAATCGATCAAAAACTATAAAATCAAGAAAAACTTCAAAAACTCCAAATTTCTTCTTCAAATCTTCGTCAAATCTTTGATTCCTGCTTTGATACCAATTGTTAATCTCACTATGATCAAGTAAGAAGTAATCTATAATTCAAGAACAACAATTAAAATCAAATTTTCATCGTATTGGACTTTCTCTCTCTAACTTCTCTCTCTAAGATATTACAAATAAATATTACAATTGAGTTCGCTTTTTGTTACTCTTAATCTCACACTAATAGTAGAGTATTGATACTCGTGACTAATAACAAAGTCAAACTGAAATGTAATCTAACATAAAGCTCCATACTTTGACTTTCATAATTTGAAATATTGACTTTTACATAATTGTTGACTATGTTGACTTTGACTTTAAAACTTTGACCTCTTCATTCTTTAAACTCGTCTTCATTCTCGATGATCTCGGATACAACATAATTTTAGGTCTAACATATACAATACATGTCTTTTCACCAACGCGTAATGATCACCAATGATCATAAAAGGACCAATTGGAGCTTGTTGGTCCCAAAGGAGTCTACAAGAGTTCAATGAATATTGAAACAGTTTGTAGAAGGGGGGGTTGAATACAAATACAGGCTTTTTAGAGTTTTTAAATGAGTTTATATTGAATAAACAAATTTACCGTTGTAAGCGGAATAAGAACAAATATTAAACCTATTCTATTACAACTAAAGAAGTCACTAAGTTTGATGCACAAGAACTAGAGAAAGCAGCAGAGGTTGGAGATGAGAAATGTATGCATGAATATGAAGAAGGTGTCTTCATCTATTTATACCCGTTTCATTTAATGCAAAGCAAAGGGTATATGCCATGTGTCAAGTTTCTGTTTGAAACTTGTCCTTTGTTCAAAAAGCAACCATACTTTTGGCCGTATACGAATAGTAACCAAATCAGGTCTGATGGGGACATAATAGACAATTCGTACGTCATTTTATGACAAGGCATGGGGGTTTTGACTTTTGTGCATCGAGGATAAGATCAACATCGATCTTGCTGAGTAGGCCCCACTTGATCACTGAACCAGAAACTTCAAGGATGAAGTCTTCGGGTATCACTGAGGCTTACACAAGATTTCACTCTTCAGGTAGATGACTGTTGCTATCGTTGAACTGCTCAGGTCACATATATGATCATCTCTTACTTCAGCTTGAGTCTTCGACTTATCGTTCAATGGTCTTGTGGTGTGAGTGTTGTTCCTTTAGATCTTCAGGGACAGAGTATTGTTCCTGATCTTCAGCGATCATTGAGTGCAACTAGTGGATGCTATCGTTGAATATGAACATCATTCTATAAGTGTAATTTTCACTAAGTACATGGGGAATCATATTCAAATCACTGAAAGGAGTTTGGATCAACAATCCCCCTATTTAAATAAAGAAGTCTAAGTACTAACTGTTGGGTTTTGTTCAAAAATTTGGTTTCTAAAACACATAGATAGCAACGGAAGCAAAAAAGATTTGAACAACATAAAACAAGTTTATACCCACCAAGGATCATTTTACATGTATGGAAAGATTATGTAACCATAGGAAGAAAAGAATAACAACCTTTGTAGCTTTTGGTTCCTCTTGGGAGGCTAGATCGTTGAAGAAGATGGCAAGAGTGCAAGAGTAGAACTCCTCCAAAGATGTTCACCAACAATTACCAACTTGAAAGGATGCTAGTCCTAAACTCTTAAGGTTTAAGACAAAACCAAGTTTTGACTTAAAGAGAGTATGCAAGTATCAATTCTTCTCTAGATCTTTTTTTAACAACTTTGAGAGTATTTAAAGAACCATACCTCAACTAATCCTTAATCATAGTGTCAAGACATCCTACCCATGCTTAATCATAGTGTCAAGACATCCTTCTAAAGCATGTCTTTCCTATTTAAATAATAGAAGCATGTCTAACTAAAAGACAAAAGTCTTATTAGTTCAAAATGATGTACATGACTTAATAAATCATACCTTATGATATAGTTGATACTTGACATTGAAAATTGTCATTTTCATAAAACAAATAATTTTCAATTTAATTATAAGAGTTATAAATATTTATCAATAATCAAATTCTTATAAATAATCTATTTACATCAAGTTGTTATTGGTGTGACCCTTTAGGATCATATATTATTAGCAATATCATCCTAATAATGATTCTTGAGCATATAGATCTTTCAATCTCCCACTTGTTCAAGACTCAATATATATTGACATAGACAGTGGTGAATGTCTAGCAACATTTCACTGCCCCCAATAACATACGACGAAGTGCCATTCAACAAGCTCAAAGCTCTAATTGATGTACAAGGTAAGTTATCGATTATCCCTTTGTCTCAGACATCATGTTGAATATGAGATATGGATCGCAATCAATCTCATTTAGTGTTCAACTTTTGATAAGGCGCCTTAGATGTCTAACTCTCAACACATAAGAGGAACAAATCCCATCTTGACTACATACGCCTCTTGCGTAGTTCATACTATACCTAATAATGGCCTTTATAACTGTCTGGTTAAAGAACAACATTTAACCATATCAAAGTATAGCATTCGCCACACTCAAGTCCCAAATATGTATCTTAGGTCTAAGGATAATACCTTTATCAAGTATCACTTATGATAGCGATCCATGAAGTGATCTTGAAATGGGTCAAGTCCAATACTTGTTCTTTAACAAGTACCTACAAACTTGGTTGCAACGCTTTGTCAACCAATCCAATTCATATTAGTCTTACTTCATTGTTGCTCCCACAACATTGATTGACTATGGACATTTAGAATAACTACATTATTCGAGGATTAAACATGTTAATATAGAACACGACAAATATCTAATGAAAAGATCATATTCCATATATCACAATCATTAAAATAGTTGTTACTTACAATGTTCCATTACTCAATACTAAAAGAAGATCAAATCCAATCACTAGAATAGCGAAGTCCTATGGCTCTAGCATGACCCTCATGTTTAGCTTGTGGAAGGGGCTTCGTGAATGGGTCCGCCAAGTTTTGATCAGTGTGTACTTTGCGAATACAAATGTCACCACTTCCAACTTCATCCCGAATGTAGTTGAATCTCCGGTGAATGTGCCTGGTTCTTTGATGTGATCTGGGTTCCTTGGCTAATGCAATGGCACCCTTATTGTCACAAAAGATTTCTAGAGGATTCTGAATGGAAGGAACAACCCCTAGATCTTTAATGAACTTTTTCATCCAAGCAGCCTCCTTTGCAGCTTCTGAAGGGGCAATATATTCTGATTCTGTAGTGGACTGTGCTACAACACTCTGCTTGGAACTCTTCCAAGAAACTGCACCTCCATTGATAATGAAGACGTATCCCGATTGTGACTTACAATCATCTCGATCTGTTTGGAAAGAAGCATCTGTGTAACACTTTACACTAAGATCTTCTTCCATACCTCCATAGACGAGGAACATATCTTTAGTTCTTCGTAAGTACTTCAAAATGTTCTTCACAGCCATCCAATGACTATCTCTTGGATTTTGTTGGTATCTGCTCGTCATACTCAAAGCACACGATACATCAGGTCTAATGCATAGCATGGCATACATGATGGATCCAATAGCCGAAGCATATGGAATGCCACTCATCTTCTCTAGCTCAACTTTTGTGCTAGGACTTTGAGATGAACTCAAAATCGTGCCATGTGCTATTGGTACGAATCCTCGCTTAGAGTGTTCCATCTTGAACCGTTTCAAGACTTTGTAAATGTATGCACTTTAACTTAAACCTATTAATCGCCTTGATCTATCTCTATAGATCTTTATTCCAAGAATGTATGCAGCCTCTCCTAGATCTTCCATTGAGAAACACTTTCCGAGCCAAGACTTAACACCTTGCAAGGTCAGAATGTCATTTCCCATGATTAGTATGTCATCTACATATAAGACTAGGAATGTTACTGTGCTCCCACTAGTTTTCTTGTAAACACAAGTGTCATCTTCGTTCTTGATGAAACCATACTTTGTGATTTCATCATCGAAACGAATATTCCATGTTCGAGATGCTTGCTTCAATCCATAAATGGATCTTTTAAGCTTACACACTTTATTAGGATGCTTTTGGTTGACAAAACCATCAGGCTGAACCATATAGACATCTTCTTGTAAGTGCCCATTAAGAAAAGCGGTTTTGACATCCATTTGCCATATCTCATAGTCATAGTATGCAGCTATGGCAAATAGTATCCTAATAGATTTAATCATAGCGACTGGAGAAAAAGTTTCGTCATAGTCAATACCATGAGTTTGAGTGAAACCTTTTGCAACAAGTCTTGCTTTAAAAGTGTGTAGATTACCATCCATGTCAGTTTTCTTCTTGAAAACCCACTTACTCCCTACAGTCTTACTATGGGGAGGAAGATCAACCAAGTCCCATACTTGGTTCTCATGCATGGATTGCATCTCTGCGTTCATGGCTTCAAGCCATTTGTCAGATTCGAAATCTGATATAGCAGTCTGGTAGTTGATGGGTTCATCAAAATCTATCAAGAAGCATTCGTCAATGAGAAATCCATATTTCTTAGGTTCTTGACGAACTCTATCAGATCTACGAACGCTCTGTGTTTCGTTAGAATCATGAACAACTAATTTTTCAGGTTCAACAATTTCTTGTTGAGAACTAGTGCCAACTTGTGATGCATCTGGCGGTGGTTCATGATCTTCTTCAAGTTCCACGCGCCTCCCACTTGATTCATCCATTAGAAACTTGCTTTTTAAGAAATCAGCTTTTCGAGAAATAAAGATATTATTCTCGCTGGGAATGTATAAGTAATAACCTAAACAATCTATAGGGTATCCTATAAAAATGCATTTAGTAGATCTTGGTTCAAGTTTACTTGAAGTTTCTTGTCTTGCATAAGCTTCACATCCCCAAACCCTCAAGTAAGATAAGGATGGAGCTTTTCCATTCCAGATCTCATATGGTGTTTTATCTATTTTCTTAGTTGGAGCCATATTCAAAATACGAGCAGCAGTGAGTAGGGCATAACTCCAAAACGATAAAGGAAGAGTACTTCTACTCATCATAGATCGAACCATATCTAATAAAGTTCGGTTCCTCCGCTCAGATACACCATTATGTTGTGGTGTTCTGGGTGGAGTGAGTTGTGAGACAATCCCACGACTCCTAAGATGATCTTGAAACTCTTGGCTTAGGTACTCGCCTCCTCTATCTGAACGAAGGATTTTAATGGTCTTGTTGAGTTGATTTTCAGCTTCACTTTGAAACAATTTGAACTTTTCAAATGCTTCATGCTTATGTTTCATTAAGAAAACATAACCGTAACGACTAAAGTCGTCAGTAAAGGTGATGTAGTATCTCTCACCATATCTAGACATAGTTTTGAAAGGACCACATACATCAGTATGTATGATTCCTAACAAATCACTTGCCCTTTCACTAGAACCAGAGAAAGGGGATTTTGTCATCTTTCCACATAAGCAAGATTCGCGTATATCAAATGATTCATCATCACTTGCCTTCAAAAGTCCATTCTTTTGAAGTTGGGATATGCGCTTCTTGTTTATATGGCCAAGTCGACAATGCCATAGATAGGTTTGGTTTAAATCATATTTGACCCTTTTGGTGTTTGCATGATAAATGGAATTATTGTTTGAAGAACAATCAAGATTTAATTCATAAATTCCATTAATAGGCCTAGCCTCAAAATAGAACATTCCATTTATAAAGGAGTGAATATTATCATCAACAAATTGATAAGTGAAACCAGATTGTTTTAAACGCGCAACTGAAATAATATTCCTAGTCAGACTAGGAATCAAACATACATTGTCTAATTTTAAATACAGGCCATTAGGTAAACACAAATCAAAATTTCCAAGTGCTTGGACTGCAACTTTTGCTCCATTGCCCATGTGTAATACCATGTCGCCTGCCTTTAGCTGCTTACTCCTTCTGAACCCCTGTAACGAATTACAAATATGAGTTCCATACCCAGTATCAAATACCCAAGTGTTAGATGAAAAAGTAAAGATTCCCATTTCAATCATGAAAATATATATACCTGAAGTGCCTTCTCCGACCTTCTTAGCTTTCAACCCCGCAAGATAAGTAGGACAGTTCCTTTTCCAGTGACCAATGACTCCACACTCAAAGCATGCATCTTCTTTTGCCACTTTCTCCTTCTTCTTAGGCTGTTGGGCTTGGGGAAACATTTTCCTTTTGCCTTTGCCAACATATGGCTTGCCTTTGGAGTTCTTGCCTTTAGGCTTCTTGATTTGCCCCTCCCTTATCATGAGCACTTGAGACGATTTCCTGGGAATGTTCTTCTCAGCAGTTTTAAGCATCGAGTGCAACTCTGAGATAGGTTTATCCCAACCATTCATGTTGTAGTTCATGATGAAGGTATCATATGATTTTGGCAAAGAGTTTAGGATCACATTTGTTGCCAAATCAAGTGGATATGGAGAGCCAAGTCTCTCCAAATGATCCAGATAGCTCTTCATCTTGAGAACATGTGTGCTCACATTCCCAGTTTCTTCCATCTTGCAACCGTGCAAGCCTTGAACAGTTTCAAAGCGCTTAGTTCTTGCTTGCTTATCGAACATTTCTTTCAAGTGTGTGATCATATCATAAGCAGTATGATGTTCCAGATCCTTCTGGAGGTCTGGGATCATCATAGCAAGCATGAGGCATGACACATCGATTGAATCATCACAAAGCTTCAACCATAAGTCATGTGCAACCTTAGGAGTGGTGTGGGGTTCCTCGGGAATAGGGCCCTCAAGAATGTAGTCCTTCTTTTCTTGTTTAAGGACTATTCTTAGATTGTGATGTCAATCCAAAAAGTTGGAATGATCAAGTTTTGCCTTTTCTAGGACAGATCGTAGGGATATTATGTGAGAGTGATGTGGGACAGATGCAGGTGGGGCCATCTACAAAATTTTAACAAAGTTTTATTTAGTATTTAATTCTTTAAAATTAATACCCTTATGTTTCTAAAACATTAATTATTAAAGTATACGATCCAAGTTGCAAAACAAATAAATAGGTAGGTATCCTTTTTCCCATTTATTTATTTCAACAAGGTAAGTGACAATTTACTAATTACATCAAAATGTAATTCCTAGTTATATGGGATCCTAAACAACTTTTGTTAATCGACATGTTTGATCCCATCTATGCCTCGGGCCTCTTATGCTTAGGTAACCTTTATCGCAAAAGATTCCCGATCAAGTCATCCAATTAAAGAAACTTGTGTAATCGGGCCATAACTAGTTATAGGAATCACGAATACACTTCGGCCATCAAGAGATAATACAAGCGGTTAGGTATCCTTCTTCCCACAAGCTTATACAAATGATGTGAGAATGTTCCTATAATTGGATGGCATAGACTTTCGTTTTTAAAAGGGATTTAAATGTTTTATAATTCTAGTTTAAAACATGTGATATCATCGTTATTGCATGCATCCAATAAGCCATGGTATCATTTTCACAAAATCACGTTTTAGGTTCTTTATAAATCTAGTTTTATATATTTCGACGCAATCAAATTTTAAAATTAATATCTTATATTAAGTTCGACGTTTGAGCGTTATAGAACCATTTATAACCTTTTAATAAAACTTCCTTTTATTATAAAGACTTAGAGTTTGGATAAGTTTCAAAATCACCATTTCAAACTTATTAATATTATTATTTCAAAATTTGTTGTAATAGGGCTTTCAAAACAAAACTATTCTATTTTGAAGTCTCAATTTATACATCTTAAGTTTAAAAGTCATATTTTGAAATATGTGATGATATTTATGTTCAAAATATTATTTAGCATGTAAAATTCTATTTTATCAACCAAGCATAATATTAACATGAAATAAACATCACGAGAATGCATATGTGCATAAACCAAGCCATAAACTAGTGACATTTTGTGAGCCATCACAAAATGCCAAGTCCATTCCTAAAGGGACAAATGGAACCAAATCTTCTAAATGATGTTCTTCAAGCTCCCACTTGCTTAGACAACTCCTTGTAACAAGTTGTTGAAAAATCCATGGAAGTTGTAAAACTTCACAAAACCATGGGGTTAGTTTGGATCTTCAAAATGGCCACCATCTTCAATCTTGTTACATTTTATATAAAGATAAACTATTCTAAAACTAATCTATTACTTACAAAATTAAACAAGAAGAAAAACTAACTATTAAATTATTACATACCATATGAATAAAAAAATATTACACCCATTTTGAATAATCAACACAAACAACATCACAAATAGTCCATGGCTTGTTTATGCACTCAAAAATACATATAAACATAAAACAACTCTTTGTTTTTCTAAGACAACTTTTATGACCAAAAATGCATGTAAACTTTTGGTCACAAAAAAAAAATAATAATAACAATTATCAAGTTGTCATAGAAAACATGTATGAACATATTCTTATAAAAGAAAGTTATCCATGTTTTCCAAAAACTAAGATTATCCAAATAATCTAAAATCTAACCATGCAAGCAAAATGGCTCTGATACCAATTGTTGGGTTTTGTTCAAAAATTTGATTTCTAAAACACATAGATAGCAACGGAAGCAATAAAGATTTGAACAACATAAAAAAGGTTTATACCCACCAAGGATCATTTTACATGTATGGAAAGATTATGCAACCATAGGAAGAAAAGAATAACAACCTTTGTAGCTTTTGGTTCCTCTTGGGAGGCTAGATCGTTGAAGAAGATGGCAAGAGTGCAAAAGTAGAACTCCTCCAAAGATGTTCACCAACAATTACCAACTTGAAAGGATGCTAGTCCTAAACTCTTAAGGTTTAAGACAAAACCAAGTTTTGACTTAAAGAGAGTATGCAAGTATCAATTCTTCTCTAGATCTTTTTTTAACAAGTTTGAGAGTATTTAAAGAACCATACCTCAACTAATCCTTAATCATAGTGTCAAGACATCCTACCCATGCTTAATCATAGTGTCAAGACATCCTTCTAAAGCATGTCTTTCCTATTTAAATAATAGAAACATGTCTAACTAAAAGAGTCTTACTAGTTCAAAATGATGTACATGACTTAATAAATCATACCTTATGATATAGTTGATACTTGACATTGAAAATTGTCATTTTCATAAAACAAATAATTTTCAATTTAATTATAAGAGTTATAAATATTTATCAATAATCAAATTCTTATAAATAATCTATTTATATCAAGTTGTTATTGGTGTGACCCTTTAGGATCATATATTATTAGCAATATCATCCTAATAATGATTCTTGAGCATATAGATCTTTCACTAACTTGTGAGATCTTTTTCAGCTAATATTCTTATTTGAATTGAGTTTAATTTATAAGGATATGAAATCACAAATTTTACAAGTATAAAAGCTATAAAGTACATTAACTGATTGATTACAGAGTGTAATGTCAGTGAGTTTGAATATGTTCTAAAGAAAATAGAATTCATATGTTCATTGTCCCTTTTACTGTTTTCAGGGATATTTTCAGTACGCAAATTAAGTAGAGTACTTCATTGAATTTCATTTAAAACATAATATGATGAATTACAAGTGGATAATGAAATTACAATCTGAGTAAAGGAAAAATTCTAAGAGACTAGTCTTCGTAATTCATTCTCATAGATCTTTTTTTAAATAGACACAGGACCAAAGTTTCCCCAACAGTTATAGAACATGATCTTGAGAAGTTTGGATGGAGCTTTGCGAATCTCCTTATTTATGAGAAATTTTATCAGGACATCGTTTCCAAGAAATTCCATTCGTTCCTCAGGGAGAGTGATAATTTCATGTTCTTCAAATCTTCTTGGTTCAGGCAGGGATGTGTTGAGCATTGATAGATCAGGGAGAACGAGGTGGGAAAAAGACTATCTATGTCAAATTTAGTCTCATGTTCATTTCTGAATGATGGACCTTCTTCAGCTTCGAACTTAGATCTTCTCTTTCTGGTTTTCTTAGGGAGAGGAGGAACATTAACAAGTTGGGATATCCTTTGCAATAGCAGATCAAGATATCTTTCTACAACTTCCTTGAATTAAGATTTTGATTTCTGAATGGCATCTCTGATTTCCATCCATTTAGAGTAACCATAGAATTTTAGGAATTGGGGTTCTTGACTAGCCTTCTTCGATATTTGCGCGAGTAGTTGTTGTAGAAGAGATGAGAAAGTTTACCTTTCAGTGCACCATTCCAATTCAACATCCTTAGGTTCTTCATTCTCTCTACTCAGAGCCTGTAGAATTTTCTCTTGAGCTACGATTGGATTTACTTTCAGTTTGTCTCTTGTCAATTCCTTCTCTGCTAGTTTTTCAGCGACTAGCTCACTTTGCTCAACTTCAAGTCTCTGATGCTTGGCTCTTATTGTTTCATCCCTGGCATCTTTTGAGCGACTCAAGGACTTTCTTGAGCTTGCTTTATTTCTTGATCCCTTTGTCTCTGGGCTTCTAAAGCATCTGCTCGTTCTTCAAGAGACAAGAAGGAGAATTCGTCGAAGATGTTTATTGGAACAGGGGCATCGGGCTCACAGGTACGAAGAGGGATTTTTCCTCTGGTCATTTCTAGATCATTTATGAAGTTTGCCCTTCTCTCTTCTTCTTGTTCTTCTTCTTCTAGTTCAGGGATTGGTTGTCTATGTACACGCCTTTGGATAAGGCCTTATTCAGCTTCAGATTCAGACTCAGATATATACAGGAATTGATCTTCAGCGGAAGGTTCATTCAGGAATGGAGATTCCTTTGGGAAATAGGGATCATTGAGAATAGGAAAGGAAGAACAGGGTTCATCAGAGACAAAAGTAGGAGAGGGTGATTTAGGTGGTTGAGTTTTAGAAGGGGGAATGAATGAAACGAATGGAAGGCATACCTCAGAGAAGTGCTCCCCATCTAAGTTCATCGAAGTGGGATCCTCAGAGTCTATTACTTGTTTATTTTTTCTGAGGGATTAGACTATTCCTGATTAGGAGGTTGCTAGTTGTTGGAACTCAGATTCCTATTTTACTCAATTAATCAATAAATCTAAGAGAAAGATATGAGCGGAAGCAATATAAATCTATGATTAAAGCTAGAACAATAATTAAATCAGTAAGAACAGTATATGAAGATCAAATGAGAATTCATATTGAATAATATGAAAATTGATTACAATACACGGAATGAAATGCACTTTCTCTCTCAACGATGATTGACACATTTACAGTGATAAGTAACTCTATATATACTAGTACAAATTGAAAAGTCAATGAGCTAGCCTATCACTGAGTGACACGTCACTTGTACGACTAACAGAATTTGTTATGCATGGAAAGTGTGACTGCCACATCATCCAACGCGCGTGTGGAAAGGTACTTGAAATCCAGAGGGTCTTCAGGTCTCTGGGCGCTTCTGAGGTGAAATAGATCAGAAGATGGACCTCTGATATTGTCTTCTGATGTTTGGGACTTAGCTACTTCTGGTTCATACTTTCATAAGTTCTAACAATCTCCCCCTAAGTATGAATTCCAGAACTAAGAATTACATGACAAAGAGGGAAGTTCATTTCATTTCAATCAAACAAGTACAATAAAGGAATTTACAAGTTAAAAATCAAAAAGGAGCGTCAGGATGGAATGTAGTGATCTTGTGGAATTGATCAGTGATATGTCTTAGCTTTACAATCAAGTTCAGTTGATGAAACATCCTTTCAGCGGCAATTCTGATGTGAGCTTCTTTTTCTGTATCATCCATCTGAAGGGATGCAAATCCTTGGACAATATCTACAATTCCAGAAGAGTATTTGTGAGCTTCTTTTATTCTGAAGAAGCTTTTTCTTTTTGGACTCTTGAATACAATTCCATCCTCTGGTTCTGTCAAAATTTGCCCAACAGGAAAATGCTCAATCCCTTCTCTTTCTTCATTAGGTGCAGAGATATTCAAAATAGTCATTTTGTGATCAAGCCCCGTTTGAAAGTCTACCTGCTTCCTGCATGTCAAGAATGCTTCCATACATCTTATGATTCTGAAGAAGGCAACTTTGTCTTGACTATCTTTCCTTTGATTCATCCTGTTCTTCATGAACCTTCCTAAAGGTATCAAGTAAGAGGGATTGATCGAGAGGAGATCATTATCACAAAAGTAATATTTCTCTTTATCTTCCCTTTCCACCTCATATATAGTATATAGCAGCTCTGTATTTTCAAACTTTACATGTTTGACCCCAGATATGCGTTTGATTGGGGAAGTTGTGTATGCTTCTTTTTTCACTTGCCTGTGGCTCATAAATCTTGTCTTGACCTCATCGCTCACATTGTAGTCGTTGGCAAAGTCTGGAAGCATCAGAAATAACTTGTGATCAGTTGCTGCGTACATATGCCTGTATTCAATTTCTATTGAGGTGGGTACTTTGTATGCATCAAACTTTTAAAGTCCTTCCTGTATCTGTGCCTTCCCCCTATCTGCTATCTCTTTCTTCACTCTCTCTGCTTGGGCTGTTAATTCAGATTGTTCTTTTGTAGGCTCAGAAGGCTTAGAGATGGGAGTTTTTAATTGTGACCTTTGGGATTTATAGTTGTAGAGGCAGAGGGTGTGGGATATTCTCTGGTTCTAGCACTTGTAGAGATGGGTTCTGTTTGGGTTTGAGGTTTTGGAGGTTGGTTTGTTTGGCTCGGCTTTTGATTTTGACCTTCTGGCTATCTTTTGTTTCCTAGAAGATCAAGAATGAACTTATCCATATCTGGATCTTTAGGAAGTGGATCAGAATTAACTCCCAAAGGTGTTGGTGTAAGAGGTGCTTGTTTGCTTGAAGATGGCGGATCAGATGGTGTAGAGGCAGAAGCTTGACCTTTATTCTGATCTTAAGCATTTTGAAAACCTTCTTCGCCATACTCTCCCCCTTCTGAGGATCAGGGTCTTGATCCTCAGATCTCTTCCTCTTCAATTCTGTCTTTCTACAGGCTCTGGCTTCTTTGGCCTTCTTTCTTGCCTCAAAATCTGCAGAAATGGAACTAACCAGTTAAGATAGCTTTGAAACAGAGGTATCTAAGGTAGATACCTTCTGAGCTAAGTCTGTTGAGCTTGAGTTGTTCTTTGAAACAAACATAGCATTAATGGCGTTGAATTGATCCATTATGGCCTTTTGAAAGTCTTCTAAGTCCAATTTTCGTATCAGAGCAGAGGTAGAGGCTTCTGAGGGAACCACTGCATTGATCAACTTCTGAATGTCGGCCACTAAGGATCCATATTCTGTTGCTGAGATGGTGACCTCTGAAGAAGGAATCTCTTCTGGGATATTGAATATGGCTTCTGCATTAGCCTTGATACCATCATCTA
Organism: Silybum marianum; assembly: GCA_036898165.1. Classification (NCBI taxonomy): domain Eukaryota; kingdom Viridiplantae; phylum Streptophyta; class Magnoliopsida; order Asterales; family Asteraceae; genus Silybum; species Silybum marianum. The sequence continues at coordinate 17,401,198 of CM072528.1, forward strand.
ATCTTTTGAAGTGATCGGCTGCAGAATTCTTCTGGGTCTCTGCAGTATCCGTTATCAGCTTTTAAGGGCATCCACAGCTTCAGAGTGTCCTTTCTGAGTGTTCTGGACGTTGCTGATTAGAAGGTTCTGAGCCCTGATTTCTAAACGGATATTTGACTCGGCTGTTATAACGGTTTGTTTTGGATCCCCCAGAGATCCTTGAATTTGATTAACACATGCATTGAACGCTACATTTGTGACAAATTTTGGAGTGGTAACCGGTGCATCTCCAATAGATAGAGTCCCTTGTCTCTCACGTTCAGAGAGGCCCTCATTTATACCTGTTTGGACGTTGAGCATGGAGGGTCTTCCATCCTGTCTTCGAGGGTTATTATTAATAGGCACCTCTTTAGATGTTCTAATTGTTTCAACTTCTTCCTCATCATCAGAGGATGAGGAGTTGAAAACAATGTGCGTACTTTTAGGAAGTGCAAAGACTCCGGTACGTGGTGCATCCTCTGGCCTTAACCCCTCTGATGGGATTTCGTAGGCATCTAATCTAGGAGAGGGTATGGACGTTCCCTCTATATTTCCTAAGGTTTCATTGGTCACAGAGACGTTAATGAGTGTATGAGGTGGCGAGTTCTGGGGCGATGGAACTCTTATATTTGCATCATCATCCTTTTGAGGGGATGATGAAGATGTGGTTTTCCCAACTGTGCTTGATTTAGAGGAACTTTGAATGTCTTCTAATCGGTTAGGTTCAGGGTGGTTTGGACTAGGCTGTCCTGTTTCAGTTAGTGTAGATGTGTTGGCATCTACCTCAGAATTTATGGGTACCCTGGTTGGACTCGGCGAGGATCTCAAAAATGTGTCTCTATGGACATCTTCTTCACTTTTTCTTAATAGTCTATCTAAATGGGTTGAATCACTCAATTGGTCACTCTGATTGTTTTCATTCTCATGCTCACTTGACCCTTCACTTTCTATCCTAGGCTCTAGATGCTCTAGGGTAGGTATTCTCTATTCTGAGAATACCATAGAGCTCCTATAAGAGATGAGATTTGGAGAGGTTTGAGATATGAGATTAAGCATATACCTTGATAGCTCCCTCTGAATTGTGTAGCCGTTGTGTCGATAGTGGGTTTGTGAGAGCTCATTGTTGAAATCTTGCAAAACGGCTGAACGAATGGGGCTTTCAGGGCAAAGATAGCTGGATAAGTGAACAGAGCTAGAAACCTTGGGAACATTAGTGCTGGAAGAGCTTTTCCATTGCTCTGGTGTGATACTTTGTATGCACAGCTCCCTTCATCTCTTGAAATATCAAACTTGCAAAATCCAGAGACCGGTTGAATCACATTCCATACATGATTGTAAGAATGTTCTTGCTAACTTGTTCCAGTGAGCCGATTTTGCATGTAAGGCTCTTGTTGAGGATTGAGACTAACACATTCCACATTGGGGGCAGCTTCTTCCTCTTGAACTCCAATAGCCTTGTGAAGATGTTCATTATAGCCTAAATGGTTAATGAACGCCAGCAGAGCGTCTGTTGAGGGGCTTTGTTCAAGATCAGGGTAGGATACCTGTTGGCCTTTAACTTCAATCATTGGTTGGGGTAGGTGGAAGAATCTGGCAATCTTCTTCTTAGTGATTGGGATTTCCACGGCGTGTTCAGGGTTGGTCGGATTTCTAAAACTTCCAGATAGGGTTTCTTCGTTCTTGATATACAGTGTCTACCATACTTCTTGAACGTAAATCTCAGGAACATTTGGGTTTGTCAGGGTTAGGGCTTGGTTCACGGAGTGGTTTTGCAGGAACTCGATCATTACTCGGTAGTCGTTTAGATAAGTGTTTGGATCAAGTAGAACCTGCACATTGTTTGGTTTCAGTGGTAGCTTCACGATTGGGGCACTTTCGGCTGTGGAATCGATCACTCGGTCTTCATCGTCTTGAATGTTCATGTTTGGTGCTTGGTTCGCCATTTTGGGAGTTGGGGCTTTTGAAATTGGAAGTTGCAGGTTTGCAATTGCTCAGTAAAATCGAGAGGTTGAAGACGGTGAAAAGTAAATTTGGGGTTTTCTTCGAGTTTATATAGTAAGATTTAAAAATGAACTCGAGTATTTTTGAATATCAAGGGTTTATTTGGCTTGGGGATTGGAAACGATTTTTAGGAGCAGACGTGGGAGATGAGGCATGCACAATGCAAACGGTCGATTAATGACACGTGGAGGAATTTTCTAGAGTGAATTAAAGGATTAATGACGCCTGTAAGAGTAGATGAGTCACTCAAGGGTTTCTCGTTGGTTTTCGATGAGAAACAATTCCGTTTATTTTGAATATTCCCTCCAAAAATTAATAATAAAAATTATCAATTAATCAACAAAAAATGTGGATTAAAAGAAAATTTTAGAAATTAATTTATTTGAAAAAAAAATTAGAATCAGTCAATTGGTGAGATAAAACATTTTTGAACCAAAAGAAAGTTTTGTGTCCTATGAACAATATTTCTGAAAAATATTTATTGAATAAGAGAATTCTGAATAACCTTGACGGCAAGAGTTAGTTCAGAAGTAACTTATTAAAAAGAATTTCAAAGGAAAAACATATTCAGAGAACAGCTAACGTGAATTAGTCTTGAAAATTTGATAAATTCACCCCATTGAATATATCAGCATTCTGTGCACCCCCTTGAATCTTGCATTTGTTTCTCCCCTTGATTTCTGCATGCAATGCTCCCCCTTGAACTATACTTGGATCATAGAATGAGAACAAGTATTCTTTTTCCGAATAGAGGCACCTAGAGATTTCTGGGTGTCTCTGATCATTTTTCTTCAAACACAGTTATGCAGAGACTTCTGAGTGTCTCTGGTTCATTTATTAAAAACAAAGTTATACCAAGTAGAGAGATAAAGATATACTAAATAAGTAGCTAAACCTAGATTATAAAAGACTTATAAAATCTAAGTTAGTTACATGTTTAGCATATCCAACTTGCTTATTAGAAAATTAAATCTCTTCTCATCCAGAGCTTTTGTAAAAATATCAGCAAGTTGGTAATCAGTGGAGACAAAATACATTTCAATTGTCCCTTTCTCCACACGATCGTTTATGAAATGATACCTGACATCAATGTGCTTGGTCTTTGAATGCTGTACATGATTTCCTGTTATGGCGACAACACTTTCTGAGTCACAGAGGATGGGAATTTTATCATATACCAGACCATAGTCTCTGAGTTGAGTCTTTATCCAGATAAGTTATGAACAACAACTAGCAAAAGCAACAAATTCTGCTTTTGCTGTGGAAGTTGAAACACAATTCTGCTTTTTGGATGTCCAACTTATCAGCCTATTTCCCAGAAGTTGACAGCTACCAGAAGTACTTTTCCTATCTAACTTACATCCTGCATGATCAGAGTCAGTGTATGCAATTAAATCAAAACCAGAATTTTTTGGATACCAAAGACATAGTGAAAGTGTTCCTTTTACGTACCTAAAAATTCTTTTTACAACAGTCAAATGAGATTATTTTGGATTGGCTTGAAATCTCGCACAGAGACATGTGGCAAACATTATATCTGGTCTGCTTGCAGTCAAATACAGAAGGGATCCAATCATACCTCTATAGTTCGTAACATCAATTGATTTTCCAGAGAGATTAGGATCAAGTTTCGTACTAGGAGAGATAGGTGTTTTCATAGGAGTGGAATTTTGTAGTTTGAATTTCTTTAACATGTCAGAGACATACTTGGCTTGATTTATAAAAATGCTAGAGGTAGTTTGTTTGACTTGAAGTCCTAGGAAGAATGTTAATTCTCCCATCATGCTCATTTCAAATTCACTTTCCATTAACTTAGAAAACAAATCAACTTCTGTTTGATCAGTAGAACCAAATATAATGTCATCCACATACATTTGAACCACAGTTAACATACCTTTGCCTCTTTTGATGAACAAAGTTGTATCAATTTTACCTTTTTCGTACGAGTGCTTAATCAAATACTTTGACAATCGTTCATACCAAGCTCTAGGAGCTTGCTTTAAGCCATACAGAGCTTTGTCCAGAAGATAGACGTGGTCTGGATGCCTTGAGTCTTCAAAACCAGGAGGTTGTTGGACATACACTTCTTCTTTGAGATCTCCAGTTAAAAATGCACATTTTACGTCCATTTGGTACACCTTGAAGTCTCTGTATGCTGAGAAGGCCAGAAAAAGTCTTATTGCTTCAAGTCTTGCAACTGGAGCAAAAGTTTCATCGTAGTCAATTCCTTCTTCTTGACAATATCCCTTGGCCACTAACCTTGCCTTGTTTCTGATCACAATTCCATCTTCATCCTTTTTGTTTCTCAATACCCACTTAGTACCAATGGCGGCATTATCTTTAGGCAGAGGTACTAATTTCCACACCTTGTTTCTGTCAAATTGAAGCAGCTGTTCTTGCATTGCATCCACCCACCTTGGTTCTAGTAAGGCTTCATGAACTTTGTATGGCTCAATCATGCTTAGAAAATTTACAAAGAAAGCTTCATTTGATGTTGCGGATCTGGTTTTAACCCCTTCAGATGGATCTTCAATTACTAGATCTGGAGTATGAGACTTTGTCCATCTTTTCATCCTTGTTTGAGGTATTTGTTGTTCTTGGACTTCTGTATTAGAGGGTTGGATAACATCTTCTGGGATTGGAATTGGTTCTGGATCTGGATGAGCACCTAACGTCTCCCCCTCAAATGAAGGCACAGAGGTTACCTCTAGACTTTTATTTGATGATTCAGGACCAGAAAGAGTTATCCCAGAAGTTTGAAGTACTTCAGGAATATTCAATGGTGGATTAGTGGGTATTCTCTCTGAAGTATTTCTTCTCCCAGAAAATCATCAAATAAAGCATCAATCTTGGATTCTCTGGTACCTGAAAGATAATCAGAGGTGACAGTGTTGAGTTTGAGTTCTGAATCAGAATATTCAGAAGTTAGTTGAGTTTGATCATCAAAATCGATATTTATGCTTTCCATTACAGTCTTAGTTCGTAAATTAAAAACCCTAAAAGCTTTTGAATTTGACGAGTATCCCAAGAATTTGGCTTCATCAGATTTCTTGTCAACCTTGCCAAGTTGATCTCGGTCATTCAGAATAAAACACCCGCAGCCAAAAATATGGAAAATTTTAACAAAGGGTATTCTGTTATTTATCAGCTCATAAGAGGTTTTAAAATGCCTCTTAATTATGATTGATCTATTTTGGGTGAAACACGCCGTCACAATAGCTTCTGCCTAGAAATTGGTGGTAGTCCAGAAGCTGCAAGCATCGTTCTTGCTGCTTCAACCAATGTTCTTACTACACCGTTTTTCTAAGGCGTGCGTACAACAGAGAAGTTTTGAGTAATGCCGTTATCAACAAGGTATTCTTCAAGCCTGACATTCTTGAATTCTGTACCACTGTCACTTCTTAGTTGTGTATTTTCTGTTGCAGAAGAACTTGTATTCTTGTCATCATATTCTTTAACACTATTGGAACTTCTGATTTCTGTCGTATAAAAGAAATCCATGTATACCTGGAATTTTCATCTATTAGTACCAAGATATACTTTTTCCCAGAAAGGCTCTGAGTTGCAATGGGACCATAGAGGTCAACATGTAGCATTTGCAGAGGCCTTGTCCATGAGTGATTACTTTTGGTTTTGTGAGATGCTCTTTTTATTTTGCCCATCTTACATGCGGGACAGAGATGATCCTTCTGGAAGTGTACCTTTGGGAGGCCCTTAACCAGGTTATGTTTGACAAGAGCTCAAGCTTTTCAAAATTCAAGTGTGAAAGTTTATGATGCTATAGCCATGCAACTTCACTCTTTTTGGAGATAAGATAGAGAGTTTCCTTACCATCCCTGGATGTAAAGTTCATCATATATAGATTACCTTTTCTGTCAACTCTCCATAGTTCTTCACCTGCCTTAGTGAATAAGTAAGAATTTTCATCAAATACAACTAGCATTTTAGAATCACAAAGTTGACTTACACTTAACAGGTTAAGGTAACATTAACTTCTTGAAGAGTACCGTAGCCGTTTATTTGACCCTCACCATCATCACCAAACGTTACTGCTCCACCAATTTTATCTTTGAATTTGGGGAGTAAGTTTTTCGTTCCAGTCATGTGCCTTGAGCATCCAGAGTCAACATACCATATATGCACACGCTGTTTCTGCAATCAAAATCAGAGAGATTTAGGTACTCATTTCATAATGGGTCCTTTGTTGTTAGGTTTAGGTTTCTGATTTATCATTTCCTTTTGAGCAGAATGATGCACAGGTTTTCCAGAGACTATTGGTTTGCCTGTTTTGTTTGAATTATTTCTCTGGTTTTGATTTTATGAATGTTCACTATTGTCAGAGAAGTAACCAGAAGGCCTTGAGAAAAATTGTTTAAGTTTTAAGAACAAAGAGAAGCATCCAGAGTTCTGAAACATGAAAGAATTCATTGAATTTTCATTACTTGAATGATAATTACAATTGTTCTTATTTCTGTCTATTCTAGTATCAGTTGTTCTATTGAACTTCTTATCTAGTCTAGACTTATGCTTTGGAACATTTGAATTCTTCTGTGGGGGCTTCTTCTGTGTAGACTTCTCTGGAACCTTTTATTTTACTGAAACAGAAGTATAAGAGTTAGCTTTCCATTTTCCTTTTACAAAACAAGTAAACTTCTGTGATTGAGATTTCAGAGGTTGGTGCTTAAGATTTGCTTTTTCCTTGAAGTTTGCCTGCTTTTCTAATTCAAGACAAGTTTTTGCTTGTAAACACATCTCAAGGAAACCTGGATGAATAGGAACCTCTTTTCTACGTTCTTTTGGAGGAACAGAGATTAGTGGTATTCCATTTGAGAGTTTAGCAACATTTGAGTCAGCTGCTCTAATTTCTATAGGTTCATTGGTATACAAAAATGGAGCATTTGCATTGTTGATAACCTCTGGAACCTTTGTAAAATTAAGAGGCAAAAGATCTTCAAGATTTGAAAAATAGTTTTCAGAACTTTCAAAAAATTCATCATCATTTTGATTATCATTTACCTAGGGATAAGCAATAAACTCATCCTTATCTTCAACTTCACAAGGATTTAAATCTATAAAAGAGCAGGGAATTATCTCTGGATGGTTTTCAGAAATTTGTGGTCTTAAATTTGTTTGATCTGATTTAAAACACTCATCCAGAATTATAAGAATGTCTTTTAGAAAGCTGAGTCTTAGTTCTTCTACTACGTGTACAGGTATGAAATCATCAACCTCTGGATTTAAGGTTATATGAGTGAATGAACCAAAATTAAAAACATCTTTCTTCTTCTAAATAAGCTTAAGATCAACTTTTCTTGCCTTTTCAGAGGAATATTTTATGTTTTTGTATTTTAGTTTTCTAACTTGATGTCCATTCTCATATTTTGATTTTTTAAAGACTGATTGTTCATATAGAATGGGAAAACTTGGTTTCTGTTCTTTACCAATACAAAATATATAAGCAAGAGTAGACCTCTTTTTACACATATAAGGATCCAGATCCTCGAAACCAAGGTTAGTTTTCCCTACTTCTGTATTTATCTTTTCATGAACCTTCTGAGCTCCTTGTTTTGAAGTTCAATATGTAAAAATTCCCTTTCCTTTTGAAAGTAGTTTTTAAGTGCTACAGAGTTTAATATGTCACTTTCTTTAGCACTTATCTCCTTATCCTTAGTTTCCAGAAGTTTACAAAAGTTTTGGTTCTCTTCTCTGAGTTTGACTTCTGTTGATTTTAGAAGTTTTGAAATCTTTTCATTTTCAACAGATAGTTCAAGTTTCTCATCAGTTAAAATTTCCATCTCCCTTTTGAAAATATCTCTTTCCTTTTGGATGGTGAAACAGATAGTTCAATATTTTTCCTTAATTTCTTTTCAACAAAAAGCTTCTGTTTTAGATTTCGAAAATCAACAGTTAGATTTAAAATTGTTTGCTCGAGTTAAGAAGAATTAGAGATAGTACAAACCGGAGTTTCAGAAGGTTGATCTTCTGAGTCATCTGTCATTGCTATTCCATAGAACATGGCTTCATCTTCACTTGATTAATCATCTAGCCAGTTCTCTCTTTCAGCATAGTGTGCTCTTTTAACTTTGTTGTATTTGTTGGTTCCAGATTCCTTTAAACCGATTGTTAATTGAGAGTATTGAATCAAAGTGAAATGCGGAAGCAGATCAATTAACAATTTAAATCAATAGAACAGTAAACAGAATGAAGAACAAAGATTATGAAATGATAACTTTGAATCAAAGTAGACAAAGTTATGAATTACGCACAGTATTCTTCAAAATGTAAATGTATTGATCGACAACTTTTACAAACACAATATAATGCTATTTATACAGATACAAAAACAGAAAGTCAAAATGCTAGCCAATTACAAAGTGCCATGTGTCTAAAAGGGAGCGTCTAACAACAATTAGTTATAACAAGAAGAGTGTGTTGACTTTTGTAGACATCTCTTCTTTGACTCATACTTTAATTTCTAACATTCTCCCCCTAAGTATGAAGTCAAAAAAAACTTTCTTCAGAGAGGATCAACAACAGCAATGATACTTGAAATATTATCGATAAGCTCTCTGTTCTTCTGAAGTCCATCAAGTCTTTTCTCTACTTTCTTTGCAACATCTGGATTTGTCGTGTCTAAGCCAAAGATAGCACTTGATGATGTAGACTACCTCAGAAGAGTATTTGTGAGCTTCTTTGATGCGAAAGAAGCTCTTTCCATTTGGTCTTTTGAAGATGATTCCCTCTTCTGGTTCAGTAAGAAGTCTACCCACTCTGAATTTGCTTATCCCTTCAAGTTCCTCATTTGGTGCAAAGATAGCCAGATTATCCATTTTGAAATTTAAGCCAATCTGGAAGTCGACCTGCCTTTTGTATCTAATGTATGATTTCATACATAGAATAATTCTAGTGTAGGCAACATGGTCTTGTGGATCTTTGCGTTCGAAAAGCCGAGTCTTCATAAATTCTTCCGGAAAAATGAGATCGGTTTGGATGGATGGACAACGATCATTATCACATATGTAATAACTCTTGTTGTTTGATCTGACTACCTCGTATATTGTGTACCAAATGGGTGTATCTTGAAACTGCTTATGTTTCATGGCTGTGATCTTTGTAATTGGAGCAGTAGTGAAAACCGTCTTTCTGTCTTGTTTATGAGCCATGAAGTTATCTTTAACTTCATTGCTTACATTGTATTGGTTTGCGAAGTTAGGCATCATGAGATAAATCTTCTGATCTGTTGGAGCATACATGTGCCTTTTCTCAACTTCAAGTGTTGGAAGTTCAATGTTTCCAACCTTGTTTAATTTTTCTTCAAATTCTCCTCTTCTGATCTCTTTCTGCTTCTGAGCGGCCTCTGCTCTGACTCTTGCTCTTTCTTCAGCTTCAAAATTTTGTCTCTGTAGTTCTTCTTCAAGTCTAGCCTTCTCTCTTTCCAGATTCTCTCTTTCAGCCCTCTCTATCTCTATTTGTTCTTCAACAATTAGCCTCTGGCGTATTATCTCTTCTTCTTTTTCTTTTTCAGCTCTGAACACTTCCTCATCCTCCTCTCTGGCCCTTTCTTCTTTTTCAGATTTAGCTCTTTCCTTTGCAGCTTTAGCTCGTTCTCGTTCTTCGTGAGCTCTGACTATTTCAGCCCTTTCAGCCGGAGAGCTCGGGATTCTGCTTTTTCCCATAACATCCAGAATGAACTTAGCTAGATCTGGATCTCTGGGTAGAGGCCCAGAATGCGTAGCCAGAGGTGTTGGAGTGATTGGCACTTGTTTTGAAGAAGAAGGTTGCTGTGATGGTTTTGGAGTTGAAGAGTCAGCGGTGGTCGTGTTTGGTTCTGGTGGTGTTTGTTTGGCTTGCTTAGGCTCAGGACCTTTCTCCCCCTTCTGAGAATCAGGATCCTGATCCTCAGAATGTTTTCTTTTCAGCTCTGCCTTTTTGCAAGCCCTTTCTTCCTTGGCTTTCTTCTTGGCATTAAACGCCTCAGCAATAGAAGAAACCAGAGGCACGAGTTGAGATAGAGTAGATTCGATGGCAGCAATTTTCTGGTCTGTTGAGGATGTGGAGGGCTTGGAAGAGTACTTTGAAGCGATGGAAGACATTCGCTCAAGAATAATCTTCTGGAAAGAGGCGAGATCAGATTTCTTGACGAGCGTAGACCCAGAGGGATCATCAGAAGGAATGATGGTCTTGATAATCTTCTGTATATCGGCCACCAGAGAGCTGTAGTCTAAAGAGATAGGGAAGTCAGAGGCACGTAGAGATTCTGGAAGTTGAGAGATTGCCTCTGCATTTGCTTGAAGACCATTATTCAATAGCAAAAATTGTTCAGCAAAATAGGCCTTCTGATCTTCTTGAGAGGTACTCATTTGGCGCTGAAGATCTGCTAAGAGAGAGTTCTGACTTTCAATTTTAAATTGAAGGCTCAGAAGAAGAGAGTTGTTAGTGGTCACGGATAATTTTAGATCTTCCACAGATCTCTGAATTTGATCAGCAAATGCCAAGAACGCTGCATTTGTGACTAAATCAAAAGATGTAACCGGTGCATCTCCAACACATGGAGCCCCTTTACCCTCGCGTTCAGAGGGGCCTTCTACACCTGTTTTGACGTTGAGTGTAGAAGGACTTCCAACCAGTCCTTGAGGGCTGTTATTCACAGGCTCCTCTTCGGTTGTTCTGACTGTTTCAACATTATCCTCATCATCAGAGGATGAGGTGCTGAAGACAGTATGCTTACCTTGGTGAAGTGTAAACACTCCGGTAAGAGGTGCATTCCTAGGTCGTAACCCTCCGATGGGAATTCATTAACATCTATCCTAGGAGAGGATGTGGACTCATCCTCTGTGCGTATTGGTATGTCAGTCACGGAGACATGAACATGTGGTGAAGGAAGTGGCGAGTTCTGGGGCGAATGAACTCTTATATTATCATCATCATCCTTTTGGGAGGATGATGAAGTGGAGGTGCTTTCCCCAGATGAATTTGATTCAGAAGAAGAAGTATCCTCTGAACGGCTGGTTTCTTGGTGGTTTGAACTGGGCTGTTCTAAGTCAATGAGTGGAGACGTGGTGACATCAACCTCAGAAGTGTGGTTGCCCTTTGGGGAATAGGAGAGGAACACTCATATGTGTCTCTGAGGACATCTTCTGTACCTTCATTTAATAGAAGGTCGGCATGGGTAGAAGCACTCGGATGTTCACTCCTATTTTTCTCAAGCTCATGCTCACCAGACCCCTGACCACCTACACCTGGCTCTAAGTGCTCTGGGGTAGGAATTCTCTGTTCTGAGAAAACCATAGAGCTTCTATAGATTTGGAGATTAGAAGAGCTAGATGGGATTAGGTTTAGCATGTACCGGATAATTCTCCGGGTGCGGAAGTAGCCGATCTTGTCGATGGTTGATCTATGGGAGCTCATTGATGCAATTTTGCGTAATGGGCCGAATCAGGGGAGCTTCGATTGCCCCAATTGCAGGATGAGTGATGAGAGATAGAAATCTTGGGAACATGAGTGCTGGTAGTGGCTTTCCCTGACTCTGATGGATCACCTTAGTGTGCACAGCTGCTTTGATCTCTTGGAAGATGAGACTTGCATAGTCCAAGGGTCGATTGAAGAACATCCCATACATTATAGTCAGAATGTTTCGGCTAGCCTGATCCAGAGAACCTATTTTGCGGGGTTAGGCTCTTGTTGAGAATGGAGACGAGTAGATTCCACATTGGGGTAACTTCTTCCTCTTGAATTCGGACGACCTTGTAAGAGGTTCATTGTAACCCGAAGATTTATGAAGGCTAGGAGGGCTTCTGTGGAAGGGTTTTCTTCTAGGGCATGATTGGGAATGGTTTGCCCATCCACTTCGATCACAGAAAGGGGAAGATGGAAATATTTGGCAAGTTTTCTTTTGGTGATGGGGATTTGAACAGCAATTTCCACTTGTTCAGGATGGGTGAAAGAACCGGCGAGTGTTTCATCAGTTTCGATGATCATTGTTAGCCACAGTTCTTGGACATAGATTTCAGGGATGTTTGGGTTGGTTAGGGTTAGGGCTCGATTCAACTGGTGTTGTTGTAGAAACTCGATCATGATGCGAAATTCTGGTTGATAAGTGTTAGGGTTGAGCAGTACCTGCACATTGTTCGCCTTCAATGGCAGTTTCACAATGGGAGTACTATCCGCAGTTGAATCGATGATTCTTTCTTCATCATTGTTGGAAGGACGGGCACAGTTGGAAGCCATTTTGAAATTTCGAATGCTTGACAATAGAAAACTTTGTCTTTGCAAAGAGAATGAACACTGATTTAGGGAATTTTTGCGAGGAAGAAGATGAAGGTTGAAATTGGGGGTTTTATGTGAGAGAAACCGTAGAATGGGAAGGGGTTATTAAGTTTGGGGAGAAAAAAAAACGGTTCATTTGGTGATGTAAGCACGCGGGTATACACATGCAGTGTTTCGATTGGGGACACGTGTACGACGAGACACATGTATGATGATGATTTAGTAGCAGAGGCTGTTTTTCTTAAAAGCAGAAATAAACAAAAGTAATAAAAAAATCTGTTTAATTAATCAATTAATTTTGAATTAATTGAATAAACACAGATTTTAATCTTAATTTTATTTATTTAAGTTTAAAAATCAGTCAAGTGAAAACAAAAATCACATGAGAGTTTAGTTTCTATAAAAGAATAATAAAGAAGAATTTGCATTAAACATATAGATTTAAACAACCTTGGAGGCAAGAGTTGATTGAATTTATATATTTAATGGAAATTATAAGAAATATCAATTTATAGAAAATTTAGTTGAAAAACATGTCGACTTGATTTATATTTAAAAAAATTTTGAAATGAATCAAAAGTCTAAGAGACCTTGGCGGCAAGAGAAACTCAGAGCAGATAGATTCAAATAAAATTTAAGTGAAATAGTAAATCGAAGACAAATTAACCGAGTTAGACTTAGACGAATATCTTCTCGCATTGTGAAACTCCCCTTGAATGGTAAACTCCCCTTGAATGGTGAACTCCCCCCGTAGTAGCTTCTTTACCTCGTTTCTCAATCCGCACTTTATGAATTCTCTTGAAAGAAAAATATTATTATGAAACGAGAAAATCGAGTAACTCGCAGGCTTCGAAGTGTTCGAAGAGTTCGTAAAGCATCGAGCAGACTTCGATGACTTCGAAGTATCGTCGAATAGTTCGTAGGCTTCGGATGCTTCGAAGAAATCATTGTTACATATTAAGCATTCCCAACTTGCTAATTAAGAAGTTAAAACGTCTCTCATCAAGAGCTTTTGTGAAAATATCGGCAAGTTGATAATCGATAGAAACAAAATACATTTCGATTGTACCCTTTTCGACATGATCCTTGATGAAATGATACACGACATCGATATGCTTTGTTTTGGAATGTCGAATCGGATTTTCCGTAATGGCGATAGCACTTTCGAATCACGGAAGGATGGGAATCTTATCGTATATCGTACCATAATCTCCGAGTTGGGTCTTCATCCAAATAACTTGTGAACAACAACTAGCAAGAACAACATATTCACTTTCCGCCGTAGATGTGGATACGCAGCTTTGTTTCTTGGATGTCCAACTTATAAGTCGATTTCCCGAGGAAGTTGACTACACGATGTACTTTTTCCGTCAAGCTTACAACCCGCATGATCGAATCAGATACGCCATTAAATCAAATCCGAATTTTTAGGATACCAAAGGCCCAACGATGGTGAACCTTTTAAGTACCTAAAAATTCTTTTTACAACGACCAAATGAGACTCTTTAGGATTGGCTTGATAACGAGCACAAAGACAAGTGGCAAACATAATATCGAGTCTACTTGCTGTTAAATATAAAAGAGAACCAATCATTCCTCTGTAGCTGGTAATATCAACAGATTTACCAGAGGAGTCAGGTCCTAATTTCATACCAGGAGAGATAGGTGTTTTCATGGATGATGAGTTTTGAAGATGAAACTTTTTAAGCATGTCAGAAACATATTTTGCACGATTTATAAAGATACCGGAGAGGTGCTTTGTTTAACTTGAAGTCCTAGGAAGAAAGTTAATTCTCCCATCATACTCATTTCAAATTCGGTTTCCATCAACTTAGAAAACAAATCAACTTCGTTTGATGAGTAGAACCAAATATTATGTCATCCACGTAAATTTGAACTATAGTTAACATACCTTTGCCTCTTTTGATGAACGAGTTGTATCGATTTTACCTTTTTCATATCTTTTGCTGATCAGAAATTTCAATAGTCGTTCATACCAGGCTCTTGGGGCTTGCTTTAGACGATACAAAGCTTTGTCAAGAAGATAAACATATTACGGATATCTTGCATCTTTGAAACCATCAGGTTGTTCAACATACACTTCTTCTTTTAGACATCCATTAAGAAATGCACATTTAACATCCATTTGGTAGACTTTGAAGTTTTTGTATGCAGAGAAAGCCAAGAATAATCTTATTGCTTCTAGTCTTGCAACAGGAGCAAAGGTTTCATCATAATCGATACCTTCCTCTTGACAGTAACCTTTAGCCACCAAACGAGCTTTGTTTCTGACAACAATTCCATCTTCATCCTTTTTGTTCCTAACTACCCATTTTGTGCCAATAGCAACTTTGCCTTTTGGTAAAGGAACAAGACGCCAAACTTTATTTCTTTCGAATTGAAGTAGTTCTTCCTGCATAGCATCCACCCAAACCTTGGTTCAACTAAGGCTTCATGTACACGTTTAGGTTCGATCATACTAAGAAAATTAACAAAGAATGCTTCATTTGCGGTAGCGGCATCGTGTTCGACCCCCTCGGAAAGGACTACCAATTATAAGATCTGGTGTGTGAGATTTAGTCCATTTCGTCATTCTGGGTTGAGAAATTGATTGGGTTGTTTTATTTGACGAAATGATTTCATCTGGAAACACAAAATCTTCTTTATTTTCTTCTGTATGTCCTTCTGGTATCCGTTTTGTCACCCGTCCTTGTGTCTCCCCTCGGATGATGGAACAAGTAGCTTCTTGACCGGCGTATGTAGGAGTAGTGGGAACTTCCGGACAAATAGACGTGACGGATGAAATGGAAGAAGCGGTGACCGAGAGAGTAAGGCCCGAGGCTTGGAGAATATCCGGTATCCGCAAATGTGGAGGTGACATAGCTTCGACACAACTTCGTCGCCCGGAAAATCTTGAAAAATAGCATCAATCTCGGATTCTCCGGAACCCGAAAGATAGTCGAAGTAACGATTAAGCTTGAGTTCAAGTAGAGTGTTCGGAAGTCGGTTGGGTGTTATCATCGAAGTCAATGTTGATGCTTTCCATAACGCTTTTGTTCGTAAGTTAAAAACTCGGAAAGCTCTTGAATTTAACGAGTAGCCTAAAAATTTAGCTTCATCGGACTTCGGATCAAATTTGCCAAGATTATCTCTCGTCGTTTAAGATAAAACATCCGCAACCAAAGATATGAAAATTTTTTACGGATGGTTTTCTTTTATTAATCGACTCATAAGAGGTTTTGAGATGCCTCTTGACAATAATTGAACGGTTTTGAGTGAAACAAGCAAAGAGCAACAGCCTTCGGCCCGTAAGTGAATTGGGAGACCGTAAGCCGCGAGCATCGTTCGTCGCTTCAACCAAGGTTCTGTTGCGACGTTCAACTACACCGTTTTGTTGTGGAGTGCGAACAAGCAGAGAAGTTTTGAGTAATTCCTTGTTCAACAAGATACGATTCAAGCTTGGCGTTCTTGAATTCTCGTACCATTATCACTTCGAAGCCGCCGAATCTTCGATGTAGAAGAACTTGAATTCGGTCATCATATTCGTAGTACCACCGGGACTTCGACTTTTGACGAACGAAAGCAAGCCAAGTATATCCGGAAAATTCATCAATTAGTACCGTAATATACTTTTTACCGGATAGACTCGAATTGCAATTGGACCACGGAGATCCACATGTAATAATTGCAGAGGTCTAGTACAAGAATGATCACTTTTTGTTTTATGAGATGCTCGTTTAATTTTGCCCATTTCACATGCGGGCGAGGTGATCTTTTTGAAATTGAATATCCGGGAAGTCCGGATACCGCTTGTTTTTAACAAGCATCTCAAGATTATTAAAATTTAAGTGAGACATTTTATGATGCCGAGCCACGCAACTTCACTCTTTTTGGAGATGAGACATAAAGTTTCCTTACCATCCTTAGAGATAAAATTCATCATATACAAGTTACCTTTCCCGTCTGCTCTCCAAAGTTCTTCACCTCGCCTTAGAGAATAAATAACAATGTTTTTCATCAAATACTACTAGTATTTTAGAATCACAAAGTTGACTTACACTAAGGAGGTTATGTTTCAAGCCGTAAACATGAGCTACCTTTGATAAGGTGATATTACCTTCGTGTAGAGTACCGTAGCCTTTTATTTGACCCTTACCATTATCACCAAAAGTTACTACTCCACCCGATTTGTCCTTGAATTGGGATAGTAAATTTTGGGATCCAACATGTGCCTCGAGCATCCGCAGTCAAGATACCGTATATGCACACGCTCGTTTCGCAATCAAAAATCGTAATTTCTTAGGTACCCATCGCATAATGGGTCCTTTTATGTTAGCTTTTGGAGTATGCTCGTTTTTTGATTTAACGAAGGTAAAGACTTTATTTTTGGTTTTTGGTTTTTTTGAGTTTTATTCTTTTTGTGACAAACATACCGTGAATTGGAATGATCGAGGTTTGCGAGAAAAATTGTTTTAACTTTAAGAACGTTGAAAAACATTCGTAAGACCGAAACATAGAAGATTGAATTGAATTTTCATTGCGAGAATGGTAATTACAATTATTCTTTCTAAAGTCTTTTCTAGTATCGGTTGTTCTAGAGAACCTATCTAGACTAGACTTTTGTTTTAGTTACGGCTTTTTTTCTTCTCGTGTTCTTCCTCCGATCTACTTTTGCGTGCTCGTTATTTACCGAAAAAGGAACATAAGAATTAAAGGATTTCCATTTGCCTTTTTGAATATTAGTAAACTTCGGAAGAGTAGAGTTTAAAATCTTTTGATTTTGCACTTTGTTTTTGAGTTACGCCTCTTTCTCAAGTTCAAGACATGTTTTGGCTTTGAGACACATATCTAAGAAGTCCGGATGTATAGATACCGATTTTCTCGGTTAGAACGAAACGGGAAGAATAGGTATACCACTTGAAAGTTTAGCACAATCTCTATCGAAGCTCGATTTCTTGAGATTTATCAAGATACAAATAATCATCCTTTTTATCAATAATTTCTCGAATTATTTGTGATAACTTTTGATGATTTAAAAGAATTAATTTCTAAATTTGAAAGGTAATTTTCGCAGTTATCAAAAAATTCTTCATCATTATTGTCATTCTCCCATGGATACGTAATCTCGACAAGCTTTCTTGAGTTTCGTAAAGATGTAAATCTTCAAATGAACAGGAGAGATCTCTGGATGATTCTCACAAAGAGTTTCATTTCTAAAACACTTATCCGCAGTAGAGAGAATATCGTTTTCAAACATAAGTCGTAGATCTTCCTCTCGCCCGACTTGGAACAAAAATATCTTCCTCTCGGATTCAAAATTGTATGTTTATTTGAACCAAAATTAAAAATATCATCTTTCTTCGAACTTTATTTAGATCAACATTTGTTTTACAACAATATTCAATATTTTCGAATTTAAGTTTGCTTTTTTTATGATGGTTTTCATATCTAGATTTTTTAAAAATAGATTTTTCATACAAAATTGGAAACTTTGGCTTCGTATTTGTCCAACACAAAAAACGATTTCGTATCCGACCTTTTCTTACACGTGTAGGGATCTAGGTCCTCGAAACCAAGTCCGGATCTTCCTACTTGTGTGTTAATTTTGTCATGAACCTTCGTGCATCCGGATATGTTATAATCTGTAGCTTTTTCGTTGAAGTTCAATGTGTAAAAATTCTCTCTCTTTTACGAAAATAGTTTTTAAGTTGCTACGTAGTTGAGTCTATCACTCTCTTTGTCTCTCGATTTCTTTCTCTTTTCCTTCCGAAGTTTATTGAGATTCAAAATTTCCTTTTTAAGTTTTTCTTCGTAAAGTTTTAAACTCATGGAAATCGTTTCCTTTGCGGTATTTAATTCGAGTTTTTCTTCTCGTAAGTAAATCCATTTCTCTTTTGAAAATATCTCTTTCCCTTTTGATTGTAGAAAGAGTTTTCTCGGTACTTTTTCGTAATTTCTTTTCGATTATGAGTTTCGGCTTTAGTTCCTCAAAATTGTTTGATAACATCACAATCGTTTGTTCAAGCTCGGATGATCCGCAGAAATTACTAACCGGTGACTCGGAAGGGTTGATCCTGCGATTCGTTTGTGTTTGCCATTCCACGAACATGGCTTCATCACCGCCGGATTCATCTTGCACCCGCTTTTCTTTTTACGCAAAGTGTGCTCTTTCGGTGACATTGTACTTATATTTGTTTTTGTAATAAGTCTTATCCTTTTCCGCAGCTCCTCTGCAATCTCTCGAGTAATGTCCGGCTTGCCACATCCGTAGCGTACATCTTTCTTCCTTTTTAATTCTTCTTCTTTCTTCTCTTCTTCTCGTTTTCTCTACTCTCGTACTTCTTGTTTAGGAACATAGGGACGATCAAATCGTTTATTTCCTTTCAAAGACCTATTTCCAAAACGATTAGTAAATTGCTTGGTTATTAAAGCCGGAGAGTCGACAAACGCTTTAATTTCATCATCCGATTCGTAGTCATCTTCGGAGCGATCTCGATATGAAGGCCTTCGATTTCTTCCGTCATCACTTCGTCTTCGATTCCTTTTGTTTCGAGATCAAAGCCGGAGGACCTCCGATGTTTGTTCTTTTCGGAACAACTTCTTTTTCATGAGCTTGCGATGTACCGAATACATCATGCGGCGACCATTGTTCAAGGTCCCGATTGGCTTGTAGTGACATGGATAGATTTGACCATTCGGGGTTTAACCTTTTGAGAAATAGAACATTGTTGTCTTCCTTTGATCTAACAATGTCACATCTCTTGCGAGAGATTAATCGCATTGTTGAATCGATGAAATGTTTGTTCCGTAGATTCATCGATCGGCTTGAAAACTATTATATTCATTTAGAGCTTGGGCTCTTCTCGTTCTTTTTCATTTTCGCACCACCTTCTAAGAGATTCTCCAGTTGATCCCATTAATCTTTTTGTGTCACATGAGTCCGAGATTGAAAAATCTCATTTGGAATGGCCATTATCAACAGAGACTTAGCTTTCTTAGCTAATTCCACCTTAGCCTTTTCTTCATCGGTCCGGTTATTCCTTGACTTCGAACCGGTCTTCTTTGGTACCTCATCTGTATTTGCGGTGGGAATTCCGGGAATAGTAGTGGTGGGAACAAACGGACCGTTTTGAATAATTGGATATAACTCGGCATCCAATCCCTCATAGAAGTTAACCATTCGAATCTTCCATTGTGAGTATTCATCACGTACAAGAGTTGGAGGTTTAGTCGGGGACCCGTACGTATAAACGGCATTCAAGCTCGAATTTGCCATTTGAGTAGGATAGAAGAGAAAATTTGAAGATTTGAAAGAAATTTAGAACAATTAAATCTCAATTTGATAGAAGAACAGTCGATAATATCACCGTTTCTTCGCATTACAAAATGAATGACTCAATTTAAGAGAAGATTGTTAACGATTTAACAAAATCTCGTAAAACAGAGTGGATTAATAAATAAATTTTGAATCTGAGAAAATACTGTTCGATCGAAAGGAATTTCTTCAATGGAAGAGATCTAATAATCAATAGATTGATTAGAAAGCTCTGATACCAATTGTTGGTTCCAGATTCCTTTAAACCGATTGTTAATTGAGAGTATTGAATCAAAGTGAAATGCGGAAGCAGATCAATTAACAATTTAAATCAATAGAACGAAGAAACGTAATGAAGAACAAAGATTATGAAATGATAACTTTGAATCAAAGTAGACAAAGTTATGAATTACGCACAGTATTCTTCAAAATGTAAATGTATTGATCGACAACTTTTACAAACACAATATAATGCTATTTATACAGATACAAAAACAGAAAGTCAAAATGCTAGCCAATTACAAAGTGCCATGTGTCTAAAAGGGAGCGTCTAACAACAATTAGTTATAACAAGAAGAGTGTGTTGACTTTTGTAGACATCTCTTCTTTGACTCATACTTTAATTTCTAACAGTATTTGTATTTGTTCTTCGAATAATTACCCGACTTTCCACATCTGTAGCAAACTTCTTTCTTCTTGTTCAACTCTTCTTCTTTCTTCTCAGCTTCTGGATTTTACACCTTCTGTACTTCCTGCCTTTGAACATAAGGCGGAGTAGGGGGTTCATTTCTGTTGTCAAACCTTCTGCTTTGAAATGAGCGATTACCAAACTTCTTTGTGAACTGTTTGGTAATTAGAGCCAAGGATTCAGCAAATGAACTGATTTCATCATCTTCTGTATCAGAGAAATCTTCTGTACCAGCCTCTGATATAAAGGCCTTACTCTTCCCTTTCTTCTTTGTCTCTTTACTTCTTCTACCTGATCCTCTTGATTCAGAGATGAGGGCCAGAGGTCCACCAACACTTATCTTCTTCTGAATAACCTCTTTCTCATGTGCTTGCAAGGTACCAAACACATCATGCAAAGACCACATTTTCAGATCTTGATTGTCTTGAAGTGACATGGAAAGATTCGACCATTCTGGATTCAAGCGTTTGAGAAATAAAACATTCTTATCTTCCTTTGATCTGATGATATCACACTTCTTGCACAGATTTATCAGAGTGTTAAATCTGTGATAAGTATGTTCCAGAGTTTCTTCTGGGAGTGCTTGAAAACTGTTGTATTCGTTCAAGGCTTGAGCTCTTCTGTTTTTCTTCATTTTAGCACCTCCCTCCAATTGATATGCAAGTTGATCCCATAGTACCTTGGCCATCTCACATGAATCAAGATATTGAAAAATCTCATTGGGAATTGCCATGAATAGTAGACTTTTTGCCTTTTTGGCAATTTCCACTTTGGCCTTATCATCATCAGTCCAATATCCCTTTTCTTTGGGAACTTGGCGAGCAGGAATATCTTCCATTGTTGCTGTGGGCGGAACTCTTGGAATGGTGGTCATGGTTACGAAGGGACCATTTAGAATGGTAGGATATAGACTTGCATCTAGTCCTTCGTAAAAGTTTATCATACGAATCTTCCATTGAGGATATTCGTCACGAATTAGAGTGGGGGGTTTTGTTAAGGATTCAGAAGTGTATATGGCGTTTAGGTTTTGATTTACCATTTTTCAGAAAACAGGGATTCAAAATTTGCAGGAAATACTTTTGAAATTTAGAACAAATAAACTTCAAATGAATCGAAACGAAACGTTTTACTTACTGATTTCAGAATTAAACCAAGATTACCACTGATTTTGAGAAAATTGTATGAAACCAACAAAATCTCGAGAAACAGGGTAGAATGAATAACAGTAGTTTAAAGCTTGAAATTAACGGCTAGTTGAGTGGGGATTTCTCCAAACTGGACGAGATCGAATAATCAATAGATTGATTATCTCACTCTGATACCAATTGTTGGAACCCAGATCCCTATTTTACCCAATTAATCAATAGATCTAAGAGAAATATTTGAGCGGAAGCAATATAAATCTATGATTAAAGCTAGAATAATAATTAAATCAGTAAGAACAATATATGAAGATCAAATGAGAATTTGTATTGAATAATCTGAAAATTGATTACAATACACGGAATAAAATGCACTTTCTCTCTCAACGATGATCGACAGATTTACAGTGATAACTAACTCTATATATACTAGTACAAATTGAAAAGTCAATGAGCTAGCCTATCACTGAGTGACACGTCACTTGTACGACTAACAAAATTTGTTATGCACGGAAAGTGTGACTGCCACGTCATCCAATGTGCGTGTGGAAAGGTACTTGAAATCCAGAGGGTCTTTAGGACTTTGAGCGCTTCTGAGATAAAATAGATCAGAAGATAAACCTCTGATACTGTCTTATGATGTTTGGGACTTAGCTACTTCCGGTTCATACTTTCATAAGTTCTAACACCAGTCCCCCAAAGGTTTTCTAAAACCACTCCAGATTGTTGCATTTCTGGACGGTTGGCTATGAAGAACTTGGAGAGGTTGTAGGAATAGTCATCATCGTCATCATCATTATTTTCAAATGATTGATGCGGGATATCTTGTTCTTCAATATCTTCATCATCATCTTGCTTTTCTTCTTCATCATCACCTTCTTCAAGGATGGTTTGCTTAAGAAGAACTTTGTTGACATCTCTGATCAACTCCTCTTCAAGCTCTTTGGCGAATTTTCCCCCCTTTTTGTTGCCATCAGGGAGAGGGTGCACTAGAAGAGTACGCACATTTGTGCTAATAACAGAGATATCCGTCGCCTGGCCCATCTGAGTTTGAGCGATGAAACACGGGTTCCCTCGGTCCGCTTCAGTGAATGAATGGACTCTACTAGATAAGCCTTGAACAAGGCGGATAATCTCAGCTTGAGTTTTTTGAATACCAACAAGTGTTTTCTTTTGCTGATTAGCCCTGTCAGCGAGACGTGTAATGGCTCGTTCATTTGCGGCATTATCATCTTTCACTGTTTGAATGTCGGTGAAGTTGTTGGAGATAGTTGCCTTCATACCAGGAACGCTACTGACTTGATTGAAGAAAATTTCAGTGGCAAGCTACAAAGTGTCTGCTCTTTGCTTGATCATGGTGCATTCATTTACCAGATAATCCATGGCAGGGAAAGAGGGAGGAGGCAACGACACTTTTGGTTGTTCAACTGGTATAGAAGGGAGTTTGGAGGCTAGCTTCTCTCTCTTCACCCTCTTAAGATCTTTAACATGCTTGATCTTAGGGGATTTGGAAGACGTAGGCTCGCTGAGAGGAGCCGCCGCAGTGGTTGTATTTGTGGATGCTGATGAAAAGACAGGTGCAACGATACCTGATAAAAACAAAGAAAGAAGAGCCAAAAAGAGCTCGGAGTTAGAAGAAAGATGTTAGGAGGAAATATGTTTTTCCAAGGGTTCCTTGAGAGTATTTAAAGGATTACTCTCAGGGATGGAACTTTCTACGGTAGTTTCCTGAGGATCACTAACTTGTGTCTGAGAATGTTTTAGAGAAAGATTCTTAGGTCCTTTGCACATTGCTGTCCAGAATTCAGATTGTCGAAACAAAACTGATTCTTGATTAACACGTTGTTCAACCTCATCAGATATGGGGACAACAATAGCTGAATCATGAGTTGATGTGTGGAACAAAGAATAGGAGGTGGAAGAAGAAGATAAGGCTGTGAACGTAATACCTGATCCAGCTTCAGCGGAGCTGACTATTACATCCTTAAGGACCGAGGTCACTGAAGAAGGGGGTAGTGCTGAAGAAGCGGCAACGGAAACAGGAGCCCTTTTGGTGGTTGAGGAGAGAGGAGGCGTTGGTGCGACGCCAAAATCAGAGAGAGCCGTCTGTTGAGAGACGCTCCTCTTTTGCTTCTTTGCTACGGGCTTGTGAGCGATGGTCTTTTTATGACCATTGGTCGGCTGCTTCCTTTTTGGAGGGGAGGAAGAAGTGTCCAGGTTGATCACTGATAGGTTTGTCAGTGACCTTGACACAGTCTCTACCTGAGTGGTAGGAGTGGAAGTAGACGTACCTGCAGGGTCAACTTCCCTAATAAGGGATATATGCAGCGTCTCCCGACTTTATATCAACCTCCAAGGACTTCTTCCCAACTTGAGAGAAGTTTTGATTTCCCTCAGAGGGGTATCCTTCACACACAACTTCCAAGATTGTGGCGACAAATCTTGGGTTAGGGATAGTCTTTTCCCTCTTTGGTGCTTGTACTCTGCCATATAATTCGCTAAAAATGTAATCAACGAAATTTAGCTTACGACCGTGGCAGAGAGCGAATGCCATCTCCAAAAACTGCCTGTTGGCTTGATCCTGAGAGCCAGCCTTAGTGCCTAAGCACTGAATCACTTGGGTGAAAATGTATTGCCACCTCGCTGGCAATCTTTTCTTCTTGGTTATGGTCTTGACTTCTGCTTCAGCAGACCATCTGTAACCAACGGTACCCAAGAAGTCGATGATCTCTTCCCTTGATGGTGCAGACACCCATTGCTGATTCTTCCCGCGTGCAGGGAGGCGAAGAGCAGCTTTGATGACGCCAGTAGTAAAAACAAAGGTTCCCAAGCTGATAGCGAATTCGATGGCAGGTAGCTTGTTGCCTCTTTCAGTGGTGACCTTGGTACAATGTGCAGTGTACCAGAACTGTTGGAGATGGGAAGTAATTCCAACATGGATGTGAGTAAGAGCATATATTAGTGGGTATTTGCTCAGAAAGTGAGCACCATCTCTGAAGTGAGGTCTATCAGCGGGGATATCTAACAATGCAACATAGTTTCTAGACTTGATTAGAGCTTGTTCTTGAGTGAAGGTAGTTCTACCAACAAACTTTGTAACAGAGAGAACTTCTTCTTCAGCGTGTGTGTTGACGTTCATGCTTGAGGATGTCATTGTTGTTTTAAAGATTGGAACATCGAATAGAAAAACCATGGCTTAATACAAAAAAAGTATAAACCAGAGAGTTTGGTATAAAGAATACCAATGAAAATAGGAAAAATAAGTGCTTTGATGAATAAGGTCAATATACTTGTTATTCGGCAAATTTTAAAAAACGTTTGAACAGAGTTTTAGTAAAAAGATACCAAAGTGTTTATTTTAGGCATAAAAGTATATGATAAACATATTTGAAAAAAAAATGAGATGAGATTTTTGATCAAACAGACCAAATGTCTTATGTTCTAAGAAAAAGCTTAGAATAGGTTATATGTAGTTATTTATGTTATAAAAACAGTTTTAAAGCATGAATCTTTATAACGAAGTGTTATAGAAAATGATATGAAGGTATAAACGACATTTAAGTTGTTGTTTAAGAAAAATTAGTAAGAAAAAGTAAGATTAAACCTTGAAAGTGTGTGAAGTAAGAAAAACGCACAAGTGCGTGTTCTTGGTGTTCTTGAGGATTGCAGAGAAAATTCAAATTCTTTCTTGCTTTGGAAGATATGATCACGTAAAGAATAAAAAGGAATTAAGATTTCCTTATATAGTTGGATGAGAGAGAAAAAGGAGAGCGAAGGAAAACTAAACGACGGTTTTAACTTTTTGAAAAAAGTAATGATGACCTATTTGCACGTTCCTAGAGTTTGATGGGATAGGAAACCTTAAGGTCCGTCGTGTGTTAGAAAAAGGTCAGACGTGTTCTTTTCTTTTGGAAAAATGATAAGATTATCATTTAAATAATAAATGATTAATCGTTATCCATTTAAAATCCTCATCATTTGAAATAAATGTTTCAGTGATCGGTTTTCGCTTTTAGAGAATCATTCTCTGAACTAAAAAATATTCACGGAGTGTAAGGAGAAGAATTACATACCTTGGCAAGATATATACCACCGAGTCAAAGTTCAGAGTATGACTGATAAATTTGAATATCAATTTGATACTCACTGATAATTATTCTTCAGCGTTTAACATACCAAGTTCGCTGATTAATAAATTAAATTTAGTCTCATCAAGAGGCTTAGTAAAAAGTTCAGCGAGCTGATATTCAGTAGGTACAAAGCGAAGTTCAATTTCTCCATTCATAACGTGATCTCTGATAAAGTGATATCTAATCTCAATATGTTTGGTTTTCGAGAGAAGTAGAATGTTATTTGCAATAGCAATAACACTTGAGCTTTCACACTAGATAGGTATTTTGGATAGCTTAAAATCATAGTCTCTGAGTTGGTTCCTCATCCAAAGTATTTGGGCACAACAACTTCCAGTGGCTACATATTCAACTTCAGTAGTTGATGTGGACACTGAGTTTTGCTTTTTACTTGTCCAACTTACTAACTTTCCACCTAGTAGCTGACACCAGTGGTGCTCTTCCTATCAATCTTGCAACATGTAAAATCACTATCAGAGTAACCGGTTAGATCGAACCCTGAGCCTTTGGGATACCAAAGACCCAGATTAAGAGTTCCTTTCAGATATCTAAAGATTCGCTTTACAGCGATCAGATGGGATTCCTTGGGTTCAGCTTGATATCTTGCATAGAGACAAGTAGAGTACATGATATCAGATCCACTTGATGTTAGATACAGCATAGAGCCAATCATTCCTCTATAGGCAGTGACGTTGACAAGTTTCTCATCAGGGTCCTTGTTCAGGGTAAAAGGAGTTGCCATAGGAGTCTTCATCGCTGAACATTGAGTCATTTCAAAAACATTCAGCATGTCATTAACATATTTACTTTGACATACAAAAATGCCTTTCTTAGATTGTTTAATCTGCAAACCAAGAAAATATGTCAATTCACCCATCATACTCATCTTATATTCTTTCTTCATGCGATTTGCAAAACGAGTACATTATTTGAGTCTTTTGGAACCAAATATAATATCATCAACACATATTTGAGTGATTATAGTATGACCTTTGTATTTTCTTAGAAAAAGGGTTTGGTCAATTTTTCGACGAACAAGTTTTTCTTTAAGAAGATATTTGGAAGGGGTATCATACCAAGCTCTAAGAGTCTGTTTTAACCTGTAAAGAGCCTTTTGAAGTTTGAAAACAAAACCAGGATGTTTAGGACCAGAGAAACCAAGAGGTTGCTCGACATAAACTTCGTCTTTCAGTTTACCATTTAGAAAAGCACTTTTAGCATCCATTTGAAAAACTATAAAGTCTTTATGGGCAGCATAAGCTAAGAATAATCTTATGGCTTCTAGTTTTGCTACAGGGGCAAAGGTTTCATCATAATCTATTCCTTCTTCCTATCTATATCCCTGAGCAACAAGTCGAGCCTTGTTATGGATAATAGTGTCATTTTCATCTAGTTTGTTACGATATACCCATTTAGTACCATAACAGTCTTACCAGATGGACGAGGTACAAGATTCCAAACTATGTTTCTACGAAACTCTGTTAGCTTTTCTTGCATAGCAGAGACCCAATTTGGATCAATGATAGCATCATCGATCTTCTTAGGTTCGGTTAAAGAAATAAAGTTTACATAAAGGCAGATATTACCTGTACCCCTACAGGTTTTAATACCTGTGTTTGGATCACCAATGATTTGATCTATTGGATGATTCACAGTCCATCGCTGAGCCGGTGGTTGAGGAGATTGATCAACATATGATTCGGCGACTTATTCAGGGAGGACAGATGATGCGTCAACTATAGGTTCTTCAACATTCATGATCATCCCGGGAGGAGATCCAAAGGGATTTTCATTCTCTTGATTTGAGAGAGGAACTTGATTATTAACTGATGAATTGTCGTTGGAGGAATCAGAGGGAGGAATCTGATTTAGAGGAGTAACATTCATCCCTGAGGAGGATGAATCATTACTTGAGGTACGAATGAAGTTAGGACATTCATTATCATTATCTTCAGTGACATGAGGTGCACTAAAATAAGATTCAGGTTCCCCATAATGAGATTTCATCCAACTATTCAAATCCTCGTCTTCTTCAGGGGCAGGAATAGAATTTCTTGAGCGAGATTCATGAAAGTTTACATGCATGGTTTTTTCAACATGTTGTCTTCTTTTGTTGAAGACTCTGAATGCCTTAGATACAGAGGAGTATCCAAGAAATATATCATCATCTGCCTTTGGATCGAATTTTCCTAAATGATCTCTATCATTCAGTATGTAGCATCTACATCCGAAGATATGTAGATAGCTCAAAGAGGGTCTTCTTCCATGAAATAATTCATAGAAGGTTTTCTTGAATCGTTTAACTATCAGGGATCGATTCTGAGTGAAACATGCAGTGTTAACTACTTCAGCCAATAAGTGAGTTGGTAGATGCGATTCGCCGAGCATTGACCAAGCAGCTTCAATGATCGTTCGATTTCTTCTTTCAGCAACACCATTTTGCTGAGGGGTTCTCACTTATGAGAAATTATGAGAGATTCCTTTTTCATCAAAGAAGGTGACCAAAGTACTATTTTTAAACTCGGTTCCATGATCACTTCTCATGGAGCGATAGTGAGATTGTTCAGGACTTCCATTCTTTTGATAAAGGATATAATTTCATCAGGTGTATCACTCTTAGATCGGAGGAAGAATACCCATATATATCTGGAATATTCATCAACTATCACTAGAGTGTATTTCTTTTCAGATATGAATTGGCCGTTGACTGGTCCAAATAGATCCATATGAACTAATTGAAGAGGAGTGTTCACTGAGGAGACTTGCTTAGATCTGAAGGTAGCTTTTGTCAAGTTTCCTTTTTCGCATGCTGAACAAAGAGATTCCTTTGTAAAAGAATGTTTATGGAGTCCCTTGACAAGTTATTTTTGAGATAGATAATTGATCATCTTAAAGTTCAGATGAGATAGTCTTTTGTGCCAGAGCCAATTAATATCAGAGGAGTCTCGTGAGAGAAAACACACATTCTCTGAGTGTGTACTATCCATGTTGATGATATATACATTCTATGATCTTTTGCCTTTAAGAGCAAGTTTGTCATTTTTATCAGGGACAACACATCTTGTCTTTGTGAATAAGACTTTGAAGTCTTTATCACAGAGTTGACTAATGCTTAGAAGATTATGCTTTAGTCCTTCAACATAAGCAACACGAGTAAACGAAGTTGAACCGTTGGATAGAACGCCATAACCCTTGGTGTATCCTTTTTCATAACGGTCCTAAGGTAGCGAAATTCCTTGTCGGGTAAGTTCCGACCCGCACGAAAGGCGATTCCGGCTTCATGCAGGCGAGTTGCAGCCTGCAAACCAAAGGTCACTGAAGGACCAATTTCCTCCTTGTATTCAGAGAGCAAAGATTTTCTACCGGTCATGTGCCTTGAGCATCCGCTATCGAGATACCAGATACCTTTACTTTTTTTCTTTCCTAGTTGTTACTATAAAGATATTATGAAAGCTATTTCGTATTTTAGATTGACAACTATGATTGACTACTTTTCTTTCCTAGCAGCTAATGCTATTTTTTTCCTAGCAATTAAAGCTATAAAGAAAGGAAGCTACCTAGCCTAACCTCAAATCCTATCAGTTTAGAACTCTGCATAAGACAACGGGATTAATATTTCATCGGTACCTATACTACTATGGGTCCTGCATTGTTAGTGGAAATATCAGGTAGGGTGGTCTTGTTACTAGTTGAAGAATTTTCTTCAGTGACTATCTTCACCTTGGATGTTTTACCAGCCATAATGGATTTCACTTTAGCTAATTTTTCAGCTTGAGCTACTTTCTTACCATGAGCCAATCTTTCAGCTTTAGTAACATTAGGGTATTTACTAGCAATGTCGGTGGTTTCACCACAGTGATAACACTTCCTATATTTGAAAACAGGTTTTGAGCTGGAAGCATGCAGAGAGGAGGTCAAAACATTTTCAAGACCAGGACCAAGAATTCATTTCTCCATTGACCTAGGAGGAACAACAAATTTCTCATGTTCAGATGGAGTAAGATCAATCTTAATTCTGCGAGTTGATCTCTGAACAGATCCAGGGATCTTCTTTCCAGTTTTAGGATGCCCCACTGAAAAAATTGAAGGATTCTTCTTCAACTTTTGGAAATTCTTGATCGTGGGAACATGGTCAAGAAACTTGTCTGTTGATCATAACTCCTCTTAGTGATTTGAATATGATTCCTTGTATACTTAGTGAAAATTCCATCTAAAAGAGATTGTTCATATTCAGCGATAGCATACATTGATTGCATTTAGTGATCGTTGAAGATCAGGAACATTGCTCTTTCACTGAAGATCTGAAGAACAACACTCACACCAAAAGACCATTAAGATAATGTCGAAGATCTAAGATGAAGAAAGAGATGTTTAGCTATGTAACCTGAAGCGGTTCAGCAATAGCAACGAACATCTATACAAATGTGAATCTTACTTACGGCTCAGCGATACCTGAAGATTTCATCCTTGAAGATTCTGGTTCAGCGATCAAGTGGGGCCTATCCAGCAAGATCGATGTAGATCTTATCCTTGATGCACAAAAGTCAAAACCCCCATGCCTTGTCAGAAAAGGACGTACGGATTGTCTCTTATGTCCACATCAAATCTGATTTGGTACTGTTCATATACGACCAAAAGTATGGTTGCTTTTTGAACAAAGGACATGTCTCAAATAGAAACTTGACACGTGGCTTATACCTTTTGCCTTGCATTTAATGCAACGGGTATAAATAGATGAAGATCCCTTCTTCATCTTCATGCATGCTACTTTCTTTTCTCAAAACCTCTGCTGCTTTTCTATCTCATTTTTGTGCATCAACTTAGTGAACTTCTTAGTTGTAATAGAATAGGTTTAATACTTGTTCTAATTCCGTTTACAACTATAAATTTGTTTATTCAATATAAACTTATTTAAAAACCATAAAAATCTTGTGTTTGTATTCAACACCCCCCCCCCCTCACCCTTCTAAAAATCTTATTTACTTTATCAGAAGCCTTACACCATCCTTCAATGGTAGCTTTTTCTGCTTTAAGATCTGCGATGGCCTTTTCGCTCTCAGAGATAGCTTGTTCTTTCTCAATGCTAATTGTCTGATTTACAAAGATTTGGTCCTTAAAATCAACTTCGATTTTAGTAAGTTCTTTGATTTTAGATGACAATTTTTAAGCTGTTTAGAGAGATCTACATGTATTTGTTCAGTTTTTATTTTTCCATTGAGAGCATTGTAAAAGTCAATAGTCATATATCAAGAACAGACAAGCTATCATTTATGGGTTCAGAGGAGTTAGAATGAATAGATACCTCAGTCGATGGTGACTCTGAAGAAGAGGTGTCAGATGCCTCTTCAGCTTCCTCTATTCTTGCCATAAGACATAAGAAAGCTTTGTCTTCTTCATCTGATTCAGATTCATCGGTGGTTTGAGCCCAATCGTCTTCTTGATCCCAGCTTGTTCATCTGATTCAGATTCATCGGTGGTTTGAGCCCAATCATCTTCTTGATCCCAGTCGACTTCTTCAGCGACAAGGCCCTTGCCTTTTTGCTGGTCTTTCTTTAGACTTTGATATTTCTCTTTTAACTTATAATATTTTTCATTCTTAGTTTTATCAGAGTTCTGAGAAGTGGTTGGTGCTATAACCTTTTTGGATCTGCATTCACTTGCAAAGTGACCTTTGCGCTGATAGTTGAAACAGATCGCTGATGCTTTGTTAGCAGGGAGAATCTTTGACTTATCAGAGTCGGTGATTGTTGGGGTCTTTCTGAAATTACTCTTTCTAGCGAATCTCTTGAAATTGTTAGTGAGAAGAGCTAGGGAATTGTCAAAATCAGAGATATCGACATCAGTGATATCCTCTGGGTTAGTTTGTTCTAACTCAGTTATAGAAGTTATAGAAGAAGAAACTAATTTAAAAGGTTCCATCTCAAAAGTCACTAACGCCAAAGAAGTACTTTTGGCAGTTTTCGTGTCTTTAATGAGGTTTCTTTTTAAAGTTTGGGATTGCTCATAATTTAGCAATATTCCATATAAAGCACTAAAAGACAGAGTTTCAGTGTTTTTTTGACAGTTTAAGACACGTGGTAAATGTGTCCCAATGTTCAGGAAGAGCTTCCATGAACTTAATCAGAATTTCAGAGTTAGAATACTCTCTATCAACAGTTTTCATGTCTATTAAAAGACAATTAAATCTCTGGTGGAATTGAGAAAGTGTTTCATTTTTCAGAAACATGAAACTTTCATATTGTCTCACACCAGGTTGATGCGACGAGTAATCTGAACCTCATCGGTTCCTTCATATTGAACACATAGAATGTCCCACATGGCTTTTGATGTCCTCATTTTTATTACCGAATGATAAACATCATCAGATAGAGACATGGCAATAATAGATCTAGCTTTTGAATCAGCACCTAACTCTTTCTTGTCTTCCTCACTCCATTGATGTGGAGCTTTCGGAATCCTTCTTTTCGGAATAGCAGGGGTTGTAGCAGTAGCAGGAACTGCTTGAACAAGAACTGTTGGAACGAGTGGTTCATTCTCTAGATAGTAGGGGATCTTAAGATCCAACCCTTATAGGAATTGGTTCATTCTTTCCTTCCAAACTAGGAAATTGTCATGGATAAATTTTGGAGGTTTAGCTAAAGATCCATTGTCTATGTAGTTTGAGTTTGTATTAGCCATTTTAAAAGGAAGCAATAAATGAGTTCGTTTTAAAGATTTTAGAAGCTTAAAATAATAAACATTGCTCTGATACCACTTGTTGGTCCCAAAGGAGTCTACAAGAGTTCAATGGGTATAAAAATAGTTTGTAGAAGGGGGGAGGGGTTTAATACAAATACAAGCTTTAGATTTTTTAAATGAGTTTATATTGAATAAACAAATTTACGGTTGTAAGCGGAATAACAACAAGTATTAAACCTATTCTATTACAACTAAAGAAGTCATTAAGTTTAATGCACAAGAAGAAGTAGAGAAAGCAGCAGAGGTTTGAGAAGAGAAATGTATGCATGAAGATGAAGAAGGTGTATTCATCTATTTATACCCGTTGCATTTAATGCAAAGCAAAGGGTATATGCCACATGTCAAGTTTCTATTTGAGACTTGTCCTTTTTTCAAAAAGCAACCATACTTTTACCCGTATATGAACAATAACCAAATCATATCTGATGGGGATATAAGAGACAATTCGTACGTCCTTGTCTAACAAGGCATTGGGGTTTTGACTTTTGTGCATCGAGGATAACATTGTTAGTCCCAAAAGGGTCTACAAGAGTTCAATAAATAGTTTGTAGAAGGGGGGGGGGGTTGAATACAGACACACAGATTTTTGTTTTTAAATGAGTTTATATATCATAAAAAAATTTACAGTTACAAGCGGAATAAGAACAAGTTTAAAACCTATTCTATTGTAACTAAGAAACACTAAGTTTGATGCACAAGAAGAAGGAAGAAAGAATAAAGAGGGTTTAGGCTAGAAGGACGCATGCATTAAGATGAAGAAGATATCTTCAT
The DNA here is from genome assembly GCA_036898165.1 of Silybum marianum. Lineage (NCBI taxonomy): Eukaryota > Viridiplantae > Streptophyta > Magnoliopsida > Asterales > Asteraceae > Silybum > Silybum marianum. The sequence goes on from CM072528.1 coordinate 17,434,267, forward strand.
CTTATTTATACCCGTTTGCATTTCATGCAAGACAAAAGGTACATGCCACGTGTCAAGCTTGGATAGGAAGCTTGTCCTTGCAAATAAGACAACCATGTTTTTGGCTGAATATGAACAGTACCATATCAAATATGATGGGGACATAAGAGACAATAAGTACATCCTTTTCTGACAAGGTATTAGGTTTGACTTTTGTGCATCGAGGATAAGATCAATCTTTAATCTTGTAAAGGAAGCTTCATTTGATCGCTGACTCTGAATCTTCAGTATCGCTGAGGCTTCACAAGACTTCACACTTTTGATTAGATAATCGCTGCTATCGCTGAACTGCTTTAGTTCACTTAGCTGATTATCTCTTTCTTCAGCTAGGGTCTTCGACTTTCGCTGAATGGTCTTCTGGTGTGATAGCTGATCTTTAGGTCTTCAGAGATAAGCTTGTTGTTCCATGATCTTCAGCGATCGCTGATAGTAATCAGCGTATGCTATCGCTGAATATTGACAGAAGCTTATGCAATGGAATTTCACTGAGTATACAAAAGGAATCATATTCAAATCATCGAGAGGAGTTATGATCAACAATCTCCCCCTATTTGATTAGCAACATAAGAAAATTGCTTTAAGAGACTAGTAAGGACTTAGGAAACATTTAAAGTAAAATTTCTAAGTACTAATTTGTAGAGTCTTTTTCAGCTAGTCTACTATCTGAATTGAGTTTCATTTATAAGGATATGAAAGTACAATTTTTACAAGTAAATAAGCGTAAAGTACATTCACTGATTGAATTTTCAGAGTGAAAAATCAGTGAGTAAAAGATAGTTTAAAGAAAATAGAACTCTTATGTTCTTTGTCCCTCTTTACTGTTTTCACGAAATCAAGGTTTATGAGAAAGTCAGCGAAGTTTATATGATGTTCTACCTTTGCGTAGTCTCGGTTTACTAGGATGGAGTAAAGTACTCTGATTGAGTTTCATTAAATATAATCTGAAGAAATTACAGGGAAATGAAATTACAACAATAAAAGTAAAGTACTTGTACACTGAAGGAATATTACAAAGGAAATAGAAACCTATGACTAATCAGAGATATTCTCGTTTCTTCTTTGTAGCTCATTCTCATAAAGCGTTTTCTGTCGATTCATCAGAGGGGTATCTGAGCAGCAGCGCCATAGCATGATCTTTATGAGAGAGGATGGGGCCTTGTGAATTTCTTGGTTTCTGAAGAGTCCTAAGAATCCTTCATTATCCAAGAATACCATACCAGGTTCGGGCAGTGAGATGATTTCATCTTTTTCATATCTTCGATCTTGAGGGAGAGAGGTACATAGCATTGAAATATCAGGGATTTCAAGATGACCAAGAATGGTTTGATAATCAAATTTGGTTTCATGCTCATTTTTGGAGCTTGAACCACCTTTAGTAGTTGATCTTTTCTTCTTAGATGACTCAGGGAGAGGGGGAACTTGCACGTGTTGTGACATCCTTTGCAGCAACTGATCCAGTACTCTTTCCACTACATCCTTGAATTTGGATTTGGAACCCTGAATGGCGTCTCTGATTTCTAACCATTCAGTGTATCCATAAATCCTTAAGAACTTGGCTTCTTCTCTCTCAGTTCTGTTTGTCCTTGTCATTTTTACATATACCTTTGGACCACCTCTGTTGGAGTGTCGCCCTTGAATAGTTGCATGAATGATTTTGGCTTCAGATCTTCGAAATTTCAGTCTATCAGTGCACCAGTCAAGCTCTTTATCTTTCTGAATTTTGGATTCAGCGGATAGTGCACTTAGAATCTTCTGTTGAGCAAGGATTGGATCTATATTCAAGTTTTCCTGTGCAAGTTCTTTTTGTACAAGAGCTTCAGCGACCCTTTCACTCTTTTTCAATTGTTCCTTGGCCACCTTGTCTTTTGCAGAGTCTTCCCTAAGTAATTTCCTTGCTAAGGCAAGATCATTTTCAGTTTGCTTTGTCTTCTAATCCCTGATGCGTTGTGCTTCCAATGCTTGTTCTCTCTCTTCGCTAGACAGAAAGTAGAATTCATCTACCATCCTTATTGGTACAGCGTCTATGGGTTCAGCTTGAGGCACCCTTATTCTTCTTGCTTCGAATTCCCTAAGGAATTTTATTCGCCTTTCTTCTTCTTCAGGATCGCTTATGATCGGCTTTTGAATGCGACGCCTGGGAATAAGGCCCTCTTCTTCTTCAGAGTCAGTTTCTATTATGTAGATAAACTGCTCTTCGGAAGAAGGTTTCTTCCATGAAGTGGAGTCCTTTGGGGGACGGGGATCACCGAGGGAAGGAGAGGAGGAAAAAGAATTGTCAGAGAGAGTTTTTGTAGGTGAAGGAGGTGTGGGGGTTTCAGATAGAGGTGTATATAAGGGATAAGAGGAAAAGATACCTCATTAATGGTCTCCCCCTTAGATAATGGGATGGTGGCATCCAGATTTACCACCTCTTTTCCTTTGCCTGAGGGACCAGATTGTCCCTGAGAGGGATGTTGTCCGTCCCCCAAAGGCTCTTTATGAGAGACTCTAGGCCTAGACATTCTGAAATGCTCTAAGGCACTTCCAATATCATCGTCATCGTCATCTTCATCATCATCTATTCCCCCATAATGAGGGATAGGATCTTCTTCTTCTTCTTCTTCTTCTTCTTTATCATCATCATCTTCCTCAGCATCATCATCTTCATCAGCTTCAGCAGTCAACCCTTCAGGGAGGGATGATCTCGTTTGCTGGATGTAAGGAGAAACCTTTTCTCTAGGGAACCTCTGGTTGTGCTCTGCAATGAGCTCATCTGCAAACTCTTTGGCACATCTCTCCCCCTCAATGTTATCAGGAGGTAGACAATGCACCATCAGAGTGCGAACGTTGGTCTGAATGTCCTTGAGCTTCGTATCATTATCCTGAAGCGTAGTCCGATCAGCAGCATTGAAGGAGGAACTGGCCTCAGAGAGCTTGGTGAGCATCTGCATCATATCGGATTGAGTCTTTTGAATAGACTCAAGGACGTTCCCCTGAGCAGCGATCTTCTGCTCCAAGCTGGACAGGTTCTGGTGAAGGACCCTGTTGTCTTCCTTCAGAGAGAAAACGTCAGAGATGAGGTTGTTGACGTTGGTCTTGATCGTTGGTGTCCCAACGACTCGACGGAAGATGAGTTCAGCTGAAGTTTGAAGGTTGTCAACCCTAGCCCTGGTGAGAGCACATTCCCTGACCAGATAGTCAACAGCAGGGAATGTAGGACCAGGAAGGACAATAGGAGGGAGGTCAGTGATGGGAGTGGGAAGCTTGGGAGCTGCCATCTCTGTCTTGACCTCTCTGAGCTTTGCAGCACTGGGATGGCCCTGAGGAGACTTCCCCATCTCCTTGCTGAGCGGAGGAGCGCTGGTGGTGGTGGTTGTTGTCACTGTCGCTAAAGTGAAAACAGAAGCGACCCCTGATGATGACATTGATAAAGAAGCCAAAAATAAATCTGGATTAGAAGATGGATGAAAAACGTTATTTTTCTCCTTGAGAGTAAGTAGTGTCTTTAGGATCACTAACCAGTGTCTTAGAGTATCTGAAAGAGACACTTTGAGGTCCTTATAAATTGGCCTTCCAAAACTCAGATTGCCTAAACAATATTGAGGTTTGGACTGCGTGCATTTCAGCAATATCAGGGATAGGGACAACTATCGCTGAGTCATGTGCTGATGTGAGGACCAATGAAGAGGATATAGGAGGAGTTAAGAAGGCTGTGAAAGTAGTACCTGATCCAGCTTCAGCAGAGCTGGCTATAACACCCTCAGTGACCGGAGTCGCTGATGATGGAGGTAGGGCTGATGAAGCAACAACGGATGAAAAGACCGTTGAAGTGGCTGCGGCTCCTGTTGGTGTTGGTAGTACACCGAAATCAGAGAGAGTGGTCTTTTGAAAGACCATCTTCTTTAGCTTTTTGGTGGCGATGGTCTTTTTATGACCATCGGTTGGTTACTTCCTCTTTGCAACAGATATGTCCTGGGTACTCGCTGTTGGGATGGGCAGCGAGGTAGACACTGAAAGAGGGGCTCCAATCACTTTCAGCATGTAGGGCGTGAAAGGAGCATCACCTGGACGTTCCTCTATGTCCAGGGAATTTTCCCCATCATGGAGAAGGAGTGGTCACCGACCTTCGGGTAGTCCTCCCTGAAGGCAACTTCCATTGTTGTTGCGAAGAAATGTGGGTAGGGGATGACGGGATGTCGGGTAGCAGCGTTGATGCGACTGACCATATCGCTGAAGATATAGTCAGCGTAGTTGAGGTTGTGGCCGGTGCAGAGAGAGTAGGCGAGATCCTGAAAGTGCTTGCTCGCTTGGTCATGCGAGCCAATCTTTGACCCAAGGCATTGGATTACCTGGGTAAAGATGTATTGCCAGCGAGCAGGCAATCTCTTCTTTTCTACCTTTGAACCCACCGTCTTCAGCGATGGATTCTCCCAAGCATAGCCAATTGAATCCAAAAATGCGTCGATCTGCATCTTGGTAGGTTCAGCGCCCCATTGCGCATTCTTGGCGCGTGTAGGGAGATGAAGAGCCTTCCTCACAAAGCCAACAGTAAAGGAGAAGTAACCAAGATCTGGAATCTTGAAGCCAATAGCAGAGAGCACGGTCCCCTTGTCTGTGGTGAGCATGGTACAGTGAGCTGTGTACCAGAGAGCTTGAAGATGAGAAGAGATGCCCACAGGGTGGTGGACAAACGCGTACATCAGCGGGCACGCCTTGATGAAGGTAGCTCCTTCATTGAAGTGAGGGAGATCAGCGGTTATGTCAACCAATGCAATGTAATTGCATGATTTGAAGACAGTCTTCTCCATTGGGAAGTGGCAGGTTGGTGCAGCGACCAGAGTGTTGTCAGTAGTTGCAGTAGCAGTGGTTTCAGTAGTCTTACTTGCAGAGGCCATTTCTGTAGGAAAAATGGGAACACCAAAGAGATAAATCATGGTTTTATACATAAATGTATAAACCAGAGTTTGGTATTAAGAGTACCAAATGTAAGATTCAAAGAAACAAGTATTTTGATGAACAAGATCAAAATGCTTGTGATAAAAACAATAATATAGAAGATATTTTTAGAAAAAGTAGAAGATAAATAAAAATGGATAAAACTTTTAAGAAGAAAGTCTTCTATTCTAAGGAAAGAACTTAGAACAGGGTTTTGAAAATAGAAGAGTTTTTGAGTTTTAATCCAGATTAATTTTATTTTCTTCCTAAAAATATGTTTTTATTGCATTTTTAAAAGAAATGTGAAACAAGATGTTTCCAGTTTTAAGTAAAGGTTTAGATCAAACCTTAGGTGATTTCGAGAAGGAAAAACGCACAAGTGCGTGTTCTTGGTGTTCTTGAGAAAGCTTGAAGATACGAAGGTTCTTTTGCCTTTTGGAGAGTTATGAAAGCGTAAAAAGGCAAATTAGGCAAAAGATTTGCTTAAATAGCAAGAGGAGAGAGAAAGAAAGGAGTGCTAAACGACGGTTTTAGCTTTTTGAAAAAGATATGATGACCTGGCGCACGTTCCAAGAAAGGAGTTGGAATGGAAACGTCGCAGTCCGTCGTGTGTCAGAAAAAGGTTTGACGTGTCCTTTTCTTATTTTTAAAAGATTATAATGATAATTATCCACAAGGAAGGTTTATCATTATTAATTTAAAAAATATTCATTACTGATAATAAAGGATTGTCAGTGAAGAGTTTTAATTTCAGAGATTCATTCTTTGATGAGAAAAGATATCAAAGCGTGATAAGGGTTAGAAGATAATACCTAAGGAGATGGCCCAGATATCGCTGAATCAGAGTTCAGCGAATGGGAACTTTGAAGGCTTTATTTGTATAGCTTGTTGTAGTCACTGAATGAACATTATTCAGCATTCAACATACCAAGTTCGCTGATAAGTAGATTGAATCTTGTTTCATCAAGAGGCTTGGTGAAAAGATCAGCGAGCTGATATTCAGTGGGTACAAAATGAAGCTCAACTTCACCATTCATCACATGATCTCTGATAAAGTGATATCGGATCTCAATGTGTTTGGTTTTGGAGTGAAGTACAGGATTGTTAGCAATGGCAATAGCACTAGTACTATCACAATAAATAGGAATTTTAGAGAGCTTGAGATCGTAGTCTCTGAGTTGATTTCTCATCCAAAGGATTTGAGCACAACAACTACCAGCGGCTACATATTCAGCTTCAGCGGTGGAGGTGGACACTGAGTTTTGCTTTTTGCTTGTCCAACTAATTAACTTTCCACCTAGCAACTGACATCCACCAGTGGTGCTCTTTCAATCTATCTTACAACCTGCAAAGTCACTGTCAGAATAACCAATAAGATCAAATCCTGAGCCTTTGGGATACCAAAGACCTAGATTTGGAGTTCCTTTCAGGTATCTGAATATTCGCTTTACAGCGATTAGATGGAATTCCTTCGGTTCAGCTTGATACCAAGCAGAGACATCTAGAATACATGATGTTAGGTCTACTTGCTGGAAGATACATCAGAGATCCAATCATCCCTCGATAGACAGTGACATTGACTGGTTTCCCATTGTGATCCTTGTTCAAAGTCAGAGGAGGCGCCATAGGGGTCTTCATCACTGAGCATTGATTAATGTCAAATTTACTCAGCATGTCTTTAACGTATTTGCTTTGACAAATAAAGATTCCTTTGTCAGATTGCTTAATCTATAAACCTAGAAAATACGTTAGTTCACCCATCATACTCATTTTATATTGTTTTTGCATTCTTGCAGCGAAACGAGTACACAGTTAGGGTCTTGTGGAACCAAAGATAATGTCATCGACATATATCTGAGCGAGAATGGTATGACCTTTATATTTTCTTAAAAACAGGGTTTGGTCAATTTTTCCACGAACAAATTTTTCTTTAAGAAGAAATTTAGAAAGGGTATCATACCAAGCTCTAGGAGCTTGTTTTAACCCGTAAAGAGCTTTTTCAAGTTTGAAAACATAACCAGGATGGTTAGGGTCTGAGAAACCAGGGGGTTGTTCAACATAAACTTCGTCGATGAGTTTTCCATTTAGAAAAGCACTTTTAACATTCATTTGAAAAACTTTGAAGTCTTTATGGGCAGCATAAGCTAAAAAGAGTCTTATGGCTTCTAAACGAGCAACATGTGCAAAGGTCTCATCATAGTCAATTCCTTCTTCCTGTCTACAACCTTAAGCAAAAAGTCTAGCCTTATTGCGAATTATAGTCCCGTTTTCATCTAGCTTATTTCTAAAAACCCATTTGGTTCCTATGACAGTTTTATCAGAGGGTCTAGGAACAAGATTCCAACTTTATTTCTACGAAATTCAGTTAGTTCTTCTTGCATAGCTGAAACCCAGCTAGGATCAGAGATAGCTTGATCTATCTTCTTAGGTTCAGAGAGAGAAATGAAGTTAACATAAAGACATATATTACCTATTCCTCTACGTGTTTTGATACCTGCATTGGGATCACCAATAATTTGATTTATTGGGTGATTTGCAGTCCATCGCTGAGCTGGAGGTTGAGGAGAGAGATCAAGATCAACAGCAGATTCAGCGACTTGTTCTTCAGTTTCTGGAATAGGACTTGTTGTTTCAGCAACAGGTACGTCATTTAGAATCAATTCAGGAGATTGATTTCAGACGTAGTTTGGTTGTTACAGAGGAATTTCCAAAAGAGGAATCAGCAATAGGAATCTGATTTAGAGGAGTAACATTCATCCCTGAAGATGGATGATTGTCACTTGATGGATTTACTGGGATTTCGTCATCATATGCTTCAGCAGGAGGTTGATTACTGAAATACGTTTTAGGTTCCCCATAATGAGATCTCATCCAAGCATTCAATTCTTCATCATCATCATGAGTATGAGAAGTATGAATGGGACGAGATTCATCAAAGCTGACGTGCATGGATTCTTCAACATGTTGTCTTCTTTTGTTGAAGACTCTGAAGGACTTAGATACAGAAGAGTATCCAAGAAATATACGATCGTCAGATTTTGGATCAAATTTACCCAAATGATCTCTGTCATTCAGAATGTAACATCTACATCCAAAAATGTGGAAATATTTTAGAGTAGGTCTTCTCCCATGAAACAATTCATAGGGGGTCTTCTTAAATCGCTTAACTATCAGGGATCGATTTTGAGTGAAGCACGCTATGTTGACTGCTTCAGCCCAGAACTGAGTAGGTAGATGCGATTCGCTGAGCATTGAGCAAGCCGCTTCAATGATAGTTCGATTTCTTCTTTCAGCAACACCGTTTTGCTGAGGAGTTCTTACTGAGGAAAACTTGTGAGATATGCCTTTTTCTTCAAAGAAGTTCACTAGAGTGCTGTTTTTTAATTCAGTACCATGATCACTTCTTATGAAACGAACAATTAGATTGTTTAGAACTTCCATCCTTTTGATAAAAGAAATTATCATTTCGGGGGTATCACTTTTGGATCGAAGGAAGAACACCCATGTGTATCTGGAGTATTCATCAACAATCACCAAAGTATATTTCTTTCCAGAAATAGATTGGACATTGACAGGTCCAAATAGATCCATATGGAGTAGCTGAAGTGGAGCGGTCACTGAAGAAATTTGCTTTGACCTGAAGGAGGCTTTTGTCAGCTTTTCCTTTTCACACGCTGAACAAAGAGATTCCTTTATAAAGGTATGATTTGGGAGGTATCTGACTAGAACTTTTTGGGACAATTCATTGATTGTCTTAAAGTTGAGGTGAGAGCGTCTTTATGCCATAACCAGTTTATGTCATTGGATGCTTTGGAGATAAAGCACATGTTCTCATAGTGAGAACTATTCATATTTATGACATACACATTTTCCACTCTTTTGCCTGTTAAGGCAAACTTATCATTTCCGTCAGTGACAGCACATCTATTTTTTAAGAATAGAACTTTAAAGTCTGTCACCTAACTGACTAACGCTCAAAAGATTGTGCTTTAGTCCCTCAACGTAGGCAACACGAGAAAACGATGTGGCTCTGTTGGATAGAATTCCATAACCTTTAGTGTATCCTTTGCCATTTCCACCAAAGGTCACTGATGGACCAGCTTCTTCTTTGTAATCAGAGAGCAGATATTTTCTGCCAGTCGTATGCCTTGAGCATCCGCTATCAAGATACCAGATACCTTTGGCACTCTGCATACATCAAAAGATTAATTTTTTAAAGGTACCCATACTACTATGGGTCCTGCTTGGTTAGATAAAGGATTGGCGGAGGGGCTACTAGCTGAAGAACTCTCTTCAGTGATATCTTCACCTTTGGTGGTTTTGCAACCTTGGTGGATTTCACTCTTGCTGATTTATCAGCTTGAGCTACTTTCTTTCCATGAGCTAGTTCATCAGCTCTAGTAGCGTTAGGACATTTACTGGCAATGTGGATGGTTGCACCACAGTGATAGCACTTCCTATATTTAAAGGGTTTGGAATTCAGAGAGAAAGCAGGAAATTTTTCAGGGATAGGACCAAGAATTCCTTTATCCATAGTCCTTGGAGGTATAACAACCTTTTCAGTGGTAGGAGTGAGATCGGTCTTAATTCTGGGGGTTAGTCTCTGAGAAAAGTCAGAGCCCTTCTTCCCAGATTTAGACTTTCTCTCGGAGGATTTGTTGTTACTATTCTGAGCGATCTTATTCTTAGGAACTTGGCCAAGAAACTCGTTCTTGATCATTTTCTTAGAATTTTTCACCGGCAACTTTTCTTTAATAGAAGAGGAAGAAGTTGAAGAAGAAGGACCAGTGATAGAAGAGACAAACATTCCAAATTTGAGCATGGAACGATCATTCTCTGATTCTTCCTTTTCAGGGTTATAGCCTAACCCACTTCTTATTTTCATAGGTATTTGGGCATTGATGATATTATTGACTTTATCAAAAGCCTTACACCATCCTTCGATGGTTGCTTTTTCAGACTTGAGATCAGCGATAGCCTTTTCCCTATCAGCGATGGCTTGCTGCTTCTCGATGCTTATGGTTTGATTTGCAAAGACTTGGTCCTTGAGAGTTTCCTCAATTTTAAAAAGTTCTTTGATTCTTATATGGCAATTTTTTAAGTGCTCAGATAAATCAGTGTTAATTTTCTCGGCCTTAATCTTTCCATTTAAAGCATTATAAAAATTAACAGTCATAGCATCGAGAGCTGACAAGTTATCACTTTCAGAGAGTAAAGAGATAGAAGGAATAGTTACCTGAGTAGAAGGGGACTCAGAGGAAGAAGTTTTAGTAGCTTCTTCAGCGTCCTCTATTCTTGCCATTAGACAGAGGAAGGCAAGATCTTCTTCATCAGAGCCAGACTCTTCAGAGGTCTTAGCCCAGTCATATTCAGCGTCCCAATCAACTTCTTCAGCGATAAGTCCTTTGCCTTTTTGCTGGTATTTCTTCAGATCCATGTATTTTTTTTTCAATTTCAAATACTTCTCCTTTTTATTAGAGGTCTGGGAGGTGGTAGGAGCTGCAACTTTCTTTGATCTACATTCACTAGCAAAGTGACCCTTTCTTATATGGCAATTTTTTAATTGCTCAGATAAATCAGTGTTAATTTTCTCGGCCTTAATCTTTCCATTTAAAGCATTATAAAAATTAACAGTCATAGCATCGAGAGTTGACAAGTTATCACTTTCAGAGAGTAAAGAGACAGAAGGAATAGTTACCTGAGTAGAAGGGGACTCGGAGGAAGAAGTTTTAGTAGCTTCTTCAGCGTCCTCTATTCTTGCCATTAGATAGAGGAAGGCAAGATCTTCTTCATCAGAGCCAGACTCTTCAGAGGTCTTAGCCCAGTCATCTTCAGCGTCCCAATCAACTTCTTCAGCGATAAGGCCTTTGCTTTTTTGCTGGTATTTCTTCAGATCCATGTATTTGTTTTTCAATTTCAAATACTTCTCCTTTTTATCAGAGGTCTGGGAGGTGGTAGGAGCTGCAACTTTCTTTGATCTACATTCACTAGCAAAGTGACCCTTTCGCTGACAGTTGAAGCATATAGCTGAGGCTTTCTCAGCAGGCAATGGCTTTTGCTTTTCAGAGTCAGAGAGATTTGAAGGTTTTCGAAAGTTGCTCTTTCTAGCGAATGTTTTAAAATTATTTGTTAAGAGAGCTAGAGAGTTATCAAACTCAGAGATGTCAGCATCAGTGAGTTGATCTTCTGAATCAGTTTGACCTAATTCAGTGATGGAGGTAATAGTGGAAGAAGAAACATTTTTAGGAGGAGTTGCCTCTGAAGTCACAAGTGTCAAAGAAGTACTTTTGGCACCTTTGAGTTCATTTATGAGTTTCTTCCTCAGAAGTTGAGATTGTTCCTCATTTAAGAGCATTCCATATAACGCACTTAAGGACAGAGTTTCAAAATTCTTTGACAGCTTTAGACATGTAGTGTACACTGCCCATTGATCGGGTAGTGCCTCTATGAATTTGGTCAGTATTTCAGCGTTAGAGTACACTCTGTTTACTGATTTAAGATCAATCAATAGACAGTTGAAACGCTGATGAATTTGAGAAAGAGATTCACCTTTATGATACATAAAACTCTCATATTGTCTTACAAGGTTTATGCACCTGGTGACTTGTACTTCATAGGTTCCTTCATATTGGATACATAGAGTATCCCATATCGCTTTAGAAGTTCTCATTTTAATAACAGAATGATAAACTTCATCTGGTAGAGACACTGCTATTATAGATCTAGCTTTTGAGTCAATAGCAATTTCTTTCTTATCTTCTTCAGTCCATCGATTAGGAGTTTTAATGATACTCCTTTCAGGGATGGCTGGAGTAGAAGTGGTGGCAGGAACACCAGCTACAATAGTTGTAGGAACGAATGGTCCATTTTCTAGATAGTAAGGGATCTTTGGGTCAGATCCTTCTAGAAACAGAGACATTCTTTCCTTCCATAATGGAAAATTATCATGGCTAAATCTTGGAGGTTTAGCTAAAGATCCATTATGATTGTAGTTCGTATTAGGGTTTGTCATTTTAAAATAGTTTATAAGAAAAATATTTTAAAGATAAAAGAAGTAAACACTACTCTAATACCACTTGTTGGTCCTTAAAGGGTCTACAAGAGTTCAATAAATAGTTTGTAGAAGCGGGAGGGGGCGGGGGGTTGAATACAAACACACAGATTTTGGTTTTTAAATAAGTTTATATATCATAAACAAATTTACAGTTACAACCGGAATAAGAACAAGTTTAAAACCTATTCTATTGTAACTAAGAAACACTAAGTTTGATGCACAAGAAGAAGGAAGAAAGAATAAAGAGGGTTTAGGCTAGAAGGACGCATGCATTAAGATGAAGAAGATATCTTCATCTTATTTATACCCGTTTGCATTTAATGCAAGACAAAAGGTACATGCCACGTGTCAAGCTTGGATAGGAAGCTTGTCCTTGCAAATAAGACAGTCATGTTTTTGGCCGAATATGAACAGTACCATATCAGATATGATGGGGACATAAGAGACAATTTGTACGTCCTTATCTGACAAGGTATTAGGTTTGACTTTTGTGCATCGAGGATAAGATCAATCTTTAATCTTGTAAAGGAAGCTTCATTTGATCGCTGACTCAGAATCTTCAAGGATGAATCTTCAGTATCGCTGAGGCTTCACAAGACTTCACACTTTTGATTAGATAATCGCTGAAACGCTTCAGTTCACTTAGTTGATTATCTCTTTCTTCAGCTAGGGTCTTCGACTTTCGCTGAATGGTCTTCTGGTGTGATAGCTGATCTTTAGGTCTTCAGAGATAAGCTTGTTGTTCCTTAATCTTCAGCAATCGCTGATAGTAATCAGCGTATGCTATCGCTGAATATTGACAGAAGCTTATGCAATGGAATTTCACTAAGTATACAAAATGAATCATATTCAAATCATCGAGAGGAGTTATGATCAACAAAGATCAATAGCGATCTCGCTGAGTAGGCCCCACTTGATCACTGAACCATAAACTTCAAGGATGAAGTCTCTTCACTGAGGCTTACGCAAAGATTTCACACTTCAGGTAGATGACTTTTGCTATTGCTGAACCACTTCAGGTCACATAGTTGATCATCTCTTACTTCAGCTTGAGTCTTCGAATTATCGCTGAATGGTCTTGTGGTGTGAGTGTTATTTTTCAGATCTTCAGGGATAGAGTATTGTTCCTGATCTTCGGCGATCACTGAGTGCAATCAGTGGATGATATCATTGAATATGAACATTATTCTATAAGTGGAATTTTCACTAACTACATGGGAATCATATTCAAATCACTGAAAGGAGTTTGGATCAATGGTTTAATAAATGTATTGAGTTTTATTTGGATCCATCAAGTTTTAATGGATTTATTTTTAACTTTATTTGGTCTTATTGGGCTTTAGTGAATGTTATTAGACTTTAATGGATGTTAGTTGGACTTTAATGGTTTTTGTTGAGATGTAATAGATCTATTTGGCTTTATTTGGACTTATTAGGCTTTGATGAATCTATTGGCCTTTTTTGATCTTATTAGGCTTTAATGGATCTATTGGCTTTATTTTATCGTATTGAGTTTTACTCTTAGATTATTTAATTTGTTGGAACCCTAAGCTTGATTATTTAGGTGGTGTTTGGGATTGCTTATTTAAAATGACTTGTTCTTTTATGTAAAAGCGTTTATTAACGTATGTTGTATCAAATGAGAGTTTTATAAAAAGTGTTTGGATTAACTTATTATGGTATCAAAACGTAATACGTTAATAAGTTGTTTTTAGTGTATTTGTGATTGCTTATACATATAAAATAACCAAAAAACTGATAAGTTGTTTCAAATAAGTTAATAAGTCAGGAGATTCTAACTTATCAAAAAACCCTTATTACTGGTTTGACACCTGTAGAAACATTTTATTTTTTTCTCCATCCAATGATCCAAACAGTAAAAATTGCTTATTACCATACGACATCGTAATAAGTCAATAAGCAGTTTTAACAAGCAATCCTAAACACCCTCTTAATCCTATAATTAAGACATAAATTCAAACATTAAAGTGGCGGATTTTCGACGGCCGGAATCTGCTGATAAATTTATTTTCGGCACCCTTTCTTCTGACAAACGAAACTCGTTAGTAATGCCTTTTTCCAGCGGATTTGTCCGTCGGAAAAGGTCCCCTGTTTGGTAGTGTATAATCATATATGATTAACAAAAATAGCTACAATTATCACAAATGATTGATATGGTATCAAATCATATGTAATATAAACTTATTATCAAGAAATTACAAATATGTGGTTTTGATGAAATTGATTTATTAAGGATTATTAGAAATTCGTTAGTAATGCCTTTTTCCAGCGGATTTGTCCGTCGAAAAAGGTCCCCTGTTTGGTAGTGTATAATCATATATGATTAACAAAAATAGCTACAATTATCACAAATGATTGATACGGTATCAAATCATATGTAATATAAACTTATTATCAAGAAAAGGTCCCCTGTTTTATTCGTTTATTAAATAAATTAAGTAGCCCATTTCTTCAAGCATTCTTATAAACTAGAAAGGTACTCGCGTAATGCAGCGAGATGCCAAGATACATCTGAATTTTAACTTTTATTTTAATTTTTATCTCTATCGATGTTCTAATGGTTTTATGTGGTTTTAAGAAAACGATTATTTTTTATGTAATTTTTTTATCATACTTTATTTTGGGTTTAATAACGAAGTAATAATATAACTTTTTATAAAGATAATAATTAACTTAATAATTATCTTAATTATATTTTAAATTTTTTATATTTAAAATTAGATGTTTATCCTGTATTTGATCATAATTATCTGCAGTTAGTTATACGAATTCAGAAATGAAGTTTTATTAAGTTGTACTTACGCATAATCTGCTTGTAATATTGAAAATTAAGTAATTAGAATTAAATAGCAGTACCTAACGTTTAAAAAGTTGTTTTAAGAGTTTTTGGCCAAATGCTTTATAATATAGTATAAATTAGTTTGTTTCATGATCCTTCTATATCTATCTCATATATGAGCACTTTTAGAAACCAATATTTTTAGCGTTCGAATAGACTAGACCAAATAGAAGAGACGAGAGGATTGAGGACCCGGTAGTGTCGGTGAAGATATATAAGAGAAATTTATAGTAGTGGAACTTTCAAAAGGTTCACTTGTCATATTTTTTTTTCTATCACATCATTGTCATCTTAAAAAAAAACTCCATAAAACTTTACAACGAAGGTTTTTACAAAAACATCACCTTCCTTATTTTTAGTTTATAAAATTTAAGTTATACATTATTATATTAATTTATTTATATGTATATATTATTAAATTATTAAAAATTCAAATATAATTTATTAAATTTTGCTTTTCTATATTAATTTTAAGAGGCAGGTTCATACAAGAATGCTAACTATTTACGAGAATATGATAAATTTTTTTCATGTACAAAATCATATGTGACTTTGAACTAACTGTAGGGGACGACTTTTGGGGCCACTTAAGTTGTAAGGAAAAGTCGCCTGGATCATTTATGATTTTGTACAAAATCACATATGATTTTGTACATGAAAAAAATTTCTTATCGCAAATGATTGGCTGAGGATTGTCCTCGTATTTTATTAAATTGTTACCGTTCTCACATAAAACTCTTTCTTAATTTTAATTTGCTAATTTATATATTTTGTTCACATATTTGAAAAAATAATTAAAACATAAACAAAATTTTATACTATAATTACAAAAAAGTTCAAAATTACAAAAAGTATTAATATTTATAAAAATAACACTAAATAATGAATAGTAATATAGATCCAGTACAATAGAGTTGTAATTCGCTAGTTATTCCAGATGCTCGCCAATTTGAGACTTTCTACACCAAAAATATTCTCTTAAACGAAGGTATTCGTGCTTGGATAAAGGGGACCCTAGTTTAAGGAGAGGAACGCTCAATGCGCCCCATTCCCTTCCACAACCGGACTCGTTTATTTACCCTAGTTATCAAGCCTTCGCCAGTGGCTCATAATCTTCCGGCTCTCATTTGAAAGACCGTCCCTATGACATGGTCTTAAAGCATAGTTTGGACTGCCCTAAACTTTAAAGTCTTTGTAAAGGATGAAGTTTCCTATTTCCTTCATTCGTAATTCGATTCGACCAAATATGATCAACCAAGTTGGAGCGGAGTTAATGATGAACTTCATTTGAGCGTGTCTCGTAATTTCGTTGAAGATATTATTGGGATTCATGAGTTGAACCTTGAAAATATTTGTGTTGAATTATCTACTCTTCATCAATTTAATTGAACAACATGTCACCTTTAGCCATAAATTATTAATTTAAATTTATAAATTGATTACATATAATAATATAACGAGATAACTAAAAAAACTTGTACAAAAATTTAAAGAAAATAAATTATAAAATATATTTTTATAATAATTTATATATTTTTTAATCAATATTTATTTATATGTTTTATAAATTTTTTAAAATAAACTAAATTGATTAAGAAAACAATAAAAATAATAAAATAATAAAAATGGATTGTTTGCAAAAATCTGGGTTAAGTTCTTGTTCAAGTATCTGGTTGTCTATATGAACCTGTGACTGGACATGGACATGTATCATTCATTGAAGATTTTTGTAAAACTTCAACAAAAACCTCTAAAAGAATATCCGTTATAGATGCTCTAAAACGTTAAAGTAGGATTTTTATGGAATTTGACTTGAGTTTTTAATGTTAATTTCAAATTCTTTTTATATAGTTGTTAGTAGAGATGGCCAAAAACCGGTTTCAGGCCGGGCCCAAATCGATCCAGGGCCTAAATAGTGTCAAGTCGGACCGGTCCTAACGTAACCGGTCCCGGTCCTAATGTAACTGGTCCCGGTCCCAACTAAAATATCTCAGCCCGGTTGTTGATCATAACTCCTCTCAGTGATTTGAATATGATTACATAGATACTTAATGAAAATTCCATTTAAAAGTAGTTGTTCATATTCAGCGATAGCATACACTGATTGCACTCAATGATCGCTGAAGATCAGGAATAACAGCTTATCTCTGAAGATCTGAAAAAACAACACTCTCACCAAAAAATTATTCAGCGAAAAAGAACAAGACGATGATGTATATATATTTAAGGGATTAATTGTTTTAGAACTTTGTAGATTATGATAAAAGTAATAATATTTATATTACGGTATTGTTTTACATAAATTTTTCTCATCTAAGATTAATATTTATTGTACTATACAATATATATTTGTTTACAACGTGCTTAATTTCTTCATATATATGCGTTTCACATAGTACAACCTTTTTGCCTGTAACTTTTGTTTTATAAACAATCTAAAAAGATTAATATTGTGAAACAAATATATGTTAATTTATATTCCAAATTTTAGTTTTAGATTGCAATAAATCATATGATATAATACAT
Organism: Silybum marianum; assembly: GCA_036898165.1. Lineage (NCBI taxonomy): Eukaryota > Viridiplantae > Streptophyta > Magnoliopsida > Asterales > Asteraceae > Silybum > Silybum marianum. The sequence continues at coordinate 17,451,660 of CM072528.1, forward strand.
GACACACTAGTTTTAAAGTTATCATAATTTTATTGATTCGGAAAAAAGTTTCTCTATGTATATATATATATATGTGTGTATGTGTGTGTGTGTATGGGAGCAGGTTCAAATGAGAACTCAAATTTGGTTGTGAACGTGAAGACAAATAAGAGCGCGACACGTGTCATATTCAGACCGAATAATCAAAGAAATATTCAGTATGAATAATTAAATCCAGACACGTATCGCGCTCTCATTCGTCCTCACGTTCACAACCAAATTTGAGTTCTCATTTGAAATTTCCTCTATATGTATATATATTATATATGTATGTATATATAGGGGCAGATTACAATGAGAATTCAAATTTGGTTGTGAACGTGAGGACAAATGAAACGCGACTCGTGTCATATTCACACTGAATAATGAAGAAACTATTCAGACTGAATAATAGTATTATGCAGCCTGAATATACTATTATTCAGAATGAATAATTTTATTATTCAGTCTGAATAATATTTTTATTCAGTCGGAATAATACAAATTCAGACTCGTGTCGCGTTCTCATTTGCTCTCCCATTCACAACCAAATTTGAGTTTGCATTTGAACTTTCCTCTCTCTCCCTCTCTCTCTCTCTCTCTCTATCTATCTATATATATATATATATATATAAGATGTTTTCAAATGTGAACTTTAATTTAGTTGTGAACGTGACGACAAAATAGAGCTCGGCCCGTGTCTTCAAAATAAATGTTCTGTTATTCACTCTAAATGCATGTTATTCATACTGAATAATGAATGAACTTTACATTCATTATTCATACTGAATGCTTTGTATTATTCAGACTGAATGAAACGTGTGTCATACTCTTCTTTATTCTCATGTTCACAACTAAATTGGAGTTCGTATTTGAACTGTTATCTATCTCTTTCTCCCCCCCTCTCTCTCTCTCTATATATATATATGTATATTATTTTTAAAATAAATTGCATGACAAAAGAGATGTAGTTTATTCTTATGTTAGTAAATGTAGTTTCAAATTTTTTCTTTTGTTGTCTAAATTATGTCTTAAATATTTAAGTTATTGTTTCGTATAATATATTTTTTCATTTAAAGATATAGTTTAATAAATTGATGAATATATGTTTATTTTATAATACATATAATTTTTACAGTTTACAATATGCAAACTTTTTTATGTATTTCTTTAATTTATTTCATGAATATGCTACAAAAGTTTATAATACATCTAAAATAAATATATTGTAAAATAAATATATATTAATTGATATTTTAAATTTTCATATTAAATAAAAAATAACAAAAATAGCATGTGATATACTAATTTTTAAGGTTATTATAATTAGTTTAACAAATTCAAAAAAATAAAAAAAAGCTAACTTAGAGCATCTCTAACAGCATATCTTTAAAATAGAGAAAATTACTTTTTTGTTCTCTAAACCTCTCCAACAGCTTCTCTGTCCCATTATCTAAAATAGAGATTCATGGGAAAATATCCAAATATAGAGATTTCTCTAAATCTCCAAATAGAGAAGAGAGAAATGAGTTTTTTATTCATTCCACCAATTAGAATTAAATAAATATCATTTTATTTATATTTTTTTCTAAAGTTTATTGAGATCCTAAAATTATAGTATATTTAAATAATATAATCAATGATAAAATCTCTAAAATAGAGAATCTGTTGAAGTTGATTTCAATTCATTTTAGAGATTTTTACTTTTAGTTTTCTATCATAGAAAAATTATAAAGAACCTGTTGGAGATAGGGATGGTAATGGGGCGGGTATGGGGCGGGGACCTCGATCCCCATCCCCGTCCCCGATTCCTCAACTTCATCCCCGTACCCTTCCCCATCCCCACCGGGGATTAAAATCACATCCCCATCTCCATCCCCAACGGGGAAACAGGGATTTTTTTCCCATTTATATAAGCTATTTTAAATCAAATACGCGAGAGACCACACACGTTAAATTTATCATATTTTCAATAAACATAAAATCAAAGGATTTTTTAATTTAATACAAAAAAAATCACAATATCATATAATAATTAATAGCCTAAAACTAAAATAAATTCAATTTAATCCAAAAAAACTTGACGTCACACATAAGAAAACATATAACGAGTAATATAAAACCATATGCAGTAATATATAAAAAACATAAGCGTATTTATGTTTTGACTTGACATCGAAAATAATACACACTAACATTAAAAACAAATAAAAAATTAAGATTCTAAACCTAGTTAGGAAATATGAAGTGAATTACCAATTTAGTTAAAATAAATAATATATATAATTTATTAATTAATATATAACGGGTACGGGGCGGGGCGGGGAGTGCTCTACCCTTCTCCGTCCCCATCCCCGGTTTGAGAAAAACGGGGATCCCCGTCCCCGTCTTCATCCCTGATTTAGCGGGGAATCTCCGTCCTCGATCGGGATGGGTGGACCGGGTTACCCGACGGGTCGGGGACAATTTCCATGCCTAATTGGAGATGCTCTTATACAACTTAAATATCTATAATTTAAATAAAAACACTTTTAAATATCAATCAATCGTGATTGTGGGGGGAAGTGAGTCATTGGAGTAGGCCATCGGCCTACCGACAATATTTGTGGAGAGTTTCAATAGTGATCATTGTTTCCTTCTTCCTATTGGAAGTGGGTTTCACAATTTAGTGGTGTTCTTCTTTCCAAAGGTTAAGTCCTTTTCAAAATAATGCAACTTATGATTTTTATTAATATTTATTGAGTAAAGTACAAATTTGGTTCATATCTTTGTTGAAAATAATATTTTATCGTGGTTAATAAAAATGTCATGATTTGATGACCTAACAACTCTTGAAAAACGCTATTAAATGAATCGTTTTCCCCAATACATAGATGATATTTAAGGAATAACCTTTTCCACTTTCTCAAATTCTTCACTAGTTTACAAGGATAAAAGATGATAATTAGGTGTAATACTTTCAAATTTAAAAACTACGACTAATTTAAATTTTATTATCAAAATAAACATTTTTAGTATGTACACAGTTTTCATAAACAACTTGAACTTACTAGATTTCGGTTAAATCTAGGTTTTACCTCAAAACCTTCATTTGAAAAAAAATCCGAATACGTCACTAGAAACCTTGTCTAGTTCGTCAACAACCTAAATGCATCAATAATAACTCTTAATAATCAGATCTATAAAGACTCGAGTCAAAAACCTCAAATCCTCCAAAACGGTCAAAACTCTAAAATAAGGAAGATGCTTCAAGAACAAAGTTCTAGAGAACCAAAGAGAAAGGTTTTTTTGAAAAAAAATACAGTTTAAAAGGGTTAGGATAATTTACAAACTTGAAAATCCAAAGCTCGGTTAACAATGGTGAAGAAAAGATGGAGAAGATGAAAATGAAACATCTTCAAGATATTCTAGGAAGTTCCATTAAGTTTGCTCCATTGATTTAGACTTGAAGAGCTCTAAAAACAAAGAACATAGGAAGATAATCGGCTAAAATGAAGCTAAGAAAAAGAAAATATGAGTTTTTTGGTTGAAATCTCGTTTTTAGGAAGTACCAGATCCAACCAGACGCTCAGGCGACTTTCCAAATGGGTTAACCTGATTTAAAAGTCGCCCGACCATATGGACAGACGCTCAGGCGGCTTTCCGAGCGGGTTAACCCGCTTTAAAAGTCGTCCAAATGGAAAAAGTCGTTTGAATACTTCTTTTTTTGAATTTGAGTTGATCTACCAAAACCCTTCATACCAAATATCATTGCAACCCAATATTTTAAATTAGGGATATTTATTTCATCCAAACCAACCTAAATTCAACCTAAACCACATTCCATCCTTAAAAATGATTTCACCACAAAATTTATACTTCTAGAAATTTTCGGTATAATCCTCCCAACCTTATGAATATTTCGTCCTTGAAATCTATCGGCAAATAAAACACAATTTCCACACTTCGTCGTCTCCTAGGTTTACACGAATCATGACTCCGATGACTCAATCGACTCTCAACCTTAGGTGGCTCATACCACTTCATAACTAGCTTAGGGACCCACCTAACTAATTCCAATGATGTATTAACACTTAATTTCAATTATTAAAATCTCCTCCCAATCGAAACTATGTAGGATCTATTACCACGCTCATGACAAGCTCTTAGTCACAAGCTTAAATTGATAATTCAACTATTATAAGCACACCAAGTTTCAAAGAATTCTTATAGTTCCTTAGCAACTCCAATGATGACTATATTTCCCCACTATTTACTAATTTATTCTCCTCAAGTTCACCACATAATACTTCCGAACACCTCCTAGAATTCAACTTAAATGCCCCAATTACTCCAATGATACTTGACCTCAAGAAACTAGAAGTTGACACCAATTCAAACAACTCCATGGGGCAATAAATCCCATAAACTCCAATCCGAAGATTGATGAAACGAGAAACTCCTCAGAAACCTCAGAAACTCCTATATACGCCAGTCATTCAAAACTGAATCCCCGGAATTCAAAACCAACCACAATTCAAATATTCCGTTCCTCGAATTCGTAGAGCCACATATGGTCTTCATTTGCAATACTCACCATCAAAAGGCGTTTACATCAAAAGTTTCCTAATGAGTGCAAGCTTTTACAAGTATAGGATTAAACAATTATGTCAATTTTATTTATCAAAGATTTAACAACCATATAATCAATTTTACGAACGCCTAAAGATTTACCATAATCAGGTTCTCGTGAAAAGTGACCACCAAGGCTAGTATACAAAACCATTTTGAAAGCTATGTGACCATTAATTATTCAAATTAATGACTACAATAATGAGGATATAATTGGTAAGATTTTTGAAATGGACGGATATAGTCTTGACACACATTTATTGATGTCATGTATGCAAGATATATTAATGCACTAAAATAGCGTGCAACAAAATTTTTGTACCAAAATTTTCCAAAGATTTATGTTTTAGCCATAAGACGACATGGAGTAAAACTATTTGATTTCTATTTTTCCCCTACAAGAATGGCATGTATCGGTTTATTTTCTCAAAGCTATTAAAACAATATTTGCATTTGTCATTGTTACACCATGCAACCAATTTGATTTGGATTTCAAACTCAAAGCAAATTAACAAAATGTTTACGTCTTCATAAAACGTTGGCTACGTAATATAAAGAAAGCTACAATTAAGATGTATGTGAACTCTATGTAACAAACAGTTCCCCTAAAATTAAAATAACCTCGAGGGGAAACTTTATAATTTAACGCCATCAAAGTTTTCACGTGAACATCAAATAACGTGAATTCATAAGACTCCCAAAAATCATAAGACTCCTAAAAAACTTTATGAGAATTCACAATGATATTCTCATATGCAACACCGACCATCAAGCGAATTCATAATCGTCCCAAAATTCACATAATCTGGTCATGAATATTATACATCAAAATTCAAATGAAGCATGTAAACAACCGTAGGAGGTATAGTAGTTTAATGCATTTTAAACTCCATCCAAAACTCCCGTGCACTAATTAATTCGTCAAAATTCGTAAGAACGACATTTGCACGCTTCTCGGGAAGCAAATGAAACAATTTAAGTTAGTTTCAATTTAAACTCTCTTAAGGTATGTACCTCAAAATTTGCAATTCTAACAAAATAATACGAAATAAAAATTCTTAGTAAATATGTATGCATTTCTCATGCAACCAAAGCAATTTATCAATTTTCAAGACATGGCTACACTCTTGCGTGTGCCCAAACATTTTCCAAATATTAACTTGACAAGTACAAACGTTTTTGACAAACACGAAATAATTTTTTTGCAACTTATTTGCTAAAGTAAATGTCGTGTGTGCATCAGGTCAGAACCCGAAGTTTTAAACCACGCTCGCCAAGTCTATCTACCACAAGACTGTTGATCCAATCTCCTTTCAGTGATTTGAATATGATTCCTCTATGTACTTAGTGACAATTCAAAGAATAGGTCACTGTTCATATTCAACGATAGCATACATTGATTGCACTCAGTGATCGCTGAAGATCAAAACACTGTCCTATCCCCGAAGATCTGAAGAACAACTCTCACACCACAAGACCATTTAGTGATAGTCGAAGGCTTAACTTAAGATAGAGATGACCAACTCGTGATCTGAAGCAGTTCAGTGACAGCAACATTCATCTCCCTGAAGTGTGATATCTTGCAAAGCCTTAGTGATACCTGAAGACTTCATCCTCGAAGACTTAGTATCAGTGATCAAGTGGGGCCTACTCAGTAAGATCAAAGTAGATCTTATCCTCAATGCACAAATGTTAAACCGCCATGCCTTGTCAGAAAAGGACGTACAGATTATCTCTTCTGTCCCCATCGAATCTGATTTGGTTACTGTTCATATACAACCAAAAGCATGGTTGCTTTTTGAACAAAGGACAAGTTTCAAATAGAAACTTGACACGTTGCATATACCTTTTGCTTTGCATTAAATGCAACGGGTATAAATGGATGAAGACCCCTTCCTCATCTTTATGCATAAAAAATCTACTCTTGAACCTCTGCTGCCATTTCTTATCTTTCCTTGTGCATCAAACTTTGTGATTTCTTAAGTTGTAATAGAATAGGTTTAATTACTTGTTCTTATTCCACTTGCAACTGTAAATTTGTTTATTCAATATAAACTTTAAAAACCCAAAAAGCTTGTGTTTGTATTCAACCCCTTCCCCTTCCCCTTTCTACAAACTATTTCTATATCCTTGAATTCTTGTAGACTCCCTTTGGGACCAATAAAGACCGACATTGGAAAGCATCATACCTTAAGACCATTATCCAAAACAAAATCCATCGACTTACAAATATCTTTCCAGAATAATGATGATTTAGTAAGTCTATGGTTCATAACCAACCATTATATTCGACCCCAAAATGATTGAAATTACATATTCGTCGTTCTTAGTTGCCACCCAAAATGACAATGCTACAAACACCAATTCTTCCATTGATCATCACAACAAGGCGGCCCAAGCACACACACCGACACACGTAACTATAAATTCATATTAACTTTGGCTAAGTGAAAATACAAATATACCTCACATATGGATCCTTGTTACCATCATTATGATATCAATTCTAGTGCATTTATTAACCTCAACACATCATATGTTAAAGTGTCTAATCATGAAATCTCACATTCAATCACTATGAAATACGATAGTTTGAGTCTAGGCATCCAAAATCAATACCTAAATCTCTCAAACTTATGCTCTGATACCAACTTGTAAGATCATCAAATTTGGAAAGACTGACTAATTTAAAATTTTCACTATTACATCAATCAAAAGATAAATCCCTTCCTATAGAACAATACTTGAATTTCCATGAACAACATTTATAAATAAACCTCGATACGAGATAGACCAAGTCTTATACAAAAACCTAATTACAGTTGGGTGTTACTAAACCCAAATAAGAGTCACTATCTCCGAATGTGGAAAACATCACCAAAAGCAATATTTTTAACGTGCTACTCCCTAGCACTCAAGTCAACACGTGCCGCTAGTACCAACCCCAACGACAACCTCATGTACATGCCGATAGAATTATGGTTAGGCTTAACGCCTAGTGATCTCAAGTGTTTATAACATATTTATAATCGGTAGAAATCGAAACATTGCTTGATATAAGCAATAGTTTCTCAAATAGAATAACTTCATTATTAAAGCAACACTTTTCCCAAACTCACCATTTTCGTAACAAAAGCTTTAGATCAAAATACCCTAGTAATGAAAGCTTTAGGTAAAAATACCGGTTCAAATGCGAACTCCACACCCTTTACTCACTCAAAACGTGAATAAGCTTAAGTATTCCATATACCAAAATATGGGCAAAGTACCATTTTCTAGAATACCAAAATGCGGTTATTATAAATTATGGACAAATACTCCATACTGGGAGACTCGTTTCCATCGACAATGCCGTAACACAAAGTAAACCATATTTCAATGTTATAGAACTTCTATCAAATCATATTGGTCTTCAAGATCAACCACCCATGGTTTATTGTTTGAGTCCTTCAATACCTAAGATGTGCTCTCTAGTTTGAGGCAATATACCACGGGGACACACGGTCATTAAGATCAACCACCCACGGTCTATAGTTCGAGTCCTCCGGTTCTATAATTTCTGGGTCTAACATATAACGAGACACACGATCATCGAGATCAACCACTCATGGTTTATAGTTTGAGTCCTCCAGTGTTATAACCTCCATGTCTAACTACAATGTGGTAATAACTATTCCCAACTAACATATCTAAAATTGACTTATATGCTTATGGATCCAAAACAACTCAGTCTACTTTACATGACTCCCAAAATGAATGAACAACACTGAAATCATGTAAAATATTATATCATTATGCCACAATTATGTATAAAATCCAAAGCTTGATGTATGACAATTTAATTCGGACAAATATCTTCAAGACTCATTTTAGTAAAAACCAGGTAAACGCCCAATAAACTAACATTTAAGTGTTTACTCAAAATAAACATTGTTGGTTGAGACAAACCATTTTCCAAGTAAAATCATACTCACACACTTTCCAAACGTCTCATAGTGCAATAACATGTATTTTTCAATGGTTTATAAATCAAATACTCCCAACATGCACAAATACCAAATAATCTTCATTTATAAAATAAAACATCTAAACAACTCATATTTATGTTTATTTATCAAAATATCTAGAAACCCAAACATAAGTACTTTACATGATTTATAAAACCATCTATACCAAATAATACGCATTTTACCAAAACACTCACACATTTGATAAATAACAAGTGAAACATGTTAATATATTAAAATGAACATTTTTGGCATGTTCACTGTTTTCATAAAGTAACTTGAACCCACCTAGTGAGATTTTAGTTAAAACTAGGTTTTACCTAAAAGCTCCATTTCAAAAAAAGTCCAGATCTACAAGCATCCATCACTAGAAACCTTGTCTAGTTTATAAACAACTTAAAAACACCAATAATAACCTTGTTTAGTTCATAAACAACCTAAATACACCAATAATAACTCCCAACAATTAGATCTATAAAACTCTAGTCAAAACCTCAAATCCTCCAAAATGGTCAAAACTCTAAAATAAGGAAGATGCTTCAAGAATAAAGTTCCAAAGAACCAAAGAGAAAGATTTTGAAAATAATTGTAGTTTAAAAGGGTTAGAATAACGTACAAACTTGATTTGGGGATAAAATCCGAAGCTGGTTAACAATGGTGAAGAAAAATGGAGAATGTGAAGATGAAACCTCTCCAAGATATTCTAGGAACTTCCATTAAGTTTGCTTCATTGATTTAGGCTTGAAGAGCTCTCAAAAACAAGAACACATGAAGACACAATCGGCTAAACAGAGCTAAGATGAAGAAGATATGAGCTGTAGGGTTGAAATATTGTTTTTAGGAATTTTCAGAGCCAACTAGAGGCTCAGGCGGATTTCCAAGTGGGTTAAACCTCTCTAAAAGTTGCCCAGAAGGAAAAAGTCTCTCGAATGCTTCTTTTTTCGAATTTGAGCTGATCTACTAAAAACCCCTCAAACCAAATACCATTGCAACCCAATATTTTAACTTAGGGATATTTATTTCATCCAAACCAATCTAAATTCAAACCAATCCACCTTCCATCCTTAAAAGCAATTTGACCACAAAATTCATATTTCAGAAATTTTCGAATGTTACAATAGGAAAAGGAAATGGTAAAAGAATTTAAATACTCTTATTTGATAGAACTTTTTAATGACGCGAAAGAAGAAAATGAATTTTATTAATCGAAATTTTCTAACAGCCACTAAAGGAAGGGAACTAATCCAGACATTTTTGCAAACCATGATGGCTATCTTGTAATTTTGAAACCGTGGGATGAAAAGTGTTATTTTTGACAAACCTATAACACCTTAAAATTTAGATAACGAAATCTACCAAAATTTCGGCAATGACCAATTCATAAAATTATGATATGTCATTTTATAACCTGCTTGCATTTTTATATAAAACCCAAAAGACTACATATACAAAATGCCGCCGCATAAATGAGTTAATCAACATATATACAATTAGGTACTATGACGATGCTAATATGACTTCCATAAAAATATAGATCTGTTACAAAATCATTTCCCAAAAAGCCATCACATGATGCATCCTTCTACTTGGGGTGCTCAAAAACCCGAACAACCCGGCCAACCCAATCAACCCAACCTAACCCGATGTAAAATAACTCAACCCGAAGAACCTCGATGCCTAATCGAGTTGTAAAATCTTTAAACCATAGATATTGCGTTGATATCGGGTTACTTTTATTTGAACCCAACCTAACCCGACCAACCTGATGAATATGATTGTTGAGTCTCTATTAATATGTAAATCAAACAATTACACCCATCACACACCCTCTTCTTATATATATCATTTCAATCTATTCTCTATCTTTATATGATTCCTTTTGTATATATCAGTAACTGTGAACACACACACACACACATATATATATATTGATATAATTAATTGAATGTGATATACTTAAGATTTAAAAAGTATGGATAAGTTGTACCAAATTGACCGATGATGAAAAGAGAAATTATGAGTAGATTAGAGAAAACAACATATTCAAGGTTAGGAGAATATTTTGTTGTACCAAAGCATCAACCCGACCAACCGGTACGAGTTGGTGTAGGCTCGGTTTCACTTTGGTTCGGGTTGGGTTGGGTTGGGTTGAGTTTTTTCAAACCACAAGCACTGGGTTGGGCTGTTGAAGTTCCTTCAACCCGATCAACCAACCCGTGAGCACCCCTACCTCCTACTATGCTAAGAACTAGCTTTCTTACCACAAACACTAGCACTGACACCCAAACATGGTGAGTTCAACAAGTTTACATCATAAAAACATTTAAATAAAAATCAAAGTGATTCTTATTTCTAAAACAGTGAAAATGATTTGCAAATAGTAATAACCATAAGCTAAATATATCATTTTTTTTAACAACCATCAATAAAGAAAGTGATTTTCTATGTCATACTTATCTCTGGTGATTCTTCATAATAACAACTTATTTATTACCACCATCATTGATCTAGGTAGGGGAGTCTTACCATAACCAATTGACGAAGGAGCACAAATCAGCTCATCTATACCATTGGCTAATTTAGGCATGTCATTTGACCTCTTAAATCAGTGTACATACATCAAATATGACTCCCAGGTTTGTGCATATGCTTGACCTTCCAGACCTTATGCCTTGTAGACACCTAACATAGTTCCCAACCCTCAACTTTAGACTTCTTTTAATGAACGCCCCATGTTCTATGTTTTGTTATCAATATTTATCACCACTCAACATATCTCATATGTTCAATAATACAAATTGAACATGTTTAACTAAATATCAAGTTTCAATATATCAAGTAAATACAACATAATCATTAGTTAACGTGCTTCTTTCACTTTGCATAAAACATGTTCCATGATATATATTCAATACAAACAACATGTATTAGTTATGTAAAACATATACTCTAGACGTGTTACCAATAAAAAGAATATGCTTGAACTCGTCTTAGCTAGATTAAGGCTAATTTACTCTTCAAGTGACTCTTTCAACCGTTTGCCACTTAAAAAACCCATATGCGGTTTATATAAGTACATCAATTTTACCAACGCATTCAAACAATCATTTTTAATCCATTAAGAATCACTCCAAAAAGGTATTATATGCTTAAATCTGAGTTATGAGTGATTTATTATGTTTTTACAAGTTAAACACACATCTACTTCAAACCAACCACTTACCCAAATTTCTTCTGGAGCTATTGGTTTGAATTCTAACCTCCAAAGCATGATCATTTTACCATTTAAGATATTTGTTAGGTCTGACAATATTGTATTCGAGATGACAACTATTGAAGACATGAAGGACCAAAAACGTAAAGTCAACAAAGTCATAAATATGGAAATGTTTAACAATTAGAGTTAGAGTTGAATTAAAATTGTGTTAAATAAGGAAAGGATACTTATCTTGTAATTATGACAATTATATAATGCCTCAAACTCTTATAGTTTCCTTATCTCATTATAACTCTTAGCAATATAAATAGAGGGTTAGGGCTAGCATTAGAAGCTGATCATTAATTCATATCATTATTAGAAGTAGGTCTTACATTCATATCTTTAGTGAGAGCTTAAGAGAGAAATCTATGTAAACACATATTCTTACAAGTGAGATATACGACCTAAGGTGTTATTCAATGTGTTTTTCTTATTTTATTGTGTTTATTACATCGCTACTTGATCATAACTGGGATCAACAAGTGGTATCAGAGCCGAACGATCAGAGTTTTAATTGATTTCTAATCGATTTCTTGAAGAAAAAGGTACACACGGTTTCTTTTGCGATTTTAGAGATTTAAGATATTTTTTTATGTGATTGTTTATATTTGATTTTGATCTTGATTTATATGTGTGTGATTTTTTTGTGATTAAATCGATTTCGTCAAAAAAAAAGTTTTGATTTTTTAAGGATTTTTTTTCCGAAACGATTACTTTTTCATTCCGTATCGGATCGATTTTGATCTATTTTGCCCAAACTCCAACATTTAAAGTTGTTGGTATTTGTCTTGCGAAAAACATACTAAAATTTCATTAATTTTGGACATTTTTTTGATTTTTTTTTCCGGATGAATAGTGTTTTGTCGGGTGAATAGTAACTTGTCGGGTGAATAGTGTTTTGTCGTGTGAATTGTAACTTGTCAGGTGAATAGTGTCTTGTCGGGTGAATAGTAAAAAAAAATATTAAAATTAATTTTTTTTACATCCTTGTTTCCTTAAATTTTTTATCAAATCCTATTTTCAAAAAAATCTTTATAATTACTTTTGTTTATTATATGGTACTTTTGCTTCACTTTAATTAGAAAACTCAGGGTCTCTGACTTCTGCAGCTTTTCTGGTTTAAGGGTTCTCAAGTACACACCATAAAATTTAGTAATTCTATTTACTTTATTGTGAAAAGTTTTTATTCAAACAAATCTGTTTTCACAGTCAACTAGCAAAACTACTTTCGCTTATTTTCGCGTTACTTTTGCTATTCTTTTTCAACAGAAAACTCAGGGTCTTTGATTCTTGCAGCTTTTCTGGATAAAGAATCTTCTAGTAAACATCTTAAACCTTATGAAGTTTGCATTGACCTTAATTGAGAAAACCTGAAACACAAGAGCTTAGCTGTTCTTTTCCTTAAAAGACTAGATAACTCTGTTACGCTAGATCTTTTGGTCAAGAACCCTTCGTGTCTTAGCTTTTTGGTTCATCGATTAAAGAACAAAACAGATTTTTTTTCCTTGTTTTATCGCATCTGCTATTAGAATTTCTCTCGGCTTTAACCTACTCGAAATTCCATCACTTTAGTTTTTATCGCATCTAAATGACCCGATAATCAACTTTCATTAGTTTTTATAGCGTTAGGTTCACCCGACAAATATCCTTATCGAAACTAACCTAACCTATATTCGCACACTCATAGTTTTTATCCCGTTTGGTTAACCCGACATAAAATTCTTATCGAATCCTTTTTATTCTATAAAAGATTTTATCGCGTCCTTAGAACCCAATATAAATTCTTCCCAAACAGTTACCCGAGATAAAATCTTAAATTCGCGAAATCTCAGAATTTTTTTTCAAAACTCACTGATCGATGATCACTTCATCAGGTAACTAGTACTTAATTTATTTATTCTTTCAAATTGAGTTCTCAAAATCAAATTTTTGATCTCAATACTGAAATTGAAAGACTTGAAGCAAGACACACGAATAACATGAAAGTGATTGATGAACTCTCAAGAGAAAATGTTTATCTAAATGATTTCAAACACAAAAGTAAAGAATTGAAAAATAAAAATGAGTTTTTGGAACAACAACTCACAGAGCTAGCAAGGAATTCTCATCATATGAAGTATGAAGACTTTTGTAAAAAGAAAAATCTTGATCTAATAAAGATAAATGTTGAACTGAAAAACAAGATTTCTGGGCTAGAGAGGAGGAAAGATTCTGCATCGACTAGTGATGAACTTGAAAAGTTTTTAGATTCTGAAAGAACAGACTTTGAGAATAAAAGAAATATTTTTTCTGATGAGAAACGCAAGTTTGAAATTGAGAGAAAAACATTTGAAAGCAAAATTAGAACTTGTGAACTGACCATTCAAAAACTTTCTAAACAAATGTCTGATTTCGAAAAAGTTGTGATTTTAAAAAGAAAATCTTCTGAAACAAAATGTTTGGAACTTTCAAAGCAACTTTCTGAAACTCAAAATCTTTTAAAAGATGAAAGAAAAGTGTTTGAAACTGATAAGAAAAATTTACTCAAGAAAAGTGTTTTGATCGTTGCTAAAAACAAAAACTTGGAAAAAGTGTTTGAAAACGAGAAGAAAACCTTTGAAGAGAAAATTGGTAAGCTTTTAAATCAATTATCTGTTTTAGAAACAAATCTTTTTTTCAAAAGCTTTTGTACCTGTTGGATTAATAACTTTAAGAATGTTTTGACACACCCGAGAGTGTAGCCGTGTTTCAAAAATTTTGAATTGCTTTAGTTGTATAAAAATTTCATAGAAGTCTTCTTAAGAAGTTTCTTCATAGTGCTTTGCTAAAATTGTATGTTTTGGAAATGCATGTTAAGCTAGTTTTAAAATTTAAATTGACGGTAATTGTTCCTTTCATTTCCTAAAAGACATACAAATATTTTGTTGTGATCTTTGAGAAATTATTTTGTATGAGAAGTTTTGGGGTCGAATTTGAAATGCATGAAACTACTGTACCTCCTACAGTAAGATGCAAATTTTAGGAGTATTTTATTTATGATGTTTTATGACTCAATGAATCAACCTTGAAATATTAACGGTTTAGTTTTGTCGTTTATGTCATATATGGAAAAACAAAATTCAGAACCTTATTTACGTTATTTTATTTATTTGATACGAAGATTTTGATAGCGTTTATTTAAAGGGTTTTCCTCAGTTTTATTTTATTTTGGTATCTGTTTATTACGTATAATTTGCATACGTATTTCATTGGGGTTTCCTTAATGATTTTATTTGTCAACATTTTTGAACGATGCATACATACTGTTATTTGGCTTTATAATTGAAAACATCTAAAAAAAATTCATATCATAATCAAAGTGCATTCCACATATCAAAATTTTCCGTCTTATTGTCTTAACAGATAAAATGATGCATTTGAATTATTTTTCTCCATGTCATTTTGGTCTTGAATAAAATATTTTGGGAAAGCATTTGCTGTATAACTTTTGTCTTGACAATTGCATGAGCATGTAACATTACATGTTTTAATATAATTTGCCATATATAAATTGTTTGGGTCAAATTGGCATTTTAGGCGATCTCTTGATCATATATATCCGCGTTTGTATCTTTGGAAATTACTTCATGTAGTATTGTAAGGACAAAACTTTGAAACATATATGTGTGTCTGTCATGCATATTAATCCCCCAAAATTCTATCGAACATTTTGGCTTATAGGACTTTATTTATCAAGGAAATAATTTTGATAATTTTCGTTTGTCGGTTTTCTTTCAAACTTTCTACGAACACGAATTTTAGCACCATATTTAATGCACAAAAAGATTTACATTATGACTCGAGTATGCTTATATTAAGATTATAGCAGCCTATATCACAAGTGTTATCGAAAATATTTTAGTTAAACGCATTGCTATTTGAGTGATGGAACGCAGAATTTTGAAGCTAATTTTAAACGAGTGGCACGATGTCCTTGTTGCAAGATCAATCTCTATACGTGCATATAGTAGATTTAACTATTTTGTGTTTGTTAATTAAAAAAAATGGCATATTTATTGTGTCTTATACTTGAAACCATTGAACTCATTTGAACCGTAGGGGTATAATTTCCTCTATTTTTGGGTTGTATTTAAGGATTAGAAAAGTCCTTGAGAACTAATGTATCAGGCAACCCATCTAGTAGTTGTTCTAGTTTATGAATCTTTCTTTGTAAAGTTAGTATGTTCAAATTTGAATTATTAGACTTGTGAGTTATCCCGAATAATTAAGTGATTGATTTATATGCTTTGATAAATCCTTGGATTTAGGTTTTGTACGATTGGTTGCTTTTGATCAGAGTTACTGTTACGTGTTAGTGGTGTTTTGGCCGTATAAACCTTTATGAGTAAGGGGTTGTGGTGGTTAGTTCGTTTTGGTTAAAATATATTGGAAATTTTGTGCTTATTTAAGTGTCAACCTAAAAGCGTCAGTATTGCCGTCTTGTGTAAATCTATAATTGGGGTACAAACATCTTGTAATCCTAGAAGTTGATTTTAAATTTTGAGACCTAGAATCGTTGAAACATTGATTTTCGTTAAATCCTAAGAATTATTGGTTGTATATGCGACAACCTCAAGGAGAGTAGGCGTTGATAGCTAAGTTTTACGAATAAAATTTTCGGGTTTTAGTAAAGATTTTATTTGTTGGAAGATTGTGTTGGGAGAACTAAGAATATAATTTTTGTAGACCTTCAATTGCAGAATTTAACATTAAGGACGTGGAACGCCATAGAGGTAATACGAGTCATTTAAGGTTGGGAGGCAACCAAGACTATGATTTTGGAAGACTACTTTAGCAGCGTTCATCAGTTATACTATTGTCAGAATAATGTGTCGTGACGTGTTCAAAGGTAGAACGTCTATAAGATAAAGTTGTAGGATTGTCGGTAGGGCGGTTTGAACTTGAAGTTGTAGGGTTTGGTTTAGTGCTAGATTTCGAGACGAAATCATTTTAAGGTTGGGAGGATTGTAACACCAGAAATTTTATTAAGTAAAAGAAAATAATATTATTATCACCGGGTTAGTTTGGTTTAAGAAAGTTATATATTTATATATAAACGTGTATATATTTATAAATATAGATGATTTATGTACATATGTTAAATATCTTTAAAATATATTATATATACTATATATATTATAATATATATATATATATATATATTTGTGTGTTTTCCGATGTGTATACATATATATCGTAGTTATATATATAGAAGGAGGTTCATTCGAGCACGGTAACAATTTACGAGAATGCGAGAACAATCCTCAACCAATCATTTTTGTACATGAAAATTTTCATGTACAAAATTATATATGATTCATGTACAAAATCATATGTGACATTGTACAAAATCATAAATGATGCAGGCGACTTTCCATGCGACTTAAGTGGCTCCAAAAGTCGCCCGCTACAGTTAGTGCAAAAACACATGTGATCTTGTACATGAAAAAAGCTCCTCGCATTCTCGTAAATTCTTACCGTACTCGTATGAAACTGCCCCCATATATATACATACTTTTATTTGTATTTGTATATATAGTAATTAATATAATATATATTGTATTTATATATAAGACCCGAGTTTTTTTTTATAAAAACTTCCCCGTTAGAAACCGTATTATACCGTAGTTTTATATCGTTAAATAATCGTTGAGGGGTTAAAACCAGCAAAGTCTCAAACTCCTAATAATTATATATGTATAAAAAAACAAATATATAAAATGTGGATCTATATCAATAGAGTAAATTACAATCACATCGTTCCTTTTTCATTCTTCTTACACCGCCATCATCACCATACTCTTATCCTCTCTCTAAACTTTTCTCATCTTCTCTCTAAAATTATTTTCAATTCGTAGAAGGAATCGAGGTAACGATCGTATATTCAGAATCGACTCTCCGAATCCTTCGTAAAGGCATAAGTTTCATTCATTTTCGTTAGGTTTGTTTCGTTAGGATTATAGGTACCGGTTTATAATCGGGTGTTTATCTTAAGTTTACGGTTTGATATTGTTTAAATTAAGTTATCTTGCATGTTTAGTATATTAGGGTTGGTTTATATTGTTATAGAAATTAAAATGATATATTATGGTTTCAATATGGGTTGATTTTATGTATGTGTTTAACCGCACCCCAAGTGGTCGGTTAAATGCCGGAAAGAATAAGATTGTATGATTAATCTTAGCTTAATGACCATTAAGCCATATTGTTATGTTTAGTATGTTAAATATGTTTTAGAGCCGTTAAAGGTAGCAATTCATGAAGTTGGAGTTATAAAAGTTAGTTGAGCAAAACGGTGAAAATCGGACATACCGACTAGTGCAGGGCCGTACTTTGACCGTGCATAACTAAGAAACGGTATGTCGGATTAAGCTCAAATTTTGCAGATAACAAGAGCAAAACGTATACTACAACTCTCATGAAGGGTCCGAGATCCAGTTCTGGATCTAAGTGGCTCAAAATAGTAACGTTTCAAGGCTGTTTGCAATATATACGGATTTTTTAAGTGACATCCTTATAGAACTGATGGATGATCCAATTGAGATGATTCCAAAACCAACCGACTCATAAGATAACATACTACAACTTTCATTTAGATAGTATTCTCTGTATTGGCCTCTAAGTGGGATAAAAATGCTCACGAAAAAGAGGTATCGAAGCTGTTAAAAGTCGGAACGAGATTGCATATACGCAAGTGTTCTTAATGCATATTCGGCTGTCCCGTTTGAGGTATTAGTTGGTTATAAATGTGTAGAATCTAAGTAGCTTAGTAGTAGAATTAGGATATGGTTTTACATCGTTTATGTAGTAATCGATTTATGTTTTCGTTAGGCACGCAATCAAATCGAACCATACTGTGAATCTCGTCTACTCGTGTGTTGCTTCTTATCTTTGACTAAGGTACGGATTTCACTTTCTGTTGACACTCGGGAAACTAGTTGTTCTAGTTGACCCTTCGTATCGGTGGTTCACCGCCTTGTGATTGATCACTAAAAAGTGGTCAATAAAATAGGTATATATATATATATATAAATACAAACTGTTGCACCGTTATTTTTTAAAACTTGAGTTTAATCTTTTTATTCTCATATATGAAGTAGTTCTGAATTTTATGAAATATATTGAAACTTGATGTTTTATGGAAGCCATCTGGGTAGTGGCATATGTTAGTTTTCTTGATTTTCAGTATTACCCAATTGATGCGTACATTAGTTGGAATGCCTTCTATGGCGGCTTTGTTGTCATACCGTCCTGCAGGTGAACTCGGTCCACAGGGTTAAGCCCAATAGTGGCTTACGTGAACCCACCTTGTGGACTAGGCCTATTTTATTGGCTCCAGGGCGGATGGATCGATCCTAGGACTTACCCATCTTGTGACCGTGGTTAAATTCACAGGGGACTCGGGATGTGTGCCCGCACGCCGACCCGATAGTTCGTGTGGCTTGGCCACCCCACGAACACAACAGGAATTGACGGACTTTATTTATGTTATGTTTTGAAATGAGAATTATGAACCGAGCACTTGAGCATGAATTTACGAGCTTTGTTTACTTTATGATTTGAATCGCGATTGCGAACCGTATGGAATTTCTGTGAATTTATATTTATTGATTTATAAGTCTTCCGCCTTGTTATCGATTTTATAATTATTATTTCGAATTTATATTATAATCCGTTCACTGAGCCCTGTTGCTCAACCGTGTTTTTGTTTTCTGACACGGCAGGTTACAAGTGATCGATGGGGCGAGACTTGAGATCGAGAGTGCACTTTTGGAGATTTCAGAATCGTTTTTAGATGTTGATATTATAAGTTTATAAATACTTTTCGGAATGTAATCTTTTGCACTGTAATTATGCTTAGACAGTTATAATCTATGTTTGGAGTTTATTAGTAGCTCTGCATTGTTTGTGTCTTTACTTAAGTCTCGTTAGTGACACCGCCCCTCCAGCCACGCGGACGTGGGATATTATCTTATATATAGAGTTAATAGGGGGCATCTTATTTAAATATTTTACCTAGGGTTGTTTGTGTGCTTTAGCTTGGTTTATGGATTGATGGACAACTAGCTCCCCATGTGGTACTCCCCAAAAGCTGATTCAAAGGATAAGCCAAACAATGTGCTTTTCCACACCGACGACCTTTTTCCTTCCCCTATTACCTTTTCTTTTGGTTGTTTTGTTTTGTTCTTCCTCATGCTTTCCTTCTGACTATCAGCCTCTCTAAACTCTCGATATTTCCGTAGTCTTTTGTCTCTCGTGAAACCCATACATGCCTTCTCATTTTCTTTCCTTTCTTTCTTCTTTTCTCAGATCCAAATTTATGGGTTCATTTTCGGAGTTTTTAGAGGAGACCCCAACCCAAAGGTTTAAGAGTTTTGTTGATCTTCAAGATCTTAAAGAGGTAAGATTTGATGAATCTTTACAATATTTAGGGTTTTAGTTTTATATCTATTTTTTAGGGTTAATATTGATGTATTTTGGGTTGGTTGTTATTTTAGATGGAAATTCTAGTGAGAAATGTTGATGGATCTAAATCTTATTCGAAGTAAAGCTCAAGTTTGGGGTAAACCTAGATTTAGCCTAAATCTAGCAAGGTGAGTTCAAGCTGCTTTGTGAAAACGGTGTACATGCCAAAAATGTCCATTTTGATATATTAACATGATCTACTTGCTATTTGTCAAAATGTTTGAGTATTTTGATGTTATGCAATTATTTTGTATAAAAGGGTTTTATCAATCTTACGAAATGTTACATTTGGATTCTTAACACTTTGATAAATAAAACATATTTAATGGGATGTCTTGATGTTTATTTTATAAAAAAAAGATTATTTGGTGTCAATGGTATTTTGAGAATATTGGAATTATAAACCCTTGGAAATTTACCTGTTTTGGTATTTTGGGACATTTAGGGAAAATATATGAATATGACTTCATTTGGAAATATGGCTAGTCTCAACTAATGTTTTGAGTGGTTGCATAAGTGTTGAGTATAGAGCATTTGCTCGGTTTTGACTAAAATGAGTCTCATGGACGTTTTTCCGATTTAAATGATGTTTTACATGCTTTGAGTGCGTTGGTCATTCATGTTGAGGTCATGTAAATTTAGACTAGCCAGTTATGGATCCATAGGCATAAGAGTCTGTTTTTATTTGGGCATGTGTACAACTGGCTATCGTACTGGAATTTGGTAGATGCCTTGAATTTGCATTGTGGAATTTGCGTGCAATTCTTTGTGCCGCCCATAAGAGAATGTTTTTATTTATCGTGAAGGGTAGTCTAAGTTATCTTTTAAATTTTGGGAATTAACATTGTGGAATTTGCGTGTTATTTCCCGACTATCCTTTCACTCACTCGGAATTTGCATTGTGGAGTTTGCGTGCGATTCTTGAGGAGAGGACATGCGTACAACTGACTATCGTACTGGAATTTGGTAGATGTCTTGGATTGTATCGTGGAATTTGCGTGTAATCCTTAGTGCCGCCCCGTAAAATTGGTTCGTGGCCTACCTTCAAGTCCCGTCACGACTAGTGGTAAATCGGGTCTCCCCCGTTTTCTTCAGATGTTTTATTTCCTTTCAAGGAAAGCGTGAGTTATTTGTTTATAAAATTCGGTTAAAGTTATGTTTTCTAACTTTATGTTTATCGCTTTATTTATGGTCGTGTGAGTATGGGGTTTGTCCGCACGTTAGTCAAATATTTCTATTTTAAGCTTTCTACTAACGATATTTTGGTCTAAAGCTTTTATTATGAAAACATTGAATTTTTGGGAAAGATGTTGCTTCTATAATGAAGTAATTTCATCTAAGAATTATCTTTTATCAAGCAAATCTTTTGATTTCAATCAATTATAAATATGTTATAAACTCTTGAGCTCACTCGGCGTTGAGCCTAACCCTTTTTCTTTGTCGGCATGTGCATCAGGTTATCGTTGGGGTTGGGACTAGCGATACGTGTAGACTTGGGTTCTAGGAAGTAGTACGATAAATATTTAGCTCTTGGTAACGTTTTCCGCATTCGAAGATAGCGACTCTTTAGGTTTAGTAACACCCGACCATGATCACATCATAATACAAGACTTGACTTTCTTCTATAGAGGATTTTATAGATTTGTTATTTGGGAAACTTCAATTATTGATTTATAGGAAGGGATTTATCCACCAATTGATGTATTATTGAAAATTTTAAATTAGTCGTTTTATCCAAATTTGAGGGTGTTACAAGTCTTCAATAATAATCTTCATATATCTTTGACTTGAAAACAGAAAAGCTGTGACAATAACAACATCAAGATGAACACATGTTAGCTCTGTCAGCTCCCCCTCGACACCAACATTAATGTTTTGAGGAATCTTTTCCCATGTGACTCTGTCTTTTCAGTTCTTTGCATGTGACTTCATGTGTTTGCATGCGTCTTTGATATATATAATTTCTCCCCCTCATGATGATAAGGAGAATCCCGAACATCATGGACGATCAAAGACTAAATCATTGTAGCTGTATGACACAATTTTCTCCCCCTTAGAAATTGATCTCTTAAGAACAAACTATTTCAGTAGAACAAATGTGTAATCGACTAACATAGAAGCACTTTTAGCAGCTAATATCATTACAATCGAAATTAAATTCAATTTAGTGGCCTATTTTCAGTGTTAGCATCGGGGTAACACCGATAGGACTTTCAGTCATCACTTAAGTAAAGTGATAAAAACTAACTTCTCAGAGTGTTCCGGCATAAAAACAAAGATATATGCATTGGAATCCCAAAGACCCGTGCAATGTGTAGAAAGAATTAAGCATTATATGCTATTTAAGCTTAAAATGTGAAAATACATTCCACATACTTAATGTGCATGATTGAAGGGCGAAGGAGGAAAAACATTCCTTCTTTTTCAATATTCAAGTCTTTCAAATAAAGACTGAATAGATTATATGTTGTGCCCGTGAAAAATTGAAACATCTCTTTGTTAAGAAACAAATGAGTAACTAGTGGGGTTAAAGCAAGAGTTGGCATGGGCTAACTACATGTTTCAATGAAGGTCGCGAAAAAATTGTGAACCAACAGTAATGTAGTTGCCTAGCTTAGAAATGGTTGGTGCAGAGTTCTGTTATTATTTTAACTCTGTTCTCACACCCTCTATCTTTTCAACAAAAATCCTCACTTCTAACCAAACTCTAATTTCCATTTTACATCTCAGCACAATGAGATTACTCAATCGCATGAGTTATCTCTCCCATTTTGTTATTTAATACCCTCACCCCTCAATCACTCAGGGTTTACTTCTTGGTAGGGCTACTGGTTCTGGTAGTCCATAAAAGTTCAGTTAACCACACACATTGTACCCATGAAAATATTTTCCTAAGGATACAAAGAAATTGAAAGATGTTTGATATGCAATTTATAAGTGAACATCTGAAGTATGAGTTCGAAACTTGATATGTTCATAAATCAAAATTCCATATGAAACGCGTGCTGATTTGAGATATTCGGAAGCCAAAAACATGAATGTTTATGTTTAGGAATGTCAATGAAACGAATACGAATGCTAAACAAATTGAGTCAGTAAGTATAGTTTTTCGAAAAACAATGATTAGAATTTAATTGTGATGAACAATTCACAATTATTATTTTGAATAAGAATCGAATCAATTATTTGGCATTTTTAAAATTGGTAAAGAATTTCAAGCGAGTGTATTTCCATCGGATATATGAGACATGGGAATAACTAAATCAGGAAATATGATCACATGGTAAATCAAAAATATTGACTTAATAATTGGATAAGAAACAAACACGAGTAAGTTTCTCAGATTTAGTTACCATGGATTATTGAAATTCAACATGTTATGTTACATAATATAGTACAGAAGAGATTTCCCCTCAAAGATAGAAAATACTACTCCCCTTTAAACCAGTAACAAGTCTAATCATGTGGATGGATGATCGGAATTCAACATGACACATGAGAACCTGCAAAACAGATTAAGCAGATTTTGGTACCCATACCTTCATGGGTCCTTGCACATTAGTATTGGTTTCAGGAATACTGTAAGTTCCTAAACATCTATTACGAGTAGATATTCTAACAATAGATCTTATCTTTGGGGAATTGGGGATAGAGTACGTACCGTAGCATCTATTGTCATGCCTTTGGTTCAAAATATCGTTCGGTTCATAAGTTGACCAACTCATGTTCTTTTTATTGAAACTTATTAATTGATTGAAAGAGTAAGCATAAAGCTTTGAATCATTCTTTTTGTCAGTATGCACAGGTGGAGTTGAACTATTTTTCCATGTTATCTTGTCCTGCATAAAAGTGTTATTATATGAACCATCAATAGAAGAATCATAGAAAAGATTTGAAGAACGAATTTGATTGGTGATTTGACAGATGGTTTTGGAGAAATCTTTATATGACTTGAACTTAAACCAATTTTTGAATTCCCACTAGCTTTGTCAGATAATTCAAGTCCTTTCATTTTTGTATTCAAAGCATCTCTTTCTTCACCCATAAAATCAAATCGCATATAAGTCTGTATTGCAGTTAATTGAATGGGAAGTGCTTCTATCTTCTTCTCAAACACTTCTTTTTCTTTCATGAAATCCTTTTATATATCGGTCTCCTCTTCTATATTAGACTCAGATCTTTTATTAACTATCAAACTTGTCTTGTCATTTGGAAATTTCTTTTCAAGTTCAGAAATCTTTTGTGAAAAAAGCAGTAACCTTTGATTCAAGAATTTGTCTTTCAGCAGCGAAGTTACTCTTCTCATTCTCTAAGCTTACTTGTAACCACTTCTTCTTATCTGACAATTCTTTGGCAATTACAATATTCTTTTTCATAAGTATCTTTTTGTCAGAAGTAACGGTCTTTCTTTCTTCGCCTAATGATATCTGAAGGTCAGAAATCTTCTTTTGTAGCTCAGTAGTATTCTTTGTTAACTCCTTTTTTTTAGTCTCAAACTTTTCTCTTTCTAATTGAAGAACTTTTTCAAAATCATAAACTTGTTTCGATAATTTTCCAATGGTCATCTCACAAGTTTTGACCTTAGTATGAAATTTTTTTCATTCAATATTAAAATTGTTTTTCTCTGTTTCAAAAACTTTTCTTTTTTCCTCAACAGTCTTGTTGTCAATATCTGAAGGTTTTTAAAATCAGATATTTGCTTTGAAAGTTTAGAAATTGTCAACTCACAAGACTTGAGTTTTCTTTCAAGATTATTCTTTTCGGTATCCAATTTGAAGTTCTCATCCATAAGAAAATTTAAATCAGCTTCAATGTTCCAGTTAATCATCTTATCTTGAACTATATAAGCGCTAATCGCATTCTGGTAAGCAGAATTACTCTTGATCAGGTTAATGTTCCTTTCTTTCCACTCCTAATAACCTTGCCCAATACGTGTATCCTTAAGTTTGTCAAATTGTGCTTGCAACGCCTTTTGATTATTACAACCTGATTTTAAAAAATGAATCAGTTTCTCATTCGTAATATGATCCATTTTAAGTTTATAAATCTCTTTCTTTTGGCTTTCAACATGTGATTTTAGAGAAGACACATGAGAATTCAAATAAATAGTAGACATCGCTACCAGATTTAATGATCGTTAATCAAATGATTTGCAGAAGATTTGAATAACTTTGACTATCAAACAAGTGCGGAAAAACCAAGTTAAATAGTCAAAGTCAACTCTCGGGAAAAAGTCAACCAAAGGCTCGAAAGATACTTGTTCGAAGGCTATGAATTTTTCCTATCCTAAGGCTATGAGTTTTGCCTATCCGAAGGCTAAGAACACAGTGTCGTCCGAAGGTTATGAACATGAATAGTAACTCGAACTTTTTCGAACAAAAAACCTAAAATCTTCGATTTTGGACCCAAAACTTATCCAAACGAGCAGAAATTTTGTATGATGCTCGCAATACTACCAGAAACAATTTTAAGTCTTGTTCCTATACCAAAATCTAACTAAATCCATGAATTTAGATCCAAAACTATAGCTTTTTCGCAAAACCCAAAAACTCATGAATTTGATCTAAATTCTTATCTAATCAGATCCAAACCTCAAATTGATTACAATCGAGTAATCTCCTAACAAAAAACGAATCTAACAAGCCTAAATTCTATCAATTCCAACCACTAATTGTTCCAAAATCAACCAATTCAAGAATTTTCTTGAAAACTTCAAAAATACCAAATTTCCTAAAATCAGATGTTTGTTGCTCTGATACCAATTGTTAATTCCAGTTATATTCAACACCGATAAATCTAATCAATTATATAAAGAATCACATTAATGGATCTTCAAATCTCATGTATATTGATATTTCTCTTTCTATAAAGTCTCTTTACAATATACAGTATATGAATATGACAATCGCAAATCTTACAAGTGTTCTCTAAGAGTTACATTCAAAGTACAAGACCAAAGGGTATTTTTATACCTCTGCTCTATACAAAGAATAAAATACAATTAAGCTCGTGTTGACTTTGTTGACACACAATGTTGACTTTGTTGACTTTTTCTCGTCTTCAATATTGTAATCTCGGATACAATATGTTTATATCTAACATAGAATCCTAGATAATATGTAAAAAAAAGATATATATAATTTATACCTTAGCAACAATAGAGGATGAGAGAAATTGAGGAAATAATGAAAATGGAAAAGAAGATCGTTAGAGGATGAAGAACCATCAATCAATGGAGTAAGTGAGGATCCCATTTCAATTTTGCGGTGGAGAAGGACAAATCGCACAAAAAAATGGCCTTGGACTTGGATCTAGGAATAACAATTAACAAATCTCATTATTTTTCTCCTTTTTAACATACTAACACTACATCCCATTTTATTTCTAATTTTAACATTTTCACTTTCAAACTTATCTATATCTATATCTATCTATACTACCTTATTATTGAAATTTGCTAACAGTCTTAAAAGTCTTAATGTCTTACACAACTTTTTAAGCAAAAAGCACAACCTGTTTAAGCATGCATATTTTTAAAATTTTCATCATAACAATACATTAAGCAACATGTACAACTTGTAATGTTTTTAGAAATCTGACAAAGCCTCCCTTTTTGAATGTAACTCTTCATTCTCCCATTTTTTTTCTCCAATGTGACTGTTCAGATCAAATTCTATTCCAATAAAGCATCCTCTCAAATTGATTTCCCAACTATTCAAGCTTCTCTACTTCTCTGTATATCTATTTGCTCTTCATGCTTATGTATCGGCTCAAGGTTAGGGATCTTTATCAGTTATCTCTACTTCTGTATCGATATTGGTTTGTTGTCTTGGAAATGATTTCGATTTTGGCTTTCTTTCTTAAAATCGATTTTATCGATTTTGGTTTTCTTTCTTGGAATCGGTTTTGTCTTGTTATCCGTTCTTTCTTCTGAAATCAAATTTTGATTTTGGTTTTTTTTCTTGGAATTATTTTTTTGTTTCGTTGTTTTGAACTGAAATCGATTTCGATTTTGGATTTTTTTTTCTTATAATCGATTTTGGCTGAATGAGTTTGAGAAACTTTCCAACTCATATATACTGAACCTGTAGATGAACGTTGGGATAATGAAGAGACTTGCAAGTTTATCAAAATTAAGGTGTGAATGCAATCTCTACTACCTTATAAATGAATTTTTTAAAAAGACTTATGGGGTGTTTGGTTCACAGGATTCCGAAGGCATTGGAACGATGAATCCCTTGACCAAATTCTGTTCAGTCGTTTGGTTTACCTAGAAAATGGAGTTGAATTCCACAAATTCGACCATCCATGGATTTGGTCATTCCATCACAATTGAGAAGGAATTCAATTCCATTCCATCCCATATTCTTAAAAAGACAAAATTATCCCCATCTTCTCTACTTGATCTGAACCACCCAAGCCTGAACCACCGCCGACGAACGTCGATCACCACTAGTCTGAACCATCGTCGACGAACGTTGAATACCACCGCCGACCACCACCGTTGACGACAGTTGACCACCACTGCCGACCACCACCGGTCTAAACCACCATCGACGACCTCCAGTCTAAACCCTAGTCGACACCAACCGATCTGAACCACCGTTGACCACCGTCGACCACCGCCGCCGACCACAACCATCTGAACTACCGTCGACGACCACCGTCGATGACAGTTGACCACCGCCGACCACTGATTTGAAGCATTGCCGACCACCACCAATCCGAACCACTGCCAACCTCACCAATCTGAACCACCATCAATATTAACCATCACTGATTTGAACCACCATCGACCACCATTTTTCTAAACCATTGCCGATCTCAATCACCATTGACTACCGTTGGCCACCGTCAACCACCGCCAACCACCACCGATCTAAACCACCGTCGACCACCACCGACCACAGGTCGATGTGAACCACCACCGACCACCACTTATCAGAAGCACTACCGATCTGAACCACCATCGACCACCGCCAACCACTACCAACCACCATCAATCTGAACCATAGTTGTTGGATTTTGGTTTCAAAATATTTAAAAGGAGTATTTTGGTCGTTTACCAATATTTCATTCCAATTCCAAATCTACATTATGTGAACCAAACATAAAAATTCCAATTCCATTCTAATGTATGTTAACCAAACAGGTGGTCAAACCTAATAACATTTCATTCCAATTCCTTCAAAGTCAAATTCCTTTGACATATTCAATTCCATCCAAACACATTTTGCAAACTAAATGCTCCCTTAAAGTCTTACACAACTTTTGAAGAAAAAAGTACAACCTGTTTAAGCATGGATATTTTTAAAATTTTCTTAATTACAATATATTAAGCATCATGTACAACTTGTAATGCTTTTAAAAATCTGACAAAGACTCCTGGTTTCATTGTAACTCTTCATCTCTCATTTATTTCTCCAATATGACTGTTCAAATCAAATTTGATTCCAATAAATCATCCTCTCAAATTGACTTCCAAACGGTTCAAGCTTCTCTACTTCTGTATATATCTATTCCTCTTCATCCTTATGTATCGATGCAAGTTTAGGCCTGGTTATCAATTTTCTCTACTTCTGTATCGATATTGGTTTGTTATCTTGGAATCAGTTTGATTTTGGTTTTCTTTCTTGAAATTGTTTTTGTTTCGTTATCGAGTTTTAATCTGAAACTGGTTTCGATATTGGTTTTATTTCTTGGAATCGATTTTGTCTTGTTATTCGTTCTTTCTTCTGAAATCGATTTTGATTTTGGTTTTTTTCTTGGAATTGAATTTTTTTCGTTGTTGGTTTTTTCTTCTAAAATTGATTTCCATTTTTGTTGTCTTTCTTGGAATCAAATTTGTATTGTTATCAGTTCTTTCTACTGAAATCGATTTTGATTTTGGTTTTCTTTCTTGGAATCGATTTTGTGTTATTATCAGTTCTTTCTAGTGATATCGATTTTGGTTTTTTTTTCTTGTACTCAATTTTGGCTACATGAGGTTGAGAAACTTTCCAGCTAATATATATTGAACTTGTAGATGAATGTTGGGATAAAGAAGAGTGTTGCAAGTTTATCAAAATTAAGGTGTGGATGCAATCTATACTACCTTGTAATTGAAATTTGCTAAAAGTCTTAAAGTCTTACACAACTTTTTAAGCAAAAAGAACAACCTGTTTAAGCATGCACATTTTTAAAAAATTCTTAATTACAATATATTAAGCATCATGTACGACTTGTAATGCTCTTAGAAATCTGACAAAACCCCCCCTTTTTCAATGTAACTCTTCATCCTCCTATTTATTTCTCCAATGTGACTATTCAGATCAAATTCGATTCCAATAAAGCATCTTCTCAAATTGATTTCTTAACGGTTCAAACTTCTCTACTTCTCTGTATATCTATTTGCTCTTCATCCTTATGTATCGATGCAAGTTTAGGACTATTTGTCAGTCTTCTCTACTTCTGTTTCGATATTGGTTTGGTATCTTGGAATCAATTTCAATTTTGGCTTTCTTTCTTGAAATCTATTTTGTTTTGTTATCGGTTTTCCTTTTGAAATCGTTTTCGATTTTGGTTTTCTATCTTGGAATCGATTTTGTCTTGTTTTTCGTTCCTTTGCCTGAAATCGATTTTGATTTTGGTTTTTTTTCTTGGAATTGATTTTGTTTCGTTGTTGGTTTTTTCTACTGAAATCGATATCGATTTTGGTTTTCTTTCTTGGAATCGAATTTGTTTTGTTATTAGGTCTTTCTCCTGAAATTGATTTTAATTTTGGTTTTCTTTCTTGGAATCGTTTTTGTGTTGTTATCAATTATTTCTAATGATATCGATATCGATTTTGGTTTTTTTCTTGTAATCAATTTTGGCTTAATGAGGTTGAGAAACTTTCTAGCTAATATATATATATATATATATATATATATTGAACCTATAGATGAACGTTAGGAATATGAAGAGTCTTTCAAGATTATCAAAATTAAGGTGTGAATGCAATATATACTAGTTTATAAATGAAATTAGCTAAAAGTCTTAAAGTC
This sequence comes from Silybum marianum, assembly GCA_036898165.1. NCBI lineage: Eukaryota > Viridiplantae > Streptophyta > Magnoliopsida > Asterales > Asteraceae > Silybum > Silybum marianum. The sequence continues at coordinate 17,482,064 of CM072528.1, forward strand.
TTACACAACTTTTTTTTACAAAAAGTACACCCTTATTAAGCATGCATATTTTTAAAATTTTCTTAATTACAATATATTAAGCATCATGTACAACTTGTACTACTTTTAGAAATCTGACAAAGACTCCCGTTTTCAATGTAAATCTTCATCCTCCCATTTATTTCTCCAATGTGATTGTTAAGATGAAATTCGATTCGGATAGAACATCCTCACAAATTGATTTCCCAATGGTTCAAGCTTCTATACTTCTCTGTATTTCTATTTGCCTTTCATCCTTATGTATCACGACAAGTTTAGGGCTCTTTATCGGTTATCTCTACTTTTATATCGATATTGGTTTGCTATCTCGGAATTAATTTCGATTTTGGCTTTCTTTGATCAAACATCCAAAATGATAAGTATTTGGAATCTGCCAATGAAATTTTTGGGCCTTTTAAATTGCGATTAAGCTAAAATAAATCATCCAAAATTATCAGATTCGACATTTGTTTCATCATGCCACCAATTGTAAATAACGTTAGGGCTTAAGGGGTTTACATCGTTTTTTTTTCCAATAATTCATGCACGAAGCAGGTTTGAAAACGTCACAAAATTTTCTTGATTCAAGTAAGAAAAGCGGTGTGATCTATATACATAAGCTCGAGAAATAAGAACTACTCTACTGTAATGTCAATGTATGGTTCGAAAGAAAATGAAGAAACGTGAATAAATTAGATTGTGATTCAAATTTGGATTACCTTTGGTCAGATGATGTTAATATGGACGCCGAAGAGAATGATTGGTTTGTGCAATTTATTTGCTTAAATTTGTTCTATGCCTGATTAATGATGTTAGAAATAGTTGATGTGGAATTGAAATTTAATAAAGGATGGGATTACATATGCAATTGCAACTGCAATTGGGTGATAAAATTTGTGATGCACTTGAATGAATTTGATGCTTAATAACTAATAAGTAGTATATGTTTCTTGTATATATTTAACCGGTGCCGACGATTTTGATTAACATTTTTTTAATATAAAAATTGTGGAAGATTTAGAGAACAACTGCATTGTTGGTACCTTTAAGGATGTTAATAACCTGAGTTAAGAGCATCCACAAAGTGCCATTTAGGAGGTTTTTGAAAGGCTAGGCCTGCGTTTAGTTAGCGAAAACTTTTTTCATTTTCCAAGAAAATGTTTTCAGAAAATGGAGTTGAGTTTTCATTCTCAGTTTTCTATGAAAAATTTTCAAAACGCGTTTAGTTGAAATGGTGGAGTTTTCGTTTTTCATTTTCAGATTTTTAAAAAACGCGTTTAGTTGTGCATTTTCTACCAGTTTTCATTTTCCATTTTCCATATTTTTTTTTCAAATTAGAAAGTGTGTGTACACACACACTTTTGCGCACACACAAACACTCACTTTCACACACACACACACACACACACACATTTTCACAGACACACACACACACACTTTCACATACACGCACACACACACACACACTTTCACATACACGCACACACTCACTTTCACATACATAAACACATATTCATATACACACACACACACACACACACTTTCACACAGACATAACACACACTTTCACTTTCACACATACACTTTCACTTTCACGCAGACATACACACGTACACACACACTTTCACACACACATACATTTTCACTTTCACACAGACATACACACACTTTCACTTTCACTTTCACACATACATACACACATTCACACACACACACTTTCTCACACACACATACTTTCACTTTCACACAGACATACACACACACACACACTTTCACACATACACACACACACACATTCACACACACACACACTTTCACTTTCACACATACATACACACACACTTTTGCGCGCGCGCACACACACACACACACTTTCACTTTCACATAGACACACACACACACACACAATTTCACTTTCACACAGACATACACACACACATACTTTTACACGCACACATTCACACGCACACACATGTGGTTAGCCTGTGTGTGTGTGTGTGAAAGTGAGTGTGTGTGTGTGTGTGAAAGTGAAAGTGTGTGTGTGTATGAAAGTGAGTGTGTATGTGTGTGTGAAAAAGTGTGTGTGTGAAAGTGTGAAAGTGAAAGTGTGTGTGTGTGTGTGTGAAAGTGTATGTGTGTGAAAGTGTGTGTGTGTGTGTGGAAGTATGAAAGTGAACATGTGTGTACGGGCGAAAGTGTGTGAAATTGTGTATGAGTGTGAAAGTGAAAGTGTGTGTGTGTGTGAAAGTGAGTGTGTGAAAAAGTGTGTGTGAAAGTGAGTGTGTGTGTGTGAAAGTGAAAATGTATGTGTGTGTGCGCACGAAAGTGTGTGAAATTGTGTATGAGTGTGAAAGTGAAAGTGTGTGTGTGTGTGTGAAAGTGTATGTATGTGTGTGTATGTAAGTGAGTGTGTGAAAGTGAGTGTGTGTGTGTGTGAAAGTGTGTGTGTGTGTGTGAAAGTGAAAGTGTGTGTGTGCGTGTGTGTGAAAGTGTGTGTGTGTGTGTGAAATAGTGTGTGTGTGTGAGTGAAAGTGAAAGTGAAAGTGTGTGTATGAGTGTGAAAGTGAAAATATGTGTGAAAATGTATGTGTGTGTGAAAGTGTGTGTGTGTGAAAGTGAAAGTGTGTGTGAAAGTGTGTGTGTGTGTGAAAGTGAAAGTGTGTGTGTGTGTGTGAAATCGTGTATGTGTATGTGTGTGAAAGTGTGTGAAATTGTGTATTGAGTGTGAAAATGAAAGTGTGTGTTTGTGTGTGAAAGGTTATGTGTGTGTGTGTGTGTGAAAGTGTGTGAAATTGTGTATGTGTGTGTGTGTGTTTGAAAGTGTGTGTGTGTGTGTGTGTGAAAGTGTGTATGTGCACGCGTGTAAAAGTTAAGTATGTGTGCATGTAGAAAATTATTTTGAAAATGAAAATTCTGAAAACTCAAAAAAGTTGTTTTCTAAATCTAATATAAATTTAGAAAATGAAAAATGAAATTTTTTTTGGAATTTTTTTGAAAAACTAAACGAACTAAACGCGTTTTCCAAAATTTCATTTTCACTGGAAAATTTTTCTAGAAAACAGAAATTTTTTCATCAACTAAACGCAACTAGGTTTTTCAAAAAACAAAAACCTCTTTATGAGGTTTTTCATATTATGTAAAGGTTTTTCAAATGAGGTTTCTAGTGAGGTTTTTCGTCATAGGACGTAACTGCACGACCTGCTTTTTTTCAGAGGTTTTTCGTATTTAATCTGTTTTATATTTATTAAATTGTATAAATGTCTCGTATTAATCAATTTTATTTCTTAATCATCCTTATTTATTAATATATGTGAAGTTTTCGTATTTAAATTTTATTATATATTAATAAAAATATTAATTTAATTATATATTTTATATATTTAAAGCAAATGACTCTAATTTGAGATTTTTATACAAACTTTACATATTTTTAATCACTCACTTTTTATTTTTTAGTATTATTTTTTTATTGCATATATTTTTATAGATTTCTCAACGACCCAATTTTTATTTTTAATCGCACATACCTTTAAATTTATCATTTTTTATTTTTAATTTTTCATACTTTTTATACAATATTTACGTATTATTTAATAACCCAAACTTTTATAAAAATTCTACTGATTTCTTGATAACCCAAATTTTTATACAATTTTATGCATATTAATATTTTTGGAGGAATCTTTTTATACATTTTTAATATAAATAAATACCAACTCACCTATTTAAAACTTTTTATGTATAATAAATACATAAGTAATGTAATATTATTTTCTCGATATAAATAAATATGTATTTGTATTAGATTTAATGCATTAATTTTTATAAATAGAATGTAAATAATATTAAGTTAAAATGATGGGACTCTTAAAAGTTTGAAAAATCATCGGTGAGGTTTTTCACACACTGAATGTATGTGAGGTTTTTTGCTTGTTGATGTGGCAATAATGCATAAGTAAAAAGCTGTGAAAAAACTTATTTTTATAAAAACCACAACATTGTGGATGCTCTAATACATCACTTTTTGGGTTTGATTTCGGTGCTCCCAAGTGCTAGCCATGATATTCAGGGTTGCCATTCGGTCAATGATGCATATGATCTTTAAAAATTATCATTTACTATATATACATACAAACCTTCAATGATTGTAAGTTTTAATCATTTACTGAATGATGTTGTAATTTTTAACCGTTAGGAATATAAATTGACTTGTAGGAATGACCCAAAAAAATTATTTACAACACTGCACATTCAATGAATGCGAGGTGCGACAACCTTAGAAAGAATTGGTGAGAAGTGAATCATATTTCTTGTACCTATAATTACAATTACAAAGGGGTTTGTTATTATATGTGTTCCGCATATAAGATTTGGTATTCTACAAATGATTGCAGATCCAACTCAGTGCTAACACCAACATTTCACATGGATGGTTATTTGAATCTACCATAGGTATAAACATTGTAGGCTTTATGACATCTTTAAAGAATTTGATATTTCTAAATTAAATAAAGCTCAATAAACCTTTTACATCCCGTCACATTGCACGGGTACACTACTAGTACTACCTTATAAAGCAAGTCTACAAAAGTCTAAAAAACAAGTCTTATATGCTACACTCATAATTTAATTTCTCAATCCAACGCTCATGTCAAAGAGATTTCAACACATGCCTCTCATAGCTCCTCCTCTAAAGCGTCAATTTCAATTCCCAGACGACGTCAAGCTCCGGTGTCAAGATTCTCGATATTTCGAGTTATATTAAAATGCATGCTTTATTGCTCGCAATTTCTTTTTGATTCATCCCTCCTCTCCGGGTTATGGTTTCAATTTGGTCCACTGATTCGTGGTAATTACTTTTTGTAGGAATGTAATCCTTGAGTTTCATTAATGAATAATGTATCAATATATATACAAGAGAGAGATGTCTCCCATATATATTTTTTGGACGACATTTAACACACTCACACATCCCAGGGGTATCCGGATCCAAACGGGAACCGACTAATCCCCTGCGCTCATGATCCAGCCCTATGGAAACAATCTCTATAATCAAGGAGATTATGGTATATATATATACTAAATATAAAGAGATTATAGTATATCTATACTAAATATAAAGAGATTATGGTATATCTATACTAAATATAATACAATATTACTTACACATTCCCGCAGTGGAAGCAGGAGGTTCTCGTACACTGAGACCGGTACGAAAGTCATCAAACATGATGCGTAGAAGCCCTTTGGTAAATATATCGGCAATTTGGTATCAAGATGGGACATGTAGTACACGGACTTCTCCTCGGCACACTTTGTCTCGGACAAAATGAATGTCTATATTGATATGTTTAGTTCTTTTATGTTGTACGGGATTGCCGGATAAGTAAATGGCACTGACATTGTCACAATAGAAGAGAGTGGCTTTACGAAACGAATAGCAGAATGTAGCTCAACAGTAGATTGTGAATCTAGCAAGATTCTGAAACGACATTGTAACTCCTTGATATTTTGCCTCTACACTTGAACGGGATAAGGTGGGTTGATGTTTAGAAGACCAAGAGATAAGGTTATCGCCAAGGAAGATACAATAACGGGATGTGGAGCGACGGGTGTTAGGACATCCTCCCCAATCAGCGTTGGTGTAAGAAATTAGGGAGTCAAAAGATGATTTGTACAGGTGTAAGCCCAAGTTGAGAGTCCCTTGAATATATCGGACAATGCGCTTTGGCACACTCATATGTTCATCGCGTGGATCATGCCTATGAAGGCATACTTGTTTAACGACGTATGATATATTGGTATGTGAAAAGGTGAGGTATTGGAGATCCCCGAAAAGACTGCGGTAACGAGTTGGCTTAGTGATTCGGGGTATGGAATCAGATAAAACTTTGGCCTTAGTGTTAAATGGAGTAGCGCACGGGGAGCAAGATGACATACCTGCTTGTTTAATTAAATCCTCCGTGTATTTTCTTTGGATAGAAAGCGGCAATCTTTATGGCGAGTGAAGACAATACCAAAAAAATGACTAAGAGGCTCGAGCTCTTTCATCGCAAATTCGTAGTTGAGGGAGCGCATAATGGTGGAGCGGAGATGCTCACTAGATGTGGTGAGAATGATATCCTCAACATATAATAAGAGATACGCTATTTCGTTCCTTTGACGATCTATAAAAAGTGAGTGATCACATTTCCTGTGAGAAAAACCGAGGGTTGAGACATAATCAGAAAACCTTTGGTACCATGCTCGTAGAGCCTGTTTAAGGCCATATAACAATTTCTTCAATAGGCATACATGGTCGGGAAGGTGTGGATCACGGAAACCCATCAGTTGGTACATCTAAACGGTTTCGTTTAGTGTACCGTGCAAGAAACCGTTTTTCACATCAAGCTGGTGAATTGACCATGACTTAGATAAAGCAAGACTGAGAACTGATCGTATTGTGGCATATTTAACCTCGGGATTGAAAGTTTCATCACAGTCTATGCCTACCTGCTGAGACCTGCCATCGCCAACAAGACGGGTCTTGTACCGCTCAAAAGATCCAATAGAGTTTTATTTGTGATGAAAAATCCATATAGAGCGAATAACGTTAGTAACAGATGGACGAGTAACTAATTCCCACGTCTTATTCTCAATTGATGCAGTAAGTTCGCCACACATTGCGACTTTCCAATTTGGATCGTACAGGGCGAGTTTCGGATTTTTTGGTAGGGGTGAGGGTTGGGCAAGGGATGATAGGTTAAAGAGTTGTTTGGGTTGAAACGTGCTGGCTTTCGCCTGGGTAGTCATGTGGTGAGTGGAAACAGTGAGGGGAGGTTGGGTGGGTGAGGTGGATGAGATAGTAGGAGCATTGGGAGGAGAGACAGTTTGGCATGGTATAGAGGAGGGGATGGCGCGGTGGTCTCTAGTGGTGGTGTCGTGGGTGGAGGGAGTTAGGTAGAGGGAGTTTGAGTTTGGGATAGAGGGCGTTATGTGGCGTAGATAGAGGAGTGGAGGGGGTGGAGGGGGAGGGGGTGGTTGAAGGTAGGGTGGTGTAGAGAGAAGAAAGCAAAGGTGACGAATCGTTGTCAAGAATGGAGATTAGTGAAGTGAAAAATGGACTCGTTCATTTTAACATGACGAGAGATGATAACTTTTCCGGTTGTGAGGTAGTAACATTTGTAGCCACGATGACCGGAGGGGTAACCGAAAAAATGCATGGTTTGGAGCGAGCTTAGAGCTTAGAGGGATAGAGTGGGTAGCATAAGCAACCGAAGGGACCTAGATGAGAATAATAGGGGTGTTAGTTGTAGGGGAAATGTATCGGGGTGTTATGAGAGAGCAGTTTCGTTGGCAGAATGTTTTCCATTTCGAGAGCTTGATGCCAAAATTTTGGTGGGGTAGAGGAGTGGGCGAGAAGAGTGCGAATGAGGTTGTTGATTGTGCGAATTTTTCACTCTGCCTTGCCGTTTTGAGAAGATGTATGGGGGCACGAGAATCGAAATGCCATTCCGTTTTGTGAACAAAAATGGTGAAAAGAGGAGTTTTATAGTTGGTGTCGTTGTCACATTAGAGTATTTTAATTTTAGCCCCAAATTAAGTGTAGTTGAGATTAGTAAAGGAGAGAAAAGTAGAGAAGGCTTGAGATTTTGCCCCCAATGAGAAGTCCAAAGAAAGTTTGAAAAATCATCCAAGAATAAAATGTAATATTTATTTTCTAAAGAACTCCGGGTAGGGGAAGTCCAAACATCACTATGAACGATATCAAAAGGTAAAGACATATATGAAATAGAATTAAAGAAATGTAATTTAACTTGTTTACCTAAAACACATGATTGACAACAAGATAAAGATGATGTTCGATTACAAGAAATACTATTATTATGACTAAGAAACTTTAAGATAGAAGCTTGGGGAAGTCCTAAGCGAACCTGCTAAAGATCCGGAGATTTTATGTTGAATGTAGACGGAGTGCGTTGGTTGGACTTTGTTAATGAAGAGATACTTGTGAGAGGGTATAAGTCACCTTGGCTATCACATCTCATTATAGCCTTCCCTGTCGAAATATCCTTTATATAAAAACCAAACAAATCAATCTCAATAGAGACATTGTTGTTGGTTGTGAAACGACGAACGGATATAAGATTTTTAATAAGATGAGGAACATGTAAGGCTTTATGTAGTTGTAGTGGTGGATCGAGTGAAGTGAGTTTAGTGTGTCCGTAACCATAAATAGGAATTTGTTGACCACTACCAACAGTAATGTTGCGATTATTGGTGTAAATTGGAATAAGATGTGAGTGTATCTGAGTTGGTGGTCATATGAGATGTTGCCTTGGTGTCCATATACCAATTGGTATTCGGTTGATTGAGAGTCATCGTGTGGAATGCTACTTCGATGTCCGTAGGTTGACACTCAGATTCGAGCTTGGGATCAAGCTGGGCGTGGATATTATATGCCTGCAGTTGTGGTCCTGGACCGAGAATTCCAGGTAGCGATTTTGAGCCTTGTGAGTATCGGGGACGTTGCCAATTTGCTATTGGATAGGGGAAAGGTGGTAACCCATCCTCTATTCCAACCGAACAATGGTGGATAGGACCACTGACCGGAGTTTGGTACGGTGAAAGGTCGTAGTTGTTCATATTGTTTCCGCGTCCGGTTGCTGTTCCTCCTCGCCTCCCGCGTGTTCCTCCACGACCGTTGCCCCTTCCATGTTCGTTCCTCCCAGTGTCGCGTCCCCCATCACACGAAGAAACTATGGCCACCCCGTCCACTTTTGCCGAAGGTGTGGGAAGGAGGTGTGTCGATACAGGGGGCCAAAAAGGCGGTATTGGCTATCGCATTGGCGGCCACGAAGGCTTTCTTGGTCTTCCGGGTTTCTTCAAGTACAAGATGAGATCGGGCCTCATTAACGGGAGGAAGAGGATTAGATTGCTGGATGTTGGTGTCTACATCGTGATAATTTTCATTAAGTCCAATAACTAACTGAAGGTCGAGGCGGTGTTTACTGACTGGAGAGCCAACATTGGCGAGTTGATCAACAAGCATCTTTAACTCTTGACAATAATCAGAGACATTTGAAAAATCATATAGCTGGATGTTGGAAAATTGATTTTTCAAAAGAACGGCTCGAGAGTTTTTATTGACTTGAAACATTTTCTTTTGGTTTTCCTAAGCTTTATTAGCCGTGGAGTTTGGCTCGATGATTGTAAGGAGAAGGTCATTAGAAATCGTACCGTAAATCCATTGGAGAACGGTGGCATCCAATCGTGACCAGAGTTCTTTGTCGACTTAGGTTGCTTTTGATTTGTCAGCCAATGTTGCCAGATCGATGGTCTCAAGAATGATGTGGTTGAGAACTTGGTGAACACGCCAGTGGATCATGAAAAACTCGGCCCATGATGTGTATTGTCCTTTCTCCATCTCAAGAACGATAGGGTTGGCATTATTGATGTTAGTGACCGCAAGAGCAGAGTATTTAGCGTCAGCCATGGAAGAATCGAAAAGAATACCGAGAGGGATTAGAGGGAGAGATTGGTGGCTTTAGAGATTATCAGGGTTTTGGCTCTGATACCATGTAGGAATGTAATCCTTGAGTTTCATTAATGAATAATGTATCAATATATATACAAGAGAGACATGTCTACCATATGGAAACAATCTCTATAATTAAGGAGATTATGGTATACCTATACTAAATATAATTATAGTATATCTATACTAAATATAGTAATGGTATATCTATACTAAATATAATACAATATTGCTAACAATATATGGAAGTTACTCATTTGCATTACCTCGTCTTTTCGTGTAACACCTTTTACTTTTCTTATTACAAACATATGCTATAAGGATAAGCCCAACGATATTGGAAGGGATGTGATTCGGGAACTGAAGCACTTCTTGGTTGCCAAGAAGTGTCGATTCCAACTGCATGAGGAGAATTATAATGATGCAAATGCCACATGAAGACTAATATGTATATTTTTGCCAATAGGCAACTCTTGGCTAGAAGTGGTCGTCTTATCAAGTGGGTGGATATTTAATTCATTCCTTGTATTTTTAATATTTGTATGAGGGTAAATGGTATGGGAAGGAATATGGTTGGTATTCTTAGAGTGTGGTTTAGGTAGTTAGATGGTATTACTAGTAGGTATCCTTCCCTTGAGCTTGGAACTTGTCTTATTCCTTCTGGTTTGGAGATAGGTTGATTTGTTTGTAATGTTTTTCCTTTTATTCTTATATATTGCCAGAGGTACCGTCCTCTTTCCCCAAACAAAGGACAAGACCAATGAAACTGACAAGGTGTTGGTGAGTACTCTAATCATTTTGATGCCAGATTGGGAGAACGTAAGACCATCATCTACAAAATACAAAGAGTTCAGCTACCTGTTGAAATTGTATAAGGGTACTAAAATTTGCATCCTTTGCTAAATCATGCAAATCTCATTTCTTTATTTTACCAAAGCTAGTACCTAATATTGATAAAGGTCGATTCATCCTAAACCATAGTAACAAATGGTAGTGCTTGCATCAAATCCTTGAAACCTTACACTCGTGGCATTAGCATCTATGAACACATGAAATAACAAATAAAGTTATTTTTAGAAAACAAATTACCCTAAAAAGTTGTATAATTGTGATGTTTGGGATCGTAAAAAAAACTGACATCAATAGAAAACTCCCACCCATATTTGTCTCAATTCCATTGATGGCTGCAAATTCTCAGAAAATTTCAATAAATAGTGAATGAGGATGAAGCGAAAGCAAATTTACGAGACACATACAATTTTATACACAAAACAAGTTTTTTTTCTTAATTATATTTAGTGATTTGAAGTTACCAGTTCTAATCGCTGGGAATACCAATCAAGAGGCGAAGCCTTATGGGGCGATAAAGAAGCCTTGTGTGCCATGCAGGTTCAGCACCCTCATAAGTGAACCCACAGTTTGTATATAGATTTCTGACCGCATCATTGTCACGAGCAAAATGCACATAATGATCATTACTCCCTGAAAAATCCACGTCCATGCTAAATGACCATGGGTGCTACTGCTAGATAATTTTTTTAAGAACAAACCAATAGATAATTGCATTAATGAAAACATCTTTAGTTACCTATCTTTTGAGAAAATGCAGGAAGGCCCTCCAAGAAATATGTGACACAAGTGGTACGCTAGATGTCCTGCAACTACGAATAAACGTTAGATGGAGCACTCTCATTGATACAAATTCTAAATATACTAAAATCCAAATGCATATAAGATTATAGTTAAGCTAAAAACCGAGAAATAGAAAAGATATATTCGAAGAATCAGCAGTCAATATAAGTGACATTGTTCAACATAATAGAACCCTTTAACAAAAGATCAAAACGACCTTCAAAAGATAATACAACCAAATATAGTACAAATTGAAGGGACAACTAAAGAGATCAAAAGATCAAAACCACCTTTAGAAGATGAGAACATTTTTTAAATAAGAAAACCGTAGTCCCAAAATGGTCATTGTGTGTAAGTCAAAAAGTACATATATCGCCTGTTTTTGCACTAGTAAATAGTACATAAAGGAAAGGAAAACATACGAACATGAATAAGGGGAAGGAATATGAATAACTTCCAGGAAGAGATTGAAAAGTGATAGCAATATTGTATTATATTTAGTATAGATATATCATAATTATATTTAGTATAGATATACCATAATCTCCTTATATATATAAAACAAGCAGAAGAGTTAACTTTGTCTGTTTTATTTATAATAAATGTACACACGACTTTGTAGGTTTCAGGGAACATGCCTTATAGAAAAAGTACTCCGATATAGAAAAGGATTATCTAGAGCTAAATTTTTATTAGTTTATACATAAAAGTCGAGGCTACCAATAATTTCTCCATTGACAATAAGCTCGGTGAAGGTGATTTTGGTCCCGTTTACAAAGAGTAAACCGGATCTTGGGTCAAATCGATTTTTGGGTTAAACGGGTCTGGTTGGAATTGGTCTTATGAACATTGGAAGAGTGGAAACTTTTAGCAGGTTTTTATGGATATGCAGTCAAAGTAGTGGTACTTGTTATTTCCTTTTATTTATGACCAATTAGTTTTTTTCTTTGTTATTTAAAGCTTATTTAGTCGTAGATTTCTTTTTCAAGTATCAAAGTTTATTTGTTGAATGAATTAAGCTTTCTGCTTTTCTCGTTGTTTCTTTCGTCACTTTGTTATATATATATATATAGGGCGGGTTAAAAGCAGAACTCAAATTTGGTTGTGAACGTGAGGACAAATGAGAGCGTGACACATGTCATATTTAGATTGAATAATCACAAAATATTCATACTGAATAATCATTATTTAGATTGAATATATATTATATTCAGTCAGTCTCTTCAGTATGAATAATCTACATTCAGACACGTATCGTGCTCTCATTTGTCCTTACTTCACAACCAAATTTGAATTCCCATTTGAACTTTCCTCTCTCTCTCTCTCTCAATATATAATATATATATATATATATATTTCCATCCATTTGTTTCAGACTAACAAGTGGTATCAAAGCTTGGTTGTATATGACCAAGTACATGCCAAAGCCGACCATGACAGGATTAGGTGCTTCAGGTTCAGTTGGTTCAGATGGAGGAGTCCAGAGAATTGGATAAAAGGGTAATGTCACCCTTCACTATCCGATGCTGACAAAATCAAACTATCCAGTGTGGACTCTGAAGATGTAGGTAAACCTGCAAACACAAGGAGTATGGGAAGCAGTGAAGAACAAAGAGGTCGAAGAACGATTGGATCGCATGGCGTTGGATGAATTCTTTCAAGAAGTACCCGAAGACATGTTGCCGATGTTAGGGGAAAAGGATACGGCAAAAGAGGCGTGGAAGACGCTTCAAACGATGCATTTAGGTCCGAACGGGTCAAAGAGGCGAATATATAAACTTGAGAAGTGACCTCGAGGTGGGTTGCATGAAGGATGGTGAATCAATTCATGAGATTGACAAAGATCGTGACAAGTATTCATTCACTTGGAGAAAAAATCGATGAAATTTTTGTCGCAAAGAAATTTCTTTGAGTCGTTCCGATATGGTTTATGCATATTGTAACCTCTATCGAGCAATTCGGTATTTTGATGAATATTATGGTAGAAGAGGTCATGAGTCGTCTCAACACCCACAAACAGTTACTTCGCGGTTTTGAAGAGCGAGACTGTGAGCAAGGGTTATTGCTTACACAAACAGGGACGGTGTCTCGTTCAAAACGACATGATCAAAGAGATTCTTCATCAAGTTCAAGGGGAAGAGGTATAGGCCGTGCCCAGAGAAGAATTGGTTGAGGAAGAGGTCGAGGATGCGGCTGAGGTCGAGATTTAACCCAACCCCAACGTGACTTTAATGCACCGAAAAGAGACAAAGCAATTTAAGCTGCTTTTTGTGTGACGAATTTGGTCATTTTGCATCAGAATGTCCAAATAAAAGACGAGGCAAGGAAGCTAATCTAACTCAAATCGTTGATGAAGAGCCTACCATAATGATGGTCATTACCGATGAAATGTCACCTCCAAACGTTGTACTTGAAGAAAAGAAGTTCATTGCCAACCTTCTTTTGAAGAGAGAAAGTCAGGCTGAATCCGATGTTTGGTACTTTGACAATGGAGCAAGCAATCACATGACAGGAACATGGTCAAAGTTTCATGAGTTGGACAATAAAGTGACATGTCATGTTTGTTTTGTTGATGGATCCACAACCGAAATCAAAGGCAAAGGTTCAGTTTTGATTCATTGCAATAATGGAGACCAGAGACTGCTGGCTGAGGTATTTTACATTCGTAAACTTAAAAGCAATATTATAAGTCTTGGTCAATTAACAGAAGATGGGAGTCGTATGAATATTGAAGGTGCGTATTTATGGGTGTTTGACAGAAATAATAAGTTATTATTTAAAGTTGAATGGTCTCCTAATCGGGTGAATAAGAGACCAATAAGAACAAGTCAACCGACATGTTTTTTGGCAAGTCAACACGACTCTATTTGGTTGTGGCCCGCACGACTTGGACACCCAAACTTCTATGCTTTGAAGGACTTAGGGGAGAAAAAATGGCAACAGGAATACCGGTGATACAACACTCGTATCAGATTTGTGAAGGGTGCATGGTGGTGAAGCAATCGAGATACCCGTTCCCCGACATTTTATAATATCACCCAGAAAAGTTACTGGATTTAATTGATGTAGATGTGTGTGGCCCGATCACTACTGCATCACTTGGTGGAAGTAAGTACTTTGTACTTTTTGTCGATGATTTTTCTTGATCGAGGTGGGTTTACATGGTGACAGGTAAATATGAGGTTTTCGCCACCTTCAAGAAATTCAAAGTATTGGTTGAACTACATCCGGTAATAAAATAAAAGTGCTTAGAAAGGATCGTGGTGGGGAGTTCCTTTCCAGCGATTTCACGTCCTTTTGCTAGGAAAACGACATTAGAAGGCATCTTACTACACCGTATTCGCCGCAACAAAACGGTGTGGTAGAACGATGGAATCAAAACGTCATGGTGAGGGCTCCGAGCCTTCTAAAAGGCATTCAAATGCCAGAAGAATTCTAGGAGAAGTCGTAAGGTATGCAGTGTATTTGCTTAACAGATTGCCAACAAAGGCTCTTCCCGACATTACACCATATAAGGCTTGGACCAGTAAGAAGCCTAACCTTCAGTTTTTGAAAGTTTTTGGTTATATGGCACATGCTAAAGTCTCATCTACACATCTAAAGAAGTAAGATGACCGAAGTGAAAAGATGATCTACCTTGGTGTGTAGGAGGGTACAAAAGGATATCTCCTTTTCGACCCTGCAAAACGAAAGCTCCAGGTAAGTCGAGACACTGTGTTCGATGAAAGAAAAGGGTGTTTTTGGACCACAGCAAGTGCAGAACCAAACACACTAGACACTAGGTCCCATGTCATTGAACTTGCCTACATGCAGCAAGAAAAGTCAGCTTCCCAACAGAGCCCTCAAAGCATCTCTGTAGTAGCTTTTTTTCCAAATCAAAACACTCACGTGACTCCAGCAGCAGCTATTTCGAACCACCAAAGCAGTCTGAAAAGTTCATCTTCATCAAATTTAGATTCCTCTTTGGATCACACCGGACCGAGAGGCTATCGTACATTGACCGATATTTATGAGAGAGCTAAACCCGTGTCATTGGAACCGAAGGACATGGAAGGATTATTTCTTATTAGCTCAGAACAACCTTCTAACTACCAGACAACATCAAGTTATGAAGTATGGAGTAAAGCAATGGCAACTGGACTTGATGCAATCCAATGGAATCGCACGTGGGAGCTTGTTGATCTTTCTCCTGGTCACAAACCCATCGACTTGAAATGGGTTTTCAGGGTTAAAAAGGATAGTTCAGGTGCAGTTGTCAAGCACAAGACCCAACTTGTCACGAGAGGTTTTGTGTAGAAACAGGGAATCAACTTTGAAGAAGTGTTTGCACCAGTAGCCCGACTTGACACCATTGGACTCATTATCACTTATGATGCTCAAAGGAGTTGGGAAATACATCATCTGGATGTAAAGTCAGCATTTTTAAATGGCGAGCTAGATGAAGAAGTATATGTGTCACAACCCGAAGGCTTCATAGTTAATGGGTTGGAACCAAAGTGTACAGGCTCTCTAAAGCACTTTATGGACTATGTCAAGCATCAAAGGCATGGAATACTCGAGTAGATAGAATCTTGAAGATCATTGGGTTCAAGAAGTACTCTCATGATCAAGTTGTGTACACCCGAAAGAAAAAAGGTTTTTTTTAATAACTGTTGGTGTTTATGTAGATGACCTTATAGTTACCGGCTCTTGGGCAAAGGAAATCAACGAATTCAAGAAGAAATTGATGAATGAATTTGGAATGAGCGAGCTTGGATTGCTCGCTTGTTATGTAGGCATTTAAGTGATCCAGACGAAGGAAGGCGTGTCACTTAAACAAACGGTTTATGCTAAGAAGATTTTAGAGGAATTCGGTATGAGTGATTGCAACCCAGCAGCTTGTCCCATGGATGCAAAGCAGAAGCTTGATAAAGATGACGATGGAGAACCGATCGATCCCACCACAAATAGGCGAATTGTGGGAAGCTTGAGGTATTTAACTCACACTCAACTCGATTTATCCTTTTCGGTTGGTCTGATTAGCTGTCATATGAAAAAACCAACATTACTACACCAAAAGGCACTAAATCAGATTCTTCGATACGTGAAAGGCATAATCGATTATGAGATTATGTATCACCGAGATCAAGGGGACACAGGTCTTGTCGATTTTTCCGACAGTAATTTAGAGGGGACGCCATGGTTTATAAAAGCACGAGTGGCATGTCTTTCTATCTCGGGGGAGAGTCTTATAGAATGGAAATCACATAAACAAAGGGTCGTGGCATTATCAACCTGTGAAGCTGAGTTCATGGCAGCCACGACTGCTTCCTGCCAAGCTATCTAGTTACAAAACCTGTTGGTCGAACTGACTGGGTACAAAGAAGAACCAATCACACTTTTTGTAGACAACAAGTCAGCAATTGCTTTGATGAAAGATCCGGTTTTCCATGGAAGAAGCAAACACATCAATATGAAATTTCATTTCATTCATGAATGTGTGGAAGATGGAAAAATCGCAATGAAATTTGTGAACTCGTAAGAACAAAGGGTAGACATCTTCACTAAGTCACTAGCAAGGGTCAATTTCAATGAGATGCGAAGCAATCTTGGAGTAATCAAGCTCGAGCCACATCCAATTTAAGGGGGAGAATGTCAGGACTAAATCGGATCTTGGATCGTATCGGTTTTTTGGGTCAAACGGGTCTTGTTGGAATTGGTCTTATGCACGTTGGAAGAGTGGAAACTTTCAGTAGATTTTTATGGATAATGCAGTGAAAGTAGTGGTAGCTGTTATTTCCTTTTATTTAGGACCAGTTAGTTTTTTTCATTGTTATTTAAATCTTGTTTGGTTGTAGCTTTTTTTTCAAGTATCCAAGTTTATTTGTTGAAAGAAATAAGCTTTCTACCTCTCTTGCTGCTTCTTTCTTCACTTTGTTATATATATTTCGATCTATTTGTTTCAAACTAACATGATGGATCATAAACTTTAGGGAGTTCTGGAAAGAACAAGAAATAACTGTGAAGAAACTTTCAGAAACATCTCAACAAGGGTACGAAGAGTCTACAATGAATTTGTTTGTGTTGCTCGACTTCAGCATTGGAATCTCGTCATAGTTTTTAAATACTGCATGGATGAAGATGAAAGGATCCCGATTTATGAATACTTATCTAACAAAAGCTTGGACTTATATCTATTGGTTAGACTATTTCATCATGTTTCTATTGTCCATTATATAGTATTTCTATCGAAGTATTTACCATCATTTTTATCTTGTATTTTGTTCGTCACATCTCAATTGTCATTTGTTGATCATAACTCCTCTCAGTGATTTGAATATGATTCCATTAATACTTAGTGAAAATTCCACCAATAAGAGATTGTTCATATTCAGCGATAGCATACACTGATTACACTCAATGATCGCAGAAGATCAGGAACAATATCTTATCTCTGATGGTCTGAAGAACAACACTCACACCAAAGAACCATTTAGCGAATGTCGAAGACTTAAGCTGAAGACTGAGATGATCAGCTAAATTACCTGAAGCGGTTCAGCAATAGCAACAATCATCTACACAGTGTGAATCTTGCTTATGCCTCTACGATACCTGAAGACTTCATCCTTGAAGACTCTGGTTCAGCGATCAAGTGGGGCATATTTAGTAAGATCGATGTTGATCTTATCCTTGATGCACAAAAGTCAAAACATCCACACCTTGTCAGAATAGGACGTACCGATTGTTCCTTATGTCCCCATCAAATCTGATTTGGTCACTATTCATATACGGCCAAAAGTATGGCCGCTTTTTGGACAAAAGAAAAAGCCTCTAATAGAAGCTTGACACGTGACAATTACCTTTTGCTTTGCATTAAATGCAACGGGTATAAATAGATGAAGAACCCTTCTTCATCTTTATGCATGCTATTTTCTTTCTTGAAACCTCTATTGCTATTCTTACTTGTTCTTCTGCAACAACTTCGTGATTTCTTAGTTGTAATAGAATAAGTTTTAATACTTGTTCTAATTCCACTTACAACTGTAAATTTGTTTATTCAATATAAACTCATTTAAAAACCTAAAAAGCTTGTGTTTATATTCAACCCCCCCCCTTCTACAAATTGTTTCTATATCCATTGAACTCTTGTAGACTCCTTAGGGACCAACAAGTGGTATCAGAGTAGTGTTTATTGCTTTCAAATCTTTAAAACAACTAATATCTAGTTATTTTAAAATGTCTAACACAAACATAAACTACATTGACAACAGATTAGC
This sequence comes from Silybum marianum, assembly GCA_036898165.1. NCBI lineage: Eukaryota > Viridiplantae > Streptophyta > Magnoliopsida > Asterales > Asteraceae > Silybum > Silybum marianum. The sequence continues at coordinate 17,500,487 of CM072528.1, forward strand.
TAAACCTCTCCCCTATTATCTAGAGAATGGGTCACACATTCCCACACTTCTTGTCCCTGCAGTTCCTGCTACTACTACCTCTCCTGCTATTCCTGAGAGACGTATAGTCAAAACTCCAAACCAATTGAGTGAAGAGGACAAGAAAGAACTAGCTGTTGATTCAAAAGCTAGATCTATTATTGCCATGTCTCTTCCAGATGATGTTTATCATTCTGTGATGAAAATGAGGACTTCAAAGTCCATGTGGGATACTTCTCAGACACTGGTTAAAACCAGAGAAGACCAATATCTCAAGTTAAAAGACAAGTATTAGAAGATGAAGAAAAACTAGCGAAAAGTCAAAGATCTTGTTGCTGAAGAATTTTATTGGGCTGACACCACTGACGAATCAGGGTCAGATGAAGAAAACATAGCTTTTATATGTCTTAAGGCAAGAATCAAAGATGCTGAAGAGGTCGCTGAAACCTCATCACCTAAAACTTCTTCACCTTCTCATGCATCGTTTCTAGAAATCTCTTCTATCCCTGAAACTGATAGCTAGTCAGATCTCGACAATTTAACTGTTGATTTTTACAATGCTCTACATGGTAAAACCAAAGCTGAACAAATGAACATGGACTTAACTGAACAACTTAAAAATTGTCACGTAAAAATCAAAGAATTAACTAAGGTCGAAGAAGATCTTAAAGACCGAGTCTTTGTTAATCAGACAATAAGCATTGATAAACAACAAGCTATCACTGAGCGTGAAAAAGCCATCGCTAATCTCAAAGCTGAAAAAGCCACCATTGAAGGATGGTATAAAGCCTCTGTAAAGACTAGTGAGATAATAAATGCTCAGATTCTCATTAAGGTCAAAGGTGGTCTGGGATACTCTTCTGATCAGGAAGAATCTTTAAACCATCGTTCCATGCTTAAGTTTGCAACATTTGTATCCTCTATCCCTGACCCTTCCACTCAGTGTTCCTTAACATCTGAGACAAAACCTTCTGAACCCCTTCCTAAGGACTCATGGAAGGTGGTTAAAGACAAGTTCCTTAATCATATTTCTAAGATCAAAAAAATTTCTAAACTGAAGAAGAATCCTTCTGTTCCTTCAATGAGTCATCGTCTGACTTCGGGAAGAAGATCCCTGGATATATTCAGAGATCAACTCCCCGATTAAGGTTGATCTCACTCTCTCTTTACCTAAGAAACCAGTGGTTCCTCCTTGGTCTATGGAGAAAAGAATTCTTGGTCCTGGTCCTGAAAATGTTAAGCCCTCTATGTTGCATGCTTCTTGTTCTAAATCTTCTTTCAGATATAGGAAGTGTTATCACTGTGGTGAAACAACTCACATTGCAAGGAAGTGCCCTAATGCCACCAAGGCTGAGAAAATATCTATTGGAAAGAAAGAAGCTCAATCTGAGAAATTAGTAAAATCGAAATCCACTAAAGTTAGTAAAACAACCAAAGTGAAATAGTCCACTAAAGAAAAATCTTCAGAGAATGAGAAAACTATTATCTTTGACATTTCCACTAACACTGCAGGACCCATAGTTCGATGGATACCTATGAAAAATTGATTCCTTTATCTTATGCAGAATGCTAAAGGTGTCTGGTATCTCGATAGTTGATGCTCAAGGCATATGATTGGTACAAAAACCATGTTCGCTGAATATAAGAAAAAGAAAGGTCCCTTGGTGACCTTTGGTGGAGATGGCAATGGATATACCAAAGGTTATGGTGTTCTAACCAGCGGAGCAACTGCTTTCAATCGGGTTGCTTATGTTGATGGCTAAAGAACAATCTTTTGAGCGTTAGTCAACTCTGTGATAAAGACTTCAAAGTCTTATTCACAAAGACAAACTGTGTTGTCATTGATAAAAATGACAAACTTGCTCTTAAAGGCAAATGATCTGAAAATGTCTATGTCATAAATATGGATACTACTCATTTAGAGAATGTTTCCTTTCTATCTAAAGCCTCTTCTAATGTAAACTGGCTTTGGCATAAAAAATTATCCCATCTGAACTTCAAAATGAGAAATGATTTATCTAGAAAAGAGCTTGTCAATGGACTCCCTAAACATTCTTTTACCCTGGAATCCCTTTGCTCAGCATGTGAAAAATGAAAGTTGACAAGGGCAAGCTTCAGATCTAAGCAAGTCTCATGAGTGACCACACCCTTCACTTACTCCATATGGATCTCTTTTGGCCTGTCAATGTCCAATCCATATCTGCAAAGAAGTACACTCTTGTCATATTTGATGAGTATTCCAGGTATACTTGGGTATTCTTTCTTATATCCAAGAGTGACACCCCTAATGAAATCATCTTCTTCATCAAGAAGAGGAAGTTCTTAACAATATCATTATTCGCTCCATGAGAAGTGTGTTGGACTAGGTGTCCAACGTCATAACTAATTACTCATGATTTTCCATTAATAGCAGGGTCCTTTTTGGGTTGCCCTCAATTGTCCAAGAGTTATTAGGATAATTATGAGAGAGAGAGAGATAAATAGTTTATTAATTATTATTTGATAATAATTAATTAGAAATTCTTATGGAAATTCTATAGAATTAATTGGAATTAATTTAGAATTAATTTGTGGCAATTAAAAGTGCAAGGGCTAATTGGTTATTCTTTGAAAGATGAACCAAGGGCTTTTCTCTAAAACCCTAACTTTGGCCCTAAGTAACTAATTACTACTATAAATAGAGATCCATGGCTCCTAAATCAAATGTCCCACTCAAGCATTCTTAAACCTTGAGTTTTCTCTTCTCTCTTTGCTCCATTCCTTGTGGGTACTTTTACAACACTTGGGTGGATATTCCGAAGATTAATAATCTTGGACAAATTGGGTACAAACCATTAGAGGTAATCTCCTTTGGTTACTACCTTCCTTAGCGTTGAATCGAAGTGTTCGAGTTCTACAAGTGGATCAATTCAATTACAAGATTGGATTAAAGGTTGGTAATCTCTTTCTTTCTTGTTGTCAATATCATCTACTAAGGTTTCCTTGTAGGGTTTAGTTATATGATACTTACCATAGTTTCTGCTGCCTTGTTTTGTTTATCATTCATATAAAACCCATCAAAGTGATCATGACACTGATTCAAAAACAATACCCTGATTAGTTTCTTTGAATATAAAGAAATCTCTCTCAACTTCTCCTCAGTCAGAACTCCAACGCAAAATAGTGTCGCTGAAAGAAGAAATCGAATAGTCATTGAAGCAACTCGCTCATTGCTCAATGAATGTCATCTACCAACTCAATTATGGGCTGAAGCAGTTAAGACTACATGTTTCACTCAGAATCGATCCATGATGTTTAATGGAAGAAAACCATCTCTGAGTTTTTATACATTCTCGGATGTAAGTGTCATATCCTGAATGACAGAGATCATTTTGAAAAGTTCGATCCAAAAGCAGATGATGGCATATTTATTCGGTACTCCTCAGTATCCAAGGAATTCATAGTCTTCAACAAAAGAAGACAACATGTCAAAGAAACCATCAATGTAACTTTGATGAATCACATTCAACAAACTCTATTCTTGTCCTCAAGACGATGATGAATTGAACAGTTAGATGAAGTCTCATTATGGGGAACCTGAATCATACTTCAATGAACCTCTTTTCACTGAAACAATTGATGATGATGGTCCTCATCTCATTCCCACCACGACTAATCGTAACACTCCTTCCTCCTTAAGGATAAGTGTTACTCCTCTTAATCATATTCCTCCTTAATAACCCTCCAACAATAATTCATCAGTGAATGATCAAGTATCAAACTAAGTTCCTGAGAATGATAATCCCCCACGATTTGAAGAAATACTAAAGAAGTAGTTGTTGAAGCGTCTTCCTTAACCCGTCAAAAAAGTCGTGGATTCCTCTATTGATTATAGTCGTCAACCACCAGCTCAGCGATGCACTCGAGATCATCCTATCGATCTGATAATAGGTGATCCAAGTACAAGTAATAAAACCTATCGGGGTGTGGGTAATATCTATCTCTTTGTAAATTTCATTTCTATATCTCAACCTAAAAGGATTGATGAAACTATCACTGATCCTCGTTGGTTCATGCTATGCATCTGATAAGAGAAACAAAGTTTTTGAGTTTAAAAGAAACAAAGTTTGGAATCTTGTCCCTCGTCCATCTGATAAAACTTTTGTTGACACCACATGGATGTTCTGTAACAAGTTAGATGAAAATAGCGCTGTAACCCGAAACAATGCTAGACTTGTTGCTCAGGGATATAAATAGGAAGAGAGTATCGATTATGATGAAACCTTTGCTTCTGTTTCCAGGATAGAAGCAATTAGACTATTTCTAGCCTATGCTTCCCATAAAGACTTTAGAGTCTTTCAGATGGATGTAACGAGTGCCTTTCTAAATGGCAAGTTGAACGAGGAATTTTATGTTGAACAATCTCCAGGCTTGTCTGACACCAAGCGTCCAGGTTTGTCTATAAACTGGAAAAGGCTCTCTCTGGGTTAAAGCAAGCTCCCCGAGATTGGTATGATACCCTATCCAAATATCTTTTAAAAGACAAATTTGTGTGTGGAAAGATTGATCAAACCCTGTTTATGAGGAAACACAAGGGTCATACAATTCTTGCTCAGGTATATGTCGATGACATCATATTTGGTTCCACTAAACCTAAGCTTTGTACTCGTTTTGCTAAACGAATGAAAAAGGAATATAAAAAAAGTATGATGGGAGAACCAACATATTTTCTTGGTCTTCAAATAACGCAATCTGAGAAAGACATATTCATATGTCAGAATAAGTATGTTAAAGATATGCCGAAGAAATTTGATCTCACTCAAAGATCTTCAATGAAAACTTCTATGGCACCTCCTCTGCCACTAAACAAGGACCCTGATGGAAAACCTGTTAATGTAACTGCCTATGGTGGAGATTGGTTGTCTATTGTATCTTACAGAGAGTAGACCAGATATCATGTACTCAACTTGCTTATGTGCTAGATATCAATCTGAACACAAGGAATCCCATCTGATCGCTCTAAAGAGAATTTTTAGATATTTGGAAGGAACTCCTAATCTTGGTCTTTGACATCAAAAAGACTCAGGATTCGATCTAACTGGTTACTCAGATATTGATTTTGCAGGATGCAAAATTGATAGGAAAAGCACCACTGGAGGCTGTCAGCTTCAAAGTGGAAAGTTGGTGAGTTGGGGAGATTGTTGATCCAAAATCCTTTCAGTGATTTGAATATGATTCCTCTATATACTTAGTGAAAATCTAAGTTTAAGTTACTGTTAAGATTCGGTGATAGCAAAGAGTGATTACACTCAGTGATCATTGAAACTCTGGAATACTAATGGAACTTAGAAGATCTGAAGAACAACACTCACACCAAAGACCATTCAGTGACAGTCGAAGGCCTAACTGAAGAAAGAGATGGATAACTCGCTATCTAAAGCTGTTCAGTGATAGCAACGTTCATCTAGATGAAGTGTGAGATCTTGTGTATGCCTCACTGATACCTGAAGGATTTCTCCTTGAAGCCTCTGTATTGTAAATTTGGTTATTTTGGATGATGTTTTAAAATTTAATTTAATTAGATAGAATTTGTAGTCTGAAGATATGTTTTTTAAAATTTCCGTGCATAATAAAGAGGGAATAGTTATCTATGTTGAAAATATATAGATGAAATTGGGTTTGATGTGTTGTTAATGAAGCTAAAGAAATCGTGGATAATATTGGAATTGATCCTGATCATGAATTTGGGTTTCCTATTAATTTTTTTTCCAAGAGTAAATAACTTCATGAAATTCCAAATATCGAAAGAGAACAACAATTAGCTCTAGAGACATTTAAAACCGATTATTTAATTTCTTGTTTTAGTTAATATAGAACTTTTGTAGAACTAGATTTGAACAAATGAAATAATTTGAATCTATTTTTGGTTTTTTGTTTTGAAACATAGTTACTTTACATTATGACGAACCAAAAAATTGTTGTATGAACATTGAAATCACTACAAAATAAATTATTTCCACCTACATAAATCACCTAGGGAAATTTCTGTGGTGATTACCGACCGATCACCCCGGAAAGAGTAATGGTTCCGGTAAAATCCAATGTTTTCATGTAAACACCGAGGGATTACCCACAAATTTTCTAGGTAATCTGTCACTAATTTGATTTAACTACCAAACAAATTACCCGCCAACTTTTGTAACGGTTTTATGGCGAATCTCCTTTTAATGAAGGATTTCCCAAGGAACTGTTTGTAGGTACAAGTGTTCAAATTAATTTAGTAGTGAGTTACTCTAATATCGATGCCCAAATATTTGTTTACGAAGTTACCAGTTTTGTAGGGGATGTTATCGTAACAGACCTATGTGAGAAAATGCATGGATATCTATATAAATTATGGTAAACGTTTATCTGGTAACCGTTTGTTACATGGCCTCACAGTTTAATTGTAATTAGAAACATTTAATTGCTAACATTAAAGTCAAAGGAAGCTAGGTAAAAATTTTGAAATTAAGTTTTATAATTGAAGTTATCAATTGATTACTTTTAAAAGGGCAATCCTACAAAAATTTCAATACTCTATACAAACTTCGATAGATTAGGATTATTTCAATTATTTAGTATTTTGTTTGAATTTTTAACCAACAAATTTTTTTTCTAATCAATAATTATGTTTATAACCGTTATACAACATTCATAATTTATTCTTAGTGTTTTTTTGAAAATATTAACGGACGCCATATTTGAAAAGTAGCCGTTGGTTAACGATCAAGACATCGGATTTGAAAATAGCCGTTAGGTAACGGTCAAGACGTCCAATTTGAAAACTAGCCGTTCGGTAATGGTCAAGATGTCCAACTTCTACTATATATACTTCTTTCTATTGATATTTTTTGTTCACAATGTATCTTTTCGTAATGTTTTGATAGGCATTGCCTAATATTTTTACGATTAGTTTTGCTCTCGTTTAAAAAATCGTTGTTCATTTCACGATCTTCAAGAATGATGGTGACAGAACATTTTCGTCTCCATAATTTTACACTTCCAAATATAAGTTATAAGAAGACCTCTGCAAATGGCATTTCTCTGTGGCTGAGAAAGTCTCTAAAGAAATTGGGGAGCATAACCTCCCTTCCCTTTTTTACTCCTATAACCTGGCGTCGAAGACAAGAGGATGTTGAAGTTTTAGAGTTGTCGGATGGCGGCGAGGAGGAGATGGAGGTGGTTGAGGTTCTTGATGAAAGTGATGATCAAGAGAAATAATAGAGGTGAAATAGGGTAATCACCTGTCTTCAATAAGTTGAACTATGTTTTTTGTGTTTTTAATCAAGGACTTATAAGTAGTTTGTTATACCTATAGGGGTTGTTTTTGTACTTTGTATGCATTGCTTGGTTTGTTGGTTGACAACTTTCAATATTTATGTGGGACACGTACGTGACACTTGTTTACTGTATAATATAATTAACAAGATTCTTAGTAGTATAAAGTAATAGATTGTTTAGTAGTTGTAGAATGATTAAGCGACAGAATGATTAAGAGGCTCTTATGATATAGTGTGAAATTAAATATAATTGTTTAGTAATTGTTCAAAGTGAAATTAGGAATGAATGGTTAAGGGAGGTCCAATATACAAAATATTTCAGAGGGTTTTAGAAGCATTAAGAGACAAACTTATTTTTTGCCATTCTTTAAAGTTGCCATTTGAGCAATGAAAAGTGCAATTCAACCAAAAATTCAAATTTATTATTACAAACCTGGATATATTGCTTGTAATTGTAACTCTTTACTATTTTGTTTGACTTTTTGACCAACGATCCTTCTCAAACTAGTAATTGTGTTATTAACCGTTATACAACGGTAATAAATTAATAATAGTAGTTTATAAAAAAGTAACGATCTTCATTTTTGAAATTCAATTAGCCATTGGATAATGGTCAAGGCATGTGGCTTCTTTTTCTATTACTTCGATATATATTAGTGGTGATCACAATTACTTAGTAATTTGTTTGACTTAGTTTATGACTATTGGACCTCCCTTAAGGAGTTTGTGGAGCTGATCGATAATTGTTAATGCCAAAAATTAACTTTCAAAAGTCAACTTAAGGAGTTTGTGGAGCTGACCGATCGCAGACAGTATTCTCACGACAAATACAGTTCGGATAATAAAAACTAAAAACAAAAGATTTGGTGATGCAGAAAAACCCTTTACCGAGGGAAAAAACCTGGGATGATAGGATCTACTGTCATTCCAGTATGGAAAACTGACGTCAAATAGGGACGTCGTCCTTTCGAACGATGCTCGTACGATTACAAAGAGAAATACAAAATAAGAACGATGGTATAATGTCTAAAAAGAACAATTGTATATTTCTAGATTTGAGAGCGTAGTAGATGTCAATCGGGTGTCTCTTTGTTGATTCGAGCGTTGATTTTATAGCTGGAGTTATTTGTAACTGTCGTTTGACATTGATGACATTCATGAACGTCTTTATGGTGTGAACTGTAACCGTCCAATGGTCTTGTATAACACATAACGGTCGACCACCGGTTAGTTCGTTAGTTTAAAATAATATACCTCATGTCAAGGTCGTGGACCGAATAAGCGATCATTGTCCGGTCGTTGTACGTCATTATCCATTGTCGTAAATTTCGTTCATCCGATGACTACAGAGTCACAATAAATATTTACAAGCCATAAAATATATTTGGTCGAGCGTTTTGATCAACGGTCGTGGGTTTCGGAGATTTTTACCCGAACAGTTTATCCCCAAATTCAAATATTAAGCGACAGCTTTATTTTTTGAATTTTCATAGGACATGCATTGTTTATTTCCATGAATAAAATCGTCCAGTAACTGAATCATTTCGTTTGAGGCGGGATTATTTAAAGGATAGCTAAAACCATTAATCTATACTGACGTATCGATGATGATCCATTGGAAAATGATAAGCCACGATGATGTCATGCGTGCGTATGACCACGCGTGGACAACTGCTAGGGACAGGTGTCCTCCACCCAGTGATGGTAAACCAAAAGGTGTGGGACATGTATCTCTACAGGGAGACAAGGCGACGATTCAATGGCGATTTGCAGGTATAAAAAAAAGCAATCGCTTCCTTTTTGTTCTTCCCAACTTCTTTGAATTTTTTTGGCAAGATCCTTCTTTCCCAAGTTATTCACATCCCTCAAACCTGCAACCTTCCGATTTCGAGGTTTTAGAGTTCCATTTAAGGTACGATTTCTTCTCTTTTATGCGTCAAAAATTTATAGCTAGAAAACCAGTTAAGGGTTGGGAACAGTTTTCCTTTCCTGAGGCCTTAAGCTCGATTGACGATTTTAGAGAGATGATAGACCCTAAAAGCACCATAGCGACTGTAGAGGATCTTAAGGCGTTCAAGGATTTGGCCGGTCTTCCGGCCGAAATCCATTTAGAAAGTCCGGGTGATCTTCATCCGACTGAATGCCCAGCGGGATATTTCGTTTTGTATAAGTTTACCTTTAAGATAGGATTCCAGTGATCATACTCTCGTTTGGCCTGAGAGTTCTTGGAGTGCTTCGACGTGTCATCGGGGTAGATGATGCCCCAATTTTGGCGGATTATGGCGACGATCGAGTGATTGACGTTCAATTAGGAGTCACCCTTTACCATCCACGAACTTATCGTGGCGTATATGTTAAAGGCGGAGGCGAGTCACCGATACAGTCCCTTCAGTTTCTTTCGCAAGGAGCAGATCTTGGTCCAACGGACCGCGGTGAATGACCGTGGGTGGAAAGAACAGTACGTTTTCGGACGTGCGTCGTCTTCCGACGAGGGCGGCCAGTGGCTCACCCTGGGCTGGCCCACTCATGGTAATAATTTTTTGTTTTAAGTCTTCTTTCTATTCTTCAAAGATTTTTGTCGTTTGATCATCCGTTCTTTCTTTTGCAGCCATTGATTTTGACGCCGTTTGTCCTCTCCCTGATTCTGTGGCGACGATCGAGCGATTCATGCTGATCCCTGACCGCACGTTAAGGGCAAATGTTCGTCAATTTTTGGACGAAGAGGACGAGGATAATACCTACTTGGGTACCTCGGAGGCCTCTAAGAGGGAAGGAAAAGAAGGAGAAGAAAGAGAAGAGATGAACGATAAGTGTCTTTGTCGCACGTTTTCATTCGTTTAGATTCTTTCTCTGTGTAACCAATTATTCTTGTCATATAGGTGAGACGGTTGGTCAATCTGGAGCTGGAGCATCTCAAACAAGGGATGTTCCCTTGGTTGCTACACCATCAAAGGGTGTAGCATCGTCGTCCCCTTCTTGTGGGGCGATGTTCGTTGAAGGGACGGGATCTTGCCCTTCATTGAGTTGGATCGACAGACGCTCCTTGCCAGTCGTGCCATTGAGTTGCGAAGAAAAAGGGCCAAGGTCCAAACGGGGACTAAGAGTTCTGGAGGGCCTCTCTTGAAAGAATCGTTACTTGCGGTTGACCCCAAGAAGGCGAAGATGTCGGCGGCAATGAAACCGATCCCGGCGACCCTGGTGACTGCCGTGCCTCCAGTCATTCCTGGTGCGCCTCCTTCGTCGCAGGAGAAGGGAAGGAAGACAGTAGAGGCCCCTGTCTTCTGGTTCAAGGTCCCCTCAAATTTCATGAGAGAGGGGCCTGTGGATCGCCAAAGGCTCTTTGGCGTCCTTGAAAACATTAACGTTTTCAAGGATCGCTATGAGGGAGTGCATCTAGCCGATGCTCATACCATGCTCACGGAGCACCTCTTCAGGCTAATTTTCAAGCGTTTATGATCGTTTGTCATGCGTTTTCGTGCGATCTTGCGACCTTGCGTTTTTTTTCCTTTAGATAATACTGATGTTTATTTATTTTATTTCAGGCCTTTCAAGCGTCCCTTAGCATGCAGCCTAAGGTCGATAAGGCGTCCCTAGTCGTAAAGATGGCTGTGGCGGTCGAGAAAAAGGCGCTTGAGCGCGAGGCTGCTGTGTTGGCTAAAGAGGCGACGGCGACGTCGATGGTCGGAGAACTTGGTGTTCTCTTGGAGGACGCTCGTCATGATCTTGAGCATGAGAAGAACGTGAGCAATAAGCTCAGGGGTCTCCTGAAGGAGGCTCTAGATCGAATGGCGTCCCTGGAAGCCGAGGTGGTGAGGGCTAGAGAGGCTCCTGCTAAGGAGGTCGAGGACCTGCGGATCCAACTGGGCGACGCCCAAGAAAAGATCGTTCACCTTAACAATCAACTGGAGGCGCTCGACTCCTTCGGTCGTGCGAAGGATAAGGCGGCGATCGCTCGTCGTTAGTTGAGAGGGCAAGATCCTCTGAAGGATGCTCAACTGATCATCGATCAATTCTTTTCTGTTGTTGGTGGCAATGAGGCGGATTTAAATTCTGATGACGAAAAGGAAATCACCCCTACCGTTGAGACTCCCCCTCCCCCGCGCCTTAGTTCTTTTTTTTTTAAGTTTTAGGGCTACTCTCTAGGGCGAGTGATTATAGTCATGCCTCTTTTTTTAACACCCCAACTTTTAATGCAATGCTTTTTTATTTTTCGATTGTCGTTTGTCGAATGTTATGATTGATCATATGTTCTTTGTAGACTGCTTAGAAAACAGTTCATGCCGATGCAGACATATGAATTTTCGACCAAAACCTTAAAAGTCATGGGACTTTTTCTAGCGATTGAGCCCTTTATCGTATAAATTTTGGACCGTGGATTTTTCTCGGCGATTAAGCTTTAAGTCCACATCATATATACTCGGGAACATTCATAAAACAATTTACTTCAATGAATGCTTTGAATAATTAAATTCAATGTGTCAGACGATTAAGTCTTTAATTTTTATAAGGTAATGTGTGCATTCTTGCGATGAAGTATATCTTTCGATCGTGCGTTCCTGCGACAAAGGTAACGTTGGGGGTGGTCGTTGGTTAGACCAACGATCCTCCGGCGCTCAAGTTAGTAATATTCCATAGGAAAAAATAAAAAATAACTCAAAAGAAATATTTTTTTCAAATTTATCGCATTCCAGCTACGTGGGTCATTTCGATCTTTAAAAGGTTTGTAATCGATAAGCACCGTTCCTGGGTGTTTTGGAAGACACATCGTAAGACGTAATCTCCTACTTGGAAGACTTTTATCTTGACATTTTTGTTAAAATGACGTTCGATAGACTGTTGTTTTGATGCCATTCGAATATAAGCAGAATCTCTTAATTCTTCGAGTGCGTCCACATTGTAACTGAGGTTTGCTTCGACTGGCAAGACGGCTTCACATCCATACACCAACGAAAATGGCGTCGGTTTTGTTGAGGTGTGAGGTGTCGTGCGATTGGCCCACAAGACGGAAGGTAAATCCTCGACCCAACATCCTTTTGCAGCTTTGAGTGTTTTCTTGATTAAATTAATCATCGTTTTAGTGCTTGATTATGCGAGTCCGTTAGATTGGGTGTAACGAGGAGTGGACGTCGTGAGTTTAACTTTTCGTTCCTCACAAAATCGTTTTGTCTTGTCACTTATGAATTGAGATTTGTTATCGCATACAATTTCAGAGGGAACACCAAATCTGCAAATAACGTTAGTCTGGATAAAAGACATCACCTCTTTATCTTGTATTTGAGAAAAGGCGGCGACTTCTATCCATGTTGAAAAATAATCCTTAAGAACTAGGAGATATACCTTTTGTCCGTGTGCAGGCGGTAATTTGCCGATAATATCCATACCCCAACGCATGAAAGGCCATAGAACTAGGGGTGAATGTAAAAATTCAGAAGGTTGATGAGTCATACATGCGTGTCGTTGGCAGGCGTCGCATTTTTATACATGCGCTATGGCGTCTTCACGTAAGGTTGGCCAATAATAGCCTTGTCGTGAGATTCTATTTGCTAGACTCGGTCCTCCTGAATCATTTCCACATTCTCTGTCGTGCATTTCCTAGAGGACCTTTTGAATTTCACTTGGAATAAGACATCGTAGGTTTAGCCCAGTGGACGAACTTCGATAGAGTTTTCCTGCGATCATAATGTATCTAGAAACTTTGAATTGAATTTGTCGGGCTTTCAATTTATCTTCTGGGAGTCGATCGTCTGTTAGATATTCTTGGATTTCCTTCGTCCAATCGTTCGATTCTTCCAGCACTAACGCCTGATCGTGTTTATCATTTTCCGTTGATGGATTCATTAGATGAATCAACGGTATAACGTCAAAAGATGAATTTGCTAAAGCCGATCCCAAGTTGGCATGCGTGTCTGCTTGGGCATTTTGTTCTCTGGGGATTTGCTAGATGTCGAAGGATTCAAACTTTTTCGCCCGATCTTTAGCGATTTGCCAATATGCTGTCATTTTTGAATCTTTTGCCGCGAACACTCCATTCATCTGATTGACGACAAGTAAAGAATCACTTCTGACTTGTAGACTTTTTGCCCCCAGATGGTGTGCTTGATCCAGGCCTACGATCAGGGCTTCGTATTCCGTCTCGTTGTGGTAGCTTTGAAGCTACAAGATATGGAATAGACCGTTGTGCGCTGATCCTCGTATGTTAGAGGATCTGTCGATGTGTAATACCCATTGTCGTTCATCTTGGGTCACCACAGCAAGTGTTTCTTCGATCACCAATTTCTCCAGCTCAGGACTGAAATCTGCAATAAAATCAGCTAAAACTTGCGATTTGATCGTGGTTCGGGGATTGAAATTGCTACCGTAGTTACTGAGATAGATGCTCCATTTTGCTGATCGACCTGTTAGCTCGGGTTTTGTTAACACAGATTTCAGTGGGAAATTAGTAATAACATTGCTAACACGCGATTCAAAATAATGTCGAAGCTTTTTAGCCGCTGTGACTAGTGATAAAAGCAACTTTTCCATGGACGTCTAGCTTTTTTCTGCATCGAATAGAGATTTACTTACGTTGTAGATCAGGAGTTGCTGTTTATCGTCTTCTCGAACGAGAAGGTCACTCACTGAGTTTGAACTTACCGCATGGTATAACTGAAGTTTTTCTCCGTCTTTGGGTTTGGACAATAGGGGTGGTGATGCCATGCATTCTTTTAATGCTTGCAAAGCTTTTCCATGTTCGCTTGACCAGTCAAAGATTTTATTTTTCTTGAGAACATTGTAAAATAAGTGACATTTATCGGAGGATTTAGAAATGAAGCTGTTGAATGCGGCTACTCGTCCGGTAAGCCTTTGGACTTCTTTAAAATTTCTAGGCTATTTGACTTCGCTGATTACTTTCATCTGATCATGACTAGCTTCGATTCCCCGCTGAGTCACCATATGTCCGAGGATTCTTCAAAGGAACACTTAGTCGGATTTAGCTTCATTTGATATTTTATAAGTACATCGAATGATTGTCGTATGTGTTCCACATGGTCGGTCGCACGTTTGGATTGGACTAACATGTCATCGATATATACTTCCATCATATCTCCCACATATTGTTTGAACATCCGATTAACGAGTCGTTGATATGTTGAACCTGCACTTTTAAGACCAAACAACATTACTTTGTAACAATAAATACCTTTGTCGGTCAGAAAGGCCGTTTTCTCTTGATCATTCGGATGCATGAGGATCTAATTGTATCCGGAGTAGGCGTCCCTAAATGTTAGCAATTCGTGGCCTGTTGTTGCATCGACCATGGCGTCGATATGAGGGAGTGGGAATGGATCTTTCGAGCAAGCTTTGTTGAGATCAGTGAAATCTATGCAGACTCTCCATTTCCCATTCTTCTTTTTGACGACCACGACGTTTTCCAACCAATCCGGGTATTTTACCCCCCGAATTTTTCCGGTTTTTAGCAAATTGTCGACTTCGTCGTTGATCACTTTGTTTGGTTCGGGCACGAACTTGCGACGCTTTTGTTTTACTGGTTTAAACGATAGATCGATGGATAGTTGGTGTGATATGATTTCTGGATCGATTCCCACCATATCTTCGGACGAACAGTTTGTTGATCATAATTCCTCTCAGTGATTTGAATATGATTCCTCTGTATATTTGGTGAAAATTCCGTCTATAAGCTAAAGTTCAAATTCAGCGATAGCATACACTGATTGCACTCAGCGATCGCTGAAAATCAGGAACCTTAAGTTTATCCCTGAAGATCTGAAGAACAACAATCACACCACAAGAACATTCAGCGAAAGCCGAAGACCAAGCTGAAGTAGAGATAATCAGCTAGTGATCTGAAGCGGTTCAGTGATAGCAATGATTATCGAAATAGAAGTGTGAAGTCTTGATAGGCCTCAACGATAGTCTAAAGGTTCATCCTTGAAGTTTCAAAGTTCAGCGATCAAGTGAAGGGTCAGATTCTAAGATCCCATATTATCTAGAGAATGGACCATTCATTCCTACAGCCCTGGTCCCTGCAGTTCCCACCACTGCAACCACTCCAACTATCGCTGAGAGAAGAATCGTCAAAACTCCAGATCGATGGAGTGAAGATGACAAAAAGGAAGTAGCTATATATGCTAAAGCTAGATCCATAATAGCAATGTCTTTACCAGATGGAGTCTATACTCTGTGATGAAGATGAGAACTTCTAAAGCCATGTGAGATGCTTTATGTATTCAATATGAAGGAACTGATGAAGTTCAAATCACTAGATGTACAAATCTGGTAAGACAATATGAGAGGTTTATGAATTTAAAAGGTGAAACCCTTTCTCAAATTCACCAAAGATTTAACTTGCTCTTGATTGACATGAAAACTGTCAACAGAGAATATTCCAATGCTGAAATACTGACAAAGTTCATGGAGGCACTACCCGAACAATGGGCAGCGTACACTACATGTCTAAAATTGTCAAAAAATCTTGAAACTCTCTCTCTCTAAGTGCTTTATATGGAATGCTCCTAAACGAAGAGCAATCTCAAGCTTTAAGGAGAAACCTCATTAATGATATCAAGAGTGCCAAAAGTACTTCTTTGGCACGAGTGACTTCAGAGGCAGATCCTTCAAAACAATTTTCTTCCTCTATTACTTCTATCACTGAATGAAATCAAACTGATTCAGAATAACTCACTAATGCTGACATCTCTGAGTTTGATAATTCTCTAGCTCTTCTCACAGACAATTTTAGAAGATTTGCTAGAAAGAGTAACTTTCGAAAAACTCCGGCTATCCCTGACTCTGACAAGTCAAAGACTCTTCCTGCTGAAAAAGAATCTGCTATATGCTATAACTGTCAGCGAAAGGATCACTTAACAAGTGAGTGCAGATCTAAGAAAGTAGTTGCACCCACTACCTCTCAGAACTCTGATAAAAAGGAGAAATATTATAAGTTAAAAAATAAATACAGAGATCTGAAAAAGAACCAACAAAAAGGCAAAGGTCTAGTTGCTGAAGAACTTGATTGGGATCATGAAGATGATTGGGCCAAAACCTCTGACGAATCAGGTTCTGATGAAGAAGATCTTGCCTTCCTCTGCCTAATGGCGAGAATCAAGGAAGCTGAAGAAGTTTCTGAAACATCCTCCTCAGAGTCTCCTTTGACTCAGGTAAATATTTCTACTAACATTTCTATATCTGAAGGTGATAACTTGTCGGCTCTCGATTCTATGACTGTTGATTTTTACAATGCCTTAAATGGAAAGATCAAAGCTGAACAAATCAATATTGATCTATCAGAACAATTGAAAAATTGCCATTTAAAAATCAAAGAACTTACAAAAATTGAAGAAACTCTTAAGGACCAAGTCTTTGTAAATCAAACTATAAGCATTGAAAGACAACAAGCTATCACTGATAGGGAAAAGGCTATTGTTGATCTCAAGGCTGAAAAAGCTACCATCGAAGGATGGTGCAAGACTTCTGATAAAGTCAGCGAGATCATCAACGCCCAGATCCCTATGAAGGTCAAAAGTGGTTTAGGATATATCCCTGACCAAGAAGAATTTGAGAATGATCGTTCCATGTTAAAATTCGGAATGTTTGTTTCTACAATCCCTGATCCTTCTTCTCAAAAACCTTATAAAAATGAGAAGCGGCCTCTCTCAAAATCTAATGATTCTAAGCAAATGATCAAGGACAAGTTTCTTGACCATGTTCCTACAATCAAGAATTTTCAGAAATAGAAGAAGAACTCCTCTATCCCTTCAGTGATTCATCCTAAAACTGAAAAGAAGATCCCTGGATTTATTCAGAGATCTACTCCCAGAATTAAGATTGACCTCACTCCTGTCCCTGAGAAAATTGTTATTCCCCCAAGGACACTAGACAAAGAAATTCTTGGTTCTGGTCCTGAAAATGCTTCTACCTACTTTCTAAATTCCTTCAATTCCAAACCCGTTTTCAAATATAGGAAATGCTATCACTGTGGTGAGACTACCCACATTGCAAGCAAATGTCCTAATGCTACTAAAGCTAAAAAATTATCTCATGGTAAGAAAGTTGCTCAAGCTGATAAATCATCGAGAACGAAATCCACCAAGGTTGGCAAAACTTCCAAGGTGAAGATAACCACTGGAGAAAATCCTTCAGCTAGTAGCTCATCCGCCATTTCTTCCACTAACTTAGCAGGACCCATAGTAATATGGGTACCTATGAAAAATGTTAGGTCTATTATTATTTAATTGTGACAAAATAAGGAAAAGATATGCTTAATTGTAAAAGGAAGTTTATAATTCCTTAAACTCTTTGTTTCCTTAATTAGATTAGACCTAGCAATATAAATAGAACGTTAGGGTTTTCCTTTTAGTGCTAGTCGATTCATATTACTTAGAGAGAGAGCTGAAACTGTGAATTACATTGTAATCGATCTTAACATTCAAGAGATATATGACTATGTAAGTTAGTTAATCTTTGTTCGTGTCATATTACTTTGCTATTAACTGTTTATTGTCATTGTGCTTATTATAATGGGATCAACAAGTGGTATCAGAGCCTGAGATCACGAGTTTTTACGTATTTCTGAGCAAACCACGAAACAGAAGGTACTTTTTTCGATTTATGCAAATTCTGCTGTTCATTGAATTTTTTGTCGAGTCCTACTGTTTCATGCTTTACCCGATAAATCATCATACTGATTATTGTCGACTACCTCATATCTGATCATTGAATTTTTCTCGAATCTCTCTTCTGTTGATTGAATTTTTATCGATTCAACTGCTTAAAATCTTGAATTTTTATCGACCCCTACATAAAATATTTAAATCTGATTAATTAAAATTACTTTAGTTTATTTTTTTTTTACTTTTGAATATCTTTACATAAGAAAACTCAGGAACTTGTGGCTCCTGCAGCTTTTCTTACTAAAGATTTCCTTAGTAAAATCATAAAACCTCGTAATCTTGATAATTTTCGTAATTGAACAAATAAGAAACTCGAAAACCCAGACAGTCTTGTCCATAAAAAGACTAGTTCTTTTTAGTCAAGAATACTGTGTTTTTGTTTTCTGGTTTATCAATCATAGAAAACTCATAATCAAAGTATTTTTTTTGTCGAGCCCTATTGAATCGAGAAGAAGTTTGATCGAGTGGTCAGTATTCGATAAAATTCTTTAATCAAAGTTATATCGAGTTATTATCGAGCAAATTTCATTCAACAACTATTTTTATCGAGTCTTGTTCACTCGATAACAATTTATATCGAGTCTATTTAATTCAACAACAATTTTTATCGAGCCTTGTTCAATCGATAACATTTTTTATCGATCCTTTGTCACCCGATAACAATTTTCATCGAGCACCTCACACCCGATAAAAACCCTAAATCGATAATTTTATCGTCCTCCTTTGTCTCTCGAGAAAAACCTACTGTTTCGCGAGACAACTCAGAAATTTTTAAAAACTCATTGATCCAGGTCCACCCAAAAAGTACAATGACCACCCGTGAAGCAATGGCTATTGGATCAGACACCAAACCTCGAATTCTCTTCCCGGGAGAATATTCTCAATGGAAGGATAGATTCCTTGATTTCGTTGAACGCCATGACTTTGTCGATGAGATCATGCGTTCAATCAAAGAAGGTCCTCCTCCAATTTTTTGTCAGGAGTTTCCGGCTATGCCAAACAATACTCCTCCTACGCTCGCACGAAGGGAAGTTAAACTCAAAAATACATGGGATGCAAACGAGAAGAGGATAATGAGAGGTGACCAACTTGCATGTTCTTATCTACTTATGAGCCTCCCAAATGAAATCTATATGAGCATTGATAGCCACAAGAAGACGGCTAAAGAAATGTGGGAGGTCATAGAGAAGCTCATGCTTGGAACGAAGATTGGCACGCAACTCAAAATCACCAACTACATCTCTCAATATGAAGAATTCAAGGCAAAAGATGGAGAAAGTCTTACGAACACGTATACCCGTTTTGTACAACTGGTAAACGAACTAAGCAAGAACGAAATTCGTAAGACCAAGATCGAAAACAACGTTAAATTTGTTAGCAATCTTCAACCGGAATGGCGCCGGTTTGCTAATCAAATCAAACACAACAAATATCTTGCTGACCTTGATCTTCATGAAGTCTATGAAACCCTTCAACAAGACGAAGAGGAGGTTCTCGAACTAATGGGGTTAAATTCAAAGAAGAACCCGGATCCAATCGCATTGATGGCAAAAGATTCCTCTTCCACTCCTCAAGAGATGTTTCCCGAACTAGAAGACGAATGATTTTGACTATGATCCCGAAATTGCCAAACTTCAACAACAACTGGCCTTCCTTACGATGTCTTTTCAACAAAAGTTCTCACGTCGCTCGAATCCCAACCAACAAAGGTATGCCTCGGGATCTAATAATCATGGGCGAAAGGCCCTGTTTGAACCAAAACCAAGAAGAGAAGAACCACGCCCGACACCCAAGCCAGAAGACAAGTTCAAGGGTGAGAGAAGCCTGTGCTACAACTGCGGCAAATCTGGTCACTATGCGAGGGAATGCAAGAAGCCAATAGTGAAGGACTCCAACTACTTCACTTACAAACTGATGTTGTCTAAACAAAAAGAAGCCTGTAAAGTTCTTCTAGCTGAAGATGAACAATGGCTTAATTAAGATGATGAAGATGATATGGAAGGGGATACTCAAGCACATTTCAGCTTGATGGCTTACTCTGATGACACTCCTTCTCACGCTTCCGACTACACACCCGAGATCGGTCATGTGTGGTACTAAGATTCCGGATGCTCCAAACACATGACCGGACAAAAGGAGCTGATTGCCAACTACACTGAAAAGAAGGGCGGATTCGTCAAATTTGGCAACAATCACTTGGCACCGATTAAAGGATATGGTGATATCATTCAAAACAACATCACCATTTCCAACGTCTCTTATGTACAAGGGCTAAGCCACAACCTGTTGAGCATTGGAAAATTCTATGACAAGCAACTCGAAGTAAATTTCAGACCCGATAGATGCTGTGTTCGCACGTTTGATGGTAGGGAACTTCTAACCAACACACGCAAGTCCAACCTCTACACGATCGATCTTTCCCAAGTAAACGCCCCCTCAAGTGTTTGTCTACTATCAAACGCTTCTAGTCCAAAGACCTGGTTATGGCATCGTCGCTTGTCTCACTTGAACTTCAAGAACATCAATCGCCTCTCCATCCAAGGATTAGTCACCGGCCTCCCAACTGTTAAATTCGACAAACAACATCTCTGTGACGCATGCGAGATGGGAAAGATGAAGAAGGTCTCTCACAAACCCAAGTTAGTTCACAGCACAACTCGACCTCTTCAACTCATTCATATGGACTTGTACGGCCTAATGCGGACTCAAAGCATACATGGTAAAAAGTATGTTCTAGTAATGGTGGACGATTTCTGTCGATTCACATGGGTAAAGTTCCTTCGGTCAAAGGATGAAACCCCCGACACCATCATCACGTTTCTCAAAGCTATCCAAGTTAAGCTAGAACTTACTGCACAAACCATCCGCACCGATAATGGAACTGAATTCAAAAACCGTACCCTTGACGGTTACCTCGAATCGGTTAGTATAACCCACACGTTCTCTGCAGCTCGCACTCCGCAACAAAACGGTGTGGTCGAACGCCGAAATCGAACTCTAGTTGAAGCCGCTCGCACTATGCTTACTTTCTCAAAGCTTCCTCTCCACCTTTGGGCAGAAGCTGTCAACACAGCATGCTACACTCAAAACCGCTCCATCATCAACAAACGCTTCAACAAGACACCTTATCACTTGGTCTACGATCGCGTTCCTTCCATCGAGCATCTTCGAACGTTTGGCACTCGCTGCTTCGTACTAAATGAAAAGGAAGATCGTGGGAAACTCAAGCCGAAAGCCGATGAAGCTTACTTTCTCGGATACTCACCAAACGCATCATCTTATCGGGTCTACATAAAACATGCACGTTGCGTCACTGAAAGCGGTAATGTTCAATTCGATCCAAACGCCGAAATGGCTCCTGAACACGACAGTTCTGGACCCGCACTCACCAGCATATTAGCTTCCGATCACAATCGTTCAGAACCTTCTCCCAACCTCGCTGAACCTTCAACGTCCAAAACCGCCATGTCAAATCTGGATGACTTATTGGAGTACTTCTACTCGAATTACTTTGGACCATCCACTGAAACTTCTCTCCAGATTCCCCCGCCCACCTTGGAGATTGCCGAGACCACAAATCTTTCCGGACTGCCAATTACAACGGAAACCGTCTCAACTGCTGCATCTCCAAGCACATCTACAACTGCTCCTCCCAATCAAACTATTTCATCGGATGCTCCTCTCGTTCCACCTGAACCTCAACCAGCTGTTCATCCAAATTCTTCGGAACCGATATCCTCTCCCCCACCATCCACTTCGACCCCTACGAATGTCACAAGTGCCACAAGATCATCAAACGTGGCACCAACCTTGGAATCTCTTTAAGCTCTTCCGTTAGGTTCTTATCAAGATGACATCCCGGATCCAAATGCATTTCAACCGCTTCCTCATACAACCAAATGGACCTGTTCTCATCCTGTTGAACAAATTATCGGAGATCCGAACAGACCAGTTACAACGCGTTCCGCCTCGGTCAATGATTGCATGTTCTCTTCATTCATAAGCAAGATTGAACCCACATCCATTCACGAGGCAATGAATGATCCTGATTGGATTGTGGCAATGCAAGAGAAACTCAATCAATTTGAAAGCTTGAAAGTTTGGCGCCTTGTTCCCCGTCCACGAAACAAAACCATCACGAAATGGATATTCAAGAACAAGCAAGATGAAGATGGAATCGTTATACGCAACAAAGCTAGACTTGTCGCCAAAGGATACCGTAAACAAGAAGGCATTGACTACGACGAAACATTTTTACCCGTCGCCCGCATTGAAGCAATCCGAATGTTCTTGGCTTATGCGGCACATAAAAGCTTTGTGGTTTTCCAAATGGACGTTAAGACGGCCATCTTAAACGGTGTTCTGCGTGAAGAAGTCTATGTTTCTCAGCCCGACGGGTTTGTCGACTCCTCCAAACCGACTCATGTCTACATTCTGGACAAGGCTCTGTATGGCTTAAAACAAGCCCCCCGCGCATTGTACGATAGTTTGTCTACCTATTTAGTGAAGAACGGATACTCCAAAGGTAAGATCGATCCAACTCTTTTAATTAAAAAGGACAAAGGTGACATTATGCTCCTTCAAGTCTACGTGGACGACATCATCTTCGGTTCGACTAACCCACAACAGTGCAAAGAGTTCTCCGAACTCATGATTGCAAAATTTAACATGAGCATGATGGGAATGATGAATTTTTTCCTTGGTCTTCAAATTAAACAATTTTCTACGGGAATATTCATCAACCAATCAAAATATATCTCGGATACGTGGTGTAAATACAACATGACGTCATGTTCTCCGATTGGTACACCCATGTCCCCGGGTTCAAAACTACACGTTGATCCTTCGGGAAAAGATGTGGATTCTAAAAATTACCGAGGCATGGTTGGTTCTCTCATGTATCTTACGGCTAGTCGTCCGGACATAATGTTTGCCACCTGTCTATGCGCGAGATATCAAGCATCTCCAAAGAATCTCATCTTAGTGCGATCAAACGGATTTTCCGGTATTTAAAAGGTACACCTAATCTTGGCCTATGGTATCCCAAGGATACGGGTTTCGAGCTAACTGCCTTTTCAGATTCGGATCACGCCGGATGCATGCTCGATCGCAAAAGCACTTCGGGCCACATTCAATCCCTCGGAGACAAATTGGTCAGCTGGTCCTCCAAGAAGCAAGCTTGCGTCTCCACATCTACCGCGGAAGCCAAATATATCGCTACCGCAAGCTGCTGCTCTAAAGTACTGTGGATGCGCACTCAACTCAAAGACTATGGCTTCTGGTTCAACAAGATTCCTATCTACTGTGATTCCAAAAGCGCCATAGCCATTTCAAACAACCCGGTTCAACACACGAAGACAAAGCACATCGACGTTCGATATCACTTCATCAAGGATCACGTCGAAAGAGGTACAATTGAACTATATTTTGTTAATACGGAACTTCAGCTTGCCGACTTGTTTACCGAGGCACTGGATGAGAAACGATTCCAGTTCCTAGTATCCAAGTTGGGAATCCTCAATCTTAAAACCTGATTATCACAAATCAGTCTGTCTCAAAATCCTCAAAAACGTCTATCCAAGGGTTTATGCACATTTACTCTTCGAGTCAATCTACATAACACTTGGGTTCTCATTTTTTTAGATTTTGACCTTTATCTTACAGTTCCGAATTTTCAATCTTTCGTTCATTTTTCTTTCTACCTCGCTGTGTGTATCACCATGGTTTATCGTTCAAGGGGGAGTAACAAGGTACGTTTTCCTATCCATTCACATTCCTAGGAAGATCACATCACTGTTTGCACACATTAAGGGGGAGCCTTATATTTTTTCTGTCTTTAAAAAAAAATATTATTAATTATTATTTTTCAAGTCAGGTTCTCGGCCCCTAAGTTCTTGCCACTCCAAGATTATCGACCCCCTCTGGCTCGATAACCTTCCCAATCGTCATTTCGATAACGGGAAATTTGTCATCGGCCCTATCACACGCTGCCACGTGTCATCACCCGATGACCCCTATTTAAGAACTCGGGCCCTACTGTGATAGAGACTTCTCTCACAAGTTTGAATTTCCCTCTTTCTCTCTAAAAAACCCTTCAAGTTCTTGCCACTCCAAGATCAAATTCTCAAAACTTCGAGTTTTTCAGATCCGAAAGCACCACCAGGTTCGTATTTCTCCCCTTATCATCTTTAATTCTTGCACATATGTCTTTTATCCATTGCATGCTTCGATTTCTGTGGGGAGACTGTTCGGTTTTGGGGTTTAGTATAGGTTTTCCGATTATGACTGTTCATCAGTCAAAATCGTGGGTAGATAATGGTTTTTAGTCTTAAGTGCTTTACTAATAATGTTCCCTATCCCTACTCGCACCTAGTAATAGGATTTTGCCCTAGTTTTAGGCCCTTTTTTGGAATCTGAGAACTTAGAATTTTTTCGACTAGTTTATGAGTTTTTATTGAGTCGTATATGATCCTTTGAGTTTTTATCGAGCCATTCTTATCTGACCAAGAACACCTTCGTCCTCACTAAGGTTTTTTATCGAGCCCTTATCACTCGATAACATTTGTTATCGACTCAATAAGATCGATAAAAATCACTAAGTATTTTTATTGAACCCTTATGACTCGATAACATTTGTTATCGACTCAAATAAGATCGATAAAAATCACTAAGTATTTTTATCGAACCCTTATGACTCGATAACATTTGTTATCGACTCAAATAAGATCGATGAAAATCACTAAGTATTTTTATCGAATCCTTAGAACTCGATAAACATTTGTTATCGACTTTCAAAGGATCGATTAAAATTACTAAGGGTTTTCATCGAGCCCTATAAGACTCGATAACATGGTCTCTCATCGTCCAAGTTGTTTTATCGAGTACTTAAGGCTCGATAACATAATCCAGTTCTTTCATCGATATCATACTTTAAGTTTTTTTATCGACTCTCAAAGGATCGATAATCTGTGTTTCTCGATTCCCAAAGACTCCTCATCCATCTTACAGATTCACAGGTTTGTTCTTTCATTTTTAACAAGTCTTGTTGTCGACCCGACTCACTCGACAAACTTTTGATTATCGATCCCATTGCACTCGATAACAATTGTTATCGGCCCAATGGGACTCGATAAAAAGACTTAGCATTTTTTTAATAGACTCAATACACAAACTTTACACTTGGTTTGCCTAACTGTCTTATTTCAGCTAGCAATGGCAGCCATGAATGATCCGAACCTTTCAGATGATGAACACCCAATGCCTTCCGAACGCTCCACAGAACCAAGCATCAACGCGGCTAACCGGGATGACATCTTGATGCCTAGCGCACATCCTCGAAAAATCAAACTGAACAACCACTGTCTAGACTTTGGTATCACTCTAGAACACCAAGTCATCCTCGACATCCTTCAACGACATCCGCTTCGTTATGCTTTTGCACTGGACCAGCGGGTACCCCTTTTCTACCTCCAGCAATTCTGGTACACACTGACATACCATCCGGATGAAGGTGACCATCATTTCACTGCTCAAATCGATGACTTTGTCACCCTCTTAACTCCATCTAGGATTCGCCGCATCCTCCGCCTGCCGCTCGCCACAGCCGAACACCCATACGACGCCTTTGCAACCGACCAACAGCTAGTTGCCGATATCCTAGCCCTTGGGTATGAATCCCCTCAACCATTCAAAAGGATGTACCTGCCTCATATTTGGTTCATGTTATTCACCATCGTCAATCGATGTCTGACTAGCAAACACACTAGCATGGACAGGGCCAGCACTGCGGTCCTTCGAATTTTTCACGGCATCGCTTTCAACCGTCATTATGAATACGCGATGCTCATCTGGACGGATTTTGTGGAACTAGTGGAAGACAAGTCCAACTATCATGATCGTGCCTTCGTACCTTTTCAATGGTTTCTTCAACTTTTTATCCATGCCATGATGACTTCCCGACCTGCCATCCCTAGACGAGCCGGATCACCCTTAGGACCAACCAACTCACTAAAGTTTCTACGCCTAAATGACAATCAGTTCAACTTCA
Source organism: Silybum marianum (assembly GCA_036898165.1). Lineage (NCBI taxonomy): Eukaryota > Viridiplantae > Streptophyta > Magnoliopsida > Asterales > Asteraceae > Silybum > Silybum marianum. The sequence goes on from CM072528.1 coordinate 17,526,523, forward strand.
TCATGCCAATCCCTGAAGCTCTTCTAGCCTATGCTGATCAGAATGCACCAAGTGTGATAGCGTATAAGGAGAGACACGGCTTAATGGCTCAACCACCTCCGGTTGTGCCTGCCTAACAGCCTATCCATGAGGAACATCTTGTGTAGAAAGAGGGTCCTAGAATAGATGAGCAGGTTCAGGATCATGGGGATCCTGAACAGGGTGATGAGCGTATAGTGAGGGGAAATGACGAGGGCGGTGCACCTGATAAGCCAATACCAACATCTGCTGCCCCATCCATCCCCATCCCACCACCCACCAACCCTCGAGCTGCTTCTACTTCCAGATCTATCCCGCGCATCAAAATGCTCGTTAGCCGGAACCGCGTTCGCCCCTGACCATCATCGTCTGATGAAGATGAATCTGACTCTCAACCCCTATCCCGCCGACAGCGAACCACTACTATCGAAGAACAAGCGCCAAGTCGCATTGGCACACAACCACCTCTATCCGACTCTGCATCGGATACTGATGACCATCATGCTGCAACAACTGAAGAACCTGATGAGCCAAATGACCCCTTTGATTTTGAAACCGATCATGTCTCTACCTCAATATCCGACATTTTCACCGAGCCATTTAATTGAGAAATAAGGAGAGAGGAGGGAGTATTAGTTGAAAAAGAAAGTGAGAGCGTGAGTGATGGGACGAGAAAAACGATAGAGAGCGAGACACTAGTATCCCCCAACCAGGTAACCGAGTCAACTAGCCCTACTCATTCGTTGGGTATGACTAGTGGACAAGTCGCTGTGGACCTAGCAGCGCAATTGCATGCCCCCCTAGCCACTCTTAAGGCTCCCAACAGCCAACAGTTTCAAAGAAACTTGTGAGTCTAGCACCTTATCTAGTTCCCCTCCACTCGGGAGGCATCGTTATTGAAACAAGAGGCAGTAGCTCACCTGCTTCGACTTCGTTTGTATGCACATCGAGTCTAGAGCCCGCTAGGGGACACGAGTCTACACACACTGCGAGCCTCCGTGGCCCAGTCGGAACTCCCATAGTGATGTCCATTCCGGACATTCCACGAGGATTGGGAGGAAATCCTACCAGCGCTACATCTATGCCAATGCTGAACGTAGGTCATACAGTTGAATCAACTGTTATGTCAACGGGCAATCTAAGTGATCCCGGTATTACCCATACAGCAAACCCATCTCCGTCGTTCACTATACCCCCGGAAGGCGAATCAATCATTGCCGCTCACTTACAGAAGGCAAGAGACACCCTTGCTGAACATGTTGCCTTAATGACAGCCGAAAGGGAAGCCTTAGTGCGCCAAATTCGTGAAGCCGCGTGCCTTAAAGAACCGACTCCTCTTCAAGCCAACCCTTCACAGCCAAGCTCAAGCCGTCCAAGCACCAGCCGCTCTCCTCCGCCACCATCGCCCCCCGAAGATCGACCCCATTCCCCACATCGATACGAGTACAATACAGATGAACTCATGTCGATGCTGTATGCTAATCTGCTAGCCGAATCCAATGCAACCGGCCAACCGGAGGATTCGCTTGAGGGTCTTCTTCGCCGCAACCTTCAGATCCCCACTGTCACTCGTCATGAGTTTGATGTCTTCCGCGCCCACATTGACCAAGAGGTCACCGACTTGAAGACCGCCCAACAGCGCCAAACGGATAACATCTTGGGTGCTATTACTGCTCTACGCACCGAAATACAAGAGTCTTGCCGTCCGGTCGTTCGTACATCTGCATCCAGACTTCACCAGGACGACCCGGGCTTCGCTCCAACTCGTCCTGAGGGGGAGACACGCCAAACTGCAAGATCACGACCAAGAGCAGTTGCTGCTTCAGCTTCAAGACCACCCGCTCAAACTACCCAACAAAGGCAACGCATTACAACGACTCAAGAGGACGATACACCAACGGTTGAAAAGCCTGTGGATATCGAACTCGAGAGTACAGCCGAACCAGCCGAATCTGCAACCCGAACCTGAACAAAATGAAGAACGAGTTGATGTTCAAGGTCTGCGCAACTCACTACAAAACTGGTTCCGAGATCCATACGAACCAGTACTCCAAGAGCAATACTATGTGAACTTGAGGCATACAGCAAGGAACTATGCTTTAAGGGAACAAAACGAACCAAGACTGCTACCTCATCAGATTCGGTGGCAAAGAATGTTGACGGAAAGCAAATCCAAATGGGTAAATCAGCAGATTCGTGTGCCATATCTTGAGGAAACTATGGAGAAGATCTTCCGCAAGGAAGCAAAACCTGATGATTTGGCACAAATTCATCTCGTGATGGAAATGGACCCTGCTCAGGTTAGAGAGTATCTCCATATCCTGAGGATGAGAGCTTTACCTCCAGCTGAAGTGGTCTCAAGACACAGGGTTGTCGGGATTCTGAAAATTGATACTGCAAGGATCTATCAAGTCGAGTACCCGGTTTTCACTGTCCAAAGAGAAGATGGTAAAACGTATTCCTTCTCTGAAGCTGATTTTGCAAACCTTGATATAATGGACTTTGAAATCATCTACAACGATTTGAGAGACAAGCGCAACCGAAACGAACACGAGCAAAGGGCATTAAGGGCAGTGGTAAGGCATGTTCAGAAAGAGCTTCGGTACAGCTATCTTCATGATCTTCAACGTGGGATAGAAAGCGAGCAAAAGAAAATACATATTACTAAGCCTGATCAATCATTACCTGTACCAGACAGTACTCTAGTTGCCACCGTCATCACTCGTCCTGTTCATGGAGTAGTTTGGATGCATGCCTCTAGAGAAAAACGGTTTCTCAGGTTTCACGAAGTGGCTGCATATTCTGACGGTATGTTATGGGGAATCCGAAACAGACTTGCGTCAGAACCTGCAACGGATAGAAAGAGCGCAACAAGGATGAGCAACGAAAAAAGAAACTCTCTCATAGAAGCTATCAAGATAATTGATGATAGAATTATCTATCGACAAACCCTACGAAGATTTGAAGGCATGTTCGAGCTAAAGAGATGAAGACTCATTTTGCCACAAAGGGGGAGATTGTTAGGTCTATTATTATTTAATTGTGACAAAATAAGGAAAAGATATGCTTAATTGTAAAATGAAGTTTATAATTCCTTAAACTCTTTGTTTCCTTAATTAGATTAGACCTAGCAATATAAATAGAACGTTAGGGTTTTCCTTTTAGTGCTAGTCGATTCATATTACTTAGAGAGAGAGCTGAAACTGTGAATTACGTTGTAATCGATTTTAACATTCAAGAGATATATGACTACGTAAGTTCGTTAATCTTTGTTCGTGTCATATTACTTTTCTATTAACTGTTTATTGTCATTGTACATATTATAATGGGATCAACAAAAAATTAATCTTTTTGTTGTATGCAGGGTGCTAAAGGTATCTGATATCTCGATAGTGGATGCTCAAGGCACATGAGTGGCAGAAAATCTCTGCTCTCTGAATACAAGGAAGAAATTGGCCCCTCAGTGACCTTCGGTGGAAATGGCAAAGGATACACCAAAGGTTATGGAATTCTATCCAATGGAGCAACTTCATTCAGTCAAGTCGCTTATGTTGAAGGACTAAAGCACAATTTATTGAGCGTTAGTCAGTTGTGTGACAAAGACTTCAAAGTCTTATTCTTAAAGAACATATGTGCTGTCACTGATATAAATGACAAACTTGCCTTAACAGGCAAAATATTAGAAAATGTGTATGTCATTAATATGAATAGTTCTCACTCTGAGAATATGTGTTTCATCTCCAAAGTGTCCTTTGATGTTATCTGGTTATGGCACAAGAGACTCTCTCATCTGAACTTTAAGATGATCAATGCATTATCTCAAAAAGAACTTTTCAGGGATCTTCCTAAACATACCTTTACAAAGGTATCTCTTTGTTCAGCGTGTCAGATGGGAAAACTGACAAAAGGCTCTTTCAGATCCAAACAAGTCTCCTTAGTGACTTCTCATCTTCAACTACTTCTTATAGATCTATTTGGACCTCTCAATCTCCAATTCCTGTCTGGAAAGAAGTACCCTATTGTGATAGTTGATGAATACTCCAGATATACATGGGTATTCTTTCTTAGATCCAAAAGTGACACACCTGATGTAATTATCTCTTTTATTAAAAGAGTGGAATTCCTGGACAATCTTACTATTCGCTCCATGAGAAGTGATCATGGCACTGAATTCAAAAACAGTACCCTGATTAACTTCTTTGAAGAAAAAGGAATCACTCGTATTCTTTCTTCAGTAAGAACTCCTCAGCAAAACAGTGTTGCTGAAAGAAGAAATCGAACGATCATTGAAGCAGCTCGCTCAATGCTCAGCGAATCGCATCTACCTACTCAATTCTGGGCTGATGCAGTAAACACGACATGCTTTACTCAGAATCAATCCCTGATAGTAAAGCGATTCAAGAAGAATTCCTATGAATTGTTGCATGGAAGAAGACCTACTCTAAAATACCTATACATCTTTGGATGTAGATGATACATTATGAATGATAGAGATCATTTGGGTAAATTTGATCCAAAAATTGACGATGGGATATTTCTTGGATACTCTTCTGTATCTAAGTCTTTCAGAATCTTCAACAAGAGAAGACAACACGTTGAAGAATCCATGCGCGTGAACTTTGATGAAAATCGTCCCAGAAATTCTATTCTTTTCCCTAAAGAAGACGAGGAATTGAATGAATGGTGAAATGTCACCATGGGGAACCTGAAACTTATTTCAGTAATCAACCAAATGCTGAAAATAATGATAATCGAATCCCTGATCTCTTTCCTACCAACGATCCATCATCATCAGGGGTTAATATCACACCTCTCAATCAGATTCCTCCCTCTAATACCTCATTCAGAAATTCTTCAGTGAATAACCAAGCTTCATCTTCTGAGATGCCTCCAGAGTTGAAAATGAATGCTGAAGTACCTGTTGCTGAAACAACCAATGTTATCCCTGAACAATAACAAGTCGCTGAATCCTGTGTTGATCAATCTCCTCAACCACCAGCTCAGTGATGGACTGCAAATCATCCAATAAATCAAATTATTGGTGATCCAAATGCAGGTATCAAGACTCGTAGAGGCACAGGAAATATATGTCTCTATGTAAATTTTATTTCTCTCTCTGAACCTAAGAATATAGATCAAGCTATCTCTGATCCAAGTTGGCTCTCTGCCACGCAAGAAGAACTAACTGAGTTTCGTAGAAACAAAGTTTGGAATCTTGTTCCTTGTCCATCTGGTAAAACAGTTATTGGAACCAAATGGTTCTTTCGAAATAAACTGGATGAGAATGGCACTGTTATCTGTAACAAGGCTAGACTTGTGGCACAAGGATATAGATAGGAAGAAGGTATTGACTATGATGAGCCCATTGCTCCTGTTGCTAGATTAGAAGCCATAAGACTTTTCTTAGCTTATGCTGCCCATAAAGACTTGAAAGTTTTTCAAATGGATGTAAATAGTGCTTTTCTAAATGGTAAACTCAGTGAGGAAGTTTATGTGAAGAACCCTCTGGTTTCGCTGACCCTAAACATACTGGTTATGTTTTCAAACTTCAAAAAGCTCTTTACGGGTTAAAACAAGCTCCTAGAGCTTGGTATGATACCCTTTCTAAATATCTTCTTAAAGAAAAATTTGTTCGTGGAAAAATTGATCAAACTTTATTTTTATAAAAATATAAAGGTCATACTATTCTTGCTCAAATATATATTGATGATATTATATTTGGTTCCACAAGACTCAAATTATGCACTTGTTTTGCAAACAGAATGAAGAAGGAATACAAAATGAATATGATGGGTGAACTAACATATGTTCTAGGTTAGTCGATTAAGCAATCTGACAAAGGAATTTTTATTTGTCAAAGTAAATATGTTAAGGACATGCTGAACAAGTGTGATATGAATCAATGCTCAGCGATGAAGACCCCTATGGCACCTCCTCTGACTTTGAATAGAGACCCAAACGGGAAACCTGTCAATGTCACTGCCTATCGAGGGATGATCGGATCTCTGCTATATCTTACAGCGAGTAGACCGGACATCATGTATTTTACCTGTCTCTATGCTTGATATCAAGCTGAACCAAAGGAATCTCACCTAATCGCTATAAAGCGAATATTTAGATATCTGAAGGGAACTCGTAATTTGGGTCTTTGGTATCCCAAAGGCTTAGGGTTCGATTTAATTGGTTACTCTGATAGTGATTTTGCAGGTTGCAAGATAGATAGGTAGAGCACCACTGGTGGGTGTCAGCTATTAGGTGGTAAGTTGATAAGTTGGACAAGCAAAAAGCAGAATTCTGTGTCCACATCTACCGCTGAAGCTGAGTATGTAGCCGCTGGTAGTTTTTGTGCTCAAATCCTTTAGATGAGAAATCAACTAAGAGACTATGATCTCAAACTTTCTAAAATCCCTATCTATTGTGATAGCATCAGTGCTATTGCTATTGCAAATAACCCTGTACTTCATTCCAAAACCAAGGACATTGAGATTCGATATCACTTTATCAGAGATCATGTGATGGATGGTGAAGTTGAACATCATTTTGTACCAACCGAATATCGGCTCGCTGATATTTTCACCAAGCCTCTTGATGAGACTAGATTCAATCTATTTATCAGTGAACTTGGTATGTTAAACGCTGAACAAATTCCATTCAGCGATCAACAAATATTCATTGACGTACAAATTAAGCCTTCAAATTTCCATTCTCTGAACTCTAACTCAGCGATACTTGATTTATCTCACTCAGGTATATGTAGTTCTAAATCCTTACATTCTCTGAATGTCTTCATATTCAGAGAATGAATCTCAAAAGATAAAACCCATCACTGACAATCCTTTTTGTCTATTGATGAAGAATTTAAAGATAATGATTAACATTTATTAAATGATAATCTTATTCAATTTTTCAAATGAGAAAAGGATACGTCAGACCTTCATCTAACACACGACGGACCACGACGTTTCCTTTCTGATCTTTTTCTACGAACGTGCGCTAAGTCATCATCACTTTTCAAAAAACTTAAACCGCCGTTTAGCTTTCTTTCTCTCTCCTCTTGCTATTTAAGCAACTTTCGTATTCATTCAATTCTTTAAGTGCTCATTGTATTAAAAAAGCAAGAACTTCCTTCGAATCTTCAAGTTTTCTCCAAGAACACCAAGAACACGCACTTGTGCATTTTTCTTAGTTTTTCTCTTTTAAGCTTTGATCTAACCCTTTATTCTTCATTAAAAACAACTACAATGTTGTTTATTATTTCTCTAAATCCTTTATAACTTCTTACTATAAAGATCTTCTTCTTTAATCTAAAATAAATGTGTTAAAACCTTAAAAAAAAAATTAAACCTGTTCTAAGTTCTTTCTTAGAATATAAGACCATATTTGGTATTTTTTATTTATCAAATCTTGTTTCTTTTCTAAAACTAAAATTTGTTCAAAATTTGTGTTTTTCTATCAAATAACAAGCATTTTGATATTTGTTCATCAAAACACTTGTTTTGTTTCTTAACATTTGGTATTCTTCATACCAAAACATATTATGGTTTATACATTTTGTATTAAACCATGATCTTTCTATTTGGTGTTCCTATCTTTGAAACAGAAATGGGCTCTTCAAGCAAGAACCCTCAAGATGATGCCTCTGTCCAACAAGTTGTCCTTCAGCGAGCACCAGCCTGTACTTTCTTTCTGGAACAAACAACATTCAAGTCGTGCAATTACTTGGTTCTGGTGGACATCCCTGCTGAAAAGCCACACTTCAAAGATGGTGGAACGTTCATCAAGACTTGCCCGCTGATGTACGCTTTCATTCACAACCCCATTGGCATCACTGCTCACCTACAGGCTCTGTGGTACACTGCCCACTGCACAACTCTCACCACTGACAAGGGAAACAAACTCCCTGCTATTGGATTCCAGATCCCTACTCACGGCGACTTCGACTTCACTACTAGTTTCCTGAGGAACGCTCTTCGCCTTCCTACTAGAGGCAAGAATCAGCAATGGGCCACTGAGCCCACCAAGGAGCAAATTGCTGACTTCTTGGATTCTATAGGCTATGCATGGGAAGATCATGCTGATAAGTCCGTCGGTTCCAAGATGGAGAAGAAACGGCTACCTGCTAGATGGAAGTATATTTTCACCCAAGTCATTTAGTGCCTGGGTTCCAAGACTGGCTCTCACGATCAGGCCACCAAACACTTTCAAGATCTCGGTTTTGCTCTCTGCACCAACTACAAGCTCAACTATGCTGACTATATCTTCAACGATATGTTCAACAAGGTGAAAGCTGGAAAAAGGGAAAAGTTCGTTCCCTACCCAAGATTCTTTGCTACTATCTTGGAGGTCGCTTTCAAAGGTGAATACCCAATGGTCACCAACCAAAGCTTCTCAATGGCCGACAAGAAATCGCTGGATATTGATGAGCATCCAGGAGATGCTCCCTACACCTCCTGTATGCTGCAACTCATCAGCGAGGAAGTACCTGTGTCCATCTCAATTCCCAAGCCATCAGTGAGTATCCAAAACACCTCCTCCCCTCTCAAACGTAAAGAGACGACCGATGGTCACAAAAAGACCATCGTTCACAAGCCTGCAACAAAGAAACAAAAGAAGGGAGTCTCTCAAAAGAATTCCCTCTCTGATAAACGCGTACCACCAATGTCGCACTCAGCACCTGCCACGACAACGGTCTCTACATCCGTTGCCGCTTCATCAACGGTACCACCATTTTCAACGACTCCGGTCACTGAGAATGTTATACCCAGCTCCGCTGAAGCTGGAACAGGTAATACATTCACAACCGTCTCTTCTTCTTCCACCATCTCTTCTTTGGTCCTTACATCAACTCATGATTCATAGATAGTTGTCCCTATCTCTGATGAGGTTGAAATGCACGCTGTCCATACTTCAGTTTTGTTTCGAAAATCTGAATTTCGGAAAGCACCAGTAACACAGGACCTCAGAATGTTTCTCACAAACATTCTAAGACACAGGTTAGTGATCCACAAGACGCTACCATCGAATGTGGTATCCCTGAGAGTAATCCTCACGATACTCTCAAGGTTATAAATGTTTTTTCACCTCACCTTTCATCTAATCCAGATCTCTTTCTCGCTGCTTTGTCCATGCCATATATTCCTCGGACTACCTCAGCGATCACCACTACCACCAAGATCACTGACACTTCTGTCAGTGGAAGCAAGGGATCAATACTGAAATCACCTTAGGAGCTCAGACAGATCAAGAAGGAGAAACTCTCTACTCAGCTTCCGTACGATCCCATTACCATTCCAAAGATTGTCCTCCCTAATCCCTCTTTTCCAGCGATTGATTTCCTGGTAAATGAGTGTGCCCTTACAAAGGCCAGGGTGGACACTCTTCAACCGTCTTCAGAGCTTATCTTCCGAACGGTTGCTGGCGTACCAGGGATGAAGGCCACAACCAGTAACATCTACTCTGACATACAGACAGTGAAGGATGACAGTTCAGCTCATGGGAAGGCCATTGAGAGGCTGGAAAAGGCAGTTGAAGCTCAGGGCAAGGCACTTGAGTCTATTCTGAAGACTCAAGTTGATATGATGCGGCTCTTACAAAGCATCGCTGACAAAGGCCCCTCCTTCACTGCTGCAGCCCAGAGCACGCTGGGTCAGGTTACATAGAACCAGTCTGCGCACACTGCAACTCTAAAAAGATGTCAGCTCCAATGTGCGCACACTGCAACTCTAAAAAGATGTCAGCTCCAATGTGCGCACACTGATGGTGCGCGTCCTACCTCCTAATAACATTGAGGGGGATAAATGAGCAAGAGAGATTGCTAACGAGATTATAGGAAAGGTGAATAAAACAACCCCTAGAACCCTTATTTCTCCATCCGGTCAGCAAGATCCCCAACAGCAAACCTTCGTTGCTGAAGAAGAAGAAGAAGAAGAAGAAGAAGGATGATGAAATCCCTCATCATGGAGGCGATGATGATGATGATGATGATGATGATGAAGACATTCCTCCAGGTGTTGATCAATTCTTCTGTCAAAGTTGTCCAGGCAATTTCATTCCTGAAATAATCTTCAGAGATCCTTTGGGGGACGGACCAACTCCTTCTCAAGGATAGTCCGATCCCTCAGGGAAAGGCAAGCAAGTGGTGAATCTTGATGAACCTCTCTCTCCATCCCCATTCTATCCATCTTTTCCTCCTCCAAAGTTTGGAACTGATGAACCTCTCTCTCCATCCCTCATTCTCAGTGAGTCTAGTCCCTCAAAGGAATATACGTTTATGAGGGAACCTTCATCAGAAGAGCAGTTCTTGTACATATCTGAAACTAACTTTAACGATGAAGAAGGACTGCTGATGAAGAGCAAATGCGAATAAATTTCCTCAGGGAACTAGAAGCTAACAGAATAGAGGTGCCTCGCACTTCTGAACTAGAAGAACCCATACCTATCAGCGTAGTGGGTGAATTCGACTTCTTATCCACGGAAGAGAGAGCTCAAGCCCTTGAAGCTCAGCGAATCAGGGATGAAAAGATAAGACAAACAGAAAGTGATCTAGGGTTGGGAAGAAGAATACTCAGGGAGGATGCCTTAAGAGACGAAGCGATCAAGAAACAGAACGAGAAAAGTGAAAGGGTCGCTAAGGCTCTGGCACAAAAGGATCTAGCACGAGAAAATCTAAACGTGAATCCTATCAATGCTCAAAAGAAGATTCTCCATGCGCTGACGAATGAGAATAAAAGCCACAGGGAAAATGAACTACGCTGGTGCACTGAAAGATTCAAGTATCGAGTGTCTGAGTCAACAATCACTCGTGCTACTATCGACGGACGCACTTCTAAGAAAAGTGGTCTGAAGGTATACGTACGAATGTACAGACATTCGAGGTGTGAAAAAAGAAGAAGCCAAGTTCTTAAAGTTCTATGGATACTCTAAATGGCTGGAAATCAGAGATGCTGTGACAACTGTCAAATTTGAACCTCCAGGTTAGCTTTAATTAAGTTTATTATTGTTAATATAGATTAAATATAAGAATAGAAGTTAGTTGGCTTAGAATGGCCGAAAAATTTCTCGAGTTTCCGGTAGCTGCTTAGAAAGTCCGGTTCCGACCCGTAACTGGCTGAAATGTGTCCTATATAATGCCAAATGCTCTAATTTATACCTAATTTATATAAAATATATATAGTTTTAGAATGTTAAATATAAAAGTTTTATTTTGTTAGAATTTAATCAAAATGGCTTACAAAATTGGAGACAAATGTCAAAATTGAGAAAAATAGCATTTTAACAATTTTGGGCCTTAAACTTTATTAAAATAATAATAATATGAAGAGTATATATTTATAATATTTTTACCCAATTATAAATTTTCAAATTAAATTATTGAGATCAAAATTTAAGTAAATAACTAAGATTTTAGCAACCATTAATCAGATATTTTATAAAATTACATAATACAAATATATATATATATATATATACAATATTAATTAAAAATAATTTATATATTAAAAATAAAAACAAAATTCAGCCAAACCCTTTTGGCTTCCCCATAACTCTATCATAACCCTCCCCTATCTCAAGAAAACCTCTCATTTCAACCACTCACACTCTCTCTCTAAATTCATATTCTCCCAACACAGTCTCTCCCTCTCCTTCTTGGCTGAAAAATCAGCCATCACCACTCACACTCTCCCTATACATTTTCTTCACTTTTGTTGCAACATTTCTCCTTTTTTCTTCATCTTCTTAATTTTCTGAGTTGTAGAACCCTCATGGTTCTTTAAATGGTAGATTATACACCAATGGCATGTTAAATGTCAAGAAAATGGTGATAACCCTTGATCCATATAACTAAAACTAATGAAAACGGAGTTTTGATGACATGCATGTCCATTTTTCCTACAAACAATGATGTAGAATTCATGCATGTGTTTTAAAAGAGTTAAAGAATGATCTTTTTATAAAACTTATGTTAAAAAGAATGGTGAAAATGTTTTTAACAAAGAATCCATCTTATGAGTGAAAATAAGGGTTAAAAATTCACATATCTTCATCTTTAAGCATTTTTCATTCTAGCAGATTCAATGCATGTACTTCATCAGTCCATATCTTGAAAACTATTTAACCATGTGACATGAATCTTCTTCTGGAATTTTATTTAGTGAAATACTTTTTTAATCCAAGTGGTTTCACTAAAAAACATTGAGTTTTGACCTCCCAAATGCTCATAACAAGATGCATGTGCATCTGGAAGTTCAACAGTAGGTGAGCCCTACTTTGAACGACCATAATGCTTTGAATATTCATCCAAATTACTTGATTTTTCTTCTGGAATTTATGTTAATGAGTTACCTTTCAAATTCCACTAGTTTCACTTAAAAGTATGGTGATTTTAGGTTTCAATTAATCAAAACAAAATGAGTGTGCAATCTGTCCAAAGCTGACAGATTTGTGCATGCATGTTCAAATGACCATATCTCTTTCAAAACTCAATGAAAAATGATGATTTTTCTTTTGAGAGTTAGTTTTATGAGTTTCTGCTTTTTGCAAGTAAAATCACATGAAAATATGGATTTTTGATCCTCCAAACACCTAAAACATTTTAGGTGTGCAAATTGTGAAACCACCAGTAGGTAAACCCTACTTTGCATATAAATATCTCTTTGAATATTTGTTCATAATGCATAATTCTACTTCTGAAGTTTTCTTTTATGAGTTAGGATTCATATGAATCTGGTTTCATTCAAAAATATGAAGGTTTGAGGCATTAACCAATTTATTAAAGTTAAGGGTGCAATCTATCAACTAATGACAGAAGTGTGCATGCAAGTTTGTGGTGCCATATATTCCTCATAACTCATTCAAAATGAGTGATTCTTATCTTAAACGTTTCCTTCATGAGTTATGATTACAATCCAACTGGAAATTCTGGAAAACACTTAGTAGCACTCCTCAAATGAGTTTTCTACTAACATGGTGTAATCTGCCATACCGATTGTGACACATTGTATTGCATAAATTATTTGACCTCTTTTTACATCTCCTTAAAGCTTGAAATTTGGTCACAATGACCTTAATTCAGTCAATTATGACATATAAAAAAATTAGGGATTTTGTCATTCTATAAAATAGTTTATTTTGATCCTCTTTATACCCTACAGTTTCTGCTAGAATATGAAATTCTGGAAAGTTTGAGTTCTTGAACTTAAATCTTTAAAGACCATTATTGGCATAAATATAAGTACAGATGGTAAAAATCAATGGTTTCGAACTAATAAAAAGGGCATAAGTGCATTATATAAATGACGGACAAAATGGTTAACCAAGTTGGACAACTATGGACATCTATGAACATAAGACATATTCACCCCCATTAGTAACTTTTAGGCACATAAGTGACCGTTTTGGGTATTTCTCTTTGATAGGGAAACGTTAGGCCGACGAGTAGGTGCGGATCGTGTTTTAAGTTAATTGGAGCTTTTGCTATAAGGTGAGTATTCACAACCCCATTTTTAAAGTATTTTATACGTTTTGGGGTGAAGAGCATGATTAAATGTAATATTTGAGCTATTTGCATTACCAAATGTGAAACACTATGAAATTATTGTTTTGGGCACTAAGGCATGTACACTAATAGATTGTATTGAGTAAAATGTTCCATAAAAGTTTGTACACTACTATTAACTCAAGTGAGGAGCCGAGGGTATATGTGGATAGCGCTATTGGACGAACAATCCCACCTAAAAACCGACAAGTAGTGGTGTGGATAGCAATCCCACCTAAGAACTACAGGTAGGGGTGCACGATACTTATAAGGAAGGTTCTACATATGTGGGGTTTTAGTCCCACCGCTAAGGTATAATCAAAAATATTTTTATGGTCGAAGGTTTAGTGGTGGCTCATTACTTACTATTAATTAGGGTACAAAAATGCCTTGAATGCTTTATGATGTAAAGATTTATTAAGTGCCATAAAAGTATTTTGCTCAATATTCATTTATGCAAAAGATGTTTATAATATTTAAAACCTGTGAACTCACCAACTCTTTGTAGTTGACCTTGTTTTATTCATGCTTTTCAGGGGTAAGAAAGGGTAACTAAAAATGCTTGTGTTTGGGGCGCATCAACATCAACCACGTTTAAATTTGAAATCGTTTTGTAGAACATCTTATTTCTTTTATTTTGTTAAAACTTGAATTGGTATGATGTAATGTTCAGTTTTATTTTGTTATGTATTTGATTGGACAATTAGTGTTGTTGTTGCTCTATTGCTATGAAATCTTGAACTATCACTCCCCGTGTTTCCGCTTTAGCGGGGTGTGACAGACTTGGTATCAGAGCCATAGGTTATAGAGAACACCAGTTTTTCTATAAAAACCAAATACTATAACCAAAAGTTTTCGAAAACTAATTTCTTAAACTAACTTTAATTTTTAAAAAGCCTAGTACTAGTATAATTGGAATAAGTGTCGACTTAGCAAATTGAAATTAGGCAAAGCCTGATCACCTATGTCTAATTTAATATGTATAAGGGAGACATGGAACAATTATATTGGGAACTTCTTGCCCAAATGAAAAGCATGGTCATAAGTGTGAGTTTGCATAAGCATTTTATAAATTGTTATTTACTAAAGTACATTTAGTAATTAATTTTGTTACTATCGCAGTTCACTATGTCTCACTCATCCACTCCTACTAAGTACTCTGTTGACTCCTCAGGCTATGTGACTAGTCAACCTAGGAGAGATCTTTTTGACTGCTTTGTTGGTTAAACATGGAAACTTATTTTGGTGGCATGTAACCCATTATTTAGAACTCTAAGGTACTTGTTGTCTTTTGGGAATTATTTTTGCTGGATATTGAAATTATATGATTCTAAACCTATGATTTTATGAAGCGAGTGTTTTATATGCATAATTTAGTTAAGTAGACTAGGCACAAATAGTAATAGTAATATGACCCAACCTCAATATGAACCTATGCCTTAAGCCAATGCCTTCGAGGAGAGAAAACTCCGAGATCGCGCGCTTGTGTCTGAGCAACTTATCGCGGCACTTCCGCACATCGTTAGTCAAGTGGCAGCGGGTCTGAATGCTAATCCGGGAAACAACCGAGGATCTGGGGCAAGTGGAGATAAGGAATGCACATACAAAGATTTTAGGACCTACAACCCGAAGGAATTCTATGGAACTGAAGGAGCTGTTGGATTACTAACATGGATTGAGAATATGGAGTCCGTTCTCCAGATCAGCAAGTGCACAGAAGGAAATAAAGTGCAGTTTGCCGCCTGTCGGCTAGAAGGACGAGCATTGACCTGGTGGAACACCCAAGTGCAAACCTGAGGCCGAGAAGCAGCCAACAGTCTTACTTGGGAGGAATTCAAAAAGATGCCCAAAGAGGAATACTACCGAGGAGCGAAATCCAGAAGTTGAGGGCAGAGCTATGGAATCATGAGATGAAGGGAAATGACATAGATTCTTACTCTGCTCGTTTCCATGTACTGGCAAAGATGGTACCACATTTGGTGACGCCTTAGGAAAATCGAGTCGAAATGTATATATGGGGTTTATCTCCTAAAATACGTGGGGACGTTACTTCGGCAAACCCAAAAACCCTTCAAGATGCGGTGAATTTGGCAACCAGGCTCACCAACAATACTAATTGTTCGGGGATATTTGCAAGAGAAAAAGCTCAAGATAAGAGAAAGATGGAGGAACTTTAGCATAGACATAATCCCAATCATGTTAGGAAGCTTTGATATAATTGTGGGTATGGATTGGTTGTCTAAAAATCGAGCTAAAATTTGCTGCTCCGAAAAGATCATCCGAGTTCCATTACCCGAAGGAGAAGTTCTCTAAGTACATGGAAAGAAACCCAGAAGGAATGTTAAAATAGTGGCGTGCATGAAGATGCGAAAATACTTGAGGAAGGACTGCATTGCGTTTTTGGCACACGTTGTGAATAAGGAGATCGAAGAGAAACACATTCAGGATCTTCCTATAGTTCGGTATTTTCTCGAAGTATTCCCAGATAAGTTACCCGGACTACCCCCACCAAGACAAGTTGAATTCCACATTGATTTAGTTCCGGGAGCTGCACCCGTGGCGAAAACCTTATCGACTGTCACCGTCGGAAATGCAGGAATTATCATAGCAACTCCAGGAGCTGCTCGATAAAGGATTCATCGGGCCTAGCTCTTCATCTTGGGGAGCTCTAGTCCTTTTTGTTAAAAAGAAGGATGGATCCTGTATGTGTATCGATTACAGGGAACTCAAGAAGTTGACAATCAAGAACAGATACCCTCTCCGTCGAATGGATGACTTATTCGATCAACTTTAAGGGGCTACGTATTTCTCAAAAATCGATCTTCGATCGGGATATCATCAAATGAGAGTTCGTGAAGAAGACATTCCTAAGACAGCGTTTAGAACTCGTGTTAGAAATTAAAGTATGAGTCAAAGAAAAGATGTCTACAAAAGCCAACACACTCTTTCTTGTTATAACTAATTGTTGTTAGACGCTCCCTTTTAGACACATGGCACTTTGTAATTGGCTAGCATTTTGACTTTCTGTCTTTGTATCTGTATAAATAGCATTTTATTGTGTTTGTAAAAAAGAGTTGATCAATACATTTACATTTTGAAGAATACTGTGCGTAATTCATAACTGTCTACTTTGATTCAAAGTTATTATTTCATAATCTTTGTTCTTCATTCTGTTTACTGTTCTATTGATTTAAATTGTTAATTGATCTGCTTCCGCATTTCACTTTGATTCAATACTCTCAATTAACAATCGGTTTAAAGGAATCTGGAACCAACAATTGGTATCAGAGCCTTCTAATCAATCTATTGATTATTAGATCTCTTCCATTGAAGAAATTCCTTTCGATCGAACGGTTTTCTCGCATTCAAAATTTGTTTATTAATCCACTCTGTTTTACGAGATTTTGTTAAATCGTTAACAATCTTCTCTTAAATTGAGTCATTCATTTTGTAATCTGAAGAAACAGTGATATTATCGACCTGTTCTTCTATCAAATTGAGATTTAATTGTTCTAAATTTCTTTCAAATCTTCAAATTTTCTCTTCTATCCTACTCAAATGGCAAATTCGAGCTTGAATGCTGTTTATACGTCTGGGTCCCTGACTAAACCTCCAACTCTTGTACGTGATGAATACCCACAATGGAAGATTCGAATGGTTAACTTCTATGAGGGATTGGATGCTGAGTTATATCCAATTATTCAAAACGGTCCGTTTGTTCCCACCACTACTATTCCCGTAATTCCGACCACCGCAAATACGGATGAGGTACCAAGCAAGGTCGGTTCGAAGTCAAGGAATAATCGGACCGATGAAGAAAAGGCTAAGGTGGAATTAGCTAAGAAAGCTAAGTCTCCGTTGATAATGGCCATTCCAAATGAGATTTTTTAATCTCTCGGACTCATGTGACACAAAGCAAAAGATTTATGGGATCAATCGGAGAATCTCTTAGAAGGTGGTGCGAAAATGAAAAAGAACGGAAGAGCCCAAGCTCTAAATGAATATAATAGTTTTCAAGCGCCGATCGATGAATCTCTCGGAACAAACATTTCATCGATTCAACAATACGATTAATCTCTGCAAGAGATGTGACATTGTTAGATCAAAGGAAGACAACAATGTTCTATTTCTCAAAAGGTTAAACCCTGAATGGTCAAATCTATCCATGTCACTACAAGCCAATCAGGACCTTGAACAATGGTCGCTACATGATGTATTCGGTACACTGCAAGCTCATGAAAAAGAAGTTGTTCAGAAAAGAACAAACATCGGAGGTCCTCTGGCTTTGATCTCAGAAACAAAAGGAATCAGAAGACGAAGTGATGACGGAAGAAATCGAAGGCCTTCATATCGCAGACCGCTCGGAAGATGACTGCGAATCGGATGATGAAATTAAAGCGTTTGCCGACTCTCTCGGCTTTAATAACCAAGCAATTTACTAATCGTTTTGGAAATAGGTCTTTGAAAGGAAATAAACGATTTGATCGTCCCTATGTTCCTAAACAAGAAGTACAGAGAGTAGAGAAAACAGAAGAAGAGAAGAAAGAAGAAGAATTACAAAGGAAGAAAGATGTCTGCTACAGATGTGGCAAGCCCGGACATTACTCGAGAGATTGCGGAGGAGCTGCGGAAAAGGATAAGACTTATTACAAAAACAAATATAAGTACAATGTCACCGAAAGAGCACACTTTGCGTAAAAAGAAAACTCGGGTGCAAGATGAATCCGGCGGTGATGAAGCCATGTTCGTGGAATGGCAGACACAAACGAATCGGAAGGATCAACCCTTCCGAGTCACCGGTTAGTAATTTCTCTGGATCATCCGAGCTTGAACAAACGATTGTGATGTTATCAAACAATTTTGAGGAACTAAAACTGAAACTCACAATCGAAAAGAAATTACGAAAAAGTACTGAGAAAACACTTTCTACAATCAAAAGGGAAAGAGATATTTTCAAAAGAGAAATGGATTTACTTACAGAAGAAAAACTCGAATTAAATACTGCAAAGGAAACAATTTCCATGAGTTTAAAACTTTCTGAAGAAAAACTTAAAAAGAAAATTTTGAATCTCAATAAACTTCTGGAAGGAAAAGAGAAAGAAATCAGAGACAAAGAGAGTGATAGACTCAACTCTGTAGCACTTAAAAACTATTTTCGTAAAGAGAGAGAATTTTTACACATTGAACTTCAACGGAAAAAGCTACAGATTATAACATATCCGGATGCACGAAGGTTCATGACAAAATTAACACACAAGTAGGAAGATCCGGACTTGGTTTCGAGGACCTAGATCCCTACACGTGTAAGAAAAGGTCGGATCCGAAATCGTTTTTTGTGTTGGACAAATACAGAAGCCAAAGTTTCCAATTTTATATGAAAAATCTATTTTTAAAAAATCTAGATATGAAAACCATCATAAAAAAGGCAAACTTAAATTCGAAAATATTGAATATTGTTGTAAAACAAATGTTGATCTAAATAAAGTTCAGAAGAAAGATGATATTTTCAATTTTGGTTCAAATAAACATACAATTTTGAATCTAGAGGCAGATATTTTTGTTCCAAGTCAGGCAGAGGAAGATCTACGACTTATGTTTGAAAACGATATTCTCTCTACTCTGGATAAGTGTTTTAAAAATGAAACTCTTTGTGAGAATCATCCAGAGATCTCTCCCTGTTCATTTGAAGATTTACATCTTTACGAAACTCAAGAAAGCTTGGCTGAGATTACGTATCCATGGGAGAATGACAATAATGATGAAGAATTTTTTGATAACTCTGAAAATTACCTTTCAAATTTAGAAATTAATTCTTTTAAATCATCAAAAGTTATCACAAATAATTCAGAAATTATTGATAAAAAGGATGATTATTTGTAAACTCATAAATCTCAAGAAATCAGAGCTTCTGATAGAGATTATGCTAAACTTTCAAGTGGTATACCTATTCTTCCTGTTTCTGTTCCGGAACCAAGAAAATCAGTATCTATACATCCAGACTTCTTAGATATGTGTCTCAAAGCCAAAACATGTCTTGAACTTGGGAAAGAGGCAGAACTCAAAAACAAAGTGCAAAATCAAAAGATTTTAAACTCTACTCTTCCGAAGTTTACTAATATTCAAAAAGGCAAATGGAAATCCTCTAATTCTTATGTTCCTTTTTCAGTAAATAACAGAACTTCTGCAAAAGTAGATCAGAGGAAGAACACAGAGAAGAAAAAGCCAGAACTAAAACAAAAGTCTAGTCTAGATAGGTTCTCTAGAACAACTGATACTAGAAAAGACTTTAGAAAGAATAATTGTAATTACCATTCTCGCAATGAAAATTCAATTCAATCTTCTATGTTTCAGTCTTCTGAATGTTTTTCACTGTTCTTAAAGTTAAAACAATTTTTCTCGCAAACCTCTGATCATTCCAATTCACAATATGGTTGTCACAAAAAGAATAAAACTCAAAAAAACCAAAAACCAAAAATAAAGTCTTTACCTTCTGTTAAATCAAAAAACGAGCATACTCCAAAAGCTAACATAAAAGGACCCATTATGCGATGGGTACCTAAGAAATTCTGATTTTTGATTGCGTAAAGGCGTGTGCATATCTGGTATCTTGACTCTGGATGCTCGAGGCACATGACTGGATCCCAAAATTTACTATCCCAATTCAAGGACAAATCAGGTGGAGTAGTAACTTTTGGTGATAATGGTAAGGGTCAAATAAAAGGCTACGGTACTCTACAAGAAGGTAATATCACCTTATCAAAGGTAGCTCATGTTTCTGGCTTGAAACATAACCTCCTTAGTGTAAGTCAACTCTGTGATTCTAAAATACTAGTCGTATTTGATGAAAAACATTGTTATTTATTCTCTAAGGCAGGTGAAGAACTTTGGAGAGCAGACAGGAAAGGTAACTTGTATATGATGAATTTTACCTCTAAGGATGGTAAGGAAACTTTATGTCTCATCTCCAAAAAGAGTGAAGTTGCGTGGCTCTGGCATCATAAAATGTCTCACTTAAATTTTAATAATCTTGAGATGCTTGTTAAAAACAAACTGGTATCTGGACTTCCAGATATTCATTTTCAAAAAGATCACCTCTGCCCTGCATGTGAAATGGGCAAAATTAAACGAGCATCTCATAAAACAAAAAGTGATCATTCTTGTACTAGACTTCTGCAATTATTACATGTGGATCTCTGTGGTCCAATTGCAATTCGGAGTCTATCTGGTAAAAAGTATATTACGGTACTAATTGATGAATTTTCCGGATATACTTGGCTTGCTTTCGTTCGTCAAAAGTCGAAGTCCCGGTGGTACTACGAATATGATGACCGAATTCAAGTTCTTCTACATCAGAAGATTCAGCAGCTTCGAAGTGATAATGGTACAGAATTCAAGAACGTCAAGCTTGAATCGTATCTTGTTGAACAAGGAATTACTCAAAACTTCTCTGCTGTTCCCACTCCACAACAAAACGGTGTAGTTGAACGTCACAACAGAACCTTGGTTGAAGCAGCCAGAACGATGCTCGCAGCTTCTGGTCTCCCAATTCACTTCTGGGCCGAAGCTGTTGCTACTGCTTGTTTCACTCAAAACCGTTCAATTATTGTCAAGAGGCATCTCAAAACCTCTTATGAGCTGATTAATAAAAGAAAACCATCTGTAAAATTTTTTCATATCTTTGGTTGCAGATGTTTTATCTTAAACGACAGAGATAATCTTGGCAAATTTGATCCGAAGTCCGATGAAGCTAAATTTTTAGGCTACTCGTTAAATTCAAGAGCTTTCCGAGTTTTTAACTTACGAACAAAAACTGTTATGGAAAGCATCAACATTGACTTCGATGATAACACCCAACTGACTTCTGAACACTCTACTTCAGAACTCAAGCTTAATACTGTTACTTCTGACTATCTTTCAGGTTCCAGAGAATCCGAGATTGATGCTATTTTTCAAGATTTTTTTGGGCGACGAAGTTGTGTCAGAAGCTATGTCACCTCCACATTTGCAGATACCAGATATTCTCCAAGCCTCAGGCATTACTCTCTCTGGTCCTGCTTCTTCTGTTTCATCTGTCACGTCTATTTGTCCAGAAGTTCCTGTTGCAAGACTAGAAGCAATAAGATTATTCTTAGCTTTCTCTGCATACAAAAACTTCAAAGTCTACCAAATGGATGTTAAATGTGCATTTCTTAATGGATGTCTAAAAGAAGAAGTGTATGTTGAACAACCTGATGGTTTCAAAGATGCAAGATATCCAGCATATGTTTATCTTCTTGACAAAGCTTTGTATGGTCTAAAGCAAGCCCCAAGAGCCTGGTATGAACGACTATCGAAATTTCTGATCAGCAAAGGATATGAAAAAGGTAAAATCGATACAACTCTGTTCATCAAAAGAGGCAAAGGTATGTTAACTATAGTTCAAATTTACGTGGATGACATAATATTTGGTTCTACTCATCAAACAGAAGTTGATTTGTTTTCTAAGTTGATGGAAACTGAATTTGAAATGAGTATGATGGGAGAATTAACTTTCTTCCTAGGACTTCAAGTTAAACAAAGCACCTCTGGTATCTTTATAAATCAGGCAAAATATGTTTCTGACATGCTTAAAAAGTTTCATCTTCAAAACTCATCATCCATGAAAACACCTATCTCTCCTGGTATGAAATTAGGACTCGACTCCTCCGGGTAAATCCGTTGATATTACCGGCTACGGAGGAATGATTGGTTCTCTTTTATATTTAACGACAAGTAGACACGATATTATGTTTGCCACTTGTCTTTGTGCTCGTTATCAAGCCAATCCTAAAGAGTCTCATTTGGGCTGCGTAAAAAGAATTTTTAGGTACTTAAAAGGTTCACCATCATTGGGACTTTGGTATCCTAAAAATTTCGGATTTGATTTAATGGCGTATACGATTCTCGATCATGCGGGTTGTAAGCTTGACGGAAAAAGTACATCGTGTAGTTTGTCAACTTACGGGAAATCGACTTATAAGTTGGACATCCAAGAAACAAATCACGTATCCACATCTACAAACAGGCCGAATATGTTGCCGTCGCTAGTTGTTGTTCACAAGTTATTTGGATGAAGACCCAACTCGTAGATTATGGTCTGTTATACGATAAGATTCCCATCCTCTCGTGATTCTAAAAGTGCTATCGCCATTACGGAAAATCCAATTCGGCATTCCAAAACAAAGCATATCGATGTCGTGTATCATTTCATCAAGGATCATGTCGAAAAGGGTACAATCGAAATGTATTTTGTTTCTACTGATTATCAACTTGCTGATATTTTCACAAAAGCTCTTGATGAGAGACGTTTTAACTTCTTAATTAGCAAGTTGGGAATGCTTAATATGTAACAATGATTTCTTCGAAGCATCCGAAGCCTCGAACTATTCTGACGATACTTCAGAAGTCATCAGAAGTCTCTGATGCTTTCTGAACTCTTCAGAACACTTCAGAAGCCTCTGAGTTACTCTGATTTTCTGTTTCATAATAATATTTTTCTTTCAAGAGAAATCATAAAGTGCAGATTGAGAAACGAGGTAAAGAAGCTACTACAGGGGGAGTTCACCATTCAAGGGGAGTTCACCATTCCAGGGGGAGTTTACCATTCAAGGGGGAGTTTCACAATGCAGAAGATATTCGTCTAAGTCTAACTCTGGTTAGCTGTCTTCTGATTTACTATTTCACTTAAATTTTATTTGAATCTATCTGCTCTGAGTTTCTCTTGCCGCCAAGGTCTCTTAGACTTTTGATTCATTTCAAAAAAAAATTTAAATATAAATCAAGTCGACATGTTTTTCAACTAAATTTTCTATAAATTGATATTTCTTATAATTTCCATTAAATATATAAATTCAATCAACTCTTGCCTCCAAGGTTGTTTAAATCTATATGTTTAATGCAAATTCTTCTTTATTATTCTTTTATAGAAACTAAACTCTCATGTGATTTTTGTTTTCACTTGACTGATTTTTAAACTTAAATAAATAAAATTAAGATTAAAATCTGTGTTTATTCAATTAATTCAAAATTAATTGATTAATTAAACAGATTTTTTTTATTACTTTTGTTTATTTCTGCTTTTAAGAAAAACAGCCTCTGCTACTAAATCATCATCATACATGTGTCTCGTCGTACACGTGTCCCCAATCGAAACACTGCATGTGTATACCCGCGTGCTTACATCAGCTCAATTGAACCGTTTTTTGTTTCTCCCCAAACTTAATAACCCCTTCCCATTCTACCGTTTCTCTCTCACATAAAACCCCCAATTTCAACCTTCATCTTCTTCCTCGCAAAAATTCCCTAAATCAGTGTTCATTCTCTTTGCAAAGACAAAGTTTTCTACTGTCAAGCATTCGAAATTTCAAAATGGCTTCCAACTGTGCCCGTCCTTCCAACAATGATGAAGAAAGAATCATCGATTCAACTGCTGATAGTACTCCCATTGTGAAACTGCCATTGAAGGCGAACAATGTGCAGGTACTGCTCAACCCTAACACTTATCAACCAGAATTTCGCATCATGATCGAGTTTCTACAACAACACCGATTGAATCGAGCCCTAACCCTAACCAACCCAAACATCCCCGAAATCTATGTCCAAGAACTGTGGCAAACAATGATCATCGAAACTGATGAAACACTCGCCGGTTCTATCACCCATCCTGAACAAGTGGAAATTGCTGTTCAAATCCCCATCACCAAAAGAAAACTTGCCAAATATTTCCATCTTCCCCTTTCAGTGATCGAAGTGGATGGGCAAACCATTCCCAATCCTGCCCTAGAAGAAAACCCTTCCACAGAAGCCCTCCTAGCCTTCATCAATCTTCTCGGGTTACAATGAACCTCTTACAAGGCTGTCCGAATTCAAGAGGAAGAAGGTGCCCCCAATGTGGAATCTACTCGTCTCCATTCTCAACAAGAGCCTAACCTGCAAAATAGGTTCTCTGGATCAGGCTAGCCGAAACATTCTAAATATAATGTATGGGATGTTCTTCAATCGACCCTTGGACTATGCAAGTCTCATCTTCCAAGAGATCAAAGCAGCTGTGCACACTAAGGTGATCCATCAGAGTCGTGAAAGCCACTACCAAAGACTCATGTTCCCAAGATTTCTATCTCTTATCACTCATCCCGCAATTGGGGCAATCGAAGCTCCCCGATTCAGCCCATTCCGCAAAATTGCATCAATGAGCTCTCATAGATCAACCATCGACAAAGATCGGCTACTCGCACCCGCAGAATTATCCAGGTACATGCTAAACCTAATCCCATCTAGCTCTTCTAATCTCCAAATCTATAGAAGCTCTATGGTTTTCTCGAACAGAGAATTCCTACCCCGAGCACTTAGAGCCAGTGTAGGTGGTCGTGGTCCGGTGAGCATGAGCTTGAAAAAAATAGGAGTGAACATCCGAGTGCTTCTACCCATGCCGACCTTCTATTAAATGAAGGTACGAAGATGTCCTCAGAGACACATATGAGTGTTCCTCTCCTATTCCCCAAAGGGCAACCACAACTTCTGAGGTTGACGTCACCACGTCTCCACTCATTGACTTAGAACAGCCCAGTTCAAACCACCTAGAAACCAGCCATTCAGAGGATACTTCTTCTTCTTCTGAATCAAATTCATCTGGGGAAAGCACCTCCACTTCATCATCCTCCCAAAAGGATGATGATGATAATATAAGAGTTCATTCGCCCCAGAACTCGCCACTTCCTTCACCACATGTTCATGTCTCCGTGACTGACATACCAATACGCACAGAGGATGAGTCCACATCCTCTCCTAGGATAGATGCTAATGAATTCCCATCAGAGGGGTTACAGCCTAGGAATGCACCTCTTACCGGAGTGTTTACACTTCATCAAGGTAAGCATACTGTCTTCAGCACCTCATCCTCTGATGATGAGGATAATGTTGAAACGATCGGAACAACCGAAGAGGAGCCTGTGAATAACAGCCCTCAAGGACTGGTTGGAAGTCCTTCTACACTCAACGTCAAAACAGGTGTAGAAGGCCCCTCTGAACGCGAGGGTAAAGGGGCTCCATGTGTTGGAGATGCACCGGTTACATCTTCTGATTTTGTCACAAATGCAGCGTTCTTGGCATTTGCTGATCAAATTCAGAGATCTGTGGAAGATCTAAAATTATCCGTGACTACCAACAATTCTCTTCTTCTGAGCCTTCAATTTAAAATTGAAAGTCAGAACTCTCTCTTAGCAGATCTTCAGCGCCAAATGAGTAACTCTCAAGAAGATCAGAAGGCCTATTTTGCTGAACAATTTTTGCTCTTGAATAATGGTCTTCAAGCAAATGCAGAGGCAATCTCTCAACTTCCAGACTCTCTACGTGCCTCTGTAGACTACAACTCTCTGGTGGCCGATATACAGAAGATTATCAAGACCATCATTCCTTCTGATGATCCCTCTGGGTCTACGCTCGTCACGAAATCTGATCTCGCCTCTTTCCAGAAGATCATTCTTGAGCGAATGTCAACCATAGCTTCAAAGTACTCTTCAAAGACCTCCACATCCTCAACAGACCAGAAACTTGTTGCCATCGACTCTACTCTATCTCAACTCGTGCCTCTGGTTTCTTCTATTGCTGAGGCGTTTAATGCCAAGAAGAAAGCCAAGGAAGAAAGGGCTTGCAAAAAGGCAGAGCTGAAAAGAAAACGTTCTGAGGATCAGGATCCTGATTCTCAGAAGGGGGAGAAAGGTCCTGAGCCTAAGCAAGCCAAACAAACACCATCAGAACCAAACACGACCACTGCTGACTCTTCAACTCCAAAACCATCACAGCAACCTTCTTCTTCAAAACAAGTGCCACTCACTCCAACACCTCTGGCTACGCATTCTGGGCCTCTACCCAGAGATCCAGATCTAGCTAAGTTCATTCTGGATCTTATGGGAAAAAGCAGAATCCCGAGCTCTCCGGCTGAAAGAGCTGAAATAGTCAGAGCTCATGAAGAACGAGAACGAGATAAAGCTGCAAAGGAAAGAGCTAAAGCTGAAAAAGAAAGGGCCAGAGAGGAGGATGAGGAAGTATTCAGAGCTGAAAAAGAAAAAGAAGAAGAGATAATACGCCAGAGGCTAATTGTTGAAGAACAAATAGAGATAGAGAGGGCAGAAAGAGAGAATCTGGAAAGAGAGAAGGCTAGACTTGAAGAAGAACTACAGAGACAGAATTATGAAGCTGAAGAAAGAGCAAGAGTCAGAGCAGAGGCCGCTCAGAAGCAGAAAGAGATCAGAAGAGGAGAATTTGAAGAAAAATTAAATAAAGTTGGAAACATTGAACTTCCAACACTTGAAGTTGAGAAAAGGCACATGTATGCTCCAACAGATCAGAAGATTTATCTCATGATGCCTAACTTCGCAAACCAATACAATGTAAGCAATGAAGTTAAAGATAACTTCATGGCTCATAAACAAGACAGAAAGACGGTTTTCACTACTGCTCCAATTACAAAGATCACAGCCATGAAACATAAGCAGTTTCAAGATACACCCATTTGGTACACAATCTACGAGATAGTCAGATCAAACAACAAGAGTTATTACATATGTGATAATGATCTGTTGTCCATCCATCCAAACTCGATCTCATTTTTCTCGAAGAATTTATGAAGACTCGGCTTTTACGAACGCAAAGATCCACAAGACCATGTTGCCTACACTAGAATTATTCTATGTATGAAATCATACATTAGATACAAAAGGCAGGTCGACTTCCGTTGGCTTAAATTTCAAAATGGATAATCTGGCTATCTCTGCACCAAATGAGGAACTTGAAGGGATAAGCAAATTCAGAGTGTAGACTTCTTACTGAACCAGAAGAGGGAATCATCTTCAAAAGACCAAATGGAAAGAGCTTCTTTCGCATCAAAGAAGCTCACAAATACTCTTCTAAGGTAGTCTACATCATCAAGTGCTATGCTGGCTTAGACACGACAAATCCAGAAGTTGCAAAGAAAGTAGAGAAAAGACTTGATGGACTTCAGAAGAACAGAGAGCTTATCAATAATATTTCAAGTATCATTGCTGCTGTTGATCCTCTCTGAAGAAAGTTTTTTTTTTTTTTTTGACTTCATACTTAGGGGGAGAATGTTAGAAATTAAAGTATGAGTCAAAGAAAAGATGTCTACAAAAGCCAACACACTCTTTCTTGTTATAACTAATTGTTGTTAGACGCTCCCTTTTAGACACATGGCACTTTGTAATTGGCTAGCATTTTGACTTTCTGTCTTTGTATCTGTATAAATAGCATTGTATTGTGTTTGTAAAAAAGAGTCGATCAATACATTTACATTTTGAAGAATACTGTGCGTAATTCATAACTGTCTACTTTGATTCAAAGTTATTATTTCATAATCTTTGTTCTTCATTCTGTTTACTGTTCTATTGATTTAAATTGTTAATTGATCTGCTTCCGCATTTCACTTTGATTCAATACTCTCAATTAACAATCGGTTTAAAGGAATATGGAACCAACAACTCGTCATGGTCATTACGAGTTCCTAGTTATGCCTTTCGGGCTAACAAACGCACCGGCAGTCTTCATGGATTTAATGAATAGAGTATGTCGACCGTACCTAGACAAGTTCGTGATTGTTTTTATAGATGATATACTCATTTATTCTCAAGACAAGAGGGAGCATGAGCAACATTTAAAGCTGATACTAGAATTGCTCAGAAACGAAAAGCTGTACGCCAAATTCTCCTAATGCGAATTCTGGATTCGCGAAGTACATTTTCTTGGCCATGTAGTAAATGAAAAAGGAATACATGTTGATCCAGCTAAGATCGCGGCCATTAAGAAATGGGAAGCCCCGAAGACACCAACTGAGATCCGTCAATTTCTTGGGTTGGCAGGCTACTATCGGCGATTTATCGAAAATTTCTCCAAGATCGCACAACCACTAACGACATTGACTCAAAAAGATAAGAAGTTTATTTGGGGAGAGAAGCAAGAGGAAGCGTTTCAGACTCTCAAATACAAATTATGCAACACACTGATTTTGGCTTTACCAGAGGGAGTGGATAACTTTGTAGTCTACTGTGATGCTTCACATCAAGGGATGGGATGCGTACAGATGTAAAAAGACAAAGTTATCGCATATGCATCGAGGGAACTAAAGATTCATGAGAAAAATTACACCACCCATGACTTGGAGTTTGGGGCGGTGATGTACGCACTCAAAATCTGGAGACACTATCTCTACGGTACTAAGTGTACTATCTTCACGGATCACAAGAGCCTTCAACATATTCTTGACCAGAAAATGCTCAATATGAGGCAAAGAAGATGGGTTGAGCTACTTAGTGATTACGACTGTGAAATAAAGTACCATTCAGGCAAGGCTAACGTAGTAGCCGACCCATTAAGCCGAAAGGAAAGAGTAAAACTGACGAGAGCACGTGCTATGGGAATGATGGTTCAAACGAGTTTAAAGGCTCAAATTTTGGAAGCGCAAAGAGAAGCTTTAAAAGAAGAGAATTTGAAGAATGAGACCTTGCAACACTTAGAGAAAGAATTTGAGTTACAAGCAGATGGAGTGCATTATTTTAAAAATAAAGTATGGGTACCAAAGGTTGGAAATTTACGATCAAATATCTTGGATGAAGCTCATCGATCCAGATATTCGGTTCACCCAGGAGCGGATAAGATGTATAAGGATCTGAAATCGGAGATAGACAGCTGACTACGCCCGATATTATTCAAGAGACCACTGACAAAATCTCAACCATCAAAGAAAGACTCAAAACAGCAAAAGACCGTCAGAAGAGTTATGCGGATAATCGAAGAAAGCCGTTGGAGTTCCAAGTGGGGGATAAAGTGCTTCTGAAGGTGTCACCATGGAGATGACTAGTACGCTTCCGGAAGAGAGGCAAGCTGGGTCCCAGATACATTGGTCCATTCGAAATACTCGAAAGAATTAGACCGGTGGGGTACAAATTGAAGTTACCACAGAATTTAAGCGCCATCTAGGACACGTTCCATGTGTCAAATCTGAAGAATTGCTTAATGGATGAAACATTAGTGTTACCCCTGGATGACGTTCTGATTAACAATCGGTTACACTTCGTCAAAGAATAAATCGAGATACTAGACCGAGAAGTTAAACGGTTGAGGCGTAGTAAAATCCCTATTATTAAAGTCCGCTGGAATACGAAACATGGTCCAGAGTATACATGGGAACGTGAAGATTTGATGAAGCATAAGTATCCCAGCCAATTCGTGAACACCCCGATGAAAGCTAGCTCTTAAATTTCGGGACGAAATTTTTCTTACAAGGGGAGACTGTGACAACTGTCAAATTTGAACCTCCATGTTAGCTTTAATTAAGTTTATTAGTATTAATATAGATTAAATATAAGAATAGAAGTTAGTTGGCTTAGAATGACCGAAAAATTTCTAGAGTTTCCGGTAGCTGCTTAGAAAGTCCGGTTCCGACCCGTAACTGGCCGAAATGTCCTATATAATGCCAAATGCTCTAATTTATACCTAATATATATAAAATATATATAGTTTTAGAATGTTAAATATAAAAGTTTTATTTTGTTAGAATTTAATCAAAATGGGCTAACAAAATTGGAGAAAAATGTCAAAATTCAGAAAAATAGCATTTTAACAATTTTGTGCCTTACACTTTATTAAAATAATAATAATATGAAGAGTATATATTTATTCTTACCCAAATATAAATTTTCAAATTAAATTATTGAGATCAAAATTTAAGTAAATAACTAAGGTTTTAGCAACCATTAATCAGATATTTTATAAAATTACATAATACAAATATATATATATAATATTAATTAAAAATAATTTATATATTAAAAATAAAAACAAAAATTCAGCCAAACCCTTTTGGCTTCCCCATAACTCCATCATAACCCTCCCCTATCTCAAGAAAACATCTCATTTCAACCACTCACACTCTCTCTCTAAATTCAAATTCTCCCAACACACTCTCTCCCTCTCCTTCTTGGCTGAAAAATCAGCCATCACCACCATCCAAAATCTTATTTTGAAGGTTCATTGAAGAAAAACAACAATACTAAGTAAGTATGATCATCCCTACTACATTCTTATACATTTTCTTCACTTTTGTTGCAACATTTCTCCTTCTTTTCTTCATCTTCTTAATTTTCTGAGTTGTAGAACCCTCATGGTTCTTTAAATGGTAGGTTATACACCAATGGCATGTTAAATGTCAAGAAAATGGTGATAACCCATGATCCATACAACTAAAACTCATGAAAACGGAGTTTTGATGACATGCATGTCCATTTTTCCTACAAACTATGATGTAGAGTTCATGCATGTGTTTTGATGACATGCATGTCCATTTTTCCTACCAACTAGTTAGTACTGTTCACACGCGGCCAAAAGCATGGTTACTTTTGAACAAAGGACAAGCTTCCAATGAATGCTTGACACGTGTCATATACCTTTTGTCTTGCATTAATTGCAACGGGTATAAATAAATGAAGATCCATTCTTAATCTTCATGCATGCTACTTTCTATTTCCTCAAATCTCAACTTCTTTTTTTTTCTCATTTCCTTGTGCATCAAACTGTGTGATTTCTTATTTACAATAGAATAGGTATCTTTACTTGTTCTAATTTACACTTGTAATTGTATATTTGTTATTTAATATAAAGTCATTTAAAAACCAAAAAATCTATGTGTTTGTATTCAACCCCCGCTCTTCTACAAACTGTTTCTATATCCTTGAACTCTTATAGACCCCTTTGGGACCAACACAATTGATAACGTTGAACCTAGTTGACTTATTGATTCCTTTTGCATAAATAGGCAGGCATATCTTTCCAATCGGTATGAGCAGCATCTCTGTTAAAGCCTACTAAGATCGTCGAGCATCATACGATCTCGTTCTCGTTTATTCCCATTGCTTTGAGTGTATTGAGGAAGATTATGTTGGCTGAGCTACCTCCGTCGATAAGTGCCCTTTTTGTGGAACAATTTCCGATCATTAGCTGGACTATAAGACCATCGTGGTGTTTAGGATATAAATTGTCCAGATTGTGATCGTTGAATATGTCGGCATGCTTTCCAGGTCGACGTCTGACTTCGGTCTATGTGCTTGGCGAATAGCAGAGTTATATGATCGTTGCCAAGTATGTAAGTCCACACACGTCCGATCCACCTATAATGTTGTTGATGCAAAAAATTAACCTAACAAAAGTCAACTTAAGGTGCTTGTGGACCTGAACGATCAAAAGGAGAATTCTCCCGATGAACGTAAATAAAACAAAGGAAAATAAACGGAAGACAAGAGATTTGGTGAAGCGGAAAAATGACGTTAATGACTTGTGGACCTTAATATCGTCAATGCACTATGGGACAAATAACTCCAAAAAGGGGCGCCATCCTTTAAAGAGGTGGCCGTACGATTACAAGTTAAAAGCGTATGTAGAAAGCGAAACTAGCATATGAAACTTAGAAGGCTATTATGTATTCCTTTATTTTGAGAGTGTGGAAGTGATTCATCCGTCCGTTTTTGGTGATTTTTGCTCTGCTTTTATAACCGTGGTCTTTGTAACGGTTGATCGACATTGATTTCTTTCATAAATGCTCTTGATGATTGTTGAATGAAACCGTCCAACGGTCTTGCTAAGATAAACTAACGGTTAATCGATAATAAACCCGACAGTAATGGCCTGAGTTGAGCGCATGCAGGTCTGTCGTGCGTCGGAGATTTTGCTTGAGGCTTTCGTTCAACCATTGATTCATGATGCTTTAGCTGATTTTTGTGAGTCGTGAAATATTCTTGGTCGAGCGTCTTTATATGTCATCGAGTATTTTATTCGACCATTGTTCCTCGGAGCCTTGGCTAATACCCGGGGGTCATAGAGAGTCTTTGGTCGAACGTTTTGGTCAATGGTCGAGAGTTTGAGATTTTTTCCCAAACATTTTCCCCCAAATTCAAACTTTAAGCGGTAGCTTCATTTTTTAAATTTGTCGGGACACGTGTCGCTGGTTCGCTGAGTGTGTTCGAGAGAAACAGAGTCGTTTGGTTTTGGGCGAGAATGGTTAGGATCTAACTCATTCAATTGGTCTAGGCTGACGAGGCGAAAATATCTGTTTTGATGATGATGGGCCTCGATGACGTCATGCATACATACGAGTATGCGTGGGCATCTGTCATGAATAGGTGTCGCCCATCCGTCGACGGAATGTAGAGAGGCGCAGACAGGTGTCGCCACGGGGAGACGGGAGAACGATTCTGAGCAGACATAAAAGGAAATGATTGCTTTTCCCTTTTTCGCCTTCCTGACTCTGCGAATATTTCTTCCCAAAACCTGCAACTTCTTTCTTCTTCCAAAGAATGTCGAATCCTAGGAGTACCATTTCTTCCAACGATCTGCTTGCTTTCCACGACCTTGGCTGGCTTCTCGCTTATGTCAGTCTGGAATGTCCTGGGGATCTTACGGCCGAGGAATGTCCCGAGGATCTCTTTGTTTTGTACGAGTATCCCTTCAAGATAGGGTTTACATGGTTCTTTTCTATGTTGGTCAGGGATCTTTTGGGCCGGTTTGGCATTCCTCCTGGGAAATGATGCCCCAGTTCTAGAGAGTCACGATGATGATCGACTGGTTAACCCGCGATCGGGATTTCCCTTTCACCGTCCACGAGTTCTTGTTGGCTTATGCGGTGAAGGCAGATGCCAATAATCGGTACAGCCCCTATGTACGAGGGTGTTGGGATCAAGCGTTGATCTCGGGTACTGGGGTGAACGATCGCGGCTAGAAGGAGCGCTTTGTCTTCTGCCGGCTGTCAGACTATGCCGAGAATGAGGAATGGATTGTTCACGGCTGGACTAAGCTAATTAATGCCGTCGCCCTATGTTTTCGGGTGCCATTTGTCTATTCTGACTTATATATTTTTCATCCAGTGGTGACACGTGAAATTCCTCCTCTCCTGACTCGGCGGCCAAGGTCGAGCTTTTCCGTCAGATCCTAAACCGGGTGTTCTCCGTGTTTAGCCCTATGTTAGGGGATAAAGGAGATGATGATATTGGGGGTAAGGAAGGCGATGACATTGCCCTCGTCGGAGCTTCTGATTTTCTTCCCTTTCGAGGAAGAGTGGTGAGTGTTCTCTTTGGTCTTTCGTACTGATTTTCATCTTTCCCTCCTGCCTTTTTCTTGCGTCTGATTTCCAAAGGAACTGTGCCTTTGTCCACCAGTAGTAGGATCCTCCCTGCTCGGTGGGGTTTGAATAGAAGGGGGTCGTTGGGGCCCGTCTTGAGGGAACCGTCTCCTAGAGTCGAGGGTTCTAAAAGGGCGAAGACGTCGAAGGCAGCGATACCTTCGAACGCTTCTTCTTTTACTCCGTCGCAAGGCGAGGGGAAAAGGCCGGTGGCGGGGACGAAGACGTCGAAGGCAGCGATACCTGGCCAGGTACCATTTTCCGACGCTTTGCATGATGGGGTCATGACTCCCATTTTTTTCATGCGTCGTACGATGTGCGTTCGAGCGATCATGCGTTCTTGCGATACTGACGCTAAGTGGTCTTTTGTTTTCAGGACATCCAGGCATCACTTGGCCAGGTCATTGCCATGGCCTCCAAAGCGGATGAAGTCGTGCGAGAGCACGGATTTGTCCTATAGGCGAAGGAGTAGGAATCCTTGGCTAGAGCCGACGATTTCCGTCATTTGCTCGAGGAGGCTTGGGATGAACTTGTGTGCGAATGGGGAATTAATTCTGACCTCAGGCACCGTCACGCGGAGGTCTTGGAAAAAATAAGGGCACTGGAGATCAAGCCGGAGGTGGCTAGGGAGGCCGTTTCCGAGAAGACCGAGGAGGTCAACGATTTGGAGATCCGGCTGAATTGAGTCCAAGGGGTTGCCGAGCTATATGTACGACCGGTGCCGCCCGGTTCCCCCCCCCCCCCTCTAGTGCTTCATTCTTTTATTTTTGTTTAGTAGGGCGATCCTCGGGGTCGCTCCTTATTATTGTAACTCACCCAAGCTTTACTTAATCGAAAGATTTATTTCGTAACGATTGTGTTAGTCCCCAAAGAGAGATGGCTAACTAAGTGAGGGTTTTGTAGAAGGGGGGTTGAATATAAAACACACAGAATATACTCTTTTTAAATTTTTTAATATAAATATAAAAAATTTACACACAGGTAGTTTGATGCGGAAAAGAACAGACACACTATTCTATCAAACTAAACACACAGATAACAGTAATTAACTTATAGACTAAGGAAGTTAAAACAAGACTGTTATAGCACACAGCTTTGCCGGAGTCAAACAAATAATCACTTTGAAGATTTGTTGAAAGCGTGAGATTTCTGGGAAGGACTTCATCTCCTTTTATAGTGCCCATGCATGGGATGCATGTGGACAGCTGTCAAGGTTTCCTTAGCTGGAAGTGTATCTGCTCGACAAAGGAAGAGACCACTCCCTTTGTACTAGAATAATGGATGAACCATTCTTTGTAGCACGTAATGTCAGATAACTTTATCTTCTTTTCTTCATTCTTTGTGAAGTCCCATCAAACCTTTTAGGTAAAAGACAAATATTCCTTTTATAAGAATAAAAGAGAATGTCTTTATTTAAGGCTTGATGCCCAAGTTCTTGCTGCTCACGTGTCTTGCATTTGATGTGAGTTAAGAATTTATCTCTTTGAAATTGCTAAGTGATACATCAAACTATGTATCACATCGGTGGATACCTTGTAAGGCTGGAAATGATAACTGTACACTTTGCTTGATAAACTTCATTTTTCACTAATTGAAAGTGTACACTCTTGAACTTGTGACTTGATATCACAGCCTTAGGAAAGATACCTGCAATTTCGGTGACCAAGATTATAGTGTCGGTGACCATGACTTCAAACTTGATGACCTCATCTTGTATTGATGTCCTTAGTACTTTTGATGACTTTTAAGTGTACCATCGGTGACCCACTATATTGGTGACCCAATCTTGACTTTGGCAAAATGATCTGAATATTGAAGTTAGTTGGTACATCCAAAATTCCACTTTTTGATGTACAACCCTTGATTGAATAGTCTTTGACTTTTCAATACTTGAAGCATATTTCAGACCTTCAAAAGTACCTGTAAAAAATCAATCATACAAAAGAAGGTGGTTCATCACCAAATCATCGGTGACCCAACAATCTCCCCCTATTTGATGATGATACCTGTAAGTTAGAAAAGAATTCTTTTTGACTATTTCTATTTTTTTGGGTTCTTTTGACTCAGATTTTTTTTTTTTTGTTTTTTTTACTGAGTATGTACAGTATAAGTATAAGTGTAAGTATAAGTATGTGCAAGAAAAATAAAGATATTAACAAGAATTTTTAAAGAAGAAGAGTATGAACTTTTATTAATCAACACCCAGCTTTGAAAAATAAAGTTCACACTATATGAAGAATACTCAAGGAGTGGGTTCTCTTCTTTTTAGCTCATCCAAGATAAGCCTAGTGATTCCATGGTCTTCAACCGGAGGTACTCCTAGAATAGCAGAGAGGAAGGAGATGTGAGCCCTTTGGATATCAGAAGCTCTAAAGAAGCCGATGTTTCCAAAAATGTCTTCAAAGAAAACCCCAAGTTCAGGAGTAGTCAGCATAGTTTGCTCCGGGTAAGCAATAGGAGTAGGAATGGAAAGATCTATACCCGAAGCATTTATCTGGATGCCTCTTTCATGAAGCATAACAAAGTGTCCCTTCTTTTTGTTTTTAGGAGCTGTGATGACCTCTCCTTTAAGACCCTGTTCTATGAAGTACATTTGTTCTGCTTCAAGATATGTCACAAGAATGTCATTCTCCTTTTGGATGTTGAGCATCTTAATGAAAAGTTTTATGAGAATATTAAGTACCAGCTCCTTGTACTTGCTTTTGCTCTTTGAGATGCACTTACCAACTTCCAACCATTCAGTCATCCCAAGAACTTCCAACCATTCAGCTTCATATACCTTTGAGAGAGTGTCAACTCTCTTAAGGATGACAAGTAACTTGGGAGAATTTTTGGTTGGAGGTTCGACGGTGGCACTGATAATCTTGGAATCATCCTTCCTGTTCTTTAATCTTGTTTTAAACCACTCCACTTCCTTGGCTTTCTTTGCTTCATCAAGCATCTTTGCAGCTTCAGAGTTTTTCTTTATATTTTCAAGCTCATCTTTCTGAGCTTGAAGTGCATCGGAGACCTGTGCATCGACGGCTTCATCATGAGCTAGCTTGAGTACATTAGTCTGATCATACTCAAGCTGAGCTCTAATCGCTTCTTCCTTTTCTGCTTCAGTCAAAATTACCCCAAGCGGATCGGTGGGTAATGAAGCAGGCTGAAGTCTAAGGGTGTCAGATTCTGGACCTCTGAATATTTTCTTTTTCTTTCTCTCTTCTTGTTGTTCTTCAAAAGAGAGAGGCTTCTTTCCTTTGGCTTTTTCTCTTCTTTTCTTCTCTTCTTCAGTTTCAAGGGGTTGAGCACTGAGACTCTCCCCCTCAACAGCTGCTTCGGGTAACTCGGTGACGAGGGGGTCAGTGACAGTGATGACCACGTGAGGAGTCACCTTGGTGACCAGAGGGGGAATCACCTCGGTGACCGTGGCCACTGTAATTGCCACGTCGGTGGCTGGGATGGCTGTGAAGTCGGCGGGTGTGACGTCGGTGGCTGTTTTGGCAGCGTCGGCGTTGGCGGCTGGTGAGGTGGTAGCAGTGGTCTTCTCTTTTTTCTCCCCCTCAGTGGTTGAACCCTTGAAACCCACTGAAGAGAGAAAAATCTTGATTCTTTCTATGTCAGAAGCCATGGTATCAACTTTTCTTTCAATCCTTTGAAGAACAAATATGTCTTGTTCTTGAAAGAAAGAACCATCCATATCAAGTTCAACCATTGGGGAAGAGATTGGAATCATGTCAATTTTTGAAATAATATCGGCAAGAGATTCCATGATGTTCTGTTGAGTAGAGGAAAGGAAAGCCATTCTTTCCATGTCTTTGGCTGCTTGGTCTTCCAAAACTTTCACCCGGCTAACAGTGTCATGAGTGAAGCTGGTGAAAACTTGAAGAAGATCATCTCCCTGTTTAGAAGACATAGGAGCAGATGGTTGAGGCTTTGGTGGTTGATCAGCATCATCATCACTAGAGGAAGAATAATCCACCAAACCTGTAGGTTTACTTGGGGGGATTTAGCAGATGTGGGCTAGACACGTTTAGGAGAGTGTCTATGAGGGGATTCCTCAGTAATGGGTTCCTCAACACCTTTGGCCTGTACGGGAGACGTACGTGTCCATGGTGTAGTATCGGAAAATAAAAAGTCTGTAAAATGGGATGCTCCATCAAGTGCATTTGGTTGTGATGCACTCTCATGTGGAGTGTGGAAAGGGAGCTGTGAGAGCTCACGGGGTGGTGAAGAGGCACCTTGGATGGGAGACTCCAAGTCTTCTTCATCAACTAAGGAGAAAGTTGATGAAGGAATAATAGGGGAGTCCCTTTGTACAACCATGTCCTTTTGAGAGGGCATGGAGGAGCTTGGTTGGGTTAACTGGTCCTTGGGTCGGGTAGGAATCTTTTCAACACTTACTAACTTTTGGGAGTTAGTAGGTGGATTGTGAGGTGAGACCCTTTGGGTACCCTTAGACTTCTTTGAGGAAGTCTTTGGGGGGCTTTTTGAGTGTCTCCACTTTTGGGACTTAGATGCTTGGGTAGAAGCCAAAGGTTCTTTTGGCTTCGTAGCATCGGTGGGTGCGGAGGTAGATGTGCCCGACGCTTTGGATCTCTTACGAGATTTGGGCACATCAGTTACTCTAGGTGCAGAAGGAGTAGAAGACATACCTGAGGTTCTTTGAAGACGCGGTTCATTTTCTCCCCAAGAGAGAGTTGCATTCCTTGCAAACTCAATCATGGAAGGTCGGAGAGGGTTGTCTGTTGCTAAGACTCCCTTTTTCATTATCTGATTTCCCACTTGATGAAGAGGGAGATCATAAATGATATCATCTCTTTTCTCCAGTTTATCTGCCAACTTTGCATGAATAATAAGAGATAAAAGGTGCTGAAATGGTACCTGAGGACGTCGGAGGGTAGAGAAAGAGGAGATCATTTCAATGAAGAAGTAGCTTGCAAAGTCTATCCTCCTTTGAAATATTAGAGCATGTGCCAATTCAGTTACTTGGGAAGGTGACTGATCTGGACCACCTGTCTTCTTGCTTAGCCACAGAATAAGATGAGCAAAAAGAAAGTTCCATATGTTCCCCATATTCTTTCTTAGAAGTGTACCTGGACCCTTTGACTTTTGACCCTTTTTCTCTTCCAAATAGTTTAAGACAGACACCACTCCTTGGTGTTCATTTCCAAGTGGAAATGTCTCATAAGAATCATAAGTGAGAAGCCTCAGAATATTACGAACATCTTCAACATCAAAAACCACATAATGTTCATCATTGCTGAGAACAGATGCCAAGATTTGATCTGTAGAAGCATCAAATGTGCATGATAACCAAAAGTTTCCAAGAAGAAACTTACTCATCTTGGGTTTTGCTGTAAGAGCATACTGGAGAGGGCACCTTTGAAGAAACCAGCAGATGTCATTGTACTCAGGATGAGCATTATCAACTCCTATTCGTCCAAAGTAATTGCATGCAGGGAAAGAGAGAGATCCAAATGTCATTGTTTGTTCTTCTGGGAATTTTGAAGGAGATGCCATTGAAGAAGAAAGGAGTTGCAGGTTTGAAGGTGAAGGTTATAAGATGAGAGAGAGAGTGGATGCGAGAAAGGTGGTAAGGAAATGGGGAAGGAGGTTATATATGAGAGGGAATTTCAATTTTCAAAAATAATGATTACTTTTGGTGATTGAAAGGTCAGAATTCTAAGGGTTTAGACTTTGAAATCGGCGCATGCTTCTGACATTAATGACGTTGATGATGTCATTAGGGATAAAAACAAAGAATCTTGCTCACCAAGTGTGGTAAGTCAAGAGTTATCTTTAAGGGGTTAAGAATGTGAAGGGTTGTAATGGTTACCTCGGTGACTTGTTTGAACGTCGGTGGATGAGAGGGTAAAACGTCGGCGGCTAGTGATGACGTCAGCGTCGGAAAGTGACGCAACATCGGTGGGTGTGCCCTCGGTGGATCGTTAGAAACACAGGGCAGCTGTCGGAGCCTTGAACGAAGGTGCACTGTCGGTGGCTTGGTTGAGAGTGCAGCTATCGGTGGATGTAGAGAAAGAAAGGGGGCGATCGTCGGTGGCTTAAAGGATGATGTAGGCGTCGGAAGGTGACGTCGGTGGGTGCGATCGATGGTGAATAAGGGTTCGTCGGAAAGAGTTACGGCGGTGGATGGATGGTGACCGTTGGTGGCTCAATGATTGATCTCGGTGGCTGGTGGCATTGGGTCGGTGGCTCAGTGATTGATCTCGGTGGCTGGACAATGGAATGTCGGTGGCACGGTGGGTCGACGGTGGATGGCGGCGGTGGATGATGGTGATGTGTATGGTTCTTAGGGTTAGGGTTTTATGAGTGTTGGAGGAGGTGAGAGAGAGATACCGTCGGTGACCTAGTCACCGACATTAGGTATATATATATTATTATCATAAATGTTTATATATATATATATATGACTTATATAAAAATATAGTATATATAAATATATAATATTCATAAATGTATATAATATATGTACATATAATATATAAATATATATAAAACATGTAAATATATAAATATATATCATATATATATATAATATACATAAATGTATATCATATACACATACACATAATATATAAATATATATGTATATGTCAGTCTATATTTATCATACCTAATTCGTCGATGAGGAACTTGAACCTTGCTTCATCAAGGGCTTTGTGAACAGATCAGCTAATTGATAATCAGTGGGAATGAAATGAAGTTCCACATCACCTTTAGAGACATGATCTCTTATAAAGTGATACCTGATATCAATGTGCTTAGATCTTGAATGAAGCACAGGGTTGTTGGCGATGGCTATTGCACTTGAGTTATCACACAGTATTGGGATCTTTGAGAAAATCTGATTGTAATTACACAGCTGATTTTTCATCCACAATATTTGTGCACAACAACTTCCAGCAGCCACATATTCTGCTTCAGCAGTAGAAGTAGACACCGAATGTTGTTTCTTACTTGACCAGCTCACAAGCTTTCCACCAAGTAACTGACAACTTCCAGTTGTACTTTTTCTGTCTATTTTTGAACCTGCAAAATCAGAATCAGAGTACCTGATGAGATCGAAACCTGAGTCTTTGGGATACCAAAGACCCAGATTTATGGTACCCTTGAGATACCGAAAAATCCTTTTCACAGCAGCCAGATGTGATTCTTTAGGATTTGCTTGGTATCGAACACACAGACAAGTAGCAAACATAATATCAGGTCTACTTGCAGTAAGATAGAGAAGAGATCCTATCATGGCTCTATAATTTGTAATATTAACAGAAATGCCATCAGGATCAGAAAGAGTCTAAGAGGAGGAGCCATAGGAGTTTTGATGGTAGAGTAAGTATCAAATTGAAACTTGTTCAGAAGATCTTTAATGTATTTACTTTGATTTATGAAAATACCTTCTGGAGATTGTTTTACTTGCAAACCAAGAAAGAAAGTTAACTCCCCCATCATACTCATTTCATACTCTTTTTGCATGAGGGAGCTAAGTTCATCACACAAGGATTCATCGGTGGCACCAAAAATAATATCATCAACATAGATTTGAACAAGAATGATATTACCTTGTGATTTCTTGAAGAAGAGGGTGTTGTCAACCTTGCCTCGTACATACTTATTTCTAAGTAGATATTCTGAGAGAGTATCATACCAGGCACGAGGAGCTTGCTTTAGTCCATACAAAGCTTTATCCAGCCGATACACATGATATGGATGGACTGGATCTTCAAACCCAGGAGGTTGCTTTACATACACTTCTTCAGCAAGTTCACCATTCAGGAAGGCACTATTGACATCCATTTGGCAAAAAATATTCGGATAGCTTCCAATCTGGCAACAGGAGCAAAAGTTTCATCATAATCATTTCCTTCCTCTTGCCGATATCCTTGAGCAACCAGCCTTGCTTTGTTCCTTATGACAGTTCCTTCTTCATCCATCTTGTTTCGAAACACCCACTTTGTTCCAATAATAGTTTTGTTGGATGGACGAGGAACTAACTTCCAGACTTTGTTTCTCTCAAATTGTGAGAGTTCTTCTTGCATGGCAATTACCCATCTAGGATCAGCTAGGGCTTCATTTATCAGCTTAGGCTCAACAATAGAAACAAAGTTGACATATAAGCACAGATTGCTTATGCCTCTTCTTGTTTTTACACCAACTTGTGGATCACCTAGGATTTGATCTATTGGATGATCCATGGTCCACTTTAGTGTTAGAGGTAAGGTAGGAGGTAGAGAAGAGGATGAGATAGGAATTTGATATGGTGAAGGTAGGTTAGTGGGAGATATGGTATTTTGGTGGGTAAGGTCTTCTGTAGAGTTAGTTTCAGGAGGTGGAGAAGAAAGAGAGGGTTCTGAAGATAAGGTGGTGTTTATGGGAGGCTGAGAAGGGTTGCTATCTAGAGGATTGGGTTGAGAGGAAGATGGAATTTCACCAACACATGAATTTATCCATAGGTTTAGTTCTTCTTCATTACAAGATAATGAAGATGTTTCAAACTCATCAAACTTTACATGCCTGGATTCATCTATGCATTGCCTTCTTAGGTTGAAGATTCTGAAGGCTCTTGAGGAGAGAGAATAGCCCATGAAAATTCCATCATCAGACTTAGGATCAAATTTTCCAAGTTGTTCCCTGTCATTTAGCATGTGACAAGCACAGCCAAACACATGGAAGAAGTCAACTACAGGTTTCCTGTCATGTAAAACTTCATAAGGAGTCTTGTCATGCCTTTTGACTATGATAAACCTATTTTGAGTAAAGCATGCAGTGTTAACTTCTTCTGCCTAAAAATAGGTTGGCAACTTGGATTCACTCAGCATTGACCTTGCAGCTTCACATAGTGTTCTATTCTTTCTTTCAACAACACCATTTTGCTGAGGAGTGCGTATGGCAGAAAAGTTCTGAGAGATTCCTTTTAGGTCAAAGAAATCTTCCAGAGCAGGGTTCTTGAATTCTGTGCCATTATCACTTCTGAAGGACTTCACCAGTTTACCATTCAAATTTTCAATATTTCTTGTAAACCTGATGATTTCTTCAGCAGCATCACTTTTGTGTTTCAGAAAGAACACCCAAGTATATCTTTTATGCCACAGCCAACTTTGTTTGGCTAGTTCTTGAGAGAGGAGACACACAACTTCTCCTATTGCACTTTCCTTCATGTTGATTATGTATACATCATTCAGTCGGGTTCCTGCTAATACAATCTTATTCTGTACATCAAAGACCAAGCATACACACAGCTGAAACATGACCTTATAGCCCAAATCACATATTTGGCTGATGCTTAGAAGATTGTACATTAGCCCTTCAACATGAGCTACTTTAGAGAAAGTGATGGTTCCATTTGATATGGTACCATATCCTTTGGTGATCCCTTTTCCATTTCCTCCAAAGGAAACAGTGGGTCCCTTTTCTTTTGAGAAGTTAGAGAGAAGAAGTTTGTTTCCGGTCATGTGTCTTGAACACCCGCTGTCCATGTACCATATGTGATCTTTGTTTGGTACCTGCACCCAGAAACAAATTTAGACTTTTGGTACCCATTTTGAGGTGTGTCCTTTGGGATTAGAAGGCATTTTATTTTTGCGAAGATCCAAATCTTTTGGGCAATTTTTAGCAAGATGAAGAGTATTGCCACAATTATAGCACTTCTTTAAAGAAAAGGCTCTTTTAAAATCCATATCATCAAAACTTTGGACAGAGGTTGATGACAGAGAAGAGGAGGGGTGACCGACACCTGGTCTTGGTCAAAGAATACCTTTACCAGGATTTCTTGACTTCTTCAAGTTTACTGACCGAGGAATAAAATCAGTAACTATTTGAGATTTCCTTTTAGATGAAAAATTTGATTTAGAAAAAATTTTCTTTTGAGGAGAAAATCTTTTTGGAGAGGGATACTCAGCAACACTTGATGGCTGCTCCTGGGAGTACCTTGACTCATGAAGACTTAAAGAGTTTAAAAGTCTTTGAATAGGTTTGGGAGAAAAAGAAGAGCTTGGAAGAGTTGAAACTTTTGAAGACTCAGGAGAGATTTCTTTAGCTTTAACAAAGACTCCAAACTTCTTAGAACTAGATTCTACTTTGAGCATGTCAAGTAGATCTATAGAGTGAACGGAGGTAGAATCCTCAGATGAGTAACCGAAGAGATCATCATCGTCATCGGAAAGGAAACCAGCAGGAAAAACTTGACACTCAGAAGAAGGAAGTGGAAGGTCGAAAGGTTGAGGATCATCTTTTCCATAACCAAGGCCAGACTTATCCTTGCTAGTGATTTGATCTTGAAGAATCCTTTCAAGATTCTTAGAGGATTTAGTCCATTTAGACAGAATCTCTTGTTCCTTTTCAAGAGTGGAAGAGATTTTTGATTTTTCCTCAGAAAGGTTGTCGTTTAAATACCTTAGGTTTTCTAGATCAGCTTTCATTTTATCAAAATCTTTTAGTTTAGAAAAGCAAGAGAGGAGTTCATCATTTAGACATTTTATATGCATGTCAGCCTTTTTCTTTTGAATCTTTAAGTCACAGAAGTCAACAGTTAAAGAATCAAAGGCATCAGCCTTTTGAACATCAGAAAGAAAGGAAAAAGGATGTATCTGAGGCTTTGTTCCTGAAGTAGATCCCTCAGCAGATACAAGGGTACTGTAGAGTGACTTTTCCATGTCTTCCAGCTCATCGATTTTGGCCATGAGGCATTTTGTGACATACTCACTTTCACTCTCAGAGGTTTGCTCATCCTCCCAGCAATGAGCCTCAGCAACCAAAGTTTTATTTTTACTTTGGTTTCTTTCTTTTTCCCTCTTGTATTTAGCTTTGTACTTCTTATATCTAGAGGTTTCTTTTGATTCAGAATTTTCTTTAGAGGATTGGGTATTTCTCTCTTCATGCTTCCTAGAAGCTGATTTTGAGAAGTCATGGCCATAAGAAGA
Source organism: Silybum marianum (assembly GCA_036898165.1). Lineage (NCBI taxonomy): Eukaryota > Viridiplantae > Streptophyta > Magnoliopsida > Asterales > Asteraceae > Silybum > Silybum marianum. Next base: position 17,571,188 of record CM072528.1, read on the forward strand.
AGAAGGTTTGAGAGAAGAAGAAGCTTTTGATCTGCACTCAGAAGCAAAATGACCTTTCTTTCCGCAATTGAAGCATTCTTCATTTGCTTTATCAGAAGAGGATTTTTGAGAAAAAGGTTTTCCATTAAATTTAGAGCGGTTTGAAGAAAATATTTTATTCTTAAGGTTTCCAGCAATCATTGCCATACTATCAGAAAGTATGTCAATGGCTGATTCTTCTCCTTCATCATTAGCAGCACTATAGTATGCATCTGACAGATGAGAAGAGTCTTCCTTAATATCGTTTTCAGAATCAGAAGAAGGATAGGTGATTCTAGGGACACAAGAAGAAGATTTTGAATCACCTATTAAAGCAATAGAAGAGAATTTGATATCCTTTATAAGAGATTTCCTCTGGTTCTTGGTTTGTTCATAGTGGAGAAGAGTTCCATAGAGAGTAGTTAAAGGCATTATTTCTAAGTCCTTGGTTTGCTTGATACAAGTACAGATAGTTTCCCAGAAGTATGGGAGACAATCCATGAACTTGCAGAGAACTTCTTCATTATCATAAACCCGTCCAAGAACTTTGAGATCATTGAGAAGACAGTTAAAGCGATTAAAGTAGGTAGAAAGAGATTCTCCTTTTTCGTGGGAGAAAAGTTCGTACTTTCTAACAAGACAAATCCTGTTAGATTTCTTCACTTCTTTGGTGCCTTCATATAAGACACTCAAAGTATCCCACATTTCTTTAGCAGTGGGAAGGTTAAGAAGAGAGTGATACACTTCACCAGGAAGAGATACAGCAAGAGCAGATTTGACTTTAGTGTCTAGAGCAACTAGGCGTTTATCATCTTCACTAAATTTATTTGAAGGTTTGATGATATATCTGCCAGTTTTATCACTCCTTTCATCATCTGACTCTATGTCCTTTCCTTCAGCGTCTTTTTGTGGGCCAAAGCGAGCCCATATTTTAGGAACAATAGGTCCCTCACTGAGAATGTTGGGATACCTGCAATCGATCCCTTCCAAGAATAATAGCATGCGATTTTTCCATAACCCAAAGTTACTTGGGTTGAACCTTGGAGGTTTGGCCAAGGATCCTAAATCATATGTATTACTGGAGGAGGTCTCCAGAGTACCATCAACATTTGGAGTAGTAGCCATCACAGATCTGGTTTATTGAATTTAAACCAACTGCTCTGATACCACTTGTTAGTCCCCAAAGAGAGATGGCTAACTAAGTGAGGGTTTTGTAGAAGGTGGGGTTGAATATAAAACACACAGAATATACTCTTTTTAAATTTTTTAATATAAATATCAAAAATTTACACACAGGTAGTTTGATGCGAAAAAGAACAGACACACTATTCTATCAAACTAAACACACAGATAACAGTAATTAACTTATACACTAAGGAAGTTAAAACAAGACTGTTATAGCACACAGCTTTGCTGGAGTCAAACAAATAATCACTTTGAAGATTTGTTGAAAGCGTGAGATTTCTGGGAAGGACTTCATCTCCTTTTATGGTGCCCATGCATGGGATGCATGTGGACAGCTGTCAAGGTTTAATTAGCTGGAAGTGTATCTGCTGGACAAAGGAAGAGACCACTCCCTTTGTACTAGAATAATGGATGAACCATTCTTTGTAGCACGTAATGTCAGATAACTTTATCTTCTTTTCTTCATTCTTTGTGAAGTCCCATCAAACCTTTTAGGTAAAAGACAAATATTCCTTTTATAAGAATAAAAGAGAATGTCTTTATTTAAGGCTTGATGCCCAAGTTCTTGCTGCTCACGTGTCTTGCATTTGATGTGAGTTAAGAACTTATCTCTTTGAAATTGCTAAGTGATACATCAAACTATGTATCACATCGGTGGATACCTTGTAAGGTTGGAAATGATAACTGTACACTTTGCTTGATAAACTTCATTTTTCACTAACTGAAAGTGTACACTCTTGAACTTGTGACTTGATATCACAGCCTTAGGAAAGATACCTGCAATTTCGGTGACCAAGATTATAGTGTCGGTGACCATGACTTCAAACTTGATGACCTCATCTTGTATTGATGTCCTTAGTACTTTTGATGACTTTTAAGTGTACCATCGGTGACCCACTATATTGGTGACCCAATCTTGACTTTGGCAAAATGATCTGAATATTGAAGTTAGTTGGTACATCCACAATTCCACTTTTTGATGTACAACCTTTGATTGAATAGTCTTTGACTTTTCAATACTTGAAGCATATTTCAGACCTTCAAAAGAACCTGTAAAAAATCAATCATACAAAGGAAGGTGGTTCATCACCATATCATCGGTGACCCAACAGATTGACTATCTGTTCAAAGAACAAACAAAACAAGCATGACCGTATAGTACAAATTTTGCGAGAAAAGGGATTTTATTCCTGGCGATCGAGCTGTTTTAAAATGACATGTTTTGAGGCTTGGAAGACCAAGTTCGAAATTCCCAGACGATTGAGTCATTAATCAGTAAGTCGTACGTTTAAGCGATGTTTTTGGTTGTGCGTTCCTGCGATAGAAATCATTAGGGGTGGTCGTTGGTTCCACCAACGACCCTCCGATGTTTAAGTCAATAAGGTAAATAGAATGGACGTAATGCGTGTTGTGATAACTTAAAAGAAATATTTCCTCAAATGAGTTGAGTTCTAGCTACGTGGGAGGTTTTGACCATCCAAGGATTGTAATTAGTGGGGGCCCTTTCCGACGACTGAAGTAATTCGATAAGGCCCCTCCCATTTGACCGATAACTTACCTGCTTTTCGTTCTTGGGTGTTCTGGAAGACTCGTCATAAGACGTAATCTCCTATTCTGAAGGTCTTTACCCTGACGTTTTTGTTGAAACATCGTGCGACAGACTACTGTTCAGACGCCAATCGAACGTAAGCTGAGTCTCTTAATTCTTCGAGTGCGTCCACATCCTAGCTAAGGTCTATCAGATTTTCCTCGACAGAGGCATGCCGCGCGGTCGATAGGCTTGCTTCGATTGGTAGGACAGCTTCGAATCCATAAACTAGTAAAAACGGTGTTTGTCCTGTCGAGGTACGAGGAGTCGTACGATTGGCCCAAAAAATAGGGTAACTCCTCGACCCAACGTCCTTTAGCGGCTTCGTGCCTTTTCTTGAATGAATTGATAACTGTTTTGTTGCTCGATTCGATGAGTCCGTTGGACTGTGGATAACGAGATGTGGAGGTCGTGAGTTTTATCCCCCCACTCTTCACAGAATCTCCTTGTTTTATCACTTATGAATTGAGATCCATTATCACACATGATCTCGAAGGGAATGCCAAATCTGCAGATAATGTTAGTCCGGATGAAATGTATTACCTCTTTATCTCGTATTTGAGAAAAAGCGGGGGCCTCTATCCATTTCGAGAAGTAATCTATAAGGACTAATAGATATACCTTTTGCCCAGTTGCCTGTGGCAATTTGCCGACGATATCCATACCACATCGCATTGAAAGGCCAGTAGTAAAAATTTAGAAAGTTGGTGAGTCATACTTGAGTGGCGCTGACAAGCGTCGCATTTTTGTCCGTGCGTTATGGCGTCCTGGCAAAGGGTAGGCCAGTAGTTGCCTTGTCGCGAGATTCGGTTTGCTAGACTTGTCCTCCAGAATGATTCCCACATTCTCTGTCGTGCATTTCTCGTAGTATTTTTTGGGTTTCGCTGGGAATGAGACATCGTAACTTCAACCGGGTAGACGATCGTCTATAGAGTTTTCCCGCAATCATGAATTGTTCGACAAGTAATCACGAATTTCCTTCGTCTAATCCTTCGATTCATCCAGTACTATCACCTGATCATGCTGATAATTTTCTGTTGATGGACTTGTCAGGTGGATTATTGATATCATATCGAATGATGATTTCTCCAATGCGGACCCTAGATTGGCAAACGCGCCTGCTCGAGCATTTTGTTCCCTGGGATTTGTTGAGTGTTGAATTTTTCGAATTTTTTCACTCGACTTAGGGCGATTTGCCAATATGCTACCATTCTCGGATCCTTTGTTGTGAATTCTCCTCTTATTTGATTGACGACGAGTAAAGAGTCGCTCATGACATGAAGATTTCTTACCCCCAAATTTTACGCTATATCCATGCCTATGATTAGGGCCTCGTAATTCGTTTCATTGTTGGTGGCTTTAAAATCACAGGATACGGAATAGACCATCGTGCTTCCTTGCGGGGATCTTTAGACGATGCCTAATCCTGACCCAAGCGCATTGCAGGACCCATCAACGTGCAGCGTCAATGGCTGGTCGTGTTGGATCGCCCCAACGTTCATTTCGCCAGCCGATAACCTCTCCAATTCGGGGCTAAAGTCTACGAAAAAGTCGGCTAGAACCTGCGACTTAATCGCAGTCTTGTGTTTGAAGTTTGTTTCATAGTTGCTGGGTAAATACTCCATTTTTCAAATCGCCCTGTTAGCTTCGGTTTCCTTATAACGGATTTCAGCGGGAAGTTGGTGACGACGTTGATAACATGCGACTCGAAATAATGTCGGAGTTTTTTAGCCGCAGTGACCAACGACAGAATAAATTTTTCCATTGAAGTGTATCATTTTTCTGCGTCGAGTAAGGATTTACTGACATAGTAGATTGGGAACTGATTTCTGTCTTCTTCAAGGACCAGAACGACACTGATTGAGTTTTCGCTTACGGCGAGATACAACTGAACCTCTTCCTCATCTTTTGATTTTGACAATAGGGGCGGCGATGCCATATAGTCTTTTAATGCCTGAAGCGCTTTCTCATGGTCGCTCGTCCAGTCAAAGCCTTTGTTTTTCTGAGGACATTGTAGAATAAATGACACGTATCCGACGATCGAGAAATGAAACTGTTGAGTGCGGCTACACGGCCCATGAGTTTTTGGACTTCTTTGAAATTTTGGGGTGATTTTATTTCGCGAATTACTCTGATCTGAAAAGGGCTGGCTTCGATCCTCGCTGGGTCACCATATGTCTTAAAAATATTCCTACACGTACTCTAAAGGAATATTTCGACAGATTCAGTTTCATCTGGTACTCCCATAGTATTTCGAATGTTTGGTGTAAGTGTTCTACATGATCCACCGCTTGTTTAGATTTGACTAGCATGTCGTCGATGTATACCTCTATCGTGTCCCCCAGGTATGGTTCAAACATTCTGTTGACGAGCCGCTGATTGGTGGAACCTGCGTTTTTAAGGCCGAAGGGCATCACCTTGTACAGAGTATCCCTTCAAGATAGGCTTTACATGGTGCTTTTCAATGTTGGTCAGGGATCTTTTGGGCCGGTTTGGCATTCATTCTGGGCAAATGATGCCCCAGTTCTAGAAAGTTGGCTAGAACCTGCGACTTAATCGCAGTCTTGTGTTTGAAGTTTATTTCATAGTTGCTGGATAAATACTCCATTTTTCCAATCGCCCTGTTAACTCCGGTTTCCTTAGAACGGATTTCAGCGGGAAGTTGGTGACAACGTTGATAACATGCGACTCGAAATAATGTCGGAGTTTTTTAGCCGCATTGACCAACGACAAAAGAAAATTTTCCATTGAACTGTATCATTTTTCTGCGTCGAGTAAGGATTTACTGACATAGTAGATTGGGAACTGTTTCCTGTCTTCTTCTCGTACCAGAACGACACTGATTGAGTTTTCGCTTACGGCGAGATACAACTGAACCTCTTCCTCATAGTCTTTTAACGCCTGAAGCGCTTTCTCATGGTCACGGCGATGCCATATAGTTTTCGCTTACGGCGATGCCATATAGTTTTCGCTTACGGCGATGCCATATAGTCTTTTAACGCCTGAAGCGCTTTCTCATGGTCACTTGTCCAGTCAAAGCCTTTGTGTTTCTGAGAACATTGTAGAATAAATGACACATATCCGACGATCGAGAAATGAACCTGTTGAGTGCGGCTACACGGCCCTGAGTTTTTGGACTTTTTTGAAATTTTGGGGTGATTTTATTTCGCGAATTGCTCTGATCTGACCAGGGCTGGCTTCAATCCTCGTTGGGTCACCATATGTCCTAAAAATATTCCTGCACGTACTCTAAAGGAATATTTCGCCGGATTCAGTTCATCTGGTACTCCCGTAGTATTTCGAATGTTTGGCGTAAGTGTTTTACGTGATTCACCGCTTGTTTAGATTTGACTAGCATGTCGTCGATGTATACCTCTATCGTGTCCCCCAGGTATGGTTCAAACATTCTGTTGACGAGCCGCTGGAACCTTCATTTTTAAGGCCGAAGGGCATCACCTTGTATCGAGTATCCCTTCAAGATAGGGTTTACATGGTGCTTTTCTATGTTGGTCAGGGATCTTTTGGGCCGGTTTGGCATTCCTCCTGGGCAAATGTTGCCCCAGTTCTAGAAAGTCGGCTAGAACCTGCGACTTAATCGCAGTCTTGTGTTTGAAATTTATTTCATAGTTGCTGGGTAAATACTCCATTTTTCCAATCGCCCTGTTAGCTCCGGTTTCCTTAGAACGGATTTTAGCAGGAAGTTTGGTGACGACGTTGATAACATGCGACTCGAAATAATGTCGGAGTTTTTTACCCGCAGTAACCAACGACAGAAGAAAATTTTCCATTGAAGTGTATCATTTTCCTGCGTCGAGTAAGGATTTACTGACATAGTAGATTGGGAACTGTTTCCTGTCTTCTTCTCGGACCAGTACGGCACTGATTGAGTTTTCGCTTACGGCGAGATACAACTGAACCTCTTCCTCATCTTTACGTTTTGACAACAGGGTTGGCGATGCCATATAGTCTTTTAAAACCTGAAGGCATTCTCGTGGTCGCTCGTCCAGTCAAAGCCTTTGTTTTTCTGAGGACATTGTAGAATAAATGACACTTATCCGACGATCGGGAAATGATCCTGTTGAGTGCGGCTACACGGCCCGTGAGTTTTTGGACTTCTTTGAATTTTTGGGGTGATTTTATTTCGGGAATTGCTCTGATCTGACCAGGGATGGCTTCGATCCTCGCTGGGTCACCATACCTAAAAATATTCCTGCATGTACTCTAAAGAAATATTTCGCCGATTCAGTTTCATCTGGTACTCCCGTAGTGAATGTTTGGCGTAAGTGTTCTACATGTTCCACCGCTTGTTTAGATTTGACTAGCATGTAGTCAATGTATACCTCTATCGTGTCCCCCAGGTATGGTTCAAACATTCTGTTGACGAGCCGCTGATTGGTGGAACCTTCATTTTTAAGGCCGAAGGGCATCACCTTGTACCGAGTATCCCTTCAAGATAGGGTTTACATGGTGCTTTTCTATGTTGGTCAGGGATCTTTTGGGCCGGTTTGGCATTCCTCCTGGGAAAATGTTGCCCCAGTTCTAGAAAGTCGGCTAGAACCTGCGACTTAATCCCAGTCTTGTGTTTGAGGTTTATTTCATAGATGATGGGTAAATACTCCATTTTTCCAATCGCCCTGTTAACTCCGGTTTCCTTAGAACGGATTTTAGCCGGAAGTTGGTGACGACGTTGATAACATGCGACTCGAAATAATGTCGGAGTTTTTTACCCGCAGTAACCAACGACAGAAGAAAATTTTCCATTGAAGTGTATCATTTTTTTGCGTCGACTAAGGATTTACTGACATAGTAGATTGGGAACTGTTTCCTGTCTTCTTCTCGGACCAGTACGGCACTGATTGAGTTTTCGCTTACGGCGAGATACAACTGAACCTCTTCCTCATCTTTAGGTTTTGACAACAGGGGCGGCGATGCCATATAGTCTTTTAAAGCCTGAAGCGCTTTGTCATGGTCGCTCGTCCAGTCAAAGCCTTTGTTTTTCTGAGGACATTGTTGAATAAATGACACTTATCCGACAATCGGGAAATGAACCTGTTGAGTGCGGCTACACGGCCCGTGAGTTTTTGGACTTCTTTGAATTTTTGGGATGATTTTATTTCGCGAATTGCTCTGATCTGACCAGGGCTGGCTTCGATCCTCGCTGGGTCACCATATGCCCAAAAAATATTCCTGCACGTACTCTAAAGGAATATTTCGCCGATTATGTTTCATCTGGTACTCCCGTAGTATTTCGAATGTTTGGCGTAAGTGTTCTACGTGTTCCACCGCTTGTTTAGATTTGACGAGCATGTCGTCGATGTATACCTCTATCTTGTCCCCCAGGTATGGTTGAAACATTCTGTTTACGAGCCGCTGATTGTTGGAACCTGCGTTTTTAAGTCCGAAGGGCATCACCTTGTACCGAGTATCCCTTCAAGATAGGGTTTACATGGTGCTTTTCTATGTTGGTCAGGGATCCTTTGGGCCGGTTTGGCATTCCTCCTGGGCAAATGTTGCCCCAGTTCTAGAAAGTCGGCTAGAACCTGCGACTTAATTGTAGTCTTGTATTAGAAGTTTATTTCATAGTTGCTGGGTAAATACTCTATTTTTCCAATCGCCCTGTTAGCTCCCGTTTCCTTATAACGGATTTCAGCGGGAAGTTGGTGACGACGTTGATAACATGCGACTCGAAATAATGTCGGGATTTTTTTAGCCGCAGTGACCAACGACGGAAGATCCATTGAAGTGTATCACTTTTCTGCGTCGAGTAAGGATTTACTGACATAGTAGATTGGGAACTGTTTCCTGTCTTCTTCTCGGAACAGAACCACACTGATTGAGTTTTCGCTTACGGCGAGATACAACTGAACCTCTTCCTCATCTTTAGGTTTTGACAACAGGGGCGACGATGCCATATAGTCTTTTAAAGCCTGAAGCGCTTTCTCATGGTCGCTCGTCCAGTCAAAGCCTTTGTTTTTCTGAGGACATTGTAGAATAAATGACACTTATCCGACGATCGGGAAATAAACCTGTTGAGTGCGCGACCCGTGAGTTTTTGGACTTCTTTGAAATTTTAGGGTGATTTTATTTCGCGAATTGCTCTGATCTGACCAGGGTTAGCTTCGATCCTCGCTGGGTCACCATATGTCCTAAAAATATTCCTGCACGTACTCTAATGAAATATTTCACCGGATTCAGTTTCATCTAGTACTCCCGTTGTATTTCGAATGTTTGGCGTAAGTGTTCTACGTGATCCACCGCTTGTTTAGCTTTGACTAGCATGTCGTCGATGTATACCTCCATCTTGTCCCCTAGGTATGGTTCAAACATTCTGTTGACGAGCCGCTGATTGGTGGAACCTGCGTTTTTAAGGCCAAAGGGCATCACCTTGTACCGAGTATCCCTTCAAGATAGGGTTTACATGGTGCTTTTTCTATGTTGGTTAGGAATCCTTTGGGCCGGTTTGGCATTCCTCCTGGGCAAATGTTGCCCCAGTTCTAGAAAGTCGGCTAGAACTTGCGACTTAATCGCTGTCTTATGTTTGAAGTTTATCTCATAGTTGCTGGATAAATACTCCATTTTTCCAATCGCCATGTTAGCTCCGGTTTCCTTATAACGGATTTCAGCGGGAAGTTGGTGACGACGTTGGTAGCATGCGACTCGAAATAATGTCGGAGTTTTTTAGCCGCAGTGATCAACGGCAGAAGAAAATTTTCCATTGAAGTGTATCATTTTTCTGCGTCGAGTAAGGATTTACTGACATAGTAGATTGGGAACTGTTTCCTGTCTTATTCTCGGACCAGAACGACAACGATTGAGTTTTCGCTTACGGCGAGATACAACGGAACGTCTTCCTCATCTTTAGGTTTTGACAACAGGGGCGGCGATGCCATATAGTCTTTTAAAGCCTGAAGCGCTTTCTCATGGTCGCTCCTCCAGTCAAAGCCTTTGTTTTTCTGAGGACATTGAAGAATAAATGACACTTATCCGACGATCGGGAAATGAACCTGTTGAGTGCACGACCCGTGAGTTTTTGGACTTCTTTGAAATTTTGGGGTGATTTTATTTCGCGAATTGCTCTGATCTGACTAGGGCTGGCTTCGATCCTCGCTGGGTCACCATATGTCCTAAAAATATTCCTGCACGTACTCTAAAGAAATATTTCACCGGATTCAGTTTCATCTAGTACTCCCGTTGTATTTCGAATGTTTGGCGTAGGTGTTCTACGTGTTCCACCGCTTGTTTAGACTTGACTAGCATGTCGTCGATGTATACCTCCATCTTGTCCCCCAGGTATGGTTCAAACATTCTGTTGACGAGCCGCTGATTGGTGGAACCTGCGTTTTTAAGGCCGAAGGGCATCACCTTGTACCGAGTATCCCTTCAAGATAGGGTTTACATCATGCTTTTCTATGTTGGTCAGGGATCTTTTGGGCCGGTTTGGCATTCCTCTAGGGCAAATATTGCCCAAATCTAGAAAGTCGGCTAGAACCTGCGACTTAATCGCAGTCTTGTGTTTGAAGTATTTTTCATAGTTGTTGGGTAAATACTCCATTTTTCCAATCGCCCTGTTAGCGCCGGTCTCCTTAGAACGGATTTCAGCGGGAAGTTGGTGACGATGTTGGTAGCATGCAACAAAAAAATATTGTCGGAGTTTTTTAGCCGCAGTGATCAACGGCAGAAGAAAATTTTCCATTGAAGTGTATCATTTTTCTGCGTCGAGAAAGGATTTACTGACATAGTGGATTCGGAACTGTTTCATGTCTTATTCTCGGACCAGAACGACACTGATTGAGTTTTCGCTTACGGGAAGATACAACTAAACCTCTTCCTCATCTTTAGGTTTTGACAATAGGGGCAGCGATGCCATATAGTCTTTTAAAGCCTGGAGTGCTTTCTCATGGTCGCTCGTCCAGTCAAAGCCTTTGTTCTTCTAAGGACATTGTAGAATAAATGACACTTATCCGACGATCGGGAAATGAACTTGTTGAGTGCGGCTACACGGCTCGTGAGTTTTTGGACTTCTTTGAAATTTTAGGGTGATTTTATTTCGCGAATTGCTCTGTTCTGACCAGGGCTGGCTTCGATTCCTAGCTGGGTCACCATATGTCCTAAAAATATTCCTGCACGTACTCTAAAGGAATATTTCGACAGATTCAGTTTCATCTGGTACTCCCATAGTATTTCGAATGTTTGGCGTAAGTGTTTTACGTGATCTACCGCTTGTTTAGATTTGACTAGCATGTCGTCGATGTTTAACTCTATCGTGCCCCCCAGGTATCGTTCAAACATTCTGTTGACGAGCCGCTGATTGGTGGAACCTGCGTTTTTTAGGCCGAAGGGCATCACCTTGTACCGAGTATCCCTTCAAGATAGGGTTTACATGGTGCTTTTCTATGTTGGTCAGGGATCTTTTGGGCCGGTTTGGCATTCCTCCTGGGCAAATGTTGCCCCAGTTCTAGAAAGTCGGCTAGAACCTGTGACTTAATGGCAGTCTTGTGTTTGAAGTTTATTTCATAGTTGTTGGGTAAATACTCCATTTTTCCAATCGCCATGTTAGCTCCGGTTTCCTTAGAACGGATTTCAGCGGGAAGTTGTTGACGACGTTGAGAACATGCGACTCGAAATAATGTCGGGGTTTTTTAGCCGCAGTGACCAACGACAGAAGAAAAATTTCCATTGAAGTGTATCATTTTTCTGCGTCGAGTAAGGATTTACTGACATAGTAGATTGGGAACTGTTTCCTGTCTTCTTCTCGGACCAGTACGGTACTGATTGAGTTTTCGCTTACGGGGAGATACAACTTAACCTCTTCCTCATCTTTAGGTTTTGACAACGGGGGCGGCGATGCCAAAAAGTCTTTTAAAGCCTGGAGCGCTTTCTCATGGTCGCTCGTCCAGTCAAAGCCTTTGTTCTTCTGAGGACATTGTAGAATAAATGACACTTATCCGACGATCAGGAAATGAACTTGTTGAGTGCGGCTACACGGCCCGAGAGTTTTTGGACTTCTTTGAAATTTTAGGGTGATTTTATTTCGCGAATTGCTCTGATCTGACCAGGGCTGGCTTCGATTCCTAGCTGGCTCACCATATTTCCTAAAAATATTCCTAGACGTACTCTAAAGGAATATTTCGCTGGATTCAGTTTCATCCGGTACTCCCGTAGTATTTCGAATGTTTGGCGTAAGTGTTCTACGTGATCCACCACTTGTTTAGATTTGACTAGCATGTCGTCGATGTTTAACTCTAGCGTGTCCCCCAGGTATCGTTCAAACATTCTGTTGACGAGCCGCTGATTGGTGGAACCTGCGTTTTTAAGGCCGAAGGGCATCACCTTGTACCGAGTATCCCTTCAAGATAGGGTTTACATGGTGCTTTTCTATGTTGGTCAGGGATCTTTTGGGCCGGTTTGGCATTCCTCCTGGGCAAATGTTGCCCCAGTTCTAGAAAGTCGGCTAGAACCTGCGACTTAATCGCAGTCTTGTGTTTGAAGTTTATTTCATAGTTGCTGGGTAAATACTCCATTTTTCCAATCGCCTTGTTAGCTCCGGTTTCCTTAGAACGGATTTCAGCGGGAAGTTGTTGACGACGTTGAGAACATGCGACTCGAAATAATGTCGGGGTTTTTTAGCCGCAGTGACCAACGACAGAAGAAAAATTTCCATTGAAGTGTATCATTTTTCTGCGTCGAGTAAGGATTTACTGACATAGTAGATTGGGAACTGTTTCCTGTCTTCTTCTCGGACCAGTACGGTACTGATTGAGTTTTCGCTTACGGGGAGATACAACTGAACCTCTTCCTCATCTTTAGGTTTTGACAACGGGGGCGGCGATGCCATATAGTCTTTTAAAGCCTGGAGTGCTTTCTCATGGTCGCTCGTCCAGTCAAAGCCTTTGTTCTTCTGAGGACATTGTAGAATAAATGACACTTATCCGACGATCGGGAAATGAACTTGTTGAGTGCGTGGCCCGTGAGTTTTTGGACTTCTTTGAAATTTTGGGGTGATTTTATTTCGCGAATTGCTCTGATCTGACCAGGGTTGGCTTCGATCCTCTCTGGGTCACCATATGTCCTAAAAATATTCCTGCACGTACTCTAAAGAAATATTTCACCGGATTCAGTTTCATCTAGTACTCCCGTTGTATTTCGAATGTTTGGCGTAAGTGTTCTACGTGTTCCACCGCTTGTTTAGATTTGTCTAGCATGTCGTCGATGTATACCTCCATCTTGTCCCCCAGGTATGGTTCAAACAATCTGTTGACGAGCCGCTGATTGGTGGAACCTGCGTTTTTAAGGCCGAAGGGCATCACCTTGTACCGAGTATCCCTTCAAGATAGGGTTTACATGGTGCTTTTCTATGTTGGTTAGGGATCTTTTGGGCCGGTTTGGCATTCCTCCAGGGCAAATATTGCCCAGTTCTAGAAAGTCGGCTATAACCCGCGACTTAATCGCAGTCTTGTGTTTGAAGTATATTTCATAGTTGCTGGGTAAATACTCCATTTTTCCAATCGCCCTGTTAGCTCCGGTCTCCTTAGAACGGATTTCAGCGGGAAGTTGGTGACGACGTTGGTAGCATTCGACTCGAAATAATGTCGGAGTTTTTTAGCCACAGTGACCAACGGCAGAAGAAAATTTTCCATTGAAGTGTATCATTTTTCTGCGTCGAGTAAGGATTTACTGACATAGTAGATTGGGAACTGTTTCCTGTCTTATTCTCGGACAAGAACGACACTGATTGAGTTTTCGCTTACGGGAAGATACAACTGAACCTCTTCCTCATCTTTGGGTTTTGACAATAGGGGCAGCGATGCCATATAGTCTTTTAAAGCCTGGAGCGCTTTCTCATTGTCGCTCGTCCAACCAAAGCCTTTGTTTTTCTGAGGACATTGTAGAATAAATGACACTTATCCGACGATCGGGAAATGAACTTGTTGAGTGCGGCTACACGGCCCGGGAGGTTTTAGACTTCTTTGAAATTTTGGGGTGCTTTTATTTCACGAATTGCTCTGATCTGACCAGGGCTGGTTTCGATTCCTTGCTGGGTCACCATATGTCCTAAAAATATTCTTGCACGTACTCTAAAGGAATATTTCGCCGGATTCAGTTTCATCTGGTACTCCCGTAGTATTTCGAATGTTTGGCGTAAGTGTTCTACGAGATCCACCGCTTGTTTAGATTTGACTAGCATGTCGTCGATGTATACCTCCATCATGTCCCCCAGGTACGGTTCAAACATTCTGTTGACGAGCCGCTGATTGGTTGAACCTGCATTTTTAAGGCCGAAGGGCATCATCTTATAGCAGTAAATCCCCCTGTCAGTCATAAAACCCGTTTTTTTCTTATCGTCCGGGTGCATGAGAATCTGGTTGTATCTTGAGTATGCATCCATGAAAGAAAATAATTCATGGCCGGCTGTCGCGTCAACCATAGCGTCAATGTGGGCAACGGGGATGGATCTTTGGGACCGGCTTTATTGAGATTAGTGAAGTCTATGAAGACCCGCCATTTTCCTATTTTCTTTTTTACAACCATCGCCAGCCACTCCGGGTATTTCACCTCTCGAATTTAGCCAGATTTCAACAGGTTATCGACTTCGTCATTGATAACCTTGTTCTTTTCCGGAGCGAACTTCCGGCGCTTCTGTTTCACGGGTTTGAACGACAGATCAATGGATAATTGATGCGATATAATTTTCGGGTCGATCCCGGTCATATCTTCGTGTGACCAGGCAAAGCAATCGGCGATCGTTCAAAGAAAGTCGACCAACTTTTGCTCGATGTCGGGCCCGAGTGACGCTCCTACGTGGATCTTACGTTCGGGGTAATTTGAATCAAGTACGACCTTTGCTAGTTGTAGATCGTCGCTCGAGTCTTCTTGGCCCTGCAGTTGGTTGACATGCTTTTTTCGAGGCTTCATGGTCGTTTTGTAACATTCTCGCGCCACCTTCAGCTCGTTTTTTATTACTTGCATTCCCCACGGCGTTGGGAATTTTAGCCCCCGATGATAAGTTGAAGGAACGGCTTTCATTTCGTGAATCCACGGCTGCCCGAGGATAACATTGTATGCAGTGGAGCAATCAACAACGTCGAATCTAGTCAGCTTACTGACTCCCTCGGCGTAGATAGGGAGGTTGATTTCCCCGGAGGTGTAGGTAGCATTTCCGTTGAGTCCCACTAAGATTGCCGTTCGTCGTGTGACCTCGACTTCCTTTACCCCATTACTTTTAGGGTGCTGAGAAAAATCACGTTGACCGAGCTGCCTCCATCCATGATTACTCTCTTCGTCGAGTAATCCCTAATTGTCAACTGGATCACTAGACCGTCATGATGTTTTGGTCGTAAATTGCCCAAGTCGCGAGCGTCGAACGTGACATGTGTGTCCCCTGTATCGGCATCCGCCCCGGTTTATGTACCCGGGAGACGATAGGACTATCAGACCGATGCAGTGCTTGTTTCATGGCGGTTAAGCGGGTGGGTCCGCAGACGTCTGCTCCACCTGTAATACAATTCACCATCTTAATGACGTTCGTAGGCGGGGTTTAGGGATCATACCTGGAATGTCGTTAACCGGGAGTTCCCGTAGCTGCCCCTTGGATACCGTTTCTTCGAAGTCATAGGGTGGATTCTCATGGTGTCGAAAGTCATGGGTCTGTGACCGGGGCCCGACGTACTAGGCCCGTATCTGCCTTCGCCCGAATGGTGGGGGCGGAGGTGTATTTGTTGATCATAACTCCTCTCGATGATTTGAATATGATTCCTTTTGTATACTTAGTGAAATTCCACTGTATAAGCTTCTGTCAATATTCAGCGATAGCATACGCTGATTACTATCAGCGATCGCTGAAGATCAAGGAACAAAGCTTATCTCTGAAGATCTGAAGATCAACTATCACACCAAAAGACCATTTAGCAAAAGTCGAAGGCCCTAGCTGAAGAAAGAGATAATCAGCTAAGTGAACTGAAGCGGTTCAGCGATAGCAGCGATTATCTAATCAAAGTGTGAAGTCTTGTAAAGCCTCAGCGATACTGAAGATTCCTCCTTGAAGATTCAGAATCAGAGATCAAATGACGCTTCCCTTACAAGATTAAAGATTGATCTTATCCTCGATGCACAAAAGTCAAACCTAATATCTGATACGATACTGTTCATATTCGGCCAAAAAGCATGGCTGTCTTATTTGCATGGACAAGCTTCCTATCCAAGCTTGACACGTGGCATGTACCTTTTGTCTTGCATTAAATGCAAACGAGTATAAATAAGATGAAGATATCTTCTTCATCTTAATGCATGCTTCCTTCTAGCCTAAACCCTCTTGATTTCTTTCTTGCTTCTTCTTGTGCATCAAACTTAGTGTTTCTTAGTTACAATAGAATAGGTTTCAAACTTGTTCTTATTCCGCTTGTAACTGTAAATTTGTTTATGATATATAAACTCATTTTAAAAGCAAAATCTATGTGTTTGTATTCAAACCCCCCTTGTATTCAACCTCCAAGATTTAGCAATGATAATTTTCCATTATGGAAGGAAATAATGTCTCTATTTCTAGAAGGATCTGACCCAAAGATCCCCTACTATCTAGAAAATGGACCATTTGTTCCTACAACTATTGTAGCTGGTGTTCCTGCCACCACTACTACTCCAGCCATCCCTGAAAGGAGTATTGTTAAAACTCCTAACCGATTGACTGAGGAAGATAAGAAAGAAATTGCTATTAACTCTAAAGCTAGATCTATAATAGCAATGCCTTTACCTGATGAAGTCTATCATTCTGTTATGAAAATGAGGAATTCTAAAGCCATGTGGGATACTCTATGTATCCAATATGAAGGAACTTCTGAAGTACAAGTCACTAGGTGCATAAACCTTGTAAGACAATAAGAGAGTTTTATGCATCATAAAGGTGAATCTCTTACTCAAATTCACTAGCGGTTCAACTGTTTGCTGATTGATCTCAAATCAGTGAACAGAGTGTACTCAAATACTGAAATTCTGACCAAATTCATGGAGGCACTACCCGATCAATGGGCAGTGTACACTACATGTCTGACGCTGTCAAAGAATCTTGAAACCTTCTCTTTAAGTGCTTTATATGGAATGCTCTTAAATGAGGAACAATCGCAACTTCTTAGGAAAAACCTCATAAATGAACTCAAAGGTGCCAAACGTACTTGTTTGGCAATTGTGACTTCAGAGGCAACTCCTCCTAAAAATGTTTCTTCTTCCACTATCACCTCCATCACTGAATTAGGTCAAACTGATTTAGAAGATCAACTCACTGATGCTGACATCTCTGAGTTTGATAACTCTCTAGCTCTCTTAACTAGGTGGAAAATTAATTAGTTGGACAAGTAAAAAGCAAAACTCAGTGTCCACCTCCACCGCTAAAGCTGAATATGTAGCCGCTGGTAGTTGTTGTGCTCAAATCCTTTGGATGAGAAATCAACTCAGAGACTATGATCTCAAGCTCTCTAAAACTCCTATCTATTGTGATAGTACTAGTGCTATTGGCATTGCTAACAACCGTGTACTTCACTCCAAAACCAAGCACATTGAGATCCGATAGCACTTTAACAGAGATCATGTGATGAATGGTGAAGTTGAGCTTCATTTTGTACCTACTGAATATCAGCTCGCTGATCTTTTCACCAAGCCTCTTGATGAAACTAGATTCAATCCACTTATCAGCGAACTTGGTATGTTGAATGCTGAATAATTTCTTATTCAGTGACTAACAACAAGGGATACAAATAAAGCCTTCAAACTCTCCATTCACTGAACTCTGATTCAGCGATATCTGTGTCATCTCCTCAGGTATTATCTTCAAATCTTTATCACTCTTTGATATCTTTTCTCATCAAAGATTGAATCTCTGAAAACTAAAACCTTTCACTGACAATCCTTTATTATCAGTGATGAAGATTTTTTAAAATTAGTAATGATAAACCTTCCTTATGGATAATTGTAACACCCCATTTTTTTTCCAAATAAATGAAATGTCACGTCATCAAAACACCTCATTAAATACTCCAATTAATAACCAAAGGGCTTCCGGCCTAGCGGTACCGGGGTTTTAACATCATCCTCAAGGTCTCGGGTTCGAGCCTTGGGAGTGGTGGTTTATCCCCTAAGGTGGACGAGTGGGGGTTTATCCCCTATGGTGAAGGTTCGGTTCCCGCATACTGCCCATATGGATGTCACTGTGGGTCTGAATCACTAACTACTAACTTGCCGTTCAAAAAAAAAAATACTCCAATTAATAAACTAAAACGTTTACAGCAGAAGTCTAAACATCAAATCAAAATAAATATTAAAAGATAACCCGTCCCATACCGGGTCACTATAATTCAAACCAAGACAAACTCCGAAATACATATAAGTGTACGCTAAATAAAGCAAAAAGGAACTAAACTCCTTAAGCGTGTCCTTTGTCCTTGTCGATTCCTGAACCTCCCGATCCTGAGATGTATACTACAGTTAGCTAAATAGCTCAGTGAGTTCACGGTTTACGTGCGACTATCCGACACACATTCAATCACATATAATTATTAAATGAATATGATATGCAATTTCACCAATTATATGCACCCCCAATGAGATCTCTTAACTCCTCTCCGTTAGGTAGGGACCTGCCATGTCACAGACATTCCCTAGGCGTGTAAGTCCACCAGGAACTACCGCCCATTTCGGGTGGTGCCTCCCCAAAGCGTGACACGTCGTGCCGATATCCCATACCCGGGTTATATACATTTTATAAGCATGTTAACCCACACCCCAACTCCTATTTGCATGCAATGTATCATCATATAACATAAATAGCATGCTACACCATAATTTAACCACATGCATGTAGATCACCAAATTAAAGTAAACATGCAATAATACACCTCATCAATTACCATATAAACATCCACACCATATATGTAAAAATACATTTCATACATATGTATACATCCCAGTGAAATCTCGTGAAAGACTCACCTGAGGTCGTAGTTTTGCTAAGATTCCGCTCCAAGTGGTAACCTACAATTTATAAACGAATAGCCAATTATTGACTAAGTTTTCTCCTGAAAGCAATCATGGTCAACCACCAACTTAAGGTCAACTAAGTGGCCACATAACTATCTCCTTTATAATCATCCAAACACCTCTACTGCTCTACACATGATTAATCGTTTTATATACATTTTCCGAATAATAAACAATTATTAGAAAATATATTGACGTCGCCCATGTAAATTAAAGCATCGTAATAATGGTCCAATAGGTAGCTTCAATTTATTAAATCCCATAAATTAAATTAATGATCTAACAATTTACTCCTTAAAAATACATGCTTAAATTAATATAAATTCTTAATTTAATTAATACATTAATTAAATAAGATTTAATCTAACATATTGAATACATAAGGATTTATTTAATTTAATACCCTTAATTAGATTATATCCCAATTAAAAATAAAGAACCCAAAATACAAATCTCATTTATATATTTTGGGCCTAATTAATCCAACCCAATCAGCCCATTTAAAAAGCCAGACCCGGCCCAAAGTCCAGATTTGACCCATGGACCCTTCACCCAATCAGCTTTTCTGCGGTCAAAGGACACCCGCGTTTTTCTTCCGATTGGGGTCGTTTCTCGACCGTTTTTGGTGATTCCTTTTGCACAATAATATCACTACAATATTTTACATCCAATAAACCAAGAATCGATTAAAACGGTTCAATAATAAGTTCTAATTTTGAGGTCAAACTACTGAACGGTTGACTTTCGTGGTTTACGACTCTTTTTCCAAACCGGTGGTCTTCTAGACATCTTTTAAACCTCAAATTTTAACAGAACACTATACATATATGTACTAACACCCAGTAAAAATTAATTTCAAAAAGAATTAGAATAGCTACCTCAATTTTCGTTGCCAAACTCCGAAAACGTAACCTCTCTTCTTGGTCGAAATCTCCTTCTATCCTTGCTCCAAAACCGAAATTGAATGAGGGTTTTCTTTCTCGTAACTACGGCACTACTAACCCTAAATTATGGTGGCTAAA
Source organism: Silybum marianum (assembly GCA_036898165.1). NCBI lineage: Eukaryota > Viridiplantae > Streptophyta > Magnoliopsida > Asterales > Asteraceae > Silybum > Silybum marianum. The sequence goes on from CM072528.1 coordinate 17,591,024, forward strand.
AGTCGATTTTAAAGGCTCCAATTTGACTTGGAGGCCAAGAGATGCAAATTTAGGGAAAGTCCAAATCTCCCTAAATCATTCCCAAAATTCAGCTTTAATAAATTGATAAAACAGGCCCCTCCACTTTGACTGTTCATGATTTAGCCCCTAATTGAAGTTTAGATAAATATATATTTGAATTATTATTTTAATATTATTATTATAATTTAATATACTTTCACAATGACACATATGGTCCCTCTCCATCATGTCTTTCACATTTTGCATTCTTTTCCCAAATCCATTAAATTCAAAATATATAATTTCCCTTATTATTGATTTTATTTATTGCAATAAAATCATAGTTTTCAAGTATCGACAAACAATCTCTTATGTCGTGTACTCTTTAAATTTCTAACCCTCAATAATTATTTATTTTATAAATCATGAATTTTAGAGTGTTACAATAATTATCATTATAATCTTTTAAAAAATAAGTAAAGGACACGTCAGACCTTTTTCTGACACATGACGGACCGTGACGTTTCCATTTCAACTCTTTTCTTGGAACGTGCGCCAGGTCATCATTTCTTTTTCAAAAAGTTAAAACCGTCGTTTAGCACTCCTTCTTTCTCTTTCCTCTTGCTATTTAAGCAATTCATTTGCCTTACTTGATTCCTTCCGCTTTCATATCTCTCCAAAAAGGCAAAAGTACCTTCGAATCTTCAAGTATTCTCAAGAACACCAAGAACACGCATTTGTGTGTTTTTCCTTCTCGAAATCAACTAAGGTTTGATCTAAACCTTTACTTAAGATGGAAACATCTTGTTTCACATCTTCTTCTCCTTAAATCTTCTAAAATGATATAAAAACGTGTTTTGGAAAAAAAATAAATCTAATCTGGTTTAAACTTAAAAAGTTTTCTATTATCAAAACCGTGTTCTAAGTTCTTTCCTTAGAACAGAAGAGTTTTATCAATTTTTTTATTTATCTTCTCATTTTTTTAATCTTCTATTTTATTGTTTTTATAACAAGCATTTTGATCTTGTTTATCAAAATACTTGTTTCCTCGAATCTTACATTTGGTACTCTTTATACCAAACTCTGGTTTATACATTCATGTATAAAACCATGATTTATCTCTTTGGTGTTCCCATTTTTCCTACAGAAATGGCCTCTGCAAGTAAGACCGCTGCAACCTCTGTTGCTGTAGACAACACTCTGGTCGCTGCACCAACCTGCCACTTCCCCTGGGAGAAAGATGTGTTCAAGTCTTGCAATTACATTGCATTAGTAGACATTCCAGCTGATCGTCCTTAGTTCGCTGAAGGAGCTACCTTCATCAAAGCGTGCCCGCTGATGTACACTTTCGTCCACAACCCAGTGGGCATCTCCTCTCATCTCCAAGCTCTCTGGTACACGGCTCACTGTACCACGCTCACAACGGATAAGGGCAACGTGCTCTCTGCTATAGGCTTCAAGATCCCAGATCTTGGCTATTTCTCCTTCGCTGCCGGGTTCGTGAGAAAAGCCCTTCGTCTCCCTGTTCGTGGCAAGAATGAACAATGGGGCGTTGACCAACCAAGCTACAGATAGACAACTTCTTGGACTCCGTCGGTTACGCCTGGGAAAATCCATCCCTGAAGACGGTGGGTTCCAAGGTTGAAAAGAAGAGACTGCCTGCTCGCTGGCAATATATCTTTACCCAGGTAATCCAATGCCTTGGGTCAAAGATTGGCTCACATGATCAGGCAAGCAAGCAATTTCAGGATCTTGCCTACTCTTTCTACACTGGCCACAAACTCAACTATGCTGATTATATCTTCAGCGATATGGTTAGTCGCTTCAACGCTGCCACCAGACACCCTGTCATCCCCTACCCTCGTTTCTTCGCAACAATCTTGGAAGTTGCCTTCGGGGAGGAATACCCGAAGGTCGGCGATCCCTCCTTCTCTGTAGTGGGGAAGAAGTCCCTGGACATTGAGGAACGTCCAGGTGATGCTCCTTTCATGCCCTACATGCTGAAAGTGATTGGAGCCCCTCTCTCAGTGTCTACCTCGTTGCCCAACCCAACAGTGAGCATCCCGGACACTGCTACCGCTGCTGCTGCTGCCAAGAGAAAACAACCTTCTGATGGTCATAAAAAGACCATCGCATCCAAGAAGCCAAAGAAGTTGGTCTCTCAAAATACCACCCTCTCCGATTTCGGTGTACTACCAACACCAACTGCAGCCACAACCACTTCAACGGTCTTTACATCCGTTGTTGCTTCATCAGCACTACCTCCATCTTCAGGGACTCCGGTCACTGAGGATGTTATAGCCAGCTCTGCTGAAGCTGGATTAGGTACTACTTCACAGCCTTCTTATCATCTTCTATCTCCTCTTCTTTGGTCCTCACCTCAGCAAATGACCAGCGATAGTTGTCCCTATCCCTGACAATGCTGAAATGCACGCAGTCCAAACCTCAATATTGTTTAGGCAATCTGAGTTTTGGATGGACAATTTAAAAGGACCTCAGAGTGTCTCTCTCAGATACTCTAAAACACTGGTCAGTGATCCTCAAGACACTACCTCTGCAAACGTAGTCCATGAGAGCAATCCTCATGATACTCTCAAGGAGAAAAATAAATTTTTTCATCCATCATCTAATCCAGATGTTTTTTTTGGCTACTTTGTCTATGTCATCATCAGGTGTCGCTCCTCTCTTCTCCTCAGCGACAGCGACAACCGCCACCACCAGTGCTCCTCCCATCAGCCAGGACATGGGAAAGTCTCCTCAGGGCCATCCCAGTGCTGCAAAGCTCAGAGAGGTCAAGACAGAGATGGCGGCTCCCAAGCTTCCAACTCCCATCACTGATCTTCCTCTAATTGTCCTTCCCAACCCTACATTCCCTGCAGTTGACTATTTAGTCAGGCAATGTGCTCTCACTAGGGCTAGGGTGGACAACCTTCAGACGTCCGCTGAACTCATCTTCAAACGCATCGTTGGGACTCCAGCGATCGAGACCAACGTCAGCAACCTCATCACAGACGTTTTCTCTCTGAAGGAAGACAACGGGGCCCTTCATCAGACCCTGTCCAGCTTGGAGCAGAAGGTTACTGCTCAAGCGAACGTCCTTGAGTCTATTCAAAAGACTCAATCCGACATGATGCAGATGCACACCAAGCCCTCTAAGGCTAGTTCCTCCTTCACTGCTGCTGACCGGACTACGCTTCAGGAAAATGAAACGGTGCTCAAGGACGTTCAGAACAATGTTCGCACTCTGATGGTGCATTGTCTACCTCCTGATAACATCGAGGGGGTGATATGTGCCAAAGAGTTTGAAGATGAACTCATCTCGGAGCACAACCAGAGGTTCCCTGGAGAGAAGATTTCTCCCTACATCCAGCAGACGGGATCATCCCTCCCTGAAGGGATGACTGCTGAAGATGAAGATGATGATGAAGAAGAAGAAGAAGAAGAAGAAGATCCTATCGCTCATTATGGGGGAATGGACGATGATGAAGACGACGATGACATTGGAAGTGCCTTAGAACACTTCAGAATGTCTAGGCCTGGAGTCGCTCATCAAGAGCCTTTGGGGGACGGACAACATCCCTCTTAGGGATAGTCCGGTTCCTCAGGCAAAGGAAAAGAAGTGGTAGATCTGGATGCCACTATCTCAATATCTGAGGGGGAGACCACTCATGAGGTATCTCTTCCTCTTATCCCTTATATAACACCTCTCTCTGAAACCCCCACACCTCCTTCACCTACAAAAACTCTCTCTGACAATTTTTTTTCCTCCTCTCCTTCCCTCAGTGATCCCCGTCCCTCAAAGGACTCTACTTCATGGAAGGAACCTTCCTCTGAAGAGCAGTTTATGTACATAATAGAAACTGACTTTGAAAAAGAAGAGGGCGTTATTCCCAGGCGTCGCATTCAAAAGCCAATCATAAGCGAGCCTGAAGAAGAAGAAAGGCGAATAAAATTCCTTAGGGAATTCGAAGCAAGAAGAATAAGGGTGCCTCAAGCTGAACCCATTGACGCTGTACCAATAAGGATGGTAGATGAATTCTACTTTCTGTCAAACGAAGAGAGAGAACAAGCATTGGAAGCACAACGAATCAGGGATGATGAAATAAAGCAAACTGAGAATGATCTTGCTTTAGCAAGGAAATTACTCAGGGAAGACTCTGCGAAAGACAAGGCGGCCAAGGAACTACTGAAAAAGAGTGAAAGGGTCGCTGAAGCTCTTGTACAGAGAGAACTTGCACAAGAAAATTTGAATGTAGATCCAATCCTTGCTCAACAAAAGATTCTAAGTGCACTGTCCGCTGAAGCCACAATGCAGAAAGATAAAGAGCTTGACTGGTGCACTGACAGACTGAAATTTCGAAGACCTGAAGCCAAAATCATTCATGCAACTATCCAAGGGCGACACTCCAACAGAGGTGGTCCAAAGGTATATGTAAGAATGACAAGGACGAACAGAACAGAGAGAGAAGAAGCCAAGTTCTTAAGGATTTATGGATACACTGGATGGTTAGAAATCAAAGACGCCATTCAGGGTTCCAAATCAAAATTCAAGGATGTGGTGGAAAGAGTACTGGATCAGTTGCTGCAAAGGATGTCACAACATGTGCAAGTTCCCCCTCTCACTGAGTCATCTAAGAAGAAAAGATCAACGGCTGAAGGTAGTTCAGGTTCTAAGAATGAGCATGAAACTAAATTTGATTATCAAAGCATTCTTGGTCATCTTGAGCTCCCTGATATATCAATGCTTTGTACCTCTCTCCCTCAAGACCGAAGATATGAAGAAGATGAAATCATCTCACTTCCTGAACCTGGTATGGTATTCTTGGATAATGAAGGGTTCTTAGGACTCTTCAGAAACCAAGAGATTCGCAAGGCCCCATCCTCTCTCATAAAGATCATGCTTTGGCGCTGCTGGTCAGATACCCCTCTGATGAATCGACCGAAGACGCTTTATGAGAATGAGTTACAAAGACGAAACAAGAATATCTCTGATTAGTTATAGATTTCTATTTCCTTTGTAATATTCTTTCAGTGTACAAGTACTTTACTTTATCATTGTAATTTCATTTTCCTGTAATTCCTTCAGATTATTATTAATGAAATTCAATCAAAGTACTTTACTCCATCCTAGTACTGAAAAGATCCCTGAAAACAGTAAAAGGGACAATGAACATAAGAGTTATATTTTCTTTAAACTATCTTTACTCACTGATTCTTCACTTTGAAGAATTCATCAGTGAATGTACTTTAAGCTTATTTACTTATAAAAATTAGGCTTTCATATCCTTATAAATGAAACTCAATTTAGATAGTAGACTAGCTGAAAAAGATTATACAGATTAGTACTTAGAAAATTTTCTTCAAGTTTTTCTTAAGTCCTTACTGTTCTCTTAAAGCAATTTTCCTATGTTGCTTAATCATAATCAAATAGGGGGAGAATGTTGATCATAACTCCTCTCGATGATTTGAATATGATTCCTTTTGTATACTTAGTGAAATTCCAGTGTATAAGCTTCTGTCAATATTAAGCGATAGCATACGCTGATTACTATCAGCGATCGCTGAAGATCAAGGAACAAAGCTTATCTCTGAAAATATGAAGATCAGCTATCACACTAGAAGACCATTCAGCGAAAGTCGAAGGCCCTAGCTGAAGAAAGAGATAATCAGCTAAGTGAACTGAAGCGGTTCAGCGATATCAGCGATTATCTAATCAAAGTGTGAAGTCTTGTGAAGCCTCAGCGATACTGAAGATTCCTCCTTGATGATTCAGAATCAGCAATCAAATGACGCTTCCCTTACAAGATTAAAGATTGATCTTATCCTCGATGCACAAAAGTCAAACCTAATACCTTGTTAGAAAAGGACGTACGAATTGTCTCTTATGTCCCCATCATATATGATGCGGTACTGTTCATATTCGGCCAAAAAGCATGGTTGTCTTATTTGCAAGGACAAGCTTCCTATCCAAGCTTGACACGTGGCATGTACCTTTTGTCTTGCATTAAATGCAAACGGGTATAAATAAGATGAAGATATCTTCTTCATCTTAATGCATGCTTCCTTCTAGCCTAAACCCTCTTGATTTCTTTCTTGCTTCTTCTTGTGCATCAAACTTAGTGTTTCTTAGTTACAATAGAATAGGTTTCAAACTTGTTCTTATTCCGCTTGTAACTATAAACTTGTTTATGATATATAAACTCATTTTAAAAGCAAAATCTATGTGTTTGTATTCAACCCCCCCTTCTACCAACTGTTTACTAGTTATTGAACTCTTGTAGACCCTTATTGGGACCAACAGTATGACTCAGATTCCCCTGACCGAATCTTTAGGCTTCCAGTTGCTGATTTCGCAGGTTCACTGCATTCAGCTCGGATCTCAGGTTGTCTTCGGTGGGATTAACTCCGTGGCATGCCATTGAAACAAAAACAAAAGAAAATCGTTAGTAACACAGGGTTCGTTGGGGAATTCCTTTAATCGGGTCCCACGGATGGCGCCAAACTGTTGATGCCAAAAATTAACCTAACAAAAGTCAACTTAAGGTGCTTGTGGACCTAATCGATCAAAGGGAGGATTCTCCCGACGAACATAAATAAAACAAAGAAAAATAAACCAAGACAGGAGATTTGGTGACGTGGAAAAACCCTTGGACGAGGGAAAAAACCGCGTACGATAGGTTAATATCGTCGATGGATTATGGGAAAAATGACGCCAAACAGAGGCGTCGTGCTTTAAAGCGGTGGTCGTACGATTACAAGTAAAAAGCGTATGCCGAAAGCTAAACTAGCGTATGAAACTTAGAAGGCTATTGTGTATTCCTTTGGTTCGAGAGCGTGGAAGTTATTCATCTGTCCGTGTTTGGTGAGTTTTGCTTTGCTTTTATAACCGTGGTCTTTGTAACGGTTGATCGACATTGATTTCGTTCATAAATTCTCTTGATGACTGTTGATGAAACCGTCCAATGGTCCTGGTAAGAAAACTAACAGTTAATCCATAATAAACCAGACAGTAATGGCCTGAGTTGAGCGAGTGCAGGTCTGTCGTGCGTCGGAGATTTTTCTTGTGGCTTTCGTTTGACCATTGATTCATGACGCTTCAGCTGATGTTTTTGAGTGGTGAAATATTCTTGGTCGAGCGTCTTTATCTCGTCGAGAATTTTATTCGATAATTGTTCCTTGGAGCCTTGGCTAATACCCGAGGGTCATAGAGAGTCTTTGGTCGAACGTTTTGGTCAATGGTCGAGAGTTTGAGATTTTTGCCCAAACAAATGCAATTCACAATTTTAGTAGTATTCGGAGATGGGGGTTTAGGGATATTACCTTCTTTGGTCTTGAATGTACCCTTTCGATATAACCCATGCGACTTCTTTACTTAGTGCAACACAGTCGCTTGTCATGTGACCATGATCGTCATCGAAGTCACACCATTTCGTCGTATCCTTTTTCTCTTCTGGTCGATCACTTTTCTTTGGCCATCGCACGGTCGTTGGGACTTCTTTCAAGCCTGTGATTGGATCACCAGTTGTTCCTTTGAATTCGTAGGATGATATCTTAGGATGTTGGTGATATCGAGAAGACGGCATGTCTTTCTTTTTGTCGAACCGAACATTCAATATCGGCTTTGGTGGGTCTGATATGGACGTCAAACGATTCTTAAAGTCTGGCTTTTTGATGCCAAGAAGACGGCTGTCGTCGGTGTGCTTTCGACGAAAGGAGGCTTTGTCTTCGATCCTCATCTAGGCTAATGTCGTACTCGTACGTCTTCAAATGTTTCTGCAGGGTATTTTGTGAGATCCAAATACAAATCTGATGTACTATCCAACCCTCTTTTGTATGCTTCGATCGCTGTCTAAATGTCGCAATTTTGTATACCTATCATTTCAGAATTAAAACGGTTAAAGTAATTGCGAATAGATTCACCAGACTTTTGAATAATATAATATAAATCTCCCGTCTGTTTTTCAATTTTGCGACTGCTGGCAAATTGTTTGAAGAACTGATTAGTAAGATCTGCAAAGGAATTTATCGACTTTGGCTTTAGATTTATCAGCCACCGCAGGGCCGCTCTAGTTAGTGTTGCTTCGAAACTTTTACACATGCAGACTTCCTAATACGGTAGGGGTATCTACACGATCCACATTAGTTGCTCGTATTGAGCGACATGTTCATTTGGATCCGTTAGTCTTGAGTACTTTGGGGTGAATGCAGGGATATTGTACTTCTTGGGACCTCGATCAAGGCGATTGCATCAGAAAACGTTGACGTCTAAAATCCTGCTAGAGGTTCGACGTCAATAGGTAGAGCTGCTCCAGGTAGCTTAGATAATAAAGCTAATACTTTCTCGTTCTGTTCCTCCGAAAGCTTGATTCGTCGCGCGACAGGCTCCACGACAGGAAGGTTAAACGCGCTTTGTCCCTCACCCCCTGGATCTGTCGTGTTATCGGTGGATTGATTCTGCACGTACATGTTTTGTTGAGGTCTTCCGGCGTAATTTTGAGCAAAATTTTGATACTGATTGTTAGGCTGCACACATGATCCAGGTTGCTGGTACTGGAATTGGGATTTAGTATACTGGGGCTGAAGGTGGTTGAGTTGTGGTCGAGGACCGATTTATTGAGCCCACGGCGGTATCGGACCGGGAGGTGGTCTAGGTACCATATTGGAGTTTCCGTAAGGAAATCTCTATGCTTCCAACTGATGAATTCGATGTTGCACGACATGTACCTCTTCCCTCAGTGATGCTTCTGCGGGGTTAGCACCATGATATGCCATCAGGACAAACAAAAAGGAAAGTTGTTTGTAGCTACTGCGTTGTCGGAGAATTCTTTCGACCAGGCCCCACGGTGGGTGCCAAACTGTTAATGCTAAAAAATAACTTATCAAAAGTCAATTTAATGAGTTTGTGGAGCTGATCGGTAGCAGACAGTATTCTCACGATAAATACAATTCAGATAATAAAAACTAGAGATAAAAGATTTGGTGACGCGGAAAAATCCTTTATCAAGGGAAAAAACCGCGGATGATAGGATCTACTGTCGTTGCACTATGGAAAACTGATGTCAAATAGGGACGTCGTCCTTTCGAACGATGTTCGTATGATTACAAAGAGAAATACAAAATAAGAACGATGGTATAATGTATAAAAAGAACAATTGTATACTTTTAGATTCGAAAGCGTAGTGGATATCAATCGGGGGTCTCTTTGTTGATTCGAGCGTTGATTTTATAGCTGGAGTCGTTTGTAAGTGTCGTCTGACATTGATGGCCTTCATGAACGTCTTTAATGGTGTCAACTATAACCGTCCAATGGTCCTGTATAACACATAACGGCCGACCACCGGTTAGTTCATTAGTTTAAAATAATAAACCTGATAAGGTCGTGGACTAAATAAGCGATCATTGTCCGGTCATCATACGTCATTATCTATTGTCGTAAGTTTCGATCGACCGATGACTACAAAGTCACAATAAATATTTACAAGCCATAAAATATATTTGGTCGAGCGTTTTGGTCAACGGTCGTGGGTTTTGGAAATTTTTACCCAAACAGTAATTATGTTTGTAACCGTTATACAACGGTCATAATACCATCCTTTTTGAAAATAGCAACAAATGCCATATTTGAAAAATAATCGTTGGGTACATATGACAACCAACTGTTGATCATAACTCCTCTCGATGATTTGAATATGATTCCTTTTGTATACTTAGTGAAATTCCATTGTATAAGCTTCTGTTAATATTCAAAGATAGCACATGCTGATTACCATCAGCGATCGCTGAAGATCAAGGAACAGCAAGCTTATCTCTGAAGTCCTGAAGATCAGCTATCACACCAGAAGACCATTCAGCGAAAGTCGAAGACCTTAGCTGAAGAGAGAGATAATCAGCTAAGTGAACTGAAGCGGTCAGCGATAGCAGCGATTATCTAATCAAAGTGTGATGTTTTGTGAAGCCTCAGCGATACTGAAGATTCCTCCTTGAAGATTCAGAATCAGCGATCAAATGAAGCTTCCTTAACAAGACAAAAGATTGATCTTATCCTCGATGCACAAAAGTCAAACCTAGACCCATGTCAGAAAAGGACGTACGATTTGTCTCTTATGTCCCCATCATATCTGATACGGTACTGTTCATATTCGGCTAAAAACATGGCTGTCTTATTAGCAAGGACAAGCTTCCTATCCAAGCTTGACACGTGGCATATACCTTTTGTCTTGCATTAAATGCAAACGGGTATAAAGAAGATGGAGATATCTTCTTCATCTTAATGCATGCTTCCTTCTAGCCTAAAACCTCTTGATTTCTTTCTTCCTTTTTCTTATGCATCAAACTTAGTGTTTCTGAGTTACAATAGAATAGGTTTTAAACTTGTTCTTATTCCGCTTGTAACTATAAATTTGTTTAGGTTAAATAAACTCATTTAAAAACCAAAATCTGTGTGTTTGTATTCAACCCCCTTCTATAAACTGTTTACTATTTATTGAACTCTTGTAGACCCTTATTGGGACCAACAAATGGTATCAGAGCAGTGTTTGCTTCTTAAATCTTTAAAATATTTTTTCTTAAAACTATTTTAAAATGTCAAACCCTAATACGAACTACAATGATAATGGATCTTTAACTAAACCTCCAAGATTTAGCCATGATAACTTTCCATTATGGAAGGAAAGAATGTCTCTATTTCTAGAAGGATCTGACCCAAAGATTCCCTACTATCTAGAAAATGGACCATTTGTTCCTACAACCATAGTAGCTAGTGTTCCTGCCACCACTACTACTCCAACCATCCCTGAAAGAAGTATCGTTAAAACTCCTAACCGATGGACTGAAAAAGATAAGAAAGAAATTGCTATTGATTCTAAAGCTAGATCTATAATATCAATGGCTTTACCAGATGAAGTCTATCATTCTGTTATGAAAATGAGGACTTCTAAAGCCATGTGGGATACTCTATGTATCCAATATGAAGGAACTTCTGAGGTTAAAGTCACTAGATGCATAAACCTTGTAAGAAAATATGAGAGCTTTATGTTTCAAAAAGGTGAATCTCTTTCTCAAATTCACCAGCGTTTCAATTGTTAGTTGATTGATCTTAAATCAGTCGACAGAGTGTTTTCAAACGCTGAAATACTGACAAAATTCATGGAGGCAGTACCCGATCAATGGGTAATGTACACTACATATCTAAAGCTGTCAAAGAATCTTGAAACCTTGTCCTTAAGTGCGTTATATGGAATGCTCTTAAATGAGGAACAATCTCAACTTCTGAGGAAAAACCTCATTAATGAACTCAAAGGTGCCAAAAGTACTTCTTTGGCATTTGTGACTTCAGAGGCAACTCCTCCTAAAAATGTCTCTTCTTCTACTATCACCTCCATCACTGAATTAGGTCAAACTGATTCAGAAGATCAACTCACTGCTGCTGACATCTCTGAGTTTGATAACTCTCTAGCCCTCTTAACTAACAATTTTAAAAGATTCGCTAGAAAGAGCAACTTTCGAAAAACTTCTAACCTCTCTGACTCTGAAAGCAAAAAACGTTGCCTGCCGAAAAAGCCTCAGCGATATGCTTCAACTGTCAGTGAAAGGGTCACTTTGCTAGTGAATGCAGGTCAAAGAAAGTTGCATCTCCCACCACCTCCCAGACCTCTGATAAAAAGGAGAAGTATTTGAAATTGAAAAACAAATACAAGGATCTGAAGAAATACCAGCAAAAAGGCAAAGGCCTTATCGCTGAAGAAGTTGATTGGGACGTTGAAGATGACTGGGCCAAGACCTCTAAAGAGTCTGGTTCAGATGAAGAAGATCTTTCCTTCCTCTGTCTAATGGCAAGAATAGAGGACGCTGAAGAAGCAACTGAAACTTCTTCCTCTGAGTCCCCTTTTACTCAGGTAACAACCTCTGCTCTCTCTTTACCTTCTGAAAGTGATAACTTGTCAGCTCTCGATGCTATGACTGTTGATTTTTATAATGTTTTATATGGAAAGATTAAGGCTGAGAAAATTAACACTGATCTCTCTGAGCAATTAAAAAATTGCCACATAAGAATCAAAGAACTTTCTAAAATAGAGGAAACTCTTAAGGACCAAGTCTTTGCTAATCAAACCATAAGCATTGAGAAGCAGCAAGCTATCACTGATCGGGAAAAGGCTATCGCTGATCTCAAGTCTGAAAAGGCAACCATCGAAAGATGGTGTAAGGATTCTGATAAAGTCAATGAGATCATCAATGCCCAAATACCTATGAAAACTAGAATTGGGTTAGGCTATAACCCTGAAAAGGTAGAATCAGAGAATGATCGTTCTATGCTCAAATTTGGAATGTTCGTCTCTTCCATCCCTGATCCTTCTTCTTCAACTTCTTCCTCTTCTTTTAAAGAAAAGTTGCCTGTGATAAATTCTAAGAAGGTGATCAAGAACGAGTTTCTTGACCAAGTTCCTAAGAATAAGATCACTCAGAACAGGAACAAGAAATCCTCAGAGAAAAATCCTAAATCTGGGAAGAAGGTCTCTGACTTTTCTCAGAGACCAACCCCCAGAATTAAGGTCGATCTCACTCCTACCTTTGAAAAGGTTGCCATACCTCCAAGGACTATGGATAAAGGAATTCTTGGTCCTGTCTCTGAAAAGGTACCTATTTTCTCTCTGAATTCCAAATCCTTTGAATATAGGAAGTGCTATCACTGTGATGAAACTACCCACTTTGCATGTAAATGTCCTAATGCTACTAGAGCTGATAAACTAGCTCATGGAAAGAAAGTAGCCCAAGCTGATAAATCAGCGACAGTGAAACCCACCAAGGTTGCAAAACCACCAAAGCTGAAGATATCCATTGAAGAGAGTTCTTCAGCTAGTAGCTCCTCCGCCAATCCTCTATCTAACCAAGCAGGACCCATAGTAATATGGGTACTTTTAAACAATTAATCTTTTGTTGTATGTAGAGTGCCAAAGGTATCTGGTATCTTGATAGCGGATGCTCAAGGCATATGACTGGCAGAAAATCTCTGCTCTCTGATTACAAAGAAGAAGTTGGTCCATCGTGGAAATGGCAAAGGATACACTAAAGGTTATGGAATTCTATCCAACGGAGCCACATCGTTCTCTCGTGTTGCCTACGTTGAGGGACTAAAGAACAATCTCTTGAGCGTTAGTCAGTTATGTGACAAAGACTTCAAAGTTCTATTCTTAAAGAATAGATGTGCTGCCACTGACGGAAATGATAAGCTTGCCCTTACAGGCAAAAGAATGGAAAATGTATATGTCATAAATATGAATAGTTCTCACTCTGAGAACATGTGCTTTATCTCTAAAGCATCCACTGACATAAACTGGTTATGGCATAAAAGACTCTCTCATCTAAACTTTAAGACAATAAATGAATTGTCTCAAAAAGATCTAGTCAGAGACCTCCCAAATCATACCTTTACAAAATAATCTCTCTGTTCAACGTGTGAAAAGGGAAAGCTGACAAAAGCCTCCTTCAGGTCGAAGCAAATTTCTTCAGTGACCGCTCCTCTTCAGCTACTCCATATGGATCTATTTGGACCTGTCAATGTCCAATCTATCTCTGGGAAGAAATATACTTTAGTGATTGTTGATGAATACCCCAGATACACATGGGTGTTCTTCTTTCGATCCAAAAGTGATTCCCCTGAAATGATAATTTCTTTTATCAAAAGAATGGAAGTGTTGAACAATATAATTGTTCGTTCCATAAGAAGTGATCATGGTACTGAATTCAAAAACAGTACTTTGGTAAACTTCTTTGAAGAAAAAATGTTGGTCCCAATAAGGGTCTACAAGAGTTAAATATTATGTAAACAGTTTGTAGAAGGGGGGGGGGGTTGAATACAAACACACAGATTTTGGTTTTTAAATGAGTTTATATAATAAACAAATTTACAGTTACAGTCGGAATTAGAACAAGTTCTAAACCTATTCTATTGTAACTTAAGGAACACACAGTTTGATGAACAAGAGGAAGGAAGAAGGAAGGAAGAAGGTATAGGCTAGAAAGAAGCATGCATTATGATGAAGAAGATATCTCCATCTTATTTATACCCGTTTGCATTTAATGCAAGACAAAAGGTATATGCCACAAAAGGAAACTTGTCCTTGCTAATAAGACAGCCATGCTTTTGGCTGAATATGAACAGTACCGTATCAGATATGATGGGGACGTAAGAGACCAGTTGTACGTCCTTTTCTGACATGGTTCTAGGTTTGACTTTTGTGCATCGAGGATAAGATCAATCTTTAGTCTTGCAGAGAAAGCTTCATTTGATCGCTGACACTGAATTTTCAAGGATGAACTTCAGTGTTGCTGAGGCTTCACAAGACTTCACACTTTGAGTAGATAATCGCTGCTATCGCTGAACCGCTTCAGGTCACTTAGCTGATTAGCTGAATGGTCTTTTGGTGTGATAGCTGATCTTCAGGTCTTCAGAGATAAACTTGTTGTTCCTTGATCTTCAGCGATCGCTGATGGTAATCAGCGTATGCTATCGCTGAATTTGAACAGAAACCTAACTAAGGAATTTCACTAAGTATATTAAGGAATCATATTCAAATCATAGAGAGGAGTTATGATCAACAATCTCCCCCTATTTGATTATGATTAAGCAACATAGGAAAATTGCTTTAAGAGACTAGTAAGGACTTAGGAAACATTTAAAGAAAAAATTTCTAAGTACTAATCTGTAAGGTCTTTTTCAGCTAGTCTACTATCTGAATTGAGTGTCATTTATAAGGATATGAAAGCGCAATTTTTACAAGTAAATAAGCTTAAAGTACATTCACTGATTGAATTTTCAGAGTGAAAAATCAGTGAGTGAAAGATAGTTTAAAGAAAGTAGAACTCTTATGTTCATTTGTCCCTTTTACTGTTTTCAGGGATCTTTTCAGTACTAGGATGGAGTAAAGTACACTGATTGAGTTTCATTAAATACAATCTGAAAAAATTACAGAGAAATGAAATTACAAATAAAAGTAAAGTACTTGTACACTGAAGATATTCTCGTTTCGTCTTTGTAACTCATTCTCATAAAGGATCTTTTGTCGATTCATCAGAGGGGTATCTGACCAGTAGCTCCAAAGCATGATCTTTATGAGAGAGGATGGGGCCTTGTGAATTTCTTGGTTTCTGAAGAATCCTAAGAATCCTTCATTATCCAAGAATACCATACCAGGTTCAGGCAGTTAGATGATTTCATCTTCTTCATATCTTCGGTCTTGAGGGAGAGAGGTACAAAGCATTGATATATCAGGGAGCTCAAGATGACCAAGAATGCTTTGATAATCAAATTTAGTTTCATGCTCATTTTTCGCACTTGAACTTCCTTCAGCAATTGATCTTTTCTTCTTAGATGATTCAGGGAAAGGGGGAACTTGCACATGCTGTGACATTCTTTGCAGCAACTGATTCAACTCATCTTCTACCACATTCTTGAACTTGGATTTGGAACCCAGAATGGCATCTCTGATTTCGAGCAATTCAGTGTATCCATATAATCTTAAGAATTTTGCTTCTTCTCTCTCTGTTCTGGATGGCCTTGTCATTCTTACATATACCTTTGGACCATCTCTGTTGGAGTGTCGCCCTTGGATAGTTGCGTGAATGATTTTGGCATCAGATCTTCGAAAGTTCAGCATCTCTGTGCACCAATTCAGTTCTTTGTCTTTCTGAGTTGTGGCTTCAGTGGTTAGTGCAGTGAGAATCTTCTGTTGAGCGAGAATGGGATCTACATTCAGGTTTTCTTGTGCAAGTTCTTTCTGAGCAAGAGCTGCAGCGAGCCGTTCACTCTTTTCGAATTGTTCTTTGGCCGCTTTGTCTCTTGCTGAGTCTTCCCTGAGAATCTTCCTTGCTAAAGCAAGATCATTCTCGGTTTGCTTTATTTCTTCATCTCAGATTCTTTGTGCTTCCAATGCTTGTTCTCTCTCTTCTCTGGATAGAAAGTAGAATTCATCTACCATCCTTATTGGTACGGCTTCAATAGGTTCAGCTTCAGGCACCCTTATTCTTTTAGCCTCGAATTCCCTAAGTAATTTTATTTGCCTTTCTTCTTCTTCAGGCTCGCTTATGATCGGCTTTTGAACGCGACGCTTGGGAATAAGACCTTCTTCTTTTTTAGAGTCCGTTTCCACTATGTACCTAAACTGCTCTTTAGAAGAAGGTTCCCTCCTTGTGGATGAGTCTTTTGGGGGACGGGCATCACTGAGGGAAGGAGAGAAAGAAGGAGATTTATCAGAGAGAGGGTTTGAAGGAGGAGAGGTTATAGAGGGGGTTTCAGAGAGAGGAGTAATATAAGGGATAAGCTGAAGAGGTACCTTGTCAGCGGTCTCCCCCTCTGTTTGTGGGATTGGGGCATCAAGATAAACCACTTTAGCTGAAGGACCAGATCCGTCCCCCAAGGGCTCTAGCTGAGATGTGCCTGGCATGGACATTCTGAAACGCTCCATTGCAAATCCCAAGTCATCATCATCATAATCATCACCAAAGTGAGGGATGCGTTCCTCTTCTTTTTCTTCATCATCCTCTTCTTCATCATCATCATCACCAAACCTTGCAGCGAAGGAAGGTTCTGGTCTTTGGATGTAAGGAGAGATCCTCTCATCAGGGAACCTCCGGTTGTGCTCGTCGATTATTTCGTCAGCGAACTCTTTGGCCACCTTCTCCCCCTCAATGTTATCATGGGGCAGAACGTGGAACATCACAGTGCGAACATTTGTTTGCACGTCCTGAAGCATGGTCCGATCAGCAGCAGCAAATGAGGGACCAGCCCCACCGAGCCTTGAGATAGCCTGCATCACTTCGGTCTGAGCCTTTTGAATAGACTCGAGGACAGCGGCCTGAGCATCGACCTTTTGCTCAATGTTGATGAGGGATTGGCGAAGGTCCTTGTGCTCGTCCTTTAAATACTGAACGTCAGACACCAGGTTGCTGACATTCGTCTTCATTCCAGGAGTACCAACGACCTGCCAGAAGATCAACTCCGCTGAAGTTTGCAGCGAGTCCACCCTTTCCCTGGTGAGAGCACATTCATTGACCAAATAGTCAATGGCAGGGAATGTGGGACTAGGTAGCGACACAGGAGGTAACTCAGTGACCCTGGAAGGAAGCTTGGGGGCTTGGTTCTCCATCTTGACATCCCTGAGCTTTTTAGCACTGGGAGGGCGCTGAGGAGACTTCATCGCCGTCTTCGAAGTGGTGGTGGTGGTGGTTGTTGTTGTTGCTGAGTAGACAGGAGCAGTGGCAGCAGCTGATGACATTGACAAAGAGTCAAGAAAAGAACCCGGATCAGATGATGGATGAAACGTAGCATTATTTTCCTTGAGAATATCATGAGGATTATTCTCAGGGACTACTTTTGCAGAGGTAGTGTCCTGAGGATCACTGACCAGTGTCTTAGAGTATCTGAAAGAGACACTCTGAGGTCCTTTGATATTGGCTTTCCAAAACTTAGATTGCCTAAACAATACTGAGGTTTGGACTGCGTTCATTTCAGCATCATCAGGGATAGGGACAACTATCGATGAGTCACTTGCTGATGTGAGGACCAAAGAAGTAGAGATGGAAGAGGTAGAGAAGGCAGTGAGAGTAGTACCTGATCCAGCTTCAGCAGAGCTGGCTAAAACACCTTTAGAGACCTTAGTCACTAATGGTGGTGGTAGTGCTGATGAAGCTTCAACGGTAGCAGAAACCATTGGAGTGGCTGTGGATGAGGGTGGTGTTTGTAGTACACCAAAATCAGAGAGGATGGTCTGTTGAGATACCACCTTCTTGGGCTTCTTTGAGGCGATGGTCTTCTTATGACCATCAGTAGGGGTTTTCCTCTTAGCAGCAGCAGTGCCTTGGGTACTCACTGAGGGGATGAGCAGCGAGGAGGTCACTGAAAGAGGTGCTCCTATTAGTTGCAGCATGTAGGGAGTGAGAGGAGCATCACCTAGACGTTCCTCAAGATCCAGGGACTTCTTCCCTACCATTGAGAAGGCAAAGTCACCGACTTTCGGGTAGCTCTCCCCGAAAGCCTCTTCAAGGATGGTGGAGAAGAAACGGGGGTAAGGGATTACGGTATGCTGGTATTGGCGTTGAGGCGGCTACACATATCGCTGAAGATGTAGTCAGCGTAGTTCAGAGGATGACCTGTGCAGAGAGAATAGGCAAGGTCTTGAAAATGCTTGCTCGCCTGATCATGGGAGCCAACTTTGGACCCCAGGCACTGAATGACCTGGGTGAAAATGTACTGCCATTGAGCAGGGAGTCGCTTCTTTTCCAGCTTTGACCCCACCGTCTTCACTGAGGGGTTCTCCCATTTGTAGCCAATGGAGTCCAAGAAACCATCTATCTGCTGCTTAGTTGGTTCAGCACCCCATTGCACACCCTTCTGGCGTTGAGGGAGTCTTAGCGCCTTGCGTACGAACCCCGCTGAGAACGAGAAGAAGCCAAGTTCAGGGATTGTGAAGGCAATAGTAGGGAGGACAGTGCCCTTGTCCATTGTCAGAGTGGTACATTGCGCCGTGTACCAGAGAGCCTGAAGGTGAGAGGTAATGCCCACTGGGTTGTGGACGAAGGCATACATCAGAGAGCATGCCTTGAAGAAGGTTGCAGCGTCCTTGAACTGAGGGCGTTCAGAGGGAATGTCCACTAATGCAATATAATTGCATGGCTTGAAGGTTGATTTTTCCAGCGCGAATTGGCAGTTTGGTGCAACGACCAACAGGTTATTAGCAGCAATAGTGTCAGCGATGTTGGAAACAGAGGCCATTTCTGTAGGAAAAATGGCAACACCAAAGAGATAAATCATGGTTTTAATACAAGAATGTATAAACCAGAGTTTTGGTATTAAAAAGTACCAAATTTAAGATCAAAGAAACAAGTATTTTGATGAACAATATCAAAATGCTTGTTGGTAATAAAAAGCAATAAAAAATTTAAAAAAAAAATTAGAATTGAAAAAAAAAATCTTCAGTTCTAAGAACAGGGTTTTGAAAGTATAGAATTTATTTTTCACTCTAAAAGCAAGATTTTATCGATTTTAAGAATGAAATAGGTAAGAAAGGTGAAACAAGATGTTTCCAGTTCTTAAGTTTAGATTTAGATCAAACTTTAGTCGAGTGAAGGAGAAAAACGCACAAGTGCGTGTTCTTGGTGTTCTTGGAGAAAACTTGAAGATTCGAAGGTTTCTTTTGCCTTTAGGAAAGTTATGAAAGCGGAAGGAAGCAAGTAAGGCAAAAGAAGTGCTTACATAGCAAGAGGAGAGAGAAAGGAGGCTAAACGACGGTTTTAGCTTATTGAAAAAGAAATGATGACCTGGCGCACGTTCCAAGAAAGGAGTTGGAAAGGAAACGTCGTGGTCCGTCGTGTGTCAGAAAAAGGTCTGACGTGTCCTTTTCTTAACTTTTAAAATATTTTAATGATAGTTATCCATGAGGAATGAATATCATTAATATTTTTAAAACACTTCATCAAAAATAATAAAAGATTATCAGTTATGGGTTTTCTTTTTAAGAATCAAGGAGAGAAAAAAACAATACCTGAGTGAGAGTACACAGATATCACTGAATCAGAGTTCAGCGAATGGAGAGATTGAAGGCTTTTCTTTGTATCATTGAATTTGTTGTTCACTGAATAAATACTTTATTCAGCGTTCAATATACCAAGTTCGCTGATAAGTAGATTGAATCTAGTCTCATCAAGAGGCTTGGTGAAAAGATCAGCGAGCTGATATTCAGTAGGAACAAAATGAAGTTCAACTTCACCATTCATCACATGATCTCTGATAAAAAGATATCGGATCTCGATGTGCTTGGTTTTTGAATGAAGTACAGGGTTGTTAGCGATTGCAATAGCACTAGTGCTATCACAATATATAGGAATCTTTGAGAGCTTTAGATCGTAGTCTCTGAGTTGATTTCTCATCCAAAGGATTTGAGCACAACAACTACCAGCGGCTACGTATTCAGCTTCAGCGGTGGAAGTGGACACTGAGTTTTGCTTTTTACTTGTCCAACTTATTAACTTACAACCTAGTAGCTGACACCCACCAGTGGTGCTTTTCCTATCAATTTTACAACCTGCAAAATCACTGTCAGAGTAACCAATGAGATCAAATCCTGAACCTTTGGGATACCAAAGGCCTAGATTTGGAGTTCCTTTCAGGTATCTGAAGATTCGCTTTACAGCGATAAGATGGGATTCCTTTGGTTCGGCTTGATACCGAGCGCAGAGACATGTAGAGTACATGATGTCGAGTCTACTTGCTGTAAGATATAGCAGAGATCCAATCATCCCTCGATAGGCAGTGATTGGTTTCCCATTAGGGTCCTTGTTCAGAGTCAGAGGAGGTTCCATGGGGGTCCTCATTGCTGAGCATTGATTCATGTCAAACTTGTTCAGCATGTCTTTAACATGTTTGCTTTGACTAATAAAGATACCTTTATCAGATTGCTTTATCTGCAAGCCTAGAAAATATGTTAATTCACCCATCATACTCATTTTATATTGTTTCTTCATTCTTTCAGCGAAACGAGTGCAAAGTTTGGGTCTTGTGGAACCAAATATAATGTCATCAACATATATCTGAGCGAGAATAGTATGACCTTTATATTTTCTTAAAAACAGGGTTTGGTCAATTTTTCCACAAACAAATTTTTCTTTAAGAAGAAATTTAGAAAGGGTATCATACCAAGCTCTAGGAGCTTGTTTTAACCCGTAAAGAGCTTTTTCAAGTTTAAAAACATAACCAGGATGGTTAGGGTCTGAGAAACCAGGGGGTTGTTCAACATAAACTTCCTCGCTGGGTTTTCCATTTAGAAAAGCACTTTTAACATCCATCTAAAAAACTTTGAAGTATTTATGGGCATCATAAGCTAAAAAGAGTCTTATGGCTTCTAAACGAGCAACAGGTGCAAAGGTTCATCATAGTCAATTCCTTCTTCTGGTCTATAACCTTGAGCAACAAGTCTAGCCTTATTGCGAATTATAGTCCCGTTTTCATCTAGCTTATTTCTGAAAACCCATTTGGTTCCTATAACAGTTTTATCAGAGGGTCTTGGAACAAGATTCCAAACTTTGTTTCTACGAAATTCAGTTAGTTCTTCTTGCATAGCTGAAACCCAGCTAGGATCAGAGATAGCTTCATCTATCTTCTTAGGTTCAGAGAGAGAGAGATGAAATTAACATAAAGACAGATATTACCTGTGCCTCTACGTGTTTTGATACCTGCAGTGGGATCACTAATAATTTGATTTATTGGATGATTTGCAGTCCATCGCTGAGCTGGTGGTTGAGGAGAGAGATCAACGGCAGATTCAGCGACTTGTTCTTCAGTTTCTGGATTAGGACCTGTTTCAGCAACTGGTTCTTCATTCAAAATCAAATCAGGAGATTGATTTTTAGAGATAGTTTGGTTGTTCACAGAGGAATTTCCAAGAGAGATATCAGTAGCAGGAATCTGATTGAGAGGAGTAATATTCATACCTGAAGATGGTTGATTATTACTTGTTGGGTTTACAGGGATCTCATCATCACAAGCTTTAGCAGGAGGTTGATTGCTGAAGTGTGTTTCAGGTTCCCCATAATGAGATTTCATCCAAGCATTCAATTCTTCATCATCATCAAGATTATGAGAAGGATGAATGGGACGAGATTCATCAAAGTTGACATGCATAGATTATTCAACATGTTGTCTTCTTTTGTTGAATACTCTGAAAGACTTAGATACAGAGGAGTATCCAAGAAATATACCATCATCACCCTTGGGATCGAATTTACCCAAATGATCTCTGTCATTCAGAATGTAACATATACATCTAAAAATGTGAAGATATTTCAGAGTGGGTCTTCTCCCATGAAGTAATTCATAGGAAGTCTTCTTGAATCGCTTAACAATCAGGGATCGATTCTGAGTAAAGCACGCTGTATTGACAGCTTCAGCCCAGAATTGAGTTGGAAGACGCGATTCGCTGAGCATTGAGCGAGCTGCTTCGATTATAGTTCGATTTCTTCTTTCAGCAACACCGTTTTGCTGAGGAGTTCTTACTAACGAGAAGTTGTGAGATATGCCTTTTTCTTCAAAGAAATTAACCAAGGTACTGTTTTTTGAATTCAGTACCATGATCACTTCTTATGGAGCGAACACGTAAGTTGTTCAGAACTTCCATCCTTTTGATAAAAGAGATTATCATTTCAGGGGTATCACTTTTGGATCGTAAGAAAAATACCCAGGTATATCTGGAGTATTCATCAACAATAACTAAATTGTATTTCTTTCCGGATATAGATTGGACATTTACAGGTCCAAAGAGATCCATGTGGAGTAGCTGAAGAGGAGCGGTCACTGAAGAAATTTGCTTTGACCTGAAGGAGGCTTTAGTCAGCTTTCCCTTTTCACACGCTGAACAAAGAGATTCCTTTGTAAAGGTATGATTTGGGAGGTCTCTGACTAGATCTGTTTGCGATAATTCGTTTATTGTCTTAAAGTTGAGATGAGAGAGTCTTTTATGCCATAACCAGTTTACATCTGAGGATGCTCGAGAGATAAAGCACATGTTCTCAGAGTGAGAGCTATTCATATTAATAACATAAACGTTTTCAACTCTTTTGCCAGAGAGAGCAAGCTTATCATTGAAGTCAGTGACAACACATCTATTCTTTAAAAATAGAACTTTGAAGTCCTTGTCACATAACTGACTAACCCTTAAGAGATTGTGTTTCAGTCCTTCAACGTAGGCAACACGATTAAACGAGGTAGCTCCGTTGGACAGAATTCCATAACCTTTAGTGTATCCTTTGCCATTTCCACCAAAGGTCACTGAAGGACCAGCTTCTTCCTTGTAGTCAGAGAGCAGAGATTTTCTGCCTGTCATATGCCTTGAGCATCCGCTATCGAGATACCAGATACCTTTGGCACTCTGCATACAACAAAAGGATTAATTGTTTGAAGGTACCCATATTACTATGGGTCCTGCTTTGTTAGTGGAAGGAGTGGCATATGAGCTATTAGCTGAAGAACTCTCTTCAGTGGATATCTTCACCTTTGGTTTTGCAACCTTGGTGGATTTCACTCTCGCTGATTTATCAGCTTGAGCTACTTTCTTTCCATGAGCTAGCTTATCAGTTTTATTAGCATTAGGACACTTACTTGCAATGTGGGTTGTTTCAGAGGGCTTAGTTGATCCATGATTTATGTTTCATCTTTCGTTTCCTTTTCGTTTGTTTCGAGAAATATATCGATCAATTCACCACAGTGAAAGCACTTCCTATATTTATAAGGTTTAAAATTCAGATAGGAAAGAGAAGAGATAGGAACCTTTTCAGGGATAGGACCAAGAATTCCTTTTTCCATAGTCATTGGAGGTATTACTACATTTTCAGGGGTAGGAGTGAGATCAATCTTAATTTTGGGAGTTGGTCTCTAAGAGAAGTCAGAGATCTTCTTCCTAGATTTAGAATTGCTCTTTGAGACTTTCTTGCTCTTATTCTGAGCGACCTTATTCTTAGGAACTTGGTGAAGAAACTTGTTCTCGATCACTTTCTTAGAATTAGACAAAGGAACCTTCTCTTTTAAAAGAGAGGAAGAAGTTGAAGAAGAAGGATCAGGGATCGAAGAGACAAACATTCCAAATTTGAGCATGGAACGGTTACTCCCTGATTCCTCTTTCTCAAAGTTAAAGCCTAACCCACTTCTTGTTTTCATAGGGATTTGGGAATTGATGATCTTATTGACTTTTTCAGAAGCCTTACACCATCCTTCGATGGTTGCCTTTTCAGATATAAGATCAGCAATGGCCTTTTCCCTATCAGCAATAGCTTGCTGCTTTTCGATGCTAATAGTTTGGTTTGCAAAGACTTGGTCTTTCAGGCATTCTTCAATCTTAGTAAGTTCTTTGATTTTAAGATGACAATTTTTTAATTGTTCAGATAAATCAGTATTTATTTTTTCAGCTTTAATCTTTCCACTTAAAGCATTGTAGAAGTCAACAGTCATAGCATTAGGGGCTGACAAGTTATCACTTTCAGAGATAACAGTAGTACAGGGGATGAATACCTGAGTGGAAGGAGACTCAGAGGAAGAATTGTCAGTAGCTTCTTCAGCGTCCTCGATTCTTGCCATTAGACATAGGAAGGCAAGATCTTCTTGATCAGACCCAAACTCTTCAGAGGTCTTAGCCCAATCGTCTTCAGCATCCCAGTCTACTTCTTCAGCGATTAGACCTTTGCCTTTATGCTGGTTCTTCTTCTATTCTTGGTATTTATTTTTTAGTTTCAAATACTTCTCCTTTTTATCAGAGGTCTGGGAGGTGGTAGGTGCAGCAACTTTCTTTGATCGACATTCGCTGGCGAAGTGACCCTTTCGTTGACAGTTAAAGCAAATAGCTGAAGCTTTCTCAGCTAGAGCAGTTTTGGGCTTTTCAGAGTAAGAAAGAGTGGTGGGTTTTCGAAAGTTACTTTTTCTAGCAAATTTTCTAAAGTTGTTGGTTAGAAGAGCCAGAGAGTTATCAAACTCAGGGATGTCAGCAACAGTGAGTGTGTCTTCTGAATCAGTTTGAGTTAATTCAGTTATGGAGGTGATAGAAGAAGAAGGATGATTTTTAGGAGTTTTTCCTCTGAAGTCACAAGTGCCAAAGAAGTACTTTTGGCACCTTTGAGTTCATTAATAAGGTTCTTCCTTAAAAGTTGGGATTGTTCCTCATTTAAGAGCATTCCATATAGTGCGCTTAAGGATAAAGTTTCAAGATTCTTTGACAGTTTTAAGCATGTAGTATACACTGCCCATTGGTCGGGTAGTGCCTCCATGAATTTTGTCAGAATTTCAGCTTTTGAATACTCTCTGTTGACTGTTACAAGATCAATCAACAAACAGTTGAAACGCTGGTGAATTTGAGAGAGAGATTCACCTTTGTGATGCATAAAACTCTCATATTGTCTTACGAGGTTTATATATCTCGTTACTTGAACCTCGGAGGTTCCTTCATATTGGATACATAGGGTATCCCACATAGCTTTCGAAGTTCTCATTTTCATTACTGAATGATATACTTCATCAGGCAAAGACATTGCTATTATAGATCGTGCTTTCCCATCAATAGCAACTTCTTTCTTGTCTTCCTCAGTCCATCGATCTGGAGATTTTATACTACTCCTTTCAGCGACGGCTGGGGTAGCAGTAGTGGCAGGAACACTTGCTACTATGGTTGTAGGAACGAGAGGTCCGTTTTCTACATAGTATGGGATCTTAGGATCAGATCCCCTAGAAAAAGTGACATTCTTTCTTTCCATAAAGGGAAATTATCATGGCTGAACCTTGGAGGTTTAGCTAAAGATCCATTGTCGTTGTAGTTCGTATTAGGGTTTGTCATTTTAAAATATGATATTAAGAAAAATATTTTAAAGAGAAAGATAACAACACTGCTCTGATACCACTTGTTGGTCCCAATAAGGGTCTAAAAGAGTTAAATATTAAGTTAACAGTTTGTAGAAGGGGGGGGGGGGGTTGAATACAAACACACAGATTTTGGTTTTTAAATGAGTTTATATAATAAACAAATTTACATTTACAAGCGGAATTAGAACAAGTTCAAAACCTATTCTATTGTAACTTAAGAAACACACAGTTTGATGAACAAGAGGAAGGAAGAAGGAATACAGAAGGTATAGGCTAGAAAGAAGCATGCATAAAGATATAGAAGATATCTCCATCTTATTTATATCCGTTAGCATTTAATGTAAGACAAAAAGTATATGCCACGTGTCAAGCTTGGATAGGAAGCTTGTCCTTGCTAATAAGACAGCCATGTTTTTGGCCGAATATTAACAGTACTGTATCAGAGATGATGGGGACGTAAGAGACAAATCGTACGACCTTTTCTGACATGGTTCTAGGTTTGACTTTTGTGCATTGAGGATAAGATCAATCTTTAGTCTTGTAGAGGAAGCTTCATTTGGTCGCTGACACTGAATTTTCAAGGATGAACTTCAGTGTTGCTGAGGCTTCACAAGACTTCACACTTTGAGTAGATAATCGCTGCTATCGCTGAACCGCTTCAGGTCACTTAGCTGATTATCTCTTTCTTCAGCTTTGGTCTTTGACTTTCGCTGAATGGTCTTTGGGTGTGATAGTTGATCGTCGGGTCTTCAGAGATAATCTTGTTGTTCCTTGATCTTCAGCGATCGCTGATGGTAATCAGCGTATGCTATCGCTGAATTTGAACAAAAGCCTAACTAAGGAATTTCACTAAGTATATTAAGGAATCATATTCAAATCATAGAGAGGAGTTATGATTAACAAAAAGGCATCTCTCACAACTGCTCATCAATGAGAACTCCTCAGCAAAATGGTGTTGCTGAAAGAAGAAATCGTACTATCGTTGAAGTGGCTCGCTCAATGCTCAGCGAATCGCATCTACCTACTCAGTTCTGGGCCGAAGCAGTCAGTACAACGTGCTTCACTCAAAATCGATCCCTGATAGTTAAGCGATTTAAAAAGACCCCCTATGAATTGTTTCATGGGAGAAGACCTACTCTGAAATATTTCCACATTTTTGGATGTAGATGTTACATTCTGAATGACAGAGATCATTTGGGTAAATTTGATCCAAAAGCTGACAATGGTATATTTCTTGGATACTCCTCTGTATCTAAATCCTTCAGAGTCTTCAACAAAAGAAGACAACATGTTGAAGAATCCATGCATGTTAACTTTGATGAATCTCGTCCCATTCATGCTTCTCATTCTCATGAGAATGATGAAGAATTGAATGCCTGGATGAAATCTCATTATGGGGAACCTGAAACATATTTCAGCAATCAACCTCCTACAGAAGAATGTGATGATGAAATCTCTGTCAATCCTTCAAGTGACAATCATCCATCTTCAGGGATAAATGTTACTCCTCTTAATCATATTCTTGTTGCTGACTCCTCTCTTGGAAATTCCTCAGTGAACAACCAAACTATATCTGAAAATCAATCCCCTGAATTGTTTCTAAATGAAGTACCTGTTGCTGAAACAACAAATCCTATTCCAGAAACTGAAGAACAAGTCATTTAATCTGCCGTTGATCTCTCTCCTCAACCACCAGCTCAGCGATGGACTGCAAATCATCCAATAAATCAAATTATTGGTGATCCCAATGCAGGTATCAGAACATGTAGAGGCACAAGTAATATCTGTCTTTATGTTAACTTCATTTCTCTCTGTGAACCTAAAAAGATAGATCAAGCTATCTCTGATCCTAGCTGGGTTTCAGCTATGCAAGAAGAACTAACTGAATTTCGTAGAAATAAAGTTTGGAATCTTGTTCCTAGACCCTCTGATAAAACTGTTATAGGAACCAAATGGGTTTTCAGAAATAAGCTAGATGAAAACGGGACTATAATTCGCAATAAGGCTAGACTTGTTGCTCAAGGTTATAGACCAGAAGAAGGAATTGACTATGATGAACCTTTGCACCTGTTGCTCGCTTAGAAGCCATAAGACTCTTTTTAGCTTATGCTGCCCATAAAGACTTCAAAGTTTTTCAAATGGATGTTAAAAGTGCTTTTCTAAATGGAAAACTCAGGGAGGAAGTTTATGTTGAACAACCCCCTGGTTTCTCAGACCCTAATCATCCTGGTTATGTTTTTAAACTTGAAAAAGCTCTTTACGGGTTAAAACAAGCTCCTAGAGCTTGGTATGATACCCTTTCTAAATTTCTTCTTAAAGAAAAATTTGTTCGTGGAAAAATTGACCAAACCCTGTTTTTAAGAAAATATAATGGTCATACTATACTCGCTCAGATATATGTTGATGACATTATTTTTGGTTCCACAAGACCCAAACTGTGTACTCGTTTCGCTGCAAGAATGCAAAAACAATATAAAATGAGTATGATGGGTGAACTATCATATTTTCTAGGTTTGCAGATTAAGCAATCTGACAAAGGAATCTTTATTCATCAAAGCAAATATGTTAAAGACATGCTGAATAAATTCGAAATGAATCAATGCTCAGCGATGAAAACCCTTCCTCAGACGTTGAACAAAGATCCCAATGGAAAACCAGTCAATGTCACTGCCTATCGAGGGATGATTGGATCTCTGCTATACCTTACAGCGAGCAGGCCAGACATCATGTATTCTACATGTCTCTGTGCTCGGTATCAAGCTGAACCGAAGGAATCCCATCTAATCATTGTAAAGCGAATCTTCAGATATCTGAAAGGAACTCCAAATCTAGGTCTTTGGTATCCCAAATGCTCAGGATTTGATCTTATTGGTTATTCTGACAGTGATTTTGCAAGCTGTAAGATAGATAGAAAGAGCACCACTGGTGGGTGTCAGCTACTAGGTGGAAAGTTAATTAGTTGGACAAGTAAAAAGCAAAACTCAGTGTCCACCTCCACCGCTGAAGCTGAATATGTAGCCGCTGGTAGTTGTGCTCAAATCCTTTGGATGAGAAATCAACTCAAAGACTATGATCTCAAGCTCTCTAAAATTCCTATCTATTGTGATAGTACTAGTGCTATTTCAATTGCTAACAACCCTGTACTTCACTCCAAAACCAAGCACATTGAGATCCGATATCACTTTATCAGAGATCATGTGATGAATGGTGAAGTTGAGCTTCATTTTGTGCCCACTGAATATCAGCTCGCTGATCTTTTCACCAAGCCTCTTGATGAAACTAGATTCAATCTACTTATCAGCGAACTTGGTATGTTGAACGTTGAATTATTTCTTATTCAGTGACTAACAACAAGGGATACAAATAAAGCCTTCAAACTCTCCATTCACTGAACTCTGATTCAGCGATATCTGTGTTATCTCCTCAGGTATTATCTTCTAATCTTTATCACTCTTTGATATCTTTTCTCATCAAAAAATGAATCTCTGAAAACCAAAACCCTTCACTGACAATATTTTATTATCAGTGATGAAGATTTTTTTAATTTAAATTAATAATGATTAACCTTCCTTATGGATAATTATCATTATAATCTTTTAAAAATAATAAAAGGACACGTCAGACCTTTTTCTGACAAACGACGGACCGCGACGTTTCCATTCCAACTCCTTTCTTGAACCGTGCGCCAGGTCATCATTTCTTTTTCAAAAAGCTAAAACCGTTGCTTAGCACTCCTTCTTTCTCTCTCCTCTTGCTATTTAAGTAATTCAATTGCCTTACTTAACTCCTTCCGCTTTCATAACTCTTCAAAAAGGCAAAAGAACCTTTGAATCTTCAAGTTTTCACCAAGAACACCAAGAACACGCATTTGTGTTTTTGCTTCTCGAAATCAACTAAAGTTTGATCTAAACCTTTACTTAAGGCTGGAAACTTCTTGTTTTACATTCTCTTCTCCTTAACTCTTCTAATATGGTGTAAAAAACATGTTTTAAAGAGAAGATAAAACTAATCTGGATTAAACTTTAAAAAGTTTTCTATTATCAATAATCCTGTTCTAAGTTCTATCCTTAGAACAGAAGACTTTATTCTTAAAAGTTTTATCCATTTTTATTTATCTTCTCGTTTTTTTAATCTTCTATTCTTTATTATTGCTTTTATAACAAGCATTTTGATCTTGTTCATCAAAACACTTGTTTCTTTGAATTTTTCATTTGGTACTCTTTTAACCAAACTCTAGTTTATACATTCATGTATAAAACCCTGATTTATCTCTTTGGTGTTCCCATTTTTACTACAGAAATGGCCTCTGCAAGTAAGACCGCTGCAACCTCTGCTGCTGAAGACAACACTTTGGTCGCTGCACCAACCTGCCACTTTCCCATGGAAAAAGCCGTCTTCAAGTCATGCAATTACATTGCATTGGTTGACATCCCTGCTGACCGCCCTCACTTTCCTGAAGGAGCTACCTTCATCAAAGCGTGCCCGCTGATGTACGCTTTCGTCCACAACCCAGTGGGCATCTCCTCTCATCTCCTAGCTCTCTGGTACACGACTCACTGTACTACGCTGACGACGGACAAGGGAACCGAGCTCCCTGCTATTGGTTTCAAGATTCTAGATCTTGGTTTCTTTTCTTTCACTGCTGGGTTTGTCAGGAAGGCTCTTGGTCTCCCTGTACGCGCAAAGAATCAACAATGGGGCGCTGAACCCACCAAGATACAAATCGACGCATTCTTGGATTCTATTGGATATGCTTGGGAGAATCCTTCTCTGAAGACAGTGGGCTCCAAGGTAGAAAAGAAAAGGCTACCTGCTCGCTGGCAATATATCTTCACCCAGGTGATCCAATGCCTTGGGTCGAAGATCGGCTCGCATGACCAAGCGAGCAAGCACTTTCAAGATCTTGCCTATTCCCTCTGCACTGGCCACAACCTCAACTACGCTGACTACATCTTCAGCGACATGGTCAGTCGCATCAGCGCCGCAACCAGACACCCCATCATCCCCTGCCCTCGCTTCTTCGCAACCATTATGGAGGTTGCCTTGGGGGAAGAATACCCGAAGGTCGGCGATCACTCCTTCTCCGTAGTGGGGAAGAAGTCCCTGGACATTGAAGAACGTCCAGGCGATGCTCCTTTCACGCCCTATATGCTGAAAGTGATTGGGGCCCCTCTCTCTATGTGTACCTCGCTGCCCAACCCAACAGCGAGCATCCCGGACACTACTGCTGGTACTGCTACCAAGAGGAAACAACCTTTTGATGGTCATTAAAAGACCATCGCATCCAAGAAGCCAAAGAAGTTGGTCTCTCAAAAGATCACCCTCTCTGATTTCGGTGTACTACCAACATCAACTGCAGTCGCAACCACTTCAACGTTCTTTACATCCGTTGTTGCTTCATCAGCACTACCTCCATCTTCAGGGACTCCGGTCACTGAAGGTGTTATAGCCAGCTCTGCGGAAGCTGGATCAGGTACTACTTTCACAGCCTTCTCATCTTCTTCTATCTCCTCTTCTTTGGTCCTCACCTCAGCACATGACTCAGTGATAGTTGTCCCTATCCCTGACAATGCTGAAATGCACGCAGTCCAAACCTCAACATTGTTTAGGCCATCTGAGTTTCGGAAGGCCAATTTAAAAGGACCCCAGAGTGTCTCTCTCAGATACTCTAAGACACTGGTTAGTGATCCTCATGACACTACCTCTGCAAATGTAGTCCCTGAGAGTGATCCTCATGACACTCTCAAGAAGAAAAATAAATTTTTTCATCCATCATCTAATCCAGATGTATTTTTGGCTACTTTGTCTATGTCATCATCAGGTGTCGCTCCTCTCTTCTCCTCAGCGACAGCGACAACCACCACCACCAGTACTCCTCCCATCAGCAAGGACATGGGAAAGTCTCCTCAAGGCCATCCCAGTGCTGCAAAGCTCAGAAAGGTCAAGACCGAGATGGCGGCTCCCAAGCTTGCCACTCCACTCACTGAGCTACCTCCAATTGTCCTTCCCAACCCTAAATTCCCTGCAGTTGACTATTTGGTCAGGGAATGTGCTCTCACTAGGGCCAGGGTGGACAACCTTCAGACGTCCGCTGAACTCATCTTGAAACGCATCGTTGGGACACCAGCGATCATGACCAACATCAACAACCTCATCAGTGACGTTTTCTCCCTGAGGGAAGACAACAGGGCCCTTCATCAGACCCTGTCCAGCTTGGAGCAAAAGGTCACTGCTCAGGCGAACGTCCTTTAGTCTATTCAAAAGACTCAATCCGACATGATACAGATGCTCACCAAGCTCTCTGAAGCTAGTTCCTCCTTCACTGCTGCTGATCGGACTATGCTTCAGGGAAATGAAACCAAGCTTAAGGACGTTCAGACCAATGTTCGCACTCTGATGGTGCATTGTCTACCTCCTGATAACATCGAGGGGGTGAGATGTGCCAAAGAGTTTGCAGATGAACTCATCTCTGAGCATAACCAGAGGTTCCCTGGAGAGAAGATTTCTCCCTACATCCAGCAGATGGGATCATCCCTCCCTGAAGGGATGACTGCTGAAGATGAAGATGAAGATGAAGAAGAAGAAGAAGAAGACGAAGAAGAAGACCCTATCCCTCATTATGGGGGAATGGATGATGATGACGACGATGACATTGGAAGTGCCTTAGAGCACTTCAGATTGTCAAGGCCTGGAGTCGCTCATCAAGAGCCTTTTGGGGGACGGACCACATCCCTTTCAGGGACAATCTGGTCCCTCAGGCAAAGGAAAAGAAGTGGTAGATCTGGATGCCACTATCCCTCAGGCAAAGGAAAAGAAGAGCAGTTTATGTATATAATAAAAGCTGACTCTAAAGAAGAAGAGGGCCTCATTCCCAGGCGTCGCGATCAAAAGAAAATAATAAGCGAGCCTGAAGAAGAAGAAAGGCGAATAAAATTCCTTAGGGAATTCGAAGCTAGAAGAATAAGGGTGCCTCAAGTTGAACCCATTGACGCTGTACCAATAAGGATGGTAGATGAATTCTACTTTCTGTCGAGCGAAGAGAGAGAACAAGCATTAGAAGCACAACGAATCAGGGATGAGGAAATAAAGCAAACTGACAATGATCTTGCTTTAGCAAGAAAATTGCTCAGGGAAGACTCTGCAAAAGACAAGGCGGCCAAGGAACAACTGAAAAAGAGTGAAAGGGTCGCTAAAGCTCTTGTACAGAGAGAACTTGCACAAGAAAAATTGAATGTAGATCCAATCCTTGCTTAACAGAAGATTCTAAGTGCACTGTCCGCTGAAGCCACAATGCAGAAAGACAAAGAGCTTGACTGGTGCACTGACAGACTGAAATTTCGAAGATCTGAAGCCAAAATCATTCATGCAACTATCCAAGGGCGACACTCCAACAGAGGTGGTCCAAAAATATATGTAAGAATGACAAGGACGAATAGAACAGAGAGAGAAGAAGCCAAGTTCTTAAGGATTTATGGATACATGAATGGTTAGAAATCAGAGACGTCATTCAGGGTTCCAAATCCAAATTCAAGGATGTGGTGGACAGAGTACTGGATCAGTTGCTGCAAAGGATGTCACAACATGTGCAAGCTCCCCCTCTCCTAAGAAGAAAAGATCAACTACTGAAGGTAGTTCAAGTTCTAAGAATGAGCATGAAACTAAATTTGATTATCAAAGCATTCTTGGTCATCTTGAGCTCCCTGATATATCAATGCTTTGTACCTCTCTCCTTCAAGACCGAAGATATGAAGAAGATGAAATCATCTCACTGCCTGAACCTGGTATGGTATTCTTGGATAATGAAGGGTTCTTAGGACTCTTCAGAAACCAAGAGATTTGCAAGGCCCCATCTTCTCTCTTAAAGATCATGCTTTGGCGCTGCTGGTCAGATACCCCTCTGATGAATCGATAGAAGACGCTTTATGAGGATGAGTTACAAAGACGAAACGAGAATACCTCTGACTAGTTATAGATTTCTATTTCCTTTGTAATATTCCTTCAGTGTATAAGTACTTTACTTTTATTATTGTAATTTCATTTCCCTGTAATTTCTTCAGATTATAGTTAAGGAAATTCAATCAGAGTACTTTACTCCATCCTAGTACTGAAAAGATCCCTGAAAACAATAAAAGGGACAATGAACATAAGAGTTCTATTTTCTTTAAACTATCTTTTATTACTAATTCTTCACTTTGAAGAATTCATCAGTGAATGTACTTTATGCCTATTTACTTGTAAAAATTGTGTTTCCATATCCTTATAAATGAAACTCAATTCAGATAAGTAGACTAGCTGAAAAAGACTTTACAGATTAGTACTTAGAAATTTTACTTTAAATGTTTCCTAAGTCCTTACTAGTCTCTTAAAGCAATTTTTCTATGTTGTTTAATCATAATCAAATAGGGGGAGATTGTTGATCATAACTCCTCTCGATGATTTGAATATGATTCCTTTTGTATACTTCGTGAAATTCCATTGTATAAGCTTCTGTTAATATTCAGCGATAGCACACGCTGATTACCATCAGCGATCGCTGAAGATCAAGTAACAGCAAGCTTATCTCTGAAGTCCTGAAGATCAGCTATCACACCAGAAGACCATTCAGCGAAAGTCGAAGACCTTAGCTGAAGAGAGAGATAATCAGCTAAGTGAACTGAAGCGGTTCAGCGATAGCAGCGATTATCTAATCAAAGTGTAATGTCTTGTGAAGCCTCAGCGATACTGAAGGTTCCTCCTTGAAGATTCAGAATCAGCGATCAAACGAAGCTTCCTTAACAAGACAAAAGATTGATCTTATCCTCGATGCACAAAAGTCAAACCTAGAACCATGTCAGAAAAGGACGTACGATTTGTCTCTTATGTCCCCATCATATCTGATACAGTATTGTTCATATTCGGCTAAAAACATGGCTGTCTTATTAGCAAGGACAAGCTTCCTATCCAAGCTTGACACATGGCATATACTTTTTGTCTTGCATTAAATGCAAACGGGTATAAATAAGATGGAGATATCTTCTTCATCTTAATGCATGCTTCCTTCTAGCCTAAACCCTCTTGATTTCTTTCTTCCTTCTTCTTATGCATCAAACTTAGTGATTCTGAGTTACAATAGAATAGGTTTTAAACTTGTTCTTATTCCGCTTGTAACTGTAAATTTGTTTATGTTAAATAAACTCATTTAAAAACCAAAATCTGTGTGTTTGTATTCAACCCCCCCCCCCCCCTTCTACAAACTGTTTACTATTTATTGAACTCTTGTATTGGGACCAACACCAACAGAATCGAATATGGCAGATTACAACCCAATAAGACTAACATAACACAAAAAGACATAATTAGAAGTCAACATAATCCGATATGTTACTATACGACTCATCATGATTGGTGATTGAACATAAAATCCTTGGTTAAATAAACCACAAATTTTAATTTTTTGGTCCTATGTTCTATGAGCCATCTTTTGGTGATATATTAATTAGTCAATCTAATGTAGGATTTTATTTCTATGGTCCTTTGCTCTTTTGAAACCGAAATATTAGTTTTGTAGAGGATTTCAAAGAGAGAGAGAGAGAGAGAGAAGAAAATACTTAGAGAGTATTGGAGTTGATGTTGTGTAGATGTACATGCCTAAGTTGTTAAAGATCTTAAGTTGGAACGTTTTTTAGACAATAGTGGATGTCTGATACTTCTACTTTGTTCATTAGTTTGTATGTTTTTTGTTATCTCCCTTAATTATATCTATAAAAGGTTGTTTCTTTGGATATATGTAAATATTTGAAGTATCGAACTCTTAAATTTAAGTCCTTATTCAAGGCTGTAAGCATTTTTGTTACTTATTCTTTACTTTTCTTGCTATTTTTTCCCTTACAATTTTAATACGTTGTCATTTACAATTACTTGCATTATTTTCGATCATATACGTTACAAGTCTTTATTTCTTTCTAGAACAATAATAGTCTAAATATCATAGCTTGGGTGTGCTCCTCGGAAGTAGCTTCGAATCGACAGGTCGTCGGCCCGAAATGGACACTCGAAGCGAAAGTTATGGCTGACTAAGTGCGGCCCTGTTTGGTGGCCCGATCATAGGCTTCCAAAAACAACAAGGCCCGATCCTCCACGCCCAAGGCCGCATCACTCACCATATCCCCCAAAGGTGGTTCCATTCGTTAATGAACCTTCGAATGCATATATGGTCATGTACATATTTGAATTAGACGCTTAAGACGAAGAAGGCCTTGTTCAGAGGCGTGTAAATAAAGAGCCCATACCTGAACCAGAAGAAGAAGCACGTTGGCCTCACCTAATAAAGGAGTTAGAGAGAACCCGAGTAAAAATTTCTCTTCTTACCACTAGTCCTGAAGACTCCCTCCCTACACATAATACTCAAGAAGACGAATGCTCCTTTCTCAGGGCTGCAGAAAGAGAGGAAACTGTACAAGCTCAGCGACTCAGAGTTGAGCAAATAAGAGAAGAACAAAAAATCCTCAAGCTCGCTAAAGCCTTGGCACAAAAGGAGCTAGTCGAATCAAATTCAAACATAAAGAATCCTCTTAGAGCACAAAAATGAATTCTTCAAGCCGCGATGAAAGACCTTCAGAAAGCCAAAGCCAAGAAGATTGAAGAACTTGAATGGTGCATGAAGAAAGTTAACACTCATGTCTTCACTGAAAAGATCAACAATGTGGCTATATCTAGCAGAAATTGAAGATTTGGTCCAAAGATAACGGTCAACCTTTTACGAGACCGCAGTCATCAATCTGAGGCACCTCAATTCCTTAAGGTTTATGGTTTCTCTAATTGGCTGGAAATTAGAGATGGTATTCAGCAATCAAAGTCCCAATTCAAAGGCAATTTAGAATATTATCTGAATCAGCTTCTGCTAAGGATTTCTCAGTATGTATCGATACCTCGTCTTCCCTGAAAATTCATAAAGAAGAAGTCCAAGCCCAAAACCGAAGAAGGTCCATCTTTCAGAAAAACTGAGATCTCTCTCGCTCAACAAAACTCCTCAAAATTATTTACTACCACTGCTCTGAAGAAAGTATACTATCGATTAAATTTTCAGATAAGAAGAATTGAGAAAGAGCTACAAAGAAGAAAAGAAGCGACAAATGCTTCTCAGGGCTCTAGATCCAGACTTTTTAATTCCTTTGTAATTTCTTCAATGTATAGTACTTTATCTGAAAAATGTAATTTCACTTTTTGATGCAATTATTCAAATTATTAAGCAATGAAACTCAATGAAGTATTGTACTCCATCATGTACTAAAACGATCCCTGAAAATAGTAAAAGGACAAGGAAGTTATGAGTACTGAGAACTTAAGAAACCTTTTTAGTTTACTAATACTTTTTCTTACATTTACTAGTGAATATGCTTTTTAGTTTAAAATCACTTGTATTAATTGTGTTTTCATATCCTTATAATGAAACACAATTTAGATAGTTAACAAACTGAAAAAGCTCTCACAGATTAGTCCTTTGGACTTTTACTTTAATAATCTCATGGCTTTACTAATCTTCACAAGAAATTTTTCTATATTGCTTAATCATAATCAAATAGGGGGAGATTGTTGATCCAAAATCCTTTCAGTGATTTGAATATGATTCCTCTATATATACTTAGTGAAAATCAAAGTATAATTTATTGTTCAGATTCGGTCATAGGAAACACTGATTGCAGTCAGTGATCACAGAAAGTCAGGAACACTATCTGAACTTAGAAGATATGAAGAACAACACTCACACTAAACACCATTTAGTGATAGTCGAAGAACTAACTGAAGAAAGAGAGGGACAACTCGCTATCTAAAGCGGTTCAGTGATAGCAACGTTTATCTAGATGAAGTGTGAGACCTTGTGTATGCCTCACTGATACCTGAAGGATTCCTCCTTGAAGCCTCAGTATTGTAAATTTGGTTATTTTGCATGATGTTTTAAAATTCAATTTAATTATTTAGAAATTGTATTATGAAGATATGTTTCTTAACAATTCCGTGCATAGTCAAGAGGGATTAGTTATCGATGTTGAAAATATATAGATGAAATTGGGTTGATGTGTTGTTAATGAAGCTAAACAAATCGTAGATAATATTGGAGTTGATCCTGATCATGAATTTGGATTTCCTATTAATTTTTTTCCAAGAGTACACAATTTCATCAAATTCCAAATACCGAAAGGGAACAACAGCTCTAGAGACATTTAAAACCGATTATTTAATTTTTTGTTTAAGTTGATACAGCTCTTTCTTAGTGAAGAACTAGATTTGAACAAACGAAAAAATTTGAATCTATTTTTGGTTTTTTGTTTAATAAGTTAAACTTGATTACTATGAAGAACTGAAAAATTGTTGTATGAATCTTTAAGTCACTTCAAAATAAATGATTTTCACCTACAAAAATCACCCAGAGTAATTTCCATGGGTGATTACCGACCGATTACCCCAGAAAGAGTAATGATTCCGGTAAAATACAATGTTTTCAAGTAAACACTAACGGATTATCCAAAAAAAAATTGGGTAATCTGTCACTGATTTTATTTACCCACCAAACAATCTACCCGTCAACTTTTGTAACAGTTTTATGACGAATCTCCTTTTACAACGAATTTTCCAAGGAAATGTTTGTAGGTAAAAGTGTTCCAATTAATTTAGTAGTGATTTACTATAATATCCGTGCACAAATATTTGTTTATGGAGTTACCAGTTTGGCAGGGGATGTTATCGTAAAAGTACCGTGAGAGAAAATCCTTGGACATCCATATATATTATGGTAAACGTTTATCTGGTAAGAATTTTTTACATGGCCTCATAGTTTAATTGTGAATAGAAAAGTTTAATTGCTAACACTAGCCAAAAGAAGCTGAGTAAAAACTTGAAATTAAGTTTTATAATTGAAGTTATCAGTTGATTCCTTTAAAAAGAGCAGTCCAAGCAAAACTTAAATACTCTATACAAACTTCGATGGATTAGGATTATCGCGACTATTTAGTATTTTGTTTGAAACTTTAACCAACAATTCTTTTACTAACCAATAATTATGTTTATAACCGTTATACAATGTTCATAATTTATTCTTAGTAGTTTTTGAATATACTAACGGACAACATATTTGAAAAGTAGCCGTTGGGTACCTGTCAAGACATCAGGTTTGAAAATAGCCGTTGGGTAACGGTCAAGACGTCCGATTTGAAAACTAGTCATTGGGTAACGGTCAGGATGTCCAACTTCTACTATATATACTTCTTTCTATTGATATATTTCGTTCACTATGTATCTTTTCAAAAAGTTTTGATAGGCATTGCCTAATCTGTTCGCGATTAGTTTTGCTCTCGTTTAAATAATCGCTGTTGATTTCTCGATCTTCAAGAATGAAGCTGACAGAACATTTACATCTCCATAATTTTACACCTCCAAATATAAGTTGTATGAAGACCTCTGCAAATGGAATTCCTCTGTGGCTTAGAAAGTCTCTAAAGAAATTGGGGAGCATAAGCTCCTTTCCCTTTTCTACACCTGCAACCTGGCGTCGAAGACAAAAGAATGTTGAAGTTTTAGAGTTGTCGGATGGAGACGAGGAGGAGATGGAGGAGGTTGAGGTTCTTGGTGAAAGTGATGATCAAGAAAAACCATAGAGGTGAAATAGGGTGATCACTTATCTTAAATAACTTTAACTATGTTATTTGTGTTTTTAATCAAGGACTTGTAAGTAATTTGTTATACCTAAAGGGGTTGTTTTTGTACTTTTTATGCATTGCTTGGTTTGTTGGTTGACGTACGTGACACTTGTTTACTGTATAATATAGTTAATTAGATTCTTTGTAGTAAAAAATAATAGATTATTTACTAGTTGATGAATGGTTTGGTGCAGAATATTTAAGCGGACATAATGATTAAGAGACTCTTATGATATAGTGCAAAATTAAATATAATTGTTTATTAATTGTTCATAGTAAGGAAGAATGGTTAAGGGAGGTCCAATATACAAAATAATTCAGAGGGTTTTGGAACCATTAAAAGGCAAACTTATTTTTTGCCAATCTTTAAAGTTGCCATTTGAGAAATTGGAAAAATGCAATTCAACCAAAAATTCAAATTTATTACCGTGGATATATTGCTTGTAATGGTAACTCTTTACTATTTTGTTTGACTTTTTGACCAACGATCCTTCTCAAACTAGTAATTGTGTTATTAACCGTTATACAAGGGTCATAAATTAAGAATAGTATTTCATAAAAAAGTAACGGTCTTCATTTTTTAAATTCAATTAGCCATTGGATAATGGTCAAGGCATGTGGCTTCTTTTTCTACTACTTCGATATATATTAGTGGTGATCGCAATTACTTAGTATTTTGTTTGACTTAGTTTATGACCAACAATTCTTTTTTCAAACCGGTAATTATGTTTGTAGCCGTTATACAATGGTCATAATTTACCATTATTTTTTTGAAAATAGTAACAAATGCCTTATTTGAAAAATAATCGTTGGGTACATAGGACAACGAACAGAACCAAATATGACATATTACAACCCAATAAGACTAACATAAAACAAAAAGACACAATTATAAGTCTACATAATCCAATATGTCACTATACGACTCATCATGACCGGTGATTGAACATAAAATCCTTTGTTAAATAAACAACGAATTTTAATTTTTTGGTCCTATGTTCTTTGAGCCATCATTTGCTTAGTCAATCTAATGGCGGATTTTATTTCTATGGTACTTTGCTCTTTTGAAACCGAAATATTAGTTTTGTAGAGGATTTCAAAGAGAGAGAGAAAGAGTCAAGAAAATACTTAGAAAGTACTGGAGTTGAAGTTTTGTAGATGTACATGCCTAAATTGTTTAAGATCTTAATTTGGAACCTTTTTTAGACAATAGTGGATGTCTCATACTTCTACTTTGTTCATTAGTTTGTATGTTTT
This sequence comes from Silybum marianum, assembly GCA_036898165.1. Taxonomy (NCBI): domain Eukaryota; kingdom Viridiplantae; phylum Streptophyta; class Magnoliopsida; order Asterales; family Asteraceae; genus Silybum; species Silybum marianum. Next base: position 17,631,341 of record CM072528.1, read on the forward strand.
GTGTTATCTCACTTAATTATATCAATAAAAAAGGTTGTTTCTTTGTATATCAAGGGTAACAAACAAAAAGAATATAGCATGTTCTTCTGGACTGTCACTCGAAACGGTTTATTTTTCTAACACATTGCCACATGTCCCGCCCTTAACTGATCCAAGAATGAACCGTCTGACATGCGTCAATACCCTATGGATCGCATGCGGGGACGTTTTGTAGCCCACGTCATTAACGTCGATCCGTTGCCTTTACACACTCGAGTGCATTTTCAAATCCAATTATTTAAACTCGATTTTTATCCTCGTTATTATCTTTATCATCTCTGATATTTGAGTATGCACCTAAAGTTTCTAAATCTTAAATCCTGCAACCCTTGAAAACCCATCTGTTCAAATGGGTGCTCAACATACAAACATGGGAAATGATAACGAAGAGCCAAATGTGCACCTGTCCCAAACCGCTGAAAGTGAGGTAGTCATATTCCTTCCAAATAAACCAATAACTATCAAATAACTTTGAACCCAAGCAACTATGACTCTGAATATCACATTCTGATTGACTTTCTTCAAACTCATTTCCTCAATCGAGCCCTAACCTTAACTGACCCATCTGTTCCTGAGGAATTTGTTCAAGAATTCGGGTATTCTCTCAAAGTATATGACGATGGAAAGTCATCAAAAGGAAATTTTGAGATGCCCAACTTCGAATATTCATGTGAAGTAGAAATCACGAGGGCAAAGATTGCACTTGTCTTCCAACTACCAACCGTAACTACACTTCAAATTGGTGCATACGAACTGTATCCCAGTTCTGATGTTATTGTGGACTCTCTGAACCATATAGGGTACAATGATGAAATGATCCAAGTCTCTGAATTCAAACGCCAATATTTACCCCCTATTTGGAATGTTTTGGTCTCGATCTTGAATAAAGGTCTTACATGTAAACTTGGCTCCATGGATCAAGGGAGCACCAATATTCTCACATTAATGTATGCAATCTACTTTAATCGCCCGATTGACTATGCTAAACTCCTATACCGTGAAATCAAAGGGGCAGTACAGACAAAAGTTATAACTCAAGATAAAGCAAAGAGTCTGTCCTCCTTGATGTTTCCACGATTTATTACGATACAGCTTCGAAATTCAATGAAGTATCGTACTCCAGAATGTACTGAAAAGATCCCTGAAATTAGTAAAGGGACAAAGAACTTATGAGTTCTGATAACTTAAGAAACTTTTTAGTTCACTAATACTTTTTCTTACATTTATTAGTGAATATGCTTTTTAGTTTAAAATCACTTGGCAGAATTGTGTTTTCATATTCTTATAATGAAACTCAATTTAGATAGCTAACAAACTGAAAAAGATCTCACAAATTAGTCATTAGGACTTTTACTTTAAAAATCTCATGGCTTTACTAATTTTCACAAGCAAATTTTCCTATATTGTTTAATCATAATCATATAGGGGGAGATTTTTTATCCAAACTTCTTTCAGTGATTTGAATATGATTTCTTTATATACTTAGTGAAAATCTAAGTATAAGTTACTATTCAGATTCGATGATAGCAAACACTGATTGCACTCAGTGATCACTCAAAGTCAGGAACATTATCTGAACTTAGAAGATCTGAAAAACAACAGTCACACCAAAGACCATTCAATGATAGTGGAAAACCTAACTGAAGAAAGATATGGACAGCTCGTTATCCAAAGCGGTTCAGTGATAGCAACGTTCATCTAGATGAAGTGTGAGATCTTGTGTATGCCTCACTCATACCTGAAGGATTCCTCCTTAAAGCCTCAGTATTGTAAATTTGGTTATTTTGCATGTTGTTTTAAAATTCAATTTAATTAGTTAGAATTTGCAGTCTGAAGATATATTTCCTAACAATTCCGTTGATAGTCAAGAGGGATTAGTTATCGATGTTGAAAATATATGGATGAACTTGGGTTGATGTGCTGTTAATGAAGCTAAACATATCGTAGATAATATTGGATTTGATCCTGATCATGAATTTGGATTTCCTATTAACTTTTTTCTAGGAGTACACAATTTCATGAAAATTCCAAATACCGAAAGAGAATGACAATTAGCTCTAGAGACATTTTAAACCGATTGTTTAATTTCTTGTTTTATTTGATATAGCTCTCTTTCTTAGTGAAGAACTAGATTTGAATAAACGAAGGAATTTGAATCTATTTTTAGTTTTTTGTTTAATAAGTGAAACTTGGTTACTTTACATTATGAAGAACCGAAAAATTGTTGTATGAATATTGAGTATTGGGTGATAACCGACCGATCACCCTGGAAAGAGTAATGGTTCCGGTAAAATACAATGTTTTCAAGTAAACACCAACGGATTACCCAAAAAATTCCTGGGTCATCTGTCAGTGATTTGATTTACCCACCAAACAATCTACCCGCCAACTTTTGTAATGTTTTTATGACGAATCTCCTTTTAACGACGAATTTCCCAAGGAAATGATTGTAGGCAATAGTGTTCCAATTAATTTAGTAGTGAGTTACTGTAATATTGAGGCGCAAATATTTGTTTATGGAGTTATCAGTTTTGCAGGGGATGTATCATACCAGACCCGTGAGAGAAAACCTATGGACATCCATATATATTATGGTAAACGTTTATCTTGTAAGCACTTTTTATATGGCCTCATAGTTTAGTTGTGGATAGAAAAGTTTAATTTCTAAAACTAGCTAAAAGAAGCCGGGTAAAAACTTGAGATTAAGTTTTATAATTGAAGTTATCAATTGATTCCTTTAAAAAGGGCAGTCCAACCAAAATTTCAATACTCTGTACAAACTTCGATAGATTAGGATTATCACAACTATTTAGTATTTTGTTTGAATTTTTAACCAACAATTCCTTTTCTAACCAATAATTATGTTTATAACTGTTATTAAACGTTCATAATTTATTCTTAATAGTTTTTGAAAATATTAACGGATGCCACATTTGAAAAGTAGCCGTTGGGTTCCTATCAAGACATCGGGTTTGAAAATAGCCGTTGCGTAACGGTCAAGACGTCCGATTTGAAAACTAGTCGTTGGGTAACGGTCAAGATGTCCAACTTCTACTATATATACTTCTTTCTATTTATATATATTTCGTTCACTATGTATCTTTTCGTAATGTTTTGATAGGCATTTCCTAATCTGTTTGCGATTAGTTTTGCTCTTGTTTAAAAGATCGTTGTTGATTTCTCGATCTTCAAGCATGAAGCTGACAGAACATTTTCGTCTCCATAATTTTACACCTCTAAATATAAGTTGTATGAAGACCTCTGCAAATGGCATTTTCTCTGTGGCTGAGAAAGTCTCTAAAGAAATTGGGGAGCATAACCTCTCTTCCCTTTCCTACACCTGCAAACTAGCGTCGAAGACAAAAGAATGTTGAAGTTTTAGAATTGTCGGATGGAGACGACGAGGAGAAGGAGGAGGTTGAGGTTCTTGGTGAAAGTGATGATCAAGAGAAACCATAGAGGTGAAATAGGGTGATCACTTGTCTTAAATAACTTGAACTATGTTATTTGTGTTTTTAATCAAGGACATGTAAGTAGTTTGTTATACCTATAGGGATTGTTTTTGTACTTTTTATGCATTGCTTGGTTTTTGGTTGACGTACGTGACACTTGTTTACTGTATAATATAATTAACTAGATTCTTTGTAGTAAAAAGTAATAGATTATTTAGTAGTTGATGAATGGTTTGGTGCAGAATATTTAAGCGGACATAATGATTAAGAGACTCTTATGATATAGTGCAAAATTAAATATAATTGTTTAGTAATTGTTCAAAGTGAAATTAGGGATGAATGGTTAAGGGAGGTCCAATATACAAAATAATTCAGAGGGTTTTGGAACCATTAAGAGGCAAACTTATTTTTTCCAATCTTTAAAGTTGCCATTTGAGCAATTTGAAAAATGCAATTCAACCAAAAATTTAAATTTATTATTACAAACGTGGATATATTGCTTGTAATTGTAACTCTTTACTATTTTGTTTGACTTTTTGACCAACGATCCTTCTCAAACTAGTAATTGTGTTATTAACCGTTATGCAACGGTCATAAATTAATAATAGTATTTCATAAAAAAACAACGGTCTTCATTTTTGAAATTCAATTAGCCATTGGATAATGGTCAAGGCATGTGGCTTCTTTTTCTACTACTTCGATATATATTAGTGGTGATCGCAATTACTTAGTATTTTGTTTGACTTAGTTTATGGCAACAATTCTTTTTTCAAACCGGTAATTATGTTTGTAACCGTTATACAATGGTCATAAATTACCATTATTTTTTTGAAAATAGTAACTACTGCCATATTTGAAAAATAATCGTTGGGTAGATATGACAACCAACAGAATCAAATATGACATATTACAACCCAATAAGACTAACATAACACAAAAAGACACAATTATAAGTGAACATAATCCAATATGTCACTATACGACTCATCATGACCGGTGATTGAACATAAAATCCTTTGTTAAATAAACCACGAATTTTAATTTATTGGTCCTATGTTCTATGAGCCATCATTTGCTGATATATTAATTAGTCAATCTAATGGTGGATTTTATTTCTATGGTACTTTGCTCTTTTGAAACCGAAATATTAGTTTTGTAGAGGATTTCAAAGAGAGAGAGAAAGAGTCAAGAAAATGCTTAGAGAGTTCAAGAAAATGCTTAGAGAGTACTGGAGTTGAAGTTTTGTAGATGTACATGCCTAAATTGTTTAAGATCTTAATTTGGAACCTTTTTTAGACAATAGTGGATGTCTCATACTTCTACTTTGTTCATTAGTTTGTATGTTTTGTGTTATGTCAGTTAATTATATCTATAAAAAAGGTTGTTTCTTTGTATATCAAGGTTAACAAATAAAAAGAAAATAGCATGTTGCTATAGAATGTCTCTCGGAACGGTTTCTTTTTCTGACACATTGCCACGTGTCCCACCCTTAATCGATCCAAGAAGTAACCCTCTGACACCCGTTAATACCCTATGCATCGCATGCGGAGACGTTTTGTATCCCACGTCATTAACGTCGATCCGTTGCCTTTACCCACTCATGTGCATCTTCAAATCCGATTATTTAAACTCGATTTTTATCCTCGTTATTCTCTTAATCATCCCTGATATTTGAGTTTCTCATGCAACTAAAGTTCCCAAAGCTTTAAACCTGCAACTCTTGAAAACCTATATGTTTAAAAGGCTGCTCAACATGCAAACTTGGGAAATGATAACGAAGAGCCAAATGTTCACCTGTCTGAAACCGCTGAAAGTGAGGTACTCACTCATATTCCTTCCAAATAAACCCAATTACTATTAAAAACTATGAATTTAAGCAAGTAGGACTCTGAATATCACATTCTGATTGAGTTTCTTCAAACTCATTTCCTCAATCGAGCCTAACGTTAACTGACCCATCTGTTCCTGAAGAATTTGTTCAAGAATTCGAGTATTCTCTCAATGTATATGATGATGGAAAGTCATTTAAAGGCGATTTTGACATGCCCAACTCCGAATATTCATGTGTAGTGGGAATCACGAGGGCAAAGATTGCATGAGTCTTCCAACTACCAACCCTAGCTACCCTTCAAATTGCTGCAAATGAACCATATCCCACTTCTATTGTTATTGTGGACTTTCTGAACCATATAGGGTACAATGATGAAATCATCAAAGTCTCTGAATTCAAACACCAATATTTACCCCCTATTGGTTTGAGCTTGGCCCCAAAGGTCAATAGTACCAGGAGGTCCCAGGTTCAAATCCAGGGAGGGGTAAAAAAAATCCCCTTGTGGCCACGGAGGTTCAAATGCGGTGACTCCGGGCTACCCGTAAAGCGGGTAGTCGCCCTAGGATTAGTCGGCTCATATAGCGGGTTGGATATCCAGGTTAATCAAAAAAAACAAAAATTACCCCCTATTTGGAATGTTTTGGTCTCGATCTTGAACAAAGGTCTTACATGTAAACTTGGCTCCATAGATCAAAGGAGCACCAATATTCTCACATTAATGTATGGAATCTACTTCAATCGATCGATTGACTATGCTGAACTCATATACCGTGAAATCAAAGGGGTTGTACAGACAAAAGTTATAGCTGAAGAAAAAGCAAAGCGTCTGCCCTCCTTGATGTTTCCACAATTTATTCTTATATTGCTTCGAAATGCAATCACCATCAAGGAACTTCAACGCTCACCTCCTTTCTGTAAAATTTCCATAAGGAAGACTCATCGCCCGATAATTCTTAATGCTGGATATCCAAACGCTAGACCACTCTCAAGGTACATGCTTGCACTCTTACCTAACCCAAATCCTTCTCTAGAACTCTATAGAAACTCTGAGGTGTTCTTAGCACCAAGATCACCAACCCAGAGTTATTAGCATCCAAAATATTCAGTGAGGAGTCTAGTGAGGATGAGAATGAAAAGAATCGGAGTGAAAACACGAGTGCTTCTAACCACGCCGAGAGACTATTAAGAGAAAGCACAGAAGATGTCTAAATGAACACAAATGTGAGAATCCAGCCGAGTCCATCCAGAGCAACCACACCTACTAGGACTGGTGTTCAAGCACTAGGACCTTTTGAACAAGGATGTACGCTCAGTCCGATCCATAACCCTGAAACCAACCGTTCAGAAGCCATCTCAAATGCTTCTGAATCAAGCACTATAGGGGAAAATAGTTCATCTTCTTCCTCTCAACAGAAAGAAGACTATGATATAAGAGTTCCATGCACCAGAATTCGCCACCATCCCAATACAACATTGAAGTCTCTGTGACCAATGATGTAGATTTGATGGAAGTTGTCATGTCCATGGCAACTTCTGATCCAAATGCCAAAGAAATCCCGTCAGAGGGGTATGGCAACAGGACACACAAAGGACCTATGTACTTGATATGCATCGAGGTACCCATATCTACATTGACTCTCCAATCTCTGAAATTGGAGACCAAGTCAATGAGGTCAGAACATCCGAAGAGGAAGCTCCAAGGAGCCCTCTATGTCAGGATGGAAGTCCCTTTGCACTCAAAGTCCAAAAAGGTGCAAATGAGGGCCCCTCTGAACGCGAGGGAAAAGCGGCCCCATGTGTTGGGGATACAGCGGTTACCCCCCCCCCCCCCCGAATTTGTGAAGAATGTTGTGTTTCAAGCATTTGCTGATATAATAAAGGGATCGTTGAATGATCTAAAACTTACAATTCAGAAATCAGAGGAGCATTTCAATGATGAACTCACTCCTGTCAATTTTTCCCTTTGCATTATTTGTGCCACACAGACAGAGCATACAAAGAAGCTTGCTCAATTATAGAACTTCCTTATCTCTGCAGATGATGCTCAGAGAAATTTGGCAATAGAACACTTCCAGAAGTTAGAAAATGAGTTGAAAGCTAGCACTGAAGCTATCTCCAATCTTCCCTCTGCAATACCATCCACTTCCAATTCTGCATCTACAATTACTTCAGAGGAGTTCAAGTTATTTGCTACTGACATCAAAGGGTTGTTAGATAAGATTATCAATCCCACCCAATCAAATCCTTTTGGCTTTCTATCGAAATCTGATTTGGCAGGTTTTCAGAAAGCTCTAATACTGACAAGTTTACAGACATAAATGCAAAGTTTGTCTCAAAAGCTTATGCAACGACCAAGAATTTCACTACTCTCCTCAGCAAACAAGCTCAAACACCTTCTTCTGACCTACATCAACAGGTCACTACAATTGGAACCACTGTTAATGAGCTGAAAACAATTGTACAAACCCTATCTGATCACCACCCCAAGAAGTTAAAGGATAAAGAAGCCAGAGCCTATAAAAAGACTGAATTGAAAAGAAAGATATCTGAGGACAAGGATCCAGATGCTTCTGATCCTCAGAAGGGGGAGAATAGCCCGAAAAGACAGAAGAGTGGTCCGTCTTCTGAACCTACATCCACATCTAACCAAGCCAACTCTCTACCACCAGAGCCCAACTCTCAACCCGAAGACAACCCATAATCAGAAAATCAGAAGCAAGTTTCTGCCTCTACCTCTCCAACTCCTCAAGTTCCCTCTAGGCCACAACCTCAAGCTCCTCTGGCCATAAAGCTAATTTCCATGATGACTCAAGCTCCTGGAAATCCCTCTACTACAATCTCCACGATTTCTACTACTCTACCCTCAAATCCATAAATGGCTGGATTGGTACAGAAGCTTATTCAAGAGCTAGAAGAAAACAAAAGGCCAATTCCTAGAAGATCAAGAAATAAAACAACAAGACCCAGAGTTCAAGGTCAAGCATCCACATCTACTCCTGTAAGTTCCCGTATATCAAGATGTTTAAGAAAGATATAAAAGATATAAGATTTGGAGCAATTAAGTTGGTTGTTGTATTGATCTTGACAATATTACAAACTGTATAATCGTTAGGAAATTATATGGAGAAAGAGAAGAGAGAGCAATTTTGGTGACTCCTGAATTTGCTGTAGGCGCAGATGAACAAACTAAGGCTAGATTTTCAAGATTCAGACAGCCAAGAAGTAATGTATTTGCCTCATCTCCTATCAGAAGAATAGTTGGGATAAGAACCAAATATTTTGAAGATACATATATCATGTACACTACTTACAAAATTGAAAGGGAAAATGGGCAAACAAATACTTTCTGTGACAATGATCCACTGTCTTTAAACGCATCTGATCTGATCCCTCTTTGAAAATATATGAAGCAGAGAAGAAATTTGAGTGCAAATGATAATGTCGTGTATTTGAGAATTTTAAGTTGTATGGAAGCTTTTGTTGATTACATAGCTAAGGTGGACTTCAAATTTGTTTTGAAAGAGGTGCGAAACATTTGTGTATAACTGTTCGAAATGAAGAGTTGGATGGGATAGAAACAAAGAGGATTGGTGACCTCATTACAGAACCTGAAATGGGGATAATCTTCAGAAGACCTCTGAGAAAAGGATTTTTCAGATTAACAGAAGCATTAAAATACTCTGAAGGTATGTTGAATGTCATCAAAGGGTTAATAGCTTTGAAGGACGATTCCAACGTAACTATCAGAACAAAAGCTTTTGAAATGGAAAGGCACGTAGAAGGCGTGCTCAAGCTAAGAAAACTTACGAATCAATTCCATAAAGTAATCATTGGGCATCCAGAAGCCCCGTTTTAGTCATTACTTGTATTTAATCTTTTTGTAATCAATTTTTTCAGTACTGTAATGAAATTTCAAACTTTGTTCTTTTTGTTTAAACACTTAATGATTCTTCATTCATACTTAGGAGGAGATTGTTAGAATGTTTATCTTATGTAAAAGTATGAATCATAATTTCCCTTCGAAGAACAAAGTACTTTTCTCCCGAAGTCAGATTCTCTAGAAGAGAACTGCTTCCAGAAGCTCCGTCTAGAAGATAGCAAGATACTCCAGAAGATGAAACATCGTCTGAATTCAATGCAAAGATCTACACACGTGCTTTATGACGTGGAAAGTCATGCTTTCCCTTCGTAACTAATTCTGTTAGGAAACTTGCTTACGTGTATATTTGTGATAAGTTAGCTCATTGACTTTCTCATCTATAATTGTATAAATAGAGTGAGATATCATTGTATTAAGTGTCGATTGATCTAGAGAGAGAATCTGAGAGAGTAATTTGTATTTGCGTATTGTAATTTGTGGTACTCTGAGTGAAATACAAATTGCCTTTGATATGAACATGTTCATCCATTTCAGTTTGCTAATTCTAGCTTGACTGTTGATCTAAATTGCTTCTTCTTACTGTTTAATATCTTTCGTGATCAACATTCTGTGAGTATTGTGGGATCTGGGTTTCAACAAGTAGCAATGCATTCAAAAGATAATGAAAAAGGATAAAATTAACACAAATCAATTAACCTAAGCGCACAACTCTACGGTAGTGGCGTCAAAAAATTGTTGCACAAGTCGTTAAACGCACAACAAGATTAAAGTTTATAAACTTAACCTAAACCTAGTGATAGGGTAGTAAGGTATCGTTCTTCTTAGGGAATCAGTGGGTAAGCTAACGATTCGAGTTAAAATAGAATGCACGTGTGTCACAAAAGATTAACTAATCAGTTTATCCACCAAGCTCAAAGATGACCTAACTAAAACTGAAATCTAATTATTACAAATATATTACAAATCTAATTAAATGAATAAAAATAAATTAAAAATATAAACTTTGTAACCAATCGGAATAACTTGAATACAAAATAAACATTCAAAGCTAACAATATCTGTCACTTATCGTTTGCAAAAAATAATTGATAAAAACATTATGAGTAATGAAATAATATGAATATGAAATCAACAATTAGAGCTAACAATATACGTCACCTATCGTTCGCAATGAAACATTAATAGAAACTTTATTTAAAACTAGAACATCAAGATCATCTCAATTTGACTAATCGTTCAACATTCTCAACTCTAAATAAAAAGCCACAAACTTTATCCAAGAAATCTAATCCAATACTTCAAGAACCAACAATCTCAAAACAAGTAACTCAAGCCTTATTCTAAAATTGAACTACAATTAACAAATATAAGTTACTAAACAAAATACTAGAAAGAAACCTGAAACCTCCATTGCATCATTGAAATTACCCAAACTCGGATATCCAATAATCCTCCAACGCAATGAGAAATCTTTAATCTCCAACTAACAAAATCAACAGTCTTGAATCCTTTGACAATATTTTTCTAAGCAAAGTTTGGGGACAATAGCGATGGTATGTTATTGCCCCCGTCGCCTCCTACTTGATTGCTTCTTCCTCCCAATTATGTTATTACTTTATATTTATAACCAGAAACCTATTGTCCTAATTCTATAATCAGAAGTTGGGTCGGGGTATAACCACGCTATGGAAGATTTGAACCTGCGACCAATACCATAGGCGTGCACACACCTTACCTGAGGGGTCTCGAGGCCGACAAATAATAAAGTCCTATTTACCTCGAACTACTACCTAGATTGTAATAATGGCAAGTAGGGTCGAATCCTTAGATTAGCCACGAACGTACGGTGTCAGACTTCTACGCTTTGCATAAAAAGGAGGCATGGAATGAGATACTAACTAAACATATAAAATAAAGCGGAGACAAATAATTATAAACTAGCAAGAGCGTTGATTATTGACTTGACCCTGTATCATATATAGACTTTTCATAAAATGATTTTTCTCATTTTGTTCCAAAAAGACTATAAGCACCAATACACATCGATACTCTGTTTGTTCGTAATATTAAATTAGCACAAAACACTCTATAAACTAGTTCTAATCAACTAATTAAGAATAGTTACGAACATAGACTCAACTGTTAATCGCATTAGGCTTAGACAGGTAACAAGTAAATCCTTTGTGTGTGTTTATAAAAGGTCTCTTTCAATTATATTCTAAGACTAGTTAGACGTTGGGCATTTAGACTAGATTAAGCAAACCCACAACACTGAAATAATCTGACGCCCAACCAATTGAAACAATGTTTTCTACTAAAATAGAATTTAGAACAATTACGAATTCACAACTCTATCTAGCAATCCACAATTAGACTAAAGGATTCAAGGGTACTAACTTAAATTGATTAACCCAACTATGATAAATTAATCAAATTTTACCCAAATGGAAAAAGAATGCGTTGGTCCCCCAAAGAAGTCTACAAGAGTCCAATGGATAGAGAAACGGTTTGTAGAGGGGGGGGGGGGTTGAATACAAACACAATCTTTTAGGGTTTTTAAATGAGTTTATATTAAATAAACAAATTTATAGTTGTAAGCGGAATTAGAACAACTATTAAACTTATTATATTACAACTAAGAAATCACTAAGTTGATGCACAAGAATGAGTAAGAAAAGCAATAGAGGTTTGAGAACAAAAAGTAGCATGCATGAAGATGAAAAAGGGTTCTACATCTATTTATACCCGTTGCATTAAATTCAAAGCAAAAGGTATATGCCACGTGTCAAGTTTCAATTAGAGACTTGTCCTTTGTCTAAAAGACAACTATTCTTTTGGCCGTATATGAACAGTAACCAAATCAGATTTGATGGGGACTTAAGTAACAATCTATACGTCCTTTTCTAACAAGGCATGAAGGTTTTGACTTTTTTGCATCAAGGATAAGATTAGCTTTGATCTTGCTGAAATATGGGCCCCACTTTGATCGCTGAACCAGAAGCTTCAAGGACGAAGACTTCAGGTATCATTGAGGCCTTTGCAAGATTTCACACTTTAATTAGACGAACGTTGTTATCACTGAACGCTTCGGATCACGAGCTATCCATCTATTTCTTCAGATATGCCTTCGACAGTCGCTAAATGGCTTTTGGTGTGAGAGTTATTCTTCAGATATCAGGGATAGGATGTTGTTCCTGATTATCAGCGATCACTGAGTCGTACTCAGTGTATGCTATCGCTGATTTTTTAACACTATCCTATGAATGGAATTTTCACTAAGTATTAAAGGAATCATACTCAAATCACTGAAAGGAGTTTGGATCAACAAAATCCCCCTATTTAAGTATGATTAAGCAACATCGGAAAATTGATTATTGAAATTAGAGAGGACTTACAAATTTTTTAAAGTAAAGAAATCTAAGTACTAATCTGTGAGATCTTTTTCGGCTAGTTTATTTATCTTAATTGAATTTCATTTATAAGGATATGAAAATACAATTTTTACAAGTAGAGGCTATAAAGTACATTCACTGAGTGATTACAAAGTGTAATGTCAGTGAGTATGTATATTTAATAATAAGTTAGAACTCATATGTTCATTGTCCCTTTTTACTATTTTCAGGGATCTTTTCAGTACACAGATGGAGTATAGTACTTTATTGAATTTCATTGATAAGATGATTTGAGGAATTACAATCAAAATGAAATTACAATAAGAGAGTAAAGTACAGTACACTGAAGTGAATTAAAAAGGAATTGAAAGACAACTAAGACTAGTCAAAGAGCTTTTCTGTTCTTCTTCGTAATTCTTTCTCATATATTGTCTTCTGAAAGCATTTAGGTCCGTGAGTGACCAAGCAATTGTAGTACATGATCTTTATGAGTTTTGATGGAGCCTTTTTAATATCCTTATTTATGAGAAACAGAGTTTCCTCATTATTTCCTAGAAAGGTCATTCCTGCTTCAGGGAGAGTAGTGATATCATTTTCTTCGTACTTTCTCGCCTCAGTCAGGGATGTGTTGAGCATTGAATCTCAGGAATTTTAAGGTGAGCAAAAATACTTTCAAAGTCAAATTTAGTCTCATGTTCATTTCTGAACCAGGGACCTTCGTCAGCGTTGGACTTTGATCTTCTTTTCTTTGTTTTCTCATGGAGATGAGGAACGCTGACATGTTGTGATATCCTTTGCAATAGCTGATCGAGATATCTTTCTTCTACACGTTTGAATTGAGATTTGGAATCCTGAATGGCATCTTTGATTTCTAACCATTCAGAGTATCCATAGAACTTAAGATACTGAGGTTGTTCTTCTTCGCTTCTATCACCTCTAAACATAGTTAAGGTTATCTTCAGACCCTTTCTTCGATTTCTTCCTAGGATGGTTGCACGAGTTATTGTTGCAGATTGATTGTGAAAATCAACCTTCTTCATACGCCATTCAAGTTCAGCATCCTTTGGTTCTTCATTTTCTCTATTCAAGGCTTGTAGAATCTTCTCTTGAGCTACCACTAGATCAACTCTTAGATTATCTCTGGTCAGTTCCTTCTCAGCGAGTTTTGCAGCTACTCGCTCACTCCTTTCTTCTTGTGGTCTCTAACGGTTTTCCCTTATTGTTTCTTCCCTTGCAATTCTCTGAGAGACCTTGAGACTTTCTTGGGTTAGATTTATTTCTTGGTCTCTTAGTCGCTGAGCTTCTAGAGCCTGTGCTCGTTCTTCAGGTGACAAAAAGGAAAAGTCATCGTACACATTTATTGGGACAGGAGCTTCGGGCTCAGAGGTACAAAGAGGAATTTTTACTCTAGCCAGCTCGAGGTCTCTTATGAAGTTTGCTCGTCTCTATTCTTCTTCAGGTTCAGGGATTGGTTTCCTATTTACAAATTACATGCCTTTGAATAAGGCCTTCTTTCTCCTCAGATTCAGATTCAGATATATACAAGAACTGATCTTCAGTGTGGAAGGTTCCTTAAAAAATGGAGAGTCCTTTTGGGGACTAGGGTCACTGAGAATGGGAGAATAAGAGAGACGATCATTAGAGCCGCAATTTAGAGGAGGGAAGGAGGGGTATGTTTGAGATTCAGAGGGAGGAATATAAGTAACAAGAGGAAGGCATACCTCTGCAGAGTGCTCCCCCTTAGAATTTAGCGAAGTGGAATCAAGATCCACAACTTGCTTGTTTTTTCCTGAGGGAACAGACTGCTCCTGACTAGGAGATTGCCAGTCCCCCAGAGGTTCTTTAAACACCACTTCAGGTAGAGAACCACTTGGGCGATTTTCAACAAAGAATCTAGCGAAGCCTTCTACATCGTCATCATCATCATCATTTCCACCAGCTGATAGGTGAGGGATGTCTTAGTCTTCGTCATCATCATCATCATCTTCTTCTTCTTCTTCATTATCACCATCTTCAGGATTTGGTTTCTGTTGAGGTGGTTGCTGATTGTAGAGAGGAATGGGATTGCCAGGTAGCACTGTATTTGCTTCACCAATGATCTCATCAGCGAGATCCCTTGAAAATTTCTCCCCCTATTTATTACCAACAGGGAGAGTGTGCACTAGAAGAGTGTGCACATTTGAGCTAATGGCAGAGAGAGTATGTGCCTGCGAAGTCTGAGTCTGAGAACCACACTCAGATTTCCTCTATCAGCTTCAGTGAATGAGGGAGCTTTATCAGCGAGACCCTGAACGAGACACAAAATATCAGCTTGTGTCTTCTGCATTTCAGCGATTGTCTTCGCCTGTTCTTCAACTGCCTTGGTGAGAAGATCAATGGCCCGCTCATTGGAAGAGTTATCATCCTTCACTGTTTGAATATTAGTGTAGATGTTATTGATGGTCGCCTTCATGCCATGAGTGCCACTAACCATCTTGAAGAGAATCTCAGAGGACACCTGCAACGTATCCACTATGTGCCTTGTAAGAGCACATTCATTTACCAAAAACTCCATGGCAGGAAATGATGGAGGAGGCTGAGAGATCTTAGGAATATCAGCGACAAAGGAAGGAAGCGTAGTTGGAAGCTTCTCTATTTTAATCTTCTTGAGATCTTCAGCTTTCTTGACCTTCGAAGATGGAGATGAAGTAGGGTTGCTGGATGGAGCTATAGAGTCAGATGGTCCGCTGAGAAGAGCAGCGACTGCGGCAGAGGTGGTGGTTGCTGACTAGAAGACAGGAGTAGCAACACTTGTTGATAATAAAGATAAAGCAGCCAAGAAGAGCTCTGGGTTAGATGATATGTGTTGGGAGGTAGTACGTATAACCAAGGGTTCCTTGAGAGTATCGAGAGGATTACTTTTAGGGATGGTTGTTAGGACCCAAACAATCAACATATCAATATATGGGAAGATTTTAACAGGAATGTGATAGCCAAATGTAATATGTATTGATTGAATGTACAGTATTACAGAATATGTCTTTACAAGGCTATTGGAAACGTTAGTTCTAACTAACTAACTAACTAACCAACTATCTATTTATACAAGAAATAGAAAGACTAAAGTAACAGTACATTCATAACAGACAAGTTCAGAATAGATTCTGAACTTCTTCAGAAGTGTCTTCAGAAGTGTCTTCAGAAGTGTCTTCAGAACTTCTTCAGAAACTCTTCAAAAAATCTTCATAACTTCTGAAGTTGGTACTTCAGAAGTTTATGCCTTAGGCTTTTCTTTGTCTTTTCTTCAGATCTTTATATCTTCAGAACCCAGTCCCTTTTGAAGCTATTTTGATATCTCTATCAATCTCCCCCTTAGCTTCAAAAGTTCAAATCATACTTCCAGAAATTCAGAATTTCTCTAACATCTTTCAGAATTAAGTTCCTGTATTCTAGCAAGGATTCAGCAATTCTAATCATCTCTTTTGCAAGCTTCTTGTGCTTCTCCCAATCTTCATTGCTCAGATTCTTTGGTCTTTTATTCTGTCTTTTCACCAAACGATCTCTGATAGCCATGAGGGTTCCATTGCAACATTTGTGGAGTTCCTCAAATCTCACAAATAATAGTTCCTGAAAGCATTTGCAAACGAAGCCTGGAGGTTGAATTACTAAAGTGCTTTTCTTCAAATTCTAAATATCTGGTAGACTCAGATTTTGTTTGCTCAAGTGTACTTGTTTCTTGTTTAGAACATAAGCAACTTGGAAATCAGTCATTGCAGCCTATATGAATTCTCTGTACAAACCATCTCTGAGAATTGGAAATGATTTTCTGAACTTGGTGATTGAATCATGAAAAGGGTAAAGAATTCTATAAACTCTGAGTAGATCTCTGAGATATACATTTTGAAAATCAGCTTCAGAAAAGATAGAAATCTCACCATTTTGTCTTTCAACTGTAAAGAATGCATACTTGTAATTTTGTCTTGTCTTCAAGTCAGCATTAATTACCTTATTTTTCTAATGATATCTGAATACCATTGTTTCCAACCAAAGGACTTTTGAATCCAGCAGTCAATATAGTTGAACTTTTGTTCATATTCCATGAACATTTCTGGATGGAAATATTCAAGAAACATGGTAAAAGCACTTTCTTCTACTCTTTGCACTTGCATTTGTTCCTCTTCAGATATTTGCTCTATAGGAACCAACTTTTCAGAAATATCTTCTGAAATAACTTCTTTTCCTTTCTCTTTATCCTTCTGACTTGGTTCTGAACTTTCAATGTTCAGAGAAAACTTCATAATTTCCTCCAAATCTTGTTTCTTTGAGTGAATTTGGAAATCATAAGTATCACTAAGTATATAATCAGCTCCTCTAATCTTGTTTTCTCTTTTGTGACCAGCTGGATAACTTTTCCTTACTATTTCTCTGAAATGAACTCTTTCTTTGATCAGATATATGATTTCTTCTTTGACATCTGAATCTTCAATATGATCCTTGGCATAAGTAAGAAACCAATTCAGAGTTGAGTTAGAGTATTTTGGAATATCTGAAATCAAAAAAGTTTTATTTCCATCTGATGTATATCTGAACCCAAGATCTGTGCTAGTGAACACTCTAGTCATTGTTTTTTCAAGGTTTATAGGTTCCAACAGATTTACTTTAGATAACCCAAATTCCAGAGCTAATTGAAAGTCATGCTTGATTAAGTTCCTTATGTAGATTCCCAGAATTCTTCTAACTTCAAAAACAAGCTCAACTTCACTTCTAGCAACACAATAATGAAGAACTGTCAGTTTGTCTTGCAATCTTAATTTGTACAGATCATACTGAGTAAATTCACACAAATATCCATTTCTTCTTTCTGCTCCAAATCTGAATATTACTAGATCATCTTCAACAGTCTTTGAAAGACATCTAATCTTCTTTATAAGAGTGGAGTCATTCAGATTTTGAACTCCATGCTTCTGGACAAAGTTTCTAACTTGAGAAATTTGATCTTCAGACCACTCATCACTTACAAAATCCTCTAGAGTTGCAAACCTCAGACTGGTTTTGTATATATGAAAGTAAATTGCTTCAGGAAACTCCAAGCTTGTTTCTCCAGAAAGAAATATATCTTCTTTTTCATAGACTTGATCTAGAATAGGTTCTTCAAGTAGAGGAATATCAACTTTGGGAATAGTAATGCAGGATCTGACTCTTACTTCAAATTTTCCAGAATAGACCATCAAAATTTCATCTGCAATTTCAGTTCCTCCCATATGACTTAGATCAAATTCTAGTTCAACTTTTTCATCTGGTTGATCAAGAAAATCTCTGAAGACAGAAAACCTGTTGTTCAAAAGTCTACACTCCAGACTTCTTGGATTATTCAAAAAGACATGCACCCAAAAGAATTGGCTTAGTATTCTCCATAGTTCTTCAGAAGCTCTTCTGTATTCATCACTCAAAGATTGTTGGGGCTTCCATATTACCAAATCTTTTATTTCATTGACTTCAGAACTTTCTCCCACATCAGCTCCAGACATGTCTTCTTCAAACATAATAACATCAGAGAGATCACTGGGCCCACCAATGACATCTTCAAATCCAAGATATTCCCTTAGCATCTCTTCATTTGAATCAGGAATAATGTCTGTATTATCTGAGCTTAAGTTACCTTCAGAATCAAAGGATAACTTCTCTGTTTCATACCCTTCCTCTACTATATCTTCAGAAGAATGAATATTTGTCTCTTGCCCTTCATGTTCTGCAAATAAGATATCATCTATTGCTTCAAAGATTCTGTTAGATGCTTCACCAACATTCTGATCATCTTCAGAAGTTTTTTCAGAACTTTGCTCATGAACATTTTCAACATTTCTGGTTCAGACACTCTCTGCCTTTTCTCCCCCTCTTGATTATCAGGATCCTGATCATCAAGACTTCTTTTAGAAGTGTCTGACTGGGGCCTACATTCTAGAGCAGATAATCTTGTGCCTAAATCTGTTTGAGAACTCTGAATAGAAGAAAGTTGATTTAAAATCTAAGCAATATCAGCCTTCGTTGCATAAATGGAAGAATCTTGTAGTGCAGAAGAAGAAGAAGTCTGAGAAGCTTTCAGAGAAGAAATAGAAGAAGCCACTTCAGAAAAAGCAGTCAGAAGTGCCTGTTTGAAAGAATTCAGATCATTAGAAGATTTAAGATGAAAATCAGTCAAATTATTTAACATACTTTCCCTTTGTTTATCCAACCGATCCTCCATCACCTTTTTGGTTGTATCCGTCAATTCCTTGATGTTCTTCTGAATCTTTGCAAATTCAGAAGTACACAAATCTTTGAATTCTGTGAATTCAGAAGATGTGGGTAAGAGTCCAAGACCAACAGATGGTCTTGTTTGCAGTCCTTCGGAAGAAGGCTGGCCTGTATGTGTCACAGAGACATCATGAACCACATTTGATTCTGTTAATGGGGCTTTTGTGATGTTCACCCCACCAGGTCTTCCAACTAATCCTTGATATCCAGAAATAGGAATATCTATAGTTGTTGATGCAATGTGACAAACACTTTTCTTAGTGACATCTAGAGGATGTGTGCTAGTGTGAATGGATTCCACATTAAGTGGTTCAGTAGGCTCAATGTTGAGTGGATTCTCAGACTCAATGTGCTCAAAATGATGAAGGGGGGACATATATCCTTCATTTTCAACAAAAGGATCCTCCAATTGGGGTCCTAATGGATTATAAGCTGCTTGCCCCAGATGTGTTGATGAAACACCCTTTTGTTGAGAGATGGGTGAGTGGCTGGAGGGGTTAATCAAATTTGTCATGGGCTCACTGGCCTTTTCAATATCATCCACCAAAGACTGTGGAATGATAGAAGATTGGGTGCCCAGCTGGTAACAGATGGGTCATAGGTTTGTTTTTCTTTTACCTGTGTTCTCCCCTCATCAATTCTTTTTCTTACTCTTCTACCCATTCTCTCATTTTCATTTTTCCTCTTTACTCTTTGAGGTTGTTCTCCCCCTTGAACAGCCTCCCCTCTCTTTCTATTAATTCTAGACTCCCTTGCATTATCACCACTCTGGTTTGAATCAGGGGAAGGGACTACTGGTTGAGGTAATCCCATAGATTCTAAATGCTCACTCACAATCCTATTTGGTGGACTTACAAGATCAATTAAATGAGAAGGAAGTGGAACTGCATTTGGAAATGTAAGTTTTGCATTTGGAGGCCTTAAACTGTCCATAGTAAAGATAGGAACATGTACCTCATGTGCTAGAATAGGTATTTTTGATACAGCTTTCATTGCTCCTTTGATGAGAGTTTGAAAAAATCTCTGAAATGGTATGTAGTTGAATGTGGACTTCTTCAAGATTGCAGATTTGAGTTCATCAAAAATAAGAATAGCATAACCATAGTGCTTGTTGAAGGCAACACCATGAAAGATAATCCTCCCATTTGCTGAAGCTTGATCCAAGCTTGAACTTTTCCCAGATAAACAAGTATTTAGAATTGAGAATAAATAGTACCATATTGGAGGTAAACACTTTCTTCTAAAGGAACTTAAAGCATTTAGATTTTCAGAATATACCAAATTCATGAAATCTGAGATCATTTCTGTTGAGGAAGGAATTTGATCATAAGAAGTTTTCCCAAGAACCTCATCTGACTTTGGCAAGAAGTGAAGGCATCTAATATCATCCACAGAG
Source organism: Silybum marianum (assembly GCA_036898165.1). NCBI lineage: Eukaryota > Viridiplantae > Streptophyta > Magnoliopsida > Asterales > Asteraceae > Silybum > Silybum marianum. Next base: position 17,651,604 of record CM072528.1, read on the forward strand.
ATACACACCTTGTAAGCATGAACATAGGAGACAATTTCATCTTCAGATTCATCAACCTCAGCATAGTGCCAAAATTGTTGAAGGTAAGAAGCAGGAACAGAGAATTTCCTAGAAAGTAGAGAACAGAGTGGATGTATCTTCAGAATGTCAATCAAAATTATTTGATCATCAGTAAATTCTTTCGATTTAAAGTTCAAAGCACAGTTATTTTTCTTGATTTCTAGCAGTTTCTCAGCAGGAAGATACAGTTTTGACATATCACTACTTTCAGCACGAGTCTGAGATTCACTATCACCAGCATTTGATTCAGAAACAACTTCAATAGGTTCGATTTGTGTTTCCCCAATTTTATCAGTTCTCGGGTTAGGGTTAGGGTTAGGTTTTGAAGATCCGGCTTGATTAATAGCAGTTGTGGCTGTGTCTTGAACCATTTGATCTTCAGGAAGTGGAACTTCCATTGTTCCAACAACCAGTTTCTGAGGTACGATCTTGAATGAACCATCACTCGATAATCCATTGCTGTCATTCTAACTCGAGGAAGTAGAAACCATAGCTTTGGAAGTAGACATGATAGTTGAAGAACAAGGATTCGAAATAGAATGACGATCAATGAAAACAGATAGGTTTTGCAGAGTAAAATCGCTAAAAAATGAAGATGATGAAGAATCCATTGATTTATAAGACTGGATAAGCGTTGATGGACACGTGGCCAAAAAGTAAAATGTGATTAGAGTAGTAATCATCATTTATTTGGATAAATGAACCGTTTAAACGACGTGATTAAGAAATATCCAATGAAATTAAAACACGTGGCACACGCTTAAGTGATACTTAAGAAAATATCAACGGGAAGTTAAGTTCTGAGAACAAGTTCAAAAAATTCAGAAATTGTTCAGAACTTCTGAGAATAAGTTCAGAAGTCTGAAAGAAGGAATTAAGAAGAACCACAGAATTTTTAAGTGTAGTTCAGAACTAAACTTGGATCACTTTAGAAGACCAAAAATCATTTAAAAATACAAACTTCTGAAAAATATAAAACATTTTGAGAATTCAGAAGTAGGTTTGAACAAACAAAAAACTTATTTTATCTAAGGAAGCTTGTTCATACTTCTTAGATATGAAGATCAAGACTTAATTTCAGCAATTCAGATTTGTTTTGTAGGAAAGAGTAGTGCAGAATTTTGAAATTAATACCACTCCCCCTTGAATCATTAGCAACTATGATTCTCCCCCTTAATCAGTGAAACTTTATTAAAGAAAATATTAGAGAAATGAGAAAGAGAAAAAAATTTGAAAAGTATTAAAAGACAATCAACCTAGATAAAGAAGAATTATATTTCTGAGATTGAAAAGAAGCAAAGATCTGAATGTTAAACTTCAGAATATTCAGAATATTTCTGAAGAGCAAACTATTCAGAATTTGAGATAAAAACTTCAGAATATAATTTCTAGAGTATGGTTGATGTGTAATACTTACATAGACATATTCATCATGCCCAATTTACTTACCAAGAAGTTAAATCGTTTTTCATCAAGTGCTTTGGTAAATAAATCAGCTAACTGATAATCTGTCTAAACAAAAAACATTTCAATATTACCTTTTTCCACATGATCTTTGATAAAATGATATCTTACATCAATGTGCTTGGTCTTTGAATGTTGAACAGGATTGGCAGTGATGGCTATGGCACTCTTTGAATCACAATACAGAGGAATCTTTTTGAAAGTATAACCATAGTCTTTAAGTTGAACTTGCATCCAGATCACTTGTGAGCAACATATTGCAGCTGCCACATACTCAGTCTTTGTTGTAGAAGTAGAAACACAATTTTGTTTCTTTGAAGACCAAATTTTACCGATCTTCATCACCCGTAAACTGACATGATCCAGAAGTGCTTTTCCTGTCTAATTTGCATCCATCATGATCTGCATCTGTAAAGGCTGTTAGTTCAAAACTAGAATCCTTAGAATACAAAAGTCCCAATGAAGGAGAACCTTTTAGGTATCTAAGTATTCTTTTTGCAGCTAGAAGGTGTGATTCCTTAGGATTAGCTTGATATCTGGCACAAATACATGTAGCAAACATTATATCTGGTCTACTAGTAGTTAAGTAAAGCAAAGATCCAATTATGCCTCTGTACTTTTTCTGATCAACAGATTTTCCATTCAGATCAGGTTCTAACTTAGTTGCAGTGGCCATTGGAGTTTGAATACTTGAACAATCAGTCATGTCAAACTTCTTAAGTAAATCTGAGACATACTTAGATTGATTAATGAATATGCCAGTGGGAAGTTGTTTAACTTGAAGACCAAGGAAAAATGTCAACTCTCCCATCATACTCATTTCAAATTCTGTTTGCATGATTTTCTCAAAATTTCTACAAAATTTTGGATTAGTAGAGGCAAATATAATATCATCTACATAGATTTGTATCAAAATCATATCATCACCCTCCTTTTCAGAAATAAAGTTGTATCAACAGTACCTCTTTTGAATTTAGAATTCAGAAGAAAAGTTGTAAGAGTATCATACCATGCTCTTGGTGCTTGTTTAAGTCCATATAAGGCTTTGTCTAAAATATAGACATGATCTGGAAATTCTTTGTTGACAAAGCCTTCTGGTTGTTCAACATACACTTCTTCATGTAAAATACCATTCAGAAATGCACATTTCACATCCATTTGAAATACCTTCATGTTTTTATGAGCAGCATATGCAAGAAAGATTCTAATGGCCTCTAATCTAGCAACAGGAGCAAATGTTTCATCATAATCAATCCCTTCTTGTTGACAATAACCCTTAGCTACAAGTCTTGCCTTGTTTCTTACAACAATACCATTTTCATCCTTTTTATTTCTGAATACCCATTTTGTGCCAATGATGGATTTACCTTTTAGTTTTGGTATCAATCTCCAGACCTTGTTTCTTTCAAATTGATTTAACTCATCCTGCATGGCTAAAATCCAGTCTGGATCTTGAAGTGCTTCATATGGCTTTTTGGGTTCCATGCTACTTAAGAAATTTACATACAGACATTCATTTGCTGTTGCAGACCTTGTTTGAACACCTTTTGATGCATCTCCAATAATTTGATGCACAGGATGACTGAATGTCCATTTGTTCACATTTGGCAATGGTTGAACAGATGAAACATTGTTTAGAGAATCATAATCATCAACAATTGCTTGAGTTTCAGTATCATGATTGATAACTGAATGTAAATCTGAAATCTTCCCCTTAAATGAAACATTCTGAATTTGTTCAGAACTTTGATGTACATGCTCAGAAGTATCTGGAACTGGTTCAGAAACAACTTGAACTGGTTCAGAAATAACTTGAACCGGTTCAGAAATAGCTTGAACTGATTCAGAAGTAACTTGAATTGGTTCAGAAGTAACTGGAACTGATTCAGAAATTGGATGTACATATGTAGAAGTTGGAAGTTTTGAATTTGAGGTTGAGATTTGTGGTGCTGATGTACTTGAAATTTGTATTTCTGAAATGTCTTGATTTTTTAAGCTTCTGATGAGAGAAGGATTTTGATAATCTGCAGAAACATTTACAGAAATATCAAATAAGTCTTGACATAGAGTGTCTAAATTTGTTTTAAGTAAAGTTTGAGATTCAGAAGAAGAGTTTGTCTGATTATGTTCTAAGTCTAAACTTTCAGAAATTGGTGTATGTGCGAGTTCTGAACTGTCTTGTTCAGAAGTCAATGTTGGCTCATGAAAACTGACATTTGTAGTCTCAATGATCCTTTGAGTTCCTTTAATGAGTACTCTATAAGCTTTGGATCTTTGAGAATAGCCAACAAAGATACCAGCTACACCTTTTGGTGCAAATTTGTCAAGATGCTGAGTATCATTCTTTAGAAAACACCTGCAACCAAAGATTTTAAAATAATCAATAGAGGGTTTTCTTTGTTTTAACATTTCATAAGGAGTTTTAAGAAATTTTATGTTCAGAATGGTCCTGTTATGAGTAAAACATGCAGTAGCAATTGCTTTTGCCCAAAGAGAAAGAGGAAGTTCTGAATATGCAAGCATGGTTCTTGCAGCCTCTACCAAAATTCTATTCTTTCTTTCAACCACCCCATTTTGTTTAGGAGTTCTTGCAGCGGAAAACTTATGTGAAATACTAACAGATTCTAAAAAATTTCTGAGTGTAGAATTTGTAAATTCTGTTCCATTGTCACTTCGGATCTTTTGAATTGGGACTTGAAGAAGAACTTGAATTTTCTTCAGAAAGGGTATCAGTCTTTCAGAAGTATCAGACTTGAGTCTCAGAAATTCAATCCATGTATATCTTGTGTATTCATCTACTATGACAAGAATGTATTTCTTTCCCCCCATGCTTTGAGTTTTCATTGGTCCACATAAATCCATATGTAGCATTTCAAGTGGAGCTTTGCATGAAGATAGCATTTTCAGAGGATGAGAACTTCTTTTGATCTTCCCTAGTTCACATGCAGAACAAAGAGAGTTCTTTTCAAATCTGATCTTTGGTAGTCCTCTTACAGATTGATGTTTGCCTAGTTCAGAAATGGCTTTGAAGTTCAGATGTGACATTCTTCTGTGCCAAAGCCAACTATCATTTCTCATTGTTGTAGACATATAACATACACCTTGTAATTGACTTGTTGCAGTGAATGTTGCTATGTAGATATCTCCATCTCTATAAGCAGTTAATTCATTTTTGTTTGTTGTACTCAGAACATGACAATGATCTATGTCAAAATTAACCTTCCAGTATTTGTCACAGAATTGACTAATACTGAAAAGATTATGGCTTAGTCCCTCAACATAGAAAACTTTCATTACTGTTACATCTCCTTTAATGAAAGTATCATATCCTTTTACATATCCCTTTGCATTGTTTCCAAAGCTAACTGTTCCTCCATATCTTTCATGATAATCAGTTAGTAGTTCTTTGAAAGGTGTCATGTGTCTTGAACATCCAGAATCTAAGACCCACACATGACATATCTGCAAAAGAGATTATTGAGTTTTAGGTACCCATTTCAGAATGGGTCCTTTGAGATTAGTAATAAAATTTGAAGTTCTGAACTTTGTCTTCAGATTTTTTAATTCAGAAGTTTGTTCAGAACTTTGAAATTTATCTTTCTTAGTTTTATTTTTATTTTTATTTTTATTTTTATTTTTATTTTTACTTTTACTTTTAATTGAATTTGTCAATGTAACTGAACATTTCTGAATAGATTTCAAAAAAAAATTGTTTGTTTTGGAGTTAAGATGAAAATTATGATGACCACAATTAATACAGTGAATATGATTCTTTAAAGTATTTACAATAGTAGTAGACATATAAGAATCAATAACATTTGATTTTTCAACAAAGATTCTTTTATTCACTATCTTTGATTTAGGTACATCACTTTTATTTAATGTTGAAAAACTATCTAATTTGTCATTCTTTGACAGTCTTTAATCTTTCTTTCTCCATACTAAAGTGGATAGCTCTGTAAAAAGATAAGAAATGAGGATTAGTATAAGAAATTCTTTTGTTTACTTTAGGTTTAACATCAGAATTTGAGTTAATTATCTGAACTTCAGAGAGAGAATTTGAGGATTGTCCTTTTTCAAAGTTTTTAACGCTGGTGTTGAAGTCAGAAGATGTTACTGAATATGGTGATGAAGTCAATGAAGTGTTTGTTGTAGTAGAAGAAAATTTTGAGGAAGTAAAATTTTCAGATATCTGAAATTCTGGTTTTAAAAACACAGAGCCAAACATTTCTGAAGGTATCTTTGAAGCTTCTGTTTTTAGTATTTCTCCTTCTGTCATACAAGATTTTGATTTGTAAACCAAATAGCCATTTTTATCAATTACTTGCACCATATGATCATCATCATCTTCTGAATCAGAAGCATTTATTAGTTCTGAAAATTTATTTTGAGTCATACTTTTTGCAAAAATATTTGAATTTGTTGTTGTTGTAGACTCATCATCAGAATTATCAAAAAAAAAATTGGGATTCTCATCAACATCTTCTAAAGATTCAATTCCTGAGAATTCATCATATTTTTCTTCATGTTCTGATTTATTATCAGAAGTATCTTCTGAAATGACTTCAGAATTGTATTCAGAAGTTATCTCAGAAGTAACTTCCGAAATTATTTCAGATTTAACAATTACTTCAGATTTTTCTTCAAAAATAATATTTGATTCAAAAGATTCACAAATGTTTGAATTTGTATTTATTTCTTCTGTTTCAGAAATTATTTCTGGTTCACCAGATTAAGATGTCTTTCTTCTGAAAACGAAGTCTCTGATTTTACAAATGGTATTCTTTCAGGCAAAGAATAGTTCACAGGTTTATAAATGATATCTGTATTTGATTCGTTGAAAATTTTCATTTTAGAATAATCATACAGATTTGCAGGTGCCTTTTTCAGTATTTGACTGTCATTATATCCTAAACCTGCTTTTATGTTGTAAAATTTTGAATTTTGAGTCTGACTAGTTAAAATGTTCAGAGTTTGTTCAGTTTGTCCTCTTTTAAAATTTAAATCTTCTAATTCTTTAATCTTTTTATAAAGATCAAGTCTCTCTAGGTTCAGAAAATTCATTTTAACATTCACAATTTCTTTTTCAGACTTCTCATTTATAATTTCCTTTTGTAAGCTGTCCATTTTTTCTTTTAAAACAAGTTTTTCTTCAGAAACTTTTTTAAGAATTTGTTCAGCTTCTTGACAATTTTCTTTATATATTTGACTTTCAGCTCTTAATTGATTGACCAAAATTCTTTCACCTTTGATTCTGTTTCTGAGAGTTTCAAATTCATAAAACATGTTTTGAAATTGATTTTTCATTTCAGAATCTTCAGTGTTATGTTCAGATTTATGTTCAGAATTTTGTTCAGAAGAGTAGTTTATTCAGAATTTAATTTAGAAAACGAAGAAGATACCTCAGTGTCTTGTTTGTCTTTTTCTGGATCCATTTGACACATATAGCAATTTGTTGCATAGTGAGCAACTTTATCATCATCATCTCCATCACTCCAGTTTAACCAGTCCTCTTCATACTTGGTTACTAAAGCAGGATTAAGTTCCTTTTTCTTGGCTAACAGATGCTTCTTCTCATAGTAGCCTGAATTCTTCACTTTGGGCATTTTGCATTGTCTTGCATAATGTCCAAGCTTTCCACAGTTGAAGCATCTTGCTGGATCAGATGTTTCAGATTGACCGGCTTCTTGACCTTTCTTAGGTCCACTTTCAGATCTAGGTTTATTCTGATATTTTTGATTGTATCTTTATGTAAATTGCCTTGTCATAAAAGCAATATTATCAGAAATCCTTTTTAGCTCCTCATCTGATTCATCCCCATCACAAATTGTTGTCTCTGGGATCTCACACACCTTCTTGGCAGAAATAGTCAGAGAATTATTATACTTCTTGCTTAACAAGGCTACAGTTTCATTTACCTTCTTTTGTTCATTTTGTCTAGTTTTGATTTTGTCTTCTTGTTGAAACAGAATACCATAGACATCATGAATGGATTTTCTTGATAAATTTCTAGTAACCATGTTATCAGAGAAGCTTGACCATTCATTACCCAAGTTGTTTAGAAATTTGTTGTTTATCTCAGAATTTGATTTCTGAACACCATTTCTTCTCAGATCATTCAGAATATTGTTGAATCTATGATAAGTTTCTGTAATGGATTCATTCTCTTTATACCTGAAGTTCTCATAAGTACCCACACAGATATTCAGTCTTTGTTCTTGGGCTTTTGTACTACCCTGCATTTGAACTTTAACTTCATCCCACATGGCCTTAGCAGATGTTAAGCTATCTACTCTATTGAATATCTAATTAGGAATAGCCATTGTAAGAAGAGTTAATGCTCTTTTGTCAACTTTAGCTTGAGCTTTCTCAGTGGTGCTGTACATACCTGGGCTTTTCTTAATTCTTGACGCCGGTATTTCAGGAGTAGATTCAGTTCTAGGTACTGCTGGAATTTCAATAAAGACCTCTAGTGGGCCATTTGTGATTGATTGCATTAAAGCTTCATCTATGTTGTCCAGAAATTGAATCATCCTGATTCTCCATTGATGGTATTCTCCCATGAAAAGAGTTGGTGGTTTCGTTTCAGATCCGATTGAGACAATTTCTTTAGACATCTTTGATTGTTAGAAGATCGAGAATTCACCTGATTTGAATTTGAAATTTATCGATCAAGAACACCAAGAATTGTCAGATCTGACAAGTCTTTCACAAATCTTCATAAACAGATGAATTGGCTCTGATACCAATTGTTAGGACCCAAACAATCAAGATATCAATATATGGAAAGATTTTAATAGGAATGTGATAGCAAAATGTAATATGTATTGATTGAATGTACAGTATTACAGAATATGTCTTTACAAGGCTAATGGAAACGTTAGTTCTAACTAACTAACTAACTATCTATTTATACAAGAAATAGAAAGACTAAAGTAACAGTACATTCATAACAGACAAGTTCAGAACAGGTTCTGAACATCTTCAGAAGTGTCTTCATAACTTCTTCAGAAAATCTTCATAACTTCTGAAGTTGGCACTTCAGAAGTTTATGCCTTAGGCTTTTCTTTGTCTTTTCTTCAGATCTTTATATCTTCATAACCCAGTCCCTTTTGAAGCTATTTTGATATCTCTATCAATGGTACATGCTACGGTAGTGTCGTGAGGATCACTGACCTGTATCTAAGAATGTTTAAGATAAACATTCTCAAGTTCTGTGTACGTGGCTTCCTAAAGCTCAGATTGTCGAAACAAAACTGATTCTTGGATAGCACGTTGTTCAACCTCTTCAGAGATAGGGACAATCATCTCTGAATCATGGGTTGATGTGTGGAGCAAAGAACATGAGGTAGAAGAAGAAGAGAGGGTTGTGCAAGTAATACCTGATCCAGCTTCGGCGGAGCTGGTTATCACATTCTCAGGGACCGTGGTCGCTGAGGATGGGGGTAGTGCTGATGAAGCGTCAACTGATGGAGAGACCGTTGTCGTGGCAGGGGGTAGAGGGGGCGTTGGTGTTACGCCTATGTCAAAGAGGGTGGTCTTTTGGAGACCATCTTCTTTTGTCTCTTGGTGACTGGCTTGTGAGCGATGGTCTTTTATGACCATCGGATGACTGTTTTCTTTTTGAAGGGGAGGAGGTGTCAGGGATCATCACTATGAAGATTTGCAGTGATATGGACATAGTGTCTACCTTAGTGGTAGAGGCTGGAGTAGAAGTTCCTTCAAAGATAGCATCCCTGATTAAATTTAGCATATAAGGGAGGTAGGGAGCATCTCCTGGCTATTCATCAATGTCCAACAATTTCTTCCCTATCAGAGAGAAGCCTTGAATAGCCACCTTGGGGTATCCTTCATAGATAAATTCCAAGATGGTGGCCATGAATCTTGGGTAAGGGATAGTCCTGTCCCTCTTTTGTGCTTTAACCCGTTTGTACATATCGCTGAAGATGTAGTCAGCGAAGTTCAACTTCTGTCCGGTGCAGAGAGCGTAGCCCATATCCATGAAATGTCTGTTGGCTTGATCTGGAGAGTCAGTTTTAGGGCCTAAGCGTTGAATCACTTGAGTGAAAATATATTGCCACCTTGATGGCAATCGCTTCTTCACCATCTTTGTGATTGCCTTGACATCAGCATCCCAGCGATAACCGATGGTGTCAAGGAAGGTTGATAAGTTCTTCCTTGGAGGGAGGAGCAGCCCACTGCTGATTCTTCTACCTGATAGGGAGGCGAAGAGCAGCTCTTACAATCCTAGAAGGAAAGGCAAAAGTGCCCATGGGAATGGTGAATTTGATAGCAGATTAGCAGCATGTTTTGCTTCCTTGTCAGTAGTGACAGAACTGCAGTGAGCAGTATACCATAAGTGTTGTAGATGGGAAGTGATGCCAATGGGGTTGTGGGAGAAGGCATACATCAGAGGTAATGCTTTGATGAAGGTTGCACCAGCAGCAAATTGAGGTTTGTCAGCGGGGATGTCCACCAGTGCGATGAAGTTGCTCGGCTTGATTATAGCTTGTTCAGGAGTGAAGGTGATTTCAGGGGCACCTTGGAATTTCGTGACAGGTAGCACTTCGTCTTATGTGTGGACGTTCTTGCTTGAGGAAGACATTTCTGTTTCAAAGATCGGAACACCAAAGAAGAAAATCAAGGTTTAATACAAAAAGTTATAAACCAGATATTTTGGTAAAAAGAATACCAAATCGTTAAGAAGAACAGGTGTTTTGATGAACAAAATCAAAATACTTGATTTTTTTTGCCGATTTTTAGAAAGACATTTTAAAAAAATTGTTTATTTATGGTATTTAGATATACCATAAACAATTTTGAGAAAAAGTTTAGATAAAGTTTGGGATCAAAATAGACCAAATTGTCTTCTGTTCTAAGATAGAACTTAGAACAGCTTTTTACGGTTTAAATGAAGCAGATTTAGGAATATTTAAAACATAAATCTTTATAACAAGGAGTTATAGAAGATGACTAGAAGTAGTAAACAACATCTAAGTTGTTGTTTGAGCATAAAAGGTAATAAAAAAGATCAAACCTTAAGAAAAACTTGAAAACTGAGAAAAACGCACAAGTGCTTGTTCTTGGTGTTCTTGAAGGATTGCAGAGAGAATTTGAATTCTTTGCTTTGAGTGAATATGAGCGCGTAAGAATGAAAAGGAAATGATTTTTCCTTATATAGTTGGATGAAAGAGAAAGAGGAGAGAGAAGAATGCTAAACGACGGTTTTAGCTTTTTGAAATGAAATGATGACCTTGCGCACATCCCTAGGGTTTGATAGGATAGGAAACTTCGATGTCCGTCATGTGTCAAAAAAGGTCTGACGTGTCCTTTTCTGCTTTTAAAATTGATAAAAATTCCTCATCATTAACAATAAACGATTGTCAGTGATGGGTTTTCTCTTTTGAGATCCATTCTCTAAATAATTAGACATTCAGAGAGTGTAAGGAATAGAAGTACATACCTGAGTGAGATGTATGTATATCGCTGAGTCAGAGTTCAGGTTATGAAGAAGAAAGTTGAAGATTAATTTGTTCATTACTGAATTGTGTTAATTACTGAAGAATATTTATTCTTCAGCGTTTATCATTCCAAGTTCGCTGAATAATAGATTGTATCTAGTCTCATCAAGAGGCTTTGTGAAAAGATCAATGAGCTAGTAATCAATGGGTACAAAATGAAGTTCAGTTTCACCATTCATAACGTGATCTCTGATAAAGTGATATCTGATCTCAATATGCTTGGTTTTCGAGTGAAGAACATGGTTATTTGCAATAGCAATAGCACTAGTATTATCACAATAAATAGGGATTTTGGAGAGCTTAAAGTCATAATCTTTGAGTTGGTTCCTCATCCAAAGGATTTGGGCACAACAACTTCCAGCGGTTATGTATTCAGCTTCAGCAGTTGATGTGGACACTAAGTTTTACTTTTTACTAGTCCAACTTACCAACTTACCACCTAGTAGCTGACAGCCACCAATGGTACTCTTCCTATCAATCTTGCAACCTGCAAAATCACTATCAGAATAACCAATTAGATCGAACACTGAGCCTTTGGGATACCAAAGACCCAGATTAGGAGTTCCTTTCAGATATCTGAAGATTCGCTTTACAGCGATTAGATGGGACTCCTTAGGTTCTGCTTGATATCTTGCACATAGACAGGTAGAGTACATGATATCATGTCGGCTTGCTGCTAAATACAGTAGGGAGCCAATCATTCCTCTATAGGCAGTGACATTTATTGTTTCCCATCAGGGTCCTTGTTCAAAGTCACAGCAGGTGTCATAGGACTCTTCATTGCTAAACATTTAGTCATTTCAAAGTTATTCAGCAGGTCTTTAACATATTTGCTTTGACATATGAAAATGCCTTTGTCAGATTGCTTAATTTGCAAACCTATAAAATATGTTAGTTCACCCATCATACTCATTTTATATTCCTTCTTCATTTTATATACCTCTGCGAGTTCTAACACCTACATTTGGATCCCCAATAATTTGATTTGTTGGATGATTATCGGTCCATCGCTGAGCTGGTAGTTGAGGAGTTTGATCAACCTACGATTCAACGATTTTTTTTGTTGTTCAGGGAGAACGGTAGATGCTTTAGCGATAGGTTCTTCAGCATTTCTTATCAGAGGGTTGATTAGCAGAGGATTGAACTTGGTTGTTCACTGATGAATCACCGTTTGAAATATCAGAGGGAGGAATCTGATTTAGAGGAGTAACATCTATCCCTGAGGGGGTTGGATTATTACTTGAAGTAGGAAAGAAGTTAGGGACTTCAACATTATTGTTTTCAGCGTTGTGTGGCTTGCTGAAATAGGTTTCAGGTTCCCCATAATGTGATTTCATCCAATTATTCGATTCCTCGTCTTCTTCAGGGATAGGAATAGAATTTGATGAGTAAGATTCTTTAAAGTTCACGTGCATGGTTTGTTCAACATGTTGTCTTCTTTTGTTGAAGACTCTGAATGACTTGGATACAGAAGAGTATCCAAGAAATTTGCCATGGTCTACCTTTGGATCCAAATTTCCTAAATGATCTCTATCATTAAGAATATAGCATCTACATATGAAGATATCTAGGTATTTTAGAGAGGGTCTTCTTCCATGAAATAGTTCATAAGAGGTCTTCTTGAATCTCTTAACTATCAGAGATCAATTATGAGTGAAACCTGCAGTGTTAACTACTTCAACCCAGAATTGAGTCGGTAGATGTGATCCGTTGAGCATTGAGTGAGCGGCTTCAATGATAGTTCGATTTCTTCTTTCAGCAACACCATTCTGCTGAGGGGTTCTTACTGAAGAAAATTTATGAGTGATTCTTTTTTCTTCAAAGAAAGTAATCAGAGTACTATTTTTGAATTCAGTACCATGATCACTTCTCATGTAGTGAACAGTGAGATTACTCAGGACTTCCATTCTTTTGATAAAGGAAATAATTTCATCAGGTGTATCACTCTTAGATCGAAGAAAGAACACCCATGTATATCTGGAATATTCATCAACTATCACAAGAGTGTATTTCTTTCAGACAGAGATTGAACGTTAACTGGTCCAAACAAATCCATATGAAGTAATTGAAAAGGGGTGGTCACTGAGGAGACTTACTTAGATCTGAAAGATGCTTTTGTCGGCTTACCTTTTTCACATGCTGAACAAAGAGATTCCTTTGTGAAAGCATGTTTAGGGAGATCTCTGACAAGTTCTTTTTGAGATAACTTATTTATCATCTTAAAGTTTAAATGAGAAAGTCTTTTGTGCCATAGCCAATTGATATTAGAAGAAGCTCTAGAGATAAAGCACACATTTTCAGAGTGAGAGCTATCCATATTAATGACATATACTTTCTCTGATCTTTTGCCTTTTAGAGCAAGTTTGTCATTATTATCAGTGACTGCACATCTGGTCTTTATAAATAAAACTTTGAAGTCTTTATCACAGAGCTGACTAATACTTAATAAATTATGTTGTAGTCCTTCAACATAAGCAACACGATTTAATGATGTTGCTTCATTAGATAGAATGCCATAACCCTTGGTGTATCCTTTGCCATTTCACCGAAGGTCACTGAGGAACCAGTTTCTTCCTTGTATTCAGATAGTAGAGGTTTTCTGCTAGTCCTGTGCCTTGAGCATCCATTATTGAGATATCAGATACCTTTAGCACTCTACATAAGACAAGGGGATTAATTTTTCATAGGTACCCATACTACTATGGGTCTGCAATGTTAGTGGAAGGTTTGGCGGATATGTTACTAGTTGAGGAAATTTTTAGTTGTTATCTTCACCATGGAAGTGTTACCAACCTTAGTGGATTTCGCTTTTACTGATTTCTCAGCTAGAGCTACTTTCTTACCATGAGCCAATTTTTCAGCTTTAGTAGTATAAGGGCATTTGCTTGCAATATGGGTTGTTTCACCACAGTGATAGCTCTTCCTATATTTAAAGATAGGTTTGGAGCTGGAAGCATATATAGAGGAGGTCAAAACATTTTCAGGACCATAACCAATAATTCCTTTTTCCATTGTCTTAGCAGGAACTACAAGTTTCTCATGTTTAGATAGAGTGAGATCAATCTTAATTCTGGGTGTTGATCGCTGAACTGAGCCAGGGATCTTTTTCCCAGATTTAGGATGATTTGTTGAAGGAATTGAAGGATTCTTCTTCATTTTTTGAAAATTCTTGATTTTGGGAACGTGGTCAAGGAACTTGTCCTGAATCACCTTCTTTGAATCCTTGTTATTAGGTTTACAAGGTCTTATCTCAGTGATAGGAATTCTCTGAGAAGATGGATCAGGGATAGAAGAGACAAACATTCCAAATTTTAACATGGAATGGTCAGTGTATGTTTCTTCTTGGTCAAAGGAATATCCCAAACCACTCTTGACCTTTTTAGGGATCTGAGCATTGATGTTCTCACTGACTTTTGTCAGAAGCCTTACACCATCCTTCAATGGTAGCTTTTTCAGCCTTGAGATCAGCGATGGCTTTTTCGCGCTCAGTTATAGATTGTTGTCTTTCAATATTTATTGTCTCTTTAAGATCTTCTTCGATCTTAGTAAGTTCTTTGATTTTCAAATGGCAATTTTTAAGTTGTTTGGATAGATCAATATTTATTTATTCAGCTTTAATCTTGCCATTTAGAACATTGTAAAAATCAACAGTCATGGAGTCGAGAGCCGACAAGCTATCATTTTCTGTTATAGAGGAGTTAAAGGGAATAGGTACCTGAGTTGATGGAGACTCTGAAGAAGATGTGTCAGATGCCTCTTCAGCTTCCTAAATTCTGTCCATTAGAGAGATGAAGGCAAGCTCTTCTTCATCTAATCCTGATTCGTCAGTGGTGTTAGCCCAATCGTCTTCTTGATCCCAATCGACTTCTTCAGCGATGAGGCCCTTACCTTTTCGCTAGTTCTTTTTCAGATTCTGATACTTATCTTTTAAATTAGAATATTTTTCATTTTTAGATTTATCAGATGTCTGAGAAGATGTAGGTGCAGCGACTTTCTTGGATCTACATTCACTAGCAAAATGACCCTCGCGCTGACAATTGTAACAGATCGCTGAAGCCTTTTTAGCTGGAAGAGTCTTTGACTTATCAGAGTCAGTGATAGCCGATGTCTTCTGAAATTACTCTTTCTAGCGAATCTCCTGAAATTGTTAGTGAGAAGAGCTAGAGATTTATCAGATTCAGAGATATCTGCATCAATGAGATCTTCTGAGTCAGCTTGATCTAACTTAGTGATAGAAGTGATGGAAGAAGAAATATGTTTAGGAGGTTCTACCTCTGAAGTCACTAATGCCAAAGAAGTACTTTTGGCACTTTTAATGTCCTTTATGAGGTTTCTTTTTAAAGCTTCAGATTGCTCATGATTGAGCAACATTCCATATAAAGCACTTAAAGATAGAGTTTCAAGATTCTTTGACAATTTAAGACATGTAGGAAACACTTCCCAGTGTTCAGGTAGTGCTTCCATGAATTTCGTCAGAATTTCAGCGTTAGAGTACTCTCTCTATTAACAGTTTTCATGTCAATTAAGAGACAGTTAAATCTTTAGTGGATTTGAGAAAATGTTTCATTTTTCAGAAACATAAAGCTTTAATATTTTCTCACCAGATTAATTCTCCGAGTAATCTGAACTTCGTCGGTTCCTTCATATTGAATATAGAGAGTATTCCACATGGACTTGGATGTTCTCATTTTCATCACATAGTGATAAACTTCATCTAGGAGAGCCATGACAATAATAGATCTAGCTTTTGAGTCAACAACTAGCTCTTTCTTGTCTTCCTCACTCCACTGATTTAGAGTTTTGGGAATTCGTCTCTCAGGAATGGCTGGAGAGTTACCAGTAGCCGGTACTGCAGGTACGATGAGTATTGCAACATATGGTCCATTATCTAGATAATAGGGGATCTTTGGATCTAACCCTTCTGGAAATAGAGTCATTCTTTCCTTCCAAAGTGGAAAATTATCACGGCTAAATCTTGGAGGTTTAGCTAAAGATCCATTGTCGATGTAGTTAGTGTTTGTGTTAGACATTTTAAAATAACTAGAAATTAGTTGTTTTAAAGTTTAGAAAGCAATAAACACTGCTCTGATACCAATTGTTGGTCCCAAAGGAGTCTACAAGAGTTCAATGGATATAGAAACAGTTTGTAGAAGGGGGGGGGGTTGAATACAACACAATTATTTAGGTTTTTAAATGAGTTTATATTAAATAAACAAATTTACAGTTGTAAGCGGAATTAGAACAAGTATTAAACGTATTCTATTACAACTAAGAAATCACTAAGTTGATGTACAAGAATGAGTAAGAAAGCAATAGAGGTTTGAGAACAGAAAGTAGCATGCATAAAGATGAAGAAGGGTTCTTCATCTATTTATACCTGTTGCATTAAATGCAAAGCAAAAGGTATATGCCACGTGTCAAGTTTCAATTAGAGACTTGTCCTTTGTCCAAAAGACAACCATCTTTTTGGCCGTATATGAACAGTAACCAAATCAGATTTGATGGGGACTTAAGGAACAATCCGTACGTCCTTTTCTGACAAGGCATGGAGGTTTTGACTTTTGTGCGTCGAGGAGAAGGTCAACTTTAAACTTGCTGAATGGGCCCCACTTTGATAGCTGAACCAGAAGCTTCAAGGATGAAGACTTCAGGTATCACTGAGGCTTTTTGCAAGATCTCACACTTTAATTAGAGAACGTTTCCATCACTGGATCGCTTCAGATCACGAGCCATCCATCTCTTTCTTCATCTATGCCTTCGACAGTCGCTGAATGGCTTTTGGTTTGAGAGTTGTTCTTCAGATCTTCAGGGATAGGATGTTGTTCCTGATTACCAGTGATCACTGAGTCGTATTCGGTGTATGCTATAGCTGATTTTTGAACACTATCCTATGAATGGAATTTTCACTAAGTATTAAAGGAATCATATTGAAATCACTGAAAGGAGTTTGGATCAACAGAATGCTATTAAAATGTCCAACAAGTCTCAACACAATCCTAATCAAATATTTACAAACTCATTGCTTGAAAAGACAATACTAACTAAGAAAAGCAAGTGTTAAACCTAATCTAAGATACCTATTTGATGAAGAAAATACCAATGATGCTTCCCCAAAGACGTCTCCTTCTCTTGTCTTCGATTTATGGTTTTATTTTAATCGACATACCCTAAACTTGATTTCGTCCTCGTTTCTTTTCTATCGATTTTATACAGCATCTTGATTTTCTCTTCTTTTTTACTTTTATTTTTTTTCTTTCTGCTGCCAAATCAAACAAAAGGATAACAATATGAAATGGCTTTTTCTTTTTATCTTTTTATCTTTTTCTTTTTATCTTTTCATCTTTTTCTTTTAATTATTGTACAAGATGCAAATGCAAAACCCCAAACCAAAATCAACACCTTATTTTTTACATTTAAAAATAAGTAAGCAATTAAATAATAAACTCATATTAACGGGGTTAATTTAAGCATCCAATCAATACTGATTTTAGGGTGAAATTAACATAAAAATGTATAAATTTGGTACTTACCATAACCACTAGGTTGTGCCTTCGTTTGGTTCTTAACCACACAAATATTTCTTTTATTCCTTCATTCCCAGCATTTGCCATTCCAACTTCAAGTTTTGGATCAAACACATTTCACATTTGTAAAAACTCAAAACACGAATATTGTAATTATGTTTATTTTCTTTCTAGATCATTTTTAATAACTCAAATCCAAGCTCGGACGAGTGATATATACTCAAAATACCATAGCCTCGCAAATCTGTCAAAAATCCTCTTTTTGTTTTTTTTTTCGCTCCAAAGTGTTCCGAACCTATTAAAATATAAAAACACATCAATATTGTTCGATTTTAACATTTTAGTGCACTGATGATGGATGATTGATAAGCAAATAAAATATACTTTAGCGATCAATCATTCAGTCCTTGGGATCTTCTGACTCTATTTGGTCATGCCATCAACTATGTCGATAAATAAAAGAAGTACAACATAGAAGTTGGGAAGATCAAACAAGCCATGGGTGAGATTGTGAAGAGAAGAGATACACTTGATTTTTAATTGCTCTACAATTGGGATTCGAGAAACTTTCTATAGGTGTTCCGAATGAGCTGTGAAAGGATATTAGAAGCTTTCCCTCAACCACGATCATTACTAAACCAGAGTTTGGACTTATGTACAATAATGAATTCAAATAGAAGTTTTTTAGGATGATTAAAAGCATCAAATACTCAGATGAAACTCTAAACTGGTTACATATTCAAATCAAGAAAAGGGTTAAGGCTGAGAAAATTCCCAGAGATCTAGGTGAAAGGTTTCTCAATAAAGTATCACCGCTCCTAAATTTGAGAGAATTAATGACTTTCTTCTAGAAGATCTACATTGATGCACCTGATGCTAAAATGTAATTTCTTATTTCTATTATGGTGAAATATTTGGGAGAAATTTGCTCAAATAGCCATTGCGTACCTGATTTCTGTACTTTCAAAAAATGACAAAATTGTCCCCTGGACTTGAAAGCCTCCCAAAGAAAGAATAGAAATTTGACAACTTTGGCCCCTAAACTTTATCTACGCCATTGTGTAGTGATGGTATATTCCCCAAGATGATCCCACTCAAAGTTAATTAAAAAAATATCTAAGTCCAATATGATCCCACTCCCGATTTTCTCTATTTCTCCATTTATTCCCTATTTTTTGTGAACCAAAGTTTTCTTATTTAAATAAAACACATATAATCAAATAATTCATTTTTTTAATAGAAAACGACGTTTACGTTTTATGTTCAATTTTGGTCTTATATCGATGAGATGGTATTTCGACTTTTTTTAGTTTAGTTTTTTATTTCAGTTGTAATAATATATATATATATATATATTGTTAAAATAATGTCAATTTCAGTAAAATTCCTATATATATTTTATAAAAAAGAGACAAAAAATAATGGAAAATAATTTCAGTAAAGTTCCTATATATATATAGGTCATATTTGACCGGCTATATCTTGATTGACTACATTGAAACTCTAATTTTGGAAGCCTACTCCACAACCTTAATTGGTGTTTATATTGTTTATATTTATTTTATTTTATGTACTGTATATAAAATAACACATAATTTTTATTAGGATTAATAACAACCTATTTTATTTTACAACTGAAATAAAAACTAAACCAAAAAAGTCGAAATACCATTTCAGAATATAAGACCAAAATTGAACATAAAACATAAACGTCGTTTTCTATTAAAAAAATGAATTATTTGATTATATGTTTTTTATTTAAATAAAAAAAATTGGTTCACAAAAATTTGGGAATAAATGGAGAAATAGAGAAAATCGGGAGTGGGATCATCTTGGACTTTATTATTTTTTTAATTAACTTTGAGTTGGATCATCTTGGGGAATATATCATCACTACGCCATGGCGTAGGTAAAGTTTAGGGGTCAAAGTTGCCAAATTCCGATTCTTTCTTTGGGAGGCTTTCAAGTCCAGAGGACAATTTTGCCATTTTCTGAAAGTACAGGGATCATGTACGCCATGGCGTACCTGGTGCATGGCGTAGAGAAGGGCTTATTTGCAAAAAAGTGGGAAAATTCATTAGTACTCCATGGCGTACATGTCTATTGCATAGTAAATGGCGGTTTTGTAAATTTGAGTTTCTGAAATGGCTATTTAAGCAAATTTCTCAATATTTGGTCCTAGTCTTGAATGAGATTATCAGAGGAACATGTTATCCTTTGATTTATTTTGTTAAGGTCTACGTCTCTTTTTCAATACTTAAGGGTAGATTGTTAGTCCTAGTTTTTTTTCAATACTTAAGGGTAGATTGTTAGTCCTAGTTTTTTCAATATTTGGTAGATGGTGGCATTTGGATATCTAGGTGTTTAGTATAGGGTTTTCTAATTTGTTGTTGAAGAGAGGAGAGAAACTGTGTTTTGAGGCGGTTATTCTAACTATGCTTTAGAACATATGGTCGTTCCGGAATGTGGCCTTTTTTTGAGAGACCAAGCTAAAGAATGTGGATATCTTCGACACAGGATTGTGACTCCGGCGTATTTTTAGGTTTTTAATAGGAGTAACAAATTTAAGATTAATTGGGTGGGTTGACTTTATAACCCTCTCCTAGCTCTTTTTCTGTATGTAAGTTCTATCGTCTGGCTAGTTATTTTTTATAAAATCTCGTTGTTGTTAAAAAAAAGTATTGTAAAAGAAATGTCTAAATATTTTTAAGTTTTGATGCCTTGATTAGCTTAATCAGAAACACCTCAGATTTTTAAAGCCACTCTTCAATGAATCTGGCAACCTTTGAAAGTTATCTTTCTAAAGATCAACCCTTATATCTTTTTAAAGCCATTGGAGATTCGTGTCCAAGCTTTCCCGCCCAAAATTTGTTGTGTACGTTTACATGTGCAAACTTCTCATTCGATGGTGCACTGACTTCAACTTGTAGAGCCTATAAATACCATCTGAAGTCTTGTATTAAATATATATATATATATATATATACTAGTATTATACCCGCGCAATGCAGCGGCGGGATGTAAAAATTTAACTGTAAAACAATAATAGATCGTTTTTGCGTTGAATATGGGATACAGGTAGAAATCTAAATACTTCGATCATTGTTAACTGTACCGTTAATAGCAATCTCATTAAGTAGTTGAAAATAAAGAAGCAAGGCAATTTAATCTTTCGACAAATATGATGAGATGAATAAGTATACTATAATTTGGATTTAGCAATCAAATGCTCCCTACTAACATCCATAACAAAATAAAACAAGACAACCCCTAATTATTATTTTTATGTTAAAACTTACAAGAAAAAATATATAAAAACCCACCCTTCATTTTCTGGATGAATAACATAATCCTCGGCTGCATGTGCCTGCAAATATAAGAACAATATGTGAAACCCACAAAATGAAACAATATATGCAATTGCAAGTATAGACCTTGGATATAACCATGCGCTCCTTGCATCCTCTGTAATGGAGAAATACAGGCTAAATATTTAGTAAACAGTATCGTTATGGATGAGATTTTAGTCAATTAAAATGGCATCGTTATGGATGAGATTTTAGTCAATTAAAACAGCATCGGATGGTTCATTTTTATTCGGTAAACACTTACTGGGTAAAAGACTCTCGGTCTTTGTTATCGCTCTTACCCGGTATTATTCTCAATCTTTGTCATGTTCATTCAATCATTCGATAAGGTAAAGTGACCCGATAAGTAAATATTTAGTAAACAACACCTAAGTAAATACATTAATCAAGAATATGGCAAAATGAAAGCATGCAGAATCATTCATACAACCACCACCCACTGGCAATTGTGCATAGTCGAAGCCTTGTAGTGCAGAAAACCAAAAAATAGATTAAGCAAGAAAAAGCACATAAAAACAACAAAACCATGTCCAAAACATGTAAACCAAACATATGTAATGAATGAATCACACAAATATACATGTTACATGCAAACAACAAACTCAATACAACAATTTACCAATACCTGTGTGACTCAAACTAACTACATAAATTGATTCCTTCAAACTCAAGCTTAGGATAAGTGCATAAAGTCAGTGAAATTGATGTGATACTGCTGCAAATAACAATAAAAAGGAAATATGTCTGATTACACCAAAGGGTTGGGTTCCGGTGAGAGTTAAGGTGACAAGCGTGAGAAGGGATTTCCACCCTTCGATGCACATTATTATGATGAGATGCACCGAGATGAGATACACCATGATGCACCAGATCAATTCCCGTATGAAACACAATTCATGGGTGGGTTTGAGATTAAAGGTGATCAAGGGTCCAGATCTCTTCTTACGCTTCTCACGTTAACTCTCCCACATAGTGAAGCTCACGTTTTTTGTATGCAACTGAGAATTTTGAAATATCTTTCTAACAGATAATTTGATGTCATAAATATTTATTTATTTAGGTTGCAAGGAATGTTCTTCCAAAGACTAAACATATACAAAGAAAATTTAATCAAGCAATCACTACATTTGCCTCAGCTAAATTCAATGCAACAATGTGAACATTTCTCTACATATAAAAGAGTTAAGAGTTTAATAATACACACAACCTCAACATTGTATTTCAAAGATTTAGGGGCCGTTTACTAGATCCTTACTAGGTAAGCGCTTAATGATATCTTTTACCTTACCGATTAAGCATGACATGGACCATTAATCTTACCCTATAAGAAGAACAACAAGGACCTGTAGTCTTACCCGATAAGCAAGTAAAAAGACTCTTACCCAGTTAGTGGATACCAGGTTTTTAAGATGCTTACCAACAATCCATTTTGATGGCTAAGAATGTTCCATCATAAGGTGAGGGTAATTTCTCTTGTCCATAAGCGCCTACACAATATGCTTTTGGTATCACAAACTTGAAATAGCAAAAATTACTATGCTAATGACATATCTACTTATAAGCATTTGCTCTAGAAGCTACCTGGTTCATCATGAAACAAAATGGCAAATGAAAGCAACTAACTAAACTATTTCAGAGACTTGCAGGCATATTGAGAGACTAAGAAAGTACCGTCTTAGCCTTGCCCTTCTACATTTTGAAGCTCCGTTTCCTCCGAAATTTATCGCTCTTCCCGAGTAAGACATCGATCTAAATAACTTTACACACCCAGATTTATTGAAAGCAACTTATAAGCAATAATTGTGGCTATTTTTCGAGAATCCAGCAAAGCTCGTCTTATTATAATTTCAAAATAATTTTTGGTATTTTATACACCAAGATTTATTGAAAACAACGGTCTCTTTTTACTCAAGTTTTGAAACTCGTCAACCATTTTCCATTCATTACTACCGACATTTTACAATCATGATAAGGGGTTTCCAAACCCATACAAATTGTTCTTAGCTTTTTGTGAGTCTTATGCATTAGTAGTTTGATAAGTGATATTTTTTATACATTTTTATATCAAATTACTAAACACTTATTGTTAGTTGGATGCTTAAAATGGTCATTTTGTTTGAGTTGATATTTAATTATATGTGGTGATTTAAGTTGAGAAAAAGGAAAAAAAACAAAGCTTTTTAATAATTGTTTTTTTTTACTTAATTTTTTTTCGTTGCCATCCAACAAGTCAAAGAAAAAGAATCCATGGTTAATTAATTTCAACTTTGTTTATTTATTTGGTCTTCTTTTGCTAGGTGTTGGAAACAGAAAACCAAAACAAAGAAAAAGAAAAAAAGGAAATCAATTATAATATTTGGTAAAGCTTTCACCTGACCAGAAGGCCCAAGCCCAGAAAAGAAAGTCAGCAGCAACAACAAGCCCAAAACAAAGAAAAAGAAAAAAAGGAAATCAATTATAATATTTGGTAAAGCTTTCACCTGACCAGAAAGCCCAAGCCCAGAAAAGAAAGTCAGCAGCAACAACAAGCCCAAGTGCAGAAGCAGTAAGACGTCTAGTCTGATTCAATTTTGAAGGAGCGTGACTTCACCATTCAGCAAACCCGCTCAGATCTGCCTTAGGGACTGTTTGAAGTCTGAAAAATCAGTTTTGCGTGTGTCAAAAAGGCAACAACCACGTTCTGTTCAGGAGGTTATCTTCGATTGGAGTATAAAACGGCTTGAAACCGTTAATTGAAAAAGGGGGGGAATCGCAGCAGAAAATTGAAGAGAGGAGAGGAGGCGATTTTGGGAAGCTTTTGTTGGTAATTTCTTCAATCCATTAGGTATTTTAGATTAGGTTTAATTTTGTTTTTCTTAGTTAATTTTTTTAAGCAATGAGATTGTAATCATTTAAGGTTTGGAATTGTGTTTGAGACTTTGTATCTGAATATGCTTTCGTTCATGTTTTATTTATGTTAACCTTGGATGAACATCTTCATCATTGTTTGGTTGTACACATTGATAGGGCCCTTTGATTTGTTTAACCTTACTTTGTATTTCTAGTCGAAATTGAGAATCCGTAAAGTAGAAATTAACACTCAGAATGACCACCAGATTATTTGGAATGTGTTATAGGTTTTCATAATCTAGCTTAAATGATTGAGCTTCTCATCATTAGTTAGGATTGGTGTTTATCTCGTTATTAATGCAATTGGTAAAACAATTTCTATGTTCGTAACTAGAGTTGTTTTTAACTAATTAGGGACTTTTCATCGAGCTTCTCATGATAGTCTAATCAAAAGGATAAACAGAGTGTTTGATGTGTATCGGCACTTATGGCCATTCTGAAATTGAGCGAAAATGTATTTGGGAAGTCAATGATACACAAGTCTGAACTTTAATTGAATTATAACTCATTGCTAGTCTTTTATTATTTGTTATTTGCTTTATTTTCATATGTCTAGTTTAGTATATTAATCCACCCCCCTTTTTATATAAAGCGTAAACGTTAATAACCTTTCACGATCAATCCCTGTGGATTCGACCCTGCTTGCCACTATTACAATTTAGGTTGTAATTCGAGGTAAATAGGAAATTATTATTTGTCGGGCTCGACACCCGTAAAATTTTTGGCGCCGCTGCCGGGGATTGGCATCGGTGATTGTTGTTAGTTTTTACGCTTTATTTGTTTTTGTTTATTTTCTTTTTAGTCTTTAATTTTTTTAGTTTTTATTTGCAAGCTAATCGTGTACCTAACGCCAATTCCTTTCGAGTATTTTTATATTAATCATGGC
Organism: Silybum marianum; assembly: GCA_036898165.1. Classification (NCBI taxonomy): domain Eukaryota; kingdom Viridiplantae; phylum Streptophyta; class Magnoliopsida; order Asterales; family Asteraceae; genus Silybum; species Silybum marianum. Next base: position 17,676,316 of record CM072528.1, read on the forward strand.
GTATCATCCATATGATTACGGGTCACGATACACCACCATGGAATGCGATCCAATTGAGGTACGTTTTCTTCCCTTGAGTCAAAAGTTTCAGATTTAATCGATGTTGTGAAAGAGATGATTGGTAGGAAAGCACAACCGGTTGGAATGTTTGGGATGCATCCGTACAATGCTCATTCAATGGACACATTCCCAACTTTCCACCACAACACCGAGCCGGCCTACACTTACAAAGAATCTCCATGCCCGAGCCAATACTCTTTCAACTCATACTCAAGCACCTATTTTCCGGGATGGCAAGACCATCCATCTCCAAATGAGTACGAGTACGGATGGCAAGAGCAACCATTCTTTAGCCATGAACCAACACCACCGACAACACAATCTTGTTATGAGAACTCAGGTATGTCACTTGAAGAGTTGGTACAATTAATAGAATTTAATACGCAATTGTCTTCATTTCAACAGGAAACTTTCAAGTTCCAACAAGAAATAAGGGCTCAAATTCAAGACTTGCAAAACCAGATCAACGAGTACATATCTTCTCAAAGTCGGTGGGAAGGTGAAGATGAAGAGACAAGATTGGCTGATGAGTTGAAATTGCAAGCTTTCGTAGATGAGGATGATGAAGACTCTGATTCACAATTGTGTAGCAACAAGGGAGAAGACATCGAAATTCAGAAACCAATGGTGGTGACTCCTCTTCCTTTTCTCACGCCGATAGTTGATCTCATCAAAGAGGAGGAGGAAGAGAAGTGTGTAGATATCTGGGAGACTTTCACGAAGCTTGAAGAACCGATGGTTGAATATAAGAAGGTGATCCCGGATGACAATGCCTTTGCCGAGCTACCAATGCAGACATCCTTACAATGCAAAGGCACTACACTTGAAATCCCGACGGACTTCAAGGCACCCGAACATGTAGAGAAGAAACATGTGTGGGCGTTGATTTGTTAGATACGGGATAGTGTGTGGAAGGTTCTAGCCAAAGACGTAAAAGAAAGGCGCTACATGGGAGGCAACCCATGAGTTTTTAAATTTCTGCACTTTCTTTTATTTGTTAATTTTTTTTTGTAGTTTTCTCTATTGTCGCCTAAGCTCTTATCTATTTCTCAGGATTCCATCTCTCAGTTTGGATCTTAAATGGATGTACTCACCCCGCTTGCTCATACGTTGGAGGATCGCTCGTCAATCAGGGAGTTTACTGTTTCCCCTCGTTCTTTATTGTTTTGAGTGTCCTAATTATATTGCACACATTGAGGACAATGTATGAACTAAGTGTGGGGGTGGGGTCATATGCATGATTTTGGGTATATAAGTGGTTTTTAGGGGTAAATTTTTGCATTTTTTTGCAAAATTTTGTGCTTAAATGTGGGTCGTTGTCCGTTTTGGCAATATTTTGACATGTTTTTATCGAGTTTAAATTGTTGATGATGATGAGTTTGGATGCATGTATAGCATAATTGGCTAGATTGATAGCACTTAGAGTCGATTAGTGGTAGTATACCGATCAAATTTGGACTATTGCTAATCTCTTGAACTAGCTTTAACACCGTGAGACTTTGAGCCTATTAGACTAAACGTTTGTATTAGTCTCAAATTCATTTCTTGTGTGATTACGTCATGCCTAGTTATGCATCTCTAGAACTTGGTTTGTCTCTCCTTTAGATTATATGGTATGTACATGCTAATAAATATGATAAAGGCCGTCGTTTGATCATTTTTGTGTTAACCGTTAGCCTTTAGCCTACCCTTTTACATTTTTTTATCCCTTTTGCACACCACTTTGAGCCTTAGCCTATTTGTTTTGTCACCCACATCATAAACCAATCCAAACACGACTCACCCGACTAATCGCCAATGGAGTGATATCGGTATCCCTTTATGCTTGAAAGAAGAATTTATATGTTGGGAAAGGAAAAAAAATTCAAAAGAAGAAAAAAAACAGAAAAATTCAAAAAGAAAAAAATATCTATACATATATATAGAGAAAAAAAACAATATGTCGTCAATAAAGAAAAAAAAATAGACGACGGAAATAATGATAGAGTTGAATATACACGCTTTATCTCTATTACCTATCGTATGAAAAGTAATGCGCTTCAAAGATAGATACAAAAGTCCTTTGTAAAATTTTCATGATTATGTAACCGGATTCTCCATTGGTTTAAGGTCCTTAGTCACTTTTTCCCAAAACACATCCCTACCTTACCCATAGCCTTATTTCATATTACACCCAAAAAGACCTTTTGATTTATATGCATGTATTTTATCCGAGTACTGGAGAGTGAGAGATTTTTCAAGCATATGGTAGATACATACTAGTGTAGTGGCGATTTGAGCGATATACTTTAACCCCAAGGAGTGAATTGAGTGTTGTTTTAATTTTCCCATTCGTGAGAGTTCTCGAAATTAGTTTGCGTCTACTTGATTGTGTGTGCTCACTTTTTGATGATTGGTTGCAAATCTCAAGTTCATAAATGCTATATGTGTTGACATTTTCATTTGAATTGTATTTATAACTACGTGCTAATTACTTAAGTCATTGTTGGGACGGACAATGATCTAAGTGTGGGGGTATTTGATAAGTGATATTTTTTATACATTTTTATATCAAATTACTAAACACTTATTGTTAGTTGGATGCTTAAAATGGTCATTTTGTTTAAGTTGATATTTAATTATATGTGGTGATTTAAGTTGAGAAAAAGAAAAAGAAACAAAGCTTTTTAATAATTGTTTTTTTTACTTAATTTTCGTTGCGATCCAACAAGTCAAAAAAAAAGAATCCATGGTTAATTAATTTCAACTTTGTTTATTTATTTGGTCTTCTTTTGCTATGTGTTGGAAACAGAAAATCAAAACAAAGAAAAAGAAAAAAAAAAGGAAATCAATTATAATATTTGGTAAAGCTTTCACGTGAACGGAAGGCCCAAGCCCAGAAAAGAAAGTCAGCAGCAACAACAAGCCCAAGTGCAGAAGCAGTAAGACGGCTAGTCTGATTCGATTTTGAAGGAGCGTGACTTCACCGTTCAGCAAACCCGCTCAGATCTGCCTTAGGGACTGTTTGAAGTCTGAAAAATCAGTTTTGCGTGTGTCAAAACGGCAACAACCACGTTCTCTTCAGAAGGTTATCTTCGATTGGAGTATAAAATGGCTTGAAACCGTCAATTGAAAAGGGGGGGAATCGCAGCAGAAAATTGAAGAGAGGAGAGAAGGCGATTTTGGGAAGCTTTTGTTGGTAATTTCTTCAATCCATTAGGTATTTTAGATTAGGTTTAATTTTGCTTTTCTTAGTTAATTTTTCCAAGCAATGAGATTGTAATCATTTAAGGTTTGGAATTGTGTTTGAGACTTTGTATCTGAATATGCTTTCGTTCATGTTTTATTTATGTTAACCTTGGATGAACATCTTCATCATTGTTTGGTTGTACAAATTGATAGGGGCCTTTGATTTGTTTAACCTTTCTTTGTATTTCTAGTCGAAATTGAGAATCCGTAAAGTAGAAATTAACACTCCGAATGACCACCAGATTATTTGGAATGTGTTATAGGTTTTCATAATCTAGCTTAAATGATTGAGCTTCTCATCATTAGTTAGGATTGGTGTTTATCTCGTTATTAATGCAATTGGTAAAACAATTTCTATGTTCGTAACTAGAGTTGTTTTTAACTAATTAGGGAATTTTCATCGAGCTTCTCATGATTGTCTAATCAAAAGGATAAACAGAGTGTTTGATGTGTATCGGCACTTATGGCCATTCTGAAACTGAGCGAAAATGTATTTGGGAAGTCAATGATACACAAGTCTGAGCTTTAATTGAATTATAACTCATTGCTAGTCTTTTATTATTTGTTATTTGCTTTATTTCATATGTCTAGTTTAGTATATCAATCCACCCCCCTTTTTATATAAAGCGTAAACATTAATAACCTTTCACGACCAATCCCTGTGGATTCGACCCTGCTTGCCACTATTACAATTTAGGTTGTAATTCGAGATAAATAGGAAATTATTATTTGTCGGGCTCCACACCCGTCATAGTTTATACCTAATGCGACTCTTAGTATACAACGATTTGCTAGCAAGTATCAAACTGCTACTCACAACCAACAAAATCAAGGTTGGGTTCATATACCTTTTATCCTAAAAATCTTGCACCCATTTCGCTTGGGTATATCCATAGACGGTTGCATTTGTGCTAGGCTTTCGTAGACTATCAAAGATAATTAATTTCTCTTCAGTTTGTAGCAGCCTGCACACAACAAAAACCAAGAGAAAACATGGATTCAGAAGTATCCCAAGGATATATACACTAGAGCCAACCTGCAAGATCGATGGTTTAAACCTCACATAGGAAAGTATTTAATGCATATAAATATTATATAGTTAAAAATAAAGATTAATATTGTATCCTAACAACCGAAAACCTGTTTTCTTTTAGTCACTACAAAAACATTGTCAAATCTGAATTGGCAATCGATACCAGTTGACAGGTACAACCAACACACAGTATATTTGCCAACTCCCAATTTTTAACAAGCAGATGTTCATCAATGTTTCTCATCATCTTCAACAACAACTGTTGTGGCCTTCCCTTTCCAAGAGAAGCCATTTAATTTATTTATGTCGACTGTTGTTGCATGTATCAAAACCACAAAAACCCTAGATTTCAAATAAGAAACCTAATTTAGAGTGAAAATTGAATCAAAAGGAAGAATAATGGAGGGTACTATATTGGAATTACCTTGGCAATATTGACGAAGAATAATAGAGGCTTTTTGGTGTTGGAGACTTGGATTCGATTTTTCTTGTATGAATCATATGAGATGTTTATGTTGTGAATGTCATCTGTTATCTCTTCCATTGTAGTCTCGAAGTGGCAAATTAAACCTGATGGTGAACAATCAACAATTTGTCACACCGTGAAAAATCATCAATCGATCTAGAGTAATTCGTTAGGTGAATAGAAAAAACAAACAAACCATGTGTTAAAGCGAACGAGGACAAATAACCAGAATTTACCCCTTTTGCTTCCTATTGTTTTTGTATGGAGCTGACGAGGATGAAGCATTAGACGGATGTTGAGGTTTCTAAAATTGAAATTTGAATTTGAATTTGAATTTGAAATCCAAACAAAAGAAGAAAAGATCAGTGAATTGAATTGAAGTGACAGAGCAATATGTGTGAAATCTTAGGAGTAGCAGGTAAGTATTGGGGTTCGAGTTTGTGACGTGAAACAGTAGAAGAAGTATGGGCTGGACTGAACAGGTAGAAGGGCCCGTTTTTGATAGTTGTGTAAAAAAAGGTTTCCACTTGTACATCATGCAAATCAAGTTGTACTTAAGAGATTTTTAAAAATTATGCATAAAATAGTTGTACCTTATGCATAAAGATTTGTAATTAAGACATTTGGTTCAAATGCTTATTAAAGTAGTATAGATTAACAGTTCTTTCATTGTAATCACTTGTGTGAATTTTCTCAAACTTCAAATTGTAATCTCTCAAGTATAATCCTCAAATTTGAGTCAATACAAATTGCTAGCGTTCTTGGTGAGATCTTCTTCACTCGTTATTACTAATTCCCAATGGTCAAACTAAATCCACAATATTATTTCTATTTGATCTACAAATTGAGAAACCTGGGATTCAACACCAGTTTTCCGACATATTTGACACTACTCGATACTTTTTTCTAGAAAAACATGAGGTGGATTTTGTTCGAATTTTAGCGTTGACAATGCTAAAATTGAGGGTGAATACTCAGACAGTTGTGTCAACTGTTCTTCATACATAAATAATCTCAATTTCATTTGAGAAAATGTTAGTTGAGTTATCAAAACATGTCTAGCCAGTGGTAAGGTAACATCCTGGGGGATCAGTGGATGGTATTCCTGACTACCCGGGTTCGAACCCCGCAGTGTGCATGTGGAGATATCCAGATCATAGGTCTGCCACTTAGTGGTACCCTTAATTGGGCTGGGCCGTGATCGACGGGGATTAGTCGGGTGGCACCCTTAAGTGGGAGTCCGGATACCCTTGGAAAGTGTGTGTGTGTTAACTTGCCTTTCAAAAAAAAATGTTGGCCGAGTTTTTGCAGCTTCAATATTAAGAAACAAGGTATTGTAATTCGAATTAAGACCTTGTAATACTTGTAGTACCAAATCATCTTCTATCAATTTTTATCCAATGGATCTAAGTGCGTCGCATATCGTCTTCATAGATTCACAGTAGGTTGAAACTAAATTTGTGGACTGTTAATTCGAGTGTCTTAAATTTTGTTTTCAGTCGAGACCTTTTTGCAAAGTCATTTTCGCAAATAAGAGTCCTCAATAGTTTTCCGTAATTGAGAGACAGAAGAGATGTCTATATCTAAAATGAGCAATTTAAGAGTCTAGTATAGCATTAATATAAGTAGACACAAATCTATCTACCTTTAGCCAAATTTTTCCTTTCACCAAACTAACATTATGAATACCTTTATGTTAGAGAGGGAATTTTAGAGGAAAAAGAATTAACTTTAGCTACTTAAAGACTTCAACATAAGGCACGTGTTTCTTTAATCTTTATCATGCATTATGAATACCTTTATAATTCAGATACACCTAGATCCGAAGAATTACTATCCCAATTAGAGAAGAAAACGTCTTTTTTACTTTGTTGTTGTTATACCCAAAATTAACGCCGTTAATTCTGTTAAACTTCGTTATTATTATGCCGTTAACTCCGTTAGAAAATGTTATAACTTGGCTAACGAGGAATTAACCGTGTGACCTAACGACGTTAATGATATATCCGTTATACCGTTATCTCTGTATTCATATCATTTTTAGTTACGAGTCAAAGACTTTATGGCGACATTGAAGACAAATCATGAAGATTCATCCGTTATGACCGTTTGGCCGTTACCAAGACCCTCGACCAAGCTCAAGTATAAATGGAGAACTCAAATGAACAGGAATGACACATTGAAACATAGCGAAATACTGAGAAAAGCCCCGAGTATACCTTGACGAATCTGCGACACCACAGTCTAAACTCACGACAACAGTGCTACGAGGCACGAAAACAGTCGTAGACTCATGACCGATCATTCATACTGTTTTTATAACTTTATTTATTGTTTTTAAGGTCGGCGTCCCTGTTTGACGTCCTTTCCTTTAGTGCATCGACGATCCCCTTATGGTCGTCCGCGGTTTTTCTCTCGGAAGGGAGTTTTCCGCATCAACAATTCTTTGTGTTGTTTACATTCTGTTTGTTTGTTTTTCGAATTGGTTTTCTTTCTTTAGTTGATAAAGGTCCGAATCGTAAATATACCGTTAAGTCATTTTTTGGAATTAACAGTTTGGCGCCATCCGTGGGACCCAACTAGAGAAAAGATCTCTTCGAAGATAACCAAGGCGGAAACGCACGAAACCAAACACCAAACGAATTGGAAGCCTTGCGACAATCAGTGAACTTTTTGGAGGAACAGAATCGCAAAGCTAACAAGGAGATCCATGCTCTAAGGAACCCAAATGTCGGCTCATCTTCTGTCTCAGTCCCAGTCTTTGGACCTTGGGGTACGCCGCCACCGCCTCCGCCACATAGTACCGTGCCTACCTCATTTCTAGGAAGACCGCCACCGCCTCTGCCACGAAGTTCTGCGCCCGCATCAACTCTAGGTGTATGACAAAGCAATTCTGTTTTGGAGCAAACACACATGACAGCTCCGTCATGGATTCGACGTACATATCTAGACCATTTTCTCAGCCACCAAATAATTCCAATATTGGAAAAACCTACGTATCTGTACCCATCCCAACCACCTCGATATATACGTACGTTAATTCACCATACACAACCACTAATGATTTCATCAACCAGAGCATACCGTTTACGACCAATCATACGTCAATCCCCATGATGAATACAAACCATCCATTCAACACTCATAACAGTCCCTACTACGACCCAGTCGCCCGAAAGTTCAAGCAACTTGAAGAACAAAATGCGAAATGCTGTCATTACTTGCAAAACTACCTGGAGCAGCAGTGCCCGTCGACGTAGAGCCTCCTACCGGTTTTCAAGCTTCACCCTTCGCTGATTCGATCGCTCTGGTAGATGTTCCCAAGAAGTATAACATTCCTACCTTCACACCAAAGTATTCTGGTATCACACACCCTAACTAGCATGTCGCGCAATATAAGCAACTCATGTGGACAGCGTCGATACCCCATAATTTTCAAGAGGTTTGTATGTGTAAAAGTTTCGGAGCATCCCTCACAGGCGCAACATTATAGTGGTTGATCAACCTCAAGCCCAAATCGATCAATTCGCTCGCCGACCTCGTTAACCAGTTTTTCCAGCAATTCGCCAGCAGTCGCAATATGGAGAAACAAACTAGTGACCTCTACTATATAATTCAGAAGGAAGGAGAGACCGTCAGGAATTACTTCAACCGCTTCAACATGGAGATGATCGGGATATGTAATTGTGACATCAAAACGGCGATCGAAGCTTATAAACGAGGGCTAGACAACAACTCGGATCTATACCTAGACCTTACCAAATATCCAGCCGATATATTTGAAGACGTGAGAGCACGAATCTAGGCTCATATGAGAGTTGAAGATGACGTTGCCTCCCGACAACATAGATCTTCTAATAAACGGTTGCTTGGAGTCAAAAAGCCTGAATTCAAAAATTCAAAAATGGTTTCTAACGTCAGGCATGAAAAAAGAAAAGTCGAACCCAAGGTAAACCCCAAGTTCGCCTAATACCCAAAATTGTCAACTTACGGTTTTGCAGGTACTTCGAAGGAACTAGTGGAAACATTGAAAAATCTCCAAGCAACAGTACGATGGCCCAAGAAAAGTGATCGACCGAACGAACAAAAGGATACGACGAAATGGTGCGATTTCCGTAATGATCATGGGCACGACATGGACGATTGTCAAGTCCTCAGGAAAGAAATCTCATGGCTATCACAAAAGGGCTATCTGAACGATTTGGTCTCGATGCAGGCCACAGGTAACACCCCTAGACCCACATCTCCTACGCATACTAAAGTCGTGATCTGTGTGACAGGAGGATCCGACATGTGTGGATTAACATACTCAGCCGCTAAAAGACACGCGAAGAAAAAGCTTGACAAGTCCAACATCCCCGTTGATTACCAAAAGGGAGACGACAAAAAACTTGACTCTCTGACGATAACGTTCAGCGAGGAAGATCTAGGCGACACCAGACGTAAACATCATGATGGCCTTGTCGTTCAACTCACCATTGGGAATTGTCTGGCCAAAAGAATTATTGTGGACGGAGGAAGCTCAGCCAACATCATCTTTCTCAATACCCTCAAAGCTATGGGGATAAGCGAGGAAGAAGTCGTACGACGATCAACGGTCTTAGTCGCTTTTAATGGTGACGCGTCCACGACATTGGGCGAAATCACACTACCCATCTTCGCGAAAGGAGTCAATAAATCAAACCGCTTTAACGTGCTCGAGTGTTCCTCAGCTTACAACGTTATCCTCGGAAGACCCTGGATACATGATATGAAGGTAGTCCCCTCGACGTACCATCAGACGATAAAATTTCCTACTCCTTGGGGGATACAGGAAATAAGAAGTGAATGAAAAGACGCGAGAGAATGCTACAAAGTCTCAATGAGACCTTGAAAACAGAGCATCTAGCAATTACAGAGCCAGGTGGACGACAAATCCCCTGATGATTACGGACTCCAGGAAATCGCCTTGGATCCAGCCAGACCAGTATTCCTGGGGGCATCCTTGGACGAAGAAATAAAGAATGATTTCATACGATTCCTAAGGAGCCACTCTGATTGTCTCGCTTGGACGTACGAAGATATGATCAGCATAGACCAAAGTATCATATAACACAAATTGGACGTGGACACAAGCTTCCCCCCGATCAAGCAAAAGCGAAGGAAGTTTGCACCTGAGAGGAACAAGATTATCAATGAATAGGTCGACAACTTGCTGAAATCTGGAAAGATTAGAGAGCTCAAGTATCCAGACTGGTTGGCCAACGTTGTCGTGGTCAAGAAAAAGAACGGAAAGTGGCGAGTTTGTATTGATTTCACCGACTTGAACAAGGCGTGTCCCAAAAATCCTTTCCCTCTTCCACACATCGACGCCATGGTCTACGCCACAGCTAGACATGAACTCTTAACATTTATGGACACATATTCCAGATACAAACAAATACTCATGCATCCGGACGACCAAGAAAAAGCATCTTTCATGACAGACAAAGGTATTTATTGCTACAAAGTAATGTCGTTTGGTCTAAAGAACGCCAGATCAACGTACCAACGACTCGTCAACCTTATGTTTAAAGATTTACTAGGCAAGACAATGAAAGTGTACATCGACGATATGCTTGTGAGGTCAAAAGCAAGATCGATCATATTGAGCATCTCAAAGAATCCTTTGAAATCCTAAGAAAATACGATATGAAACTGAATCCGACTAAATGCTCCTTTGGAGTTCACGCGAGAAGATTCTTGAGACATATGGTGACGCGCCGAGGCATTGAGGCTAGTCCAGATCAGATCAAAGCAATCCTCGACTTACGATCACCAAGGAACCTGAAAGAAGTGCAATGCTTGACTAGGAGAGTCGCAGCTTTAAACCGTTTTATTTCAAAATCATCGGACATATGTCATTTATTCTACAACGCCCTCAAGAAAAATAAAGGTTTCGACTAGACTGATAATCACGAAAAAGCACTGGGTAAGCTTAAGGAATACATGATGTCCCCACCTCTTTTGTCGAAACCAAAAGACCATGAAATCCTGTATCTATACTTATCGAAACAAGATATTTGTCGATGGAAAATCTACTCCTATCATTAGTAACTTCTGTAAAATAGTTACGACATTAATTCGAAACTCATCCGGTTGCTGTCGTCACCAACTACCCGCTCAAGTCCGTCTTGAGGAAGCCGGAATTAACTGGCAGACTCACGAAGTGGAGTATTTATCTAAGTGGTTACTACATCTCCTTTATTCCACGAACAGCAATTAAATCGCAAGCAATTGATGAATTTATCGTGGATCTTACACTTGACCTAGAGAAAGAAGCCATCGCAAAGATTTCATCTGTGGTGAATTTAGACGACAACCAATGGACGATCTACGTTGACGGATCGTCGAACATACGTAGAACCGGCTTGGGACTTGTCCTAAAATCACCACGGGGGGCATAATGGTAGCAGAATTCGTGATTAAAAGACATACAAATGACAAACTATTCTGAGATTCGCAAAAGGTAATATGAGTGGTCGGGACGAAGTTGGAACACGCCACATCTCAGGAAGTATTTCTTTTAAATTCGCAAGTTTTTACCGCATGTTTATTTATTTTTTCTCTATACGATTACTAACTTGAGCATCAGAGGGTCGTTGGTTAAACCAACGACTACCCCTAATGTTTTTCTTTCAATCACAGGAGCGCCAGAAGTCGCAAAGACCCACAAAGCAACCAAGAATAATGAATCGAAAGCCTAAGTTATAGAAAATAAGAAAAGCGAGTGTAAGATAAACTGAATTTTCTTACAAAAACACGGCCCGACCAAAAGTGTCGATCGTGGTAAAAAATACAAAAAAAAAGAGAAAATCAAAAGAGCCTAAGACTGTGGCTGGCCAAGAGAGGGGTCGATAGCAACCGTGTCATCTTCGTCACTCTCTTCCCGATCCTCCACATCCAAATCAGCTGAAGTCCCGATCTTTTGAAGGAAAAAGTCGACATCTCCTTTGGCTGACGCAAGGACATCTTTTCCGGACAAGTGATGACGGAAAAGGGCTGCTTTAATCTTCCAGCGAGTGAATGTTTCAAGAGCCTTCATCTTCTCTTTCAGTTGGGTAACCTCCACCTGAAGCTCTCTCGACCTCATCTCGGAAGAAGCCAACCTCCCCTCTGCAGCCTCGGCCCGAGTCGATATCTCCTCAACCTTGGACCGCAAAACTCGGCCAACCTTCTCATTCTCAACCAAAGTTGCCTTAGTTGAGGCCATCTCTACCTCCAAGGATGAGACTTGGAATTGGGCTTCCCTCAATTGCCCCTCAGCCTCCTTCCGCATAGAGATCTCATTCTCACACTCATCCTGAGCATTATCCAGGCGACGGGAATAATCCTCGACCCTTTTCAGAGCCTCCGCCTCCCGCGTCAAAGCTGCCTGTTCCCTGGCCAATGCCTTCGGAACCAGGGATTTCACCCTGTTCATATGAGAATGCAAGAGGAGGGACGACTGGAAAGTCTGGAAAAACCAAAATGTTAACATAGAACATACGCATAGAAAAAATAAAGGAAAAAAGAAAAGGCTTACTAGAAACGCTAGGTCTGTGGTATAGGTGTCCAAGTCCTCAATAGTCGACTTCTCATAGCGACTATGGAGGTTGGGAAGCATGAACAGCTTCAAGTGAGGGAATAACTTCTCCCGCGACAGAATGTCGTCAAGCAAAAAATCCTTAGGGATTTTGATGTTCATCATCTCAAAGTCTAATGAATCATCCCTCACGTTCTCCTCGATGGAGATGGGTATCTTCCCCAGATCCCTTTCTAAGGGTTCCAACGGTAACGTCGTCTTCGGATCTTCTAGCGTCGACGACGCAACCTTTTGCGTTGACGCAACATTTGCCCCTGTTACAGGAGAAGCAAAGCGGATAGGCTCGGCGTCGATAACGCCCATAGGCACCTCCGCGGAAGTAGCGATGCCAGATTGGCCACTACCGAGTCTTAAAGTGGAGACACCAGATTGTCCCACCTTAGCCTGCTTAGTCAACGGACTAGAAGACGAATCCCTAAGGGCCATTTCTTTCCTCTACGGGCCAGAAGCACCTCTTTCTCTCATTTAGACGTCCTACGAAGAGGAACTTCACCTGACGAAATGAAAAAAGGAGTAAGAGACAAAGGACACTACGGACAATAACAATGAACGTAGCATCATCCTTATCTGCCATCTCTTCCTCTTTTTCTCTCTCTTCTTCCTCCTGTCTCCTAATCTCCCCGGCCTACCCCGACGCTTGAGGAACGTCCGCGATTGTGGCGTCGTCGTCCTCGATACTCGGACGAACGTAGAAACACCTTTCTTTGGCTGAAAAATCCGCCAAAAATTTGTCAATTTTTTCGGTTGTGTCACCGGCGGTAAAATGGGTGAAATCTATTTCTGCAAACAAGCAATAATCAAGTTATGACAAAAGGAAGAAAAACTAAAAGAAGAAGTTTTCACCAAAAGAAAAGACAAAATACTCACTAACGGTATTCCACCCCGATACCATCCACCGGTTATCATCTGTCGGGTTCAATAAGCGACTAAAGACAAAACGCGTCTTCCACTTGCGGTCGTTAACGGAGGTCCCCTGAACTAGCGTCCTAACCCCCTTGAATCGACTTAAGAGGGTATACCTCAGATTATCGTCATTCTTCATGGAATACGCCGTGAGGAGATCTTGAACACTGAATTTAGATGACCAGGTGGCCGTCAAACGCTCAATCTTGTAAATGATTCGCCAAAATTGGGGCATCAATTGCTCCGGGGACAATGCAAAAGTAGTCATGAACTCTTTCGCCAAGCCCGACAGCAGCCATGATATTCCTATCTTGAAAGGATATTCATACAAAACGAAATGCCCTAACGGACATTCGTGCAATTCACGGTTACCCGGAGTAATAAGGGTTATATTATCCGGCATACCCGATAAATCCCTAAAAGTCATTAAGTCATCATCACTCTCAATCTTAATGAAAGGATCCATTTCAATCAAGGTTATCGACTTTGCTCACCTCTGAATATAAAAGTGCCTCTTGACGCTTTCTAGGCTTTTTCGCTAAAGTCTTATAACGCATAAAGAAGCTAAGTTCTCTGGGAGACGTACCTTAATTCTCTTGGTTTTTGCAGATTATTAAAGTGAGGAGGCGGAGAAGAAAGGAAAAGAAATCTAATCGTCTCCTTTTATGCGGAAGGAGAACGATTCGATTTTTCCCAGATCGACAGTTATCGATCAAGGTCTCACATGCAATCGCTGGATCCTCGACACTTGTCTTCCGCCCATGTCATCCGCGTATCATGCGAATGACGTCATCGTCATCGTTATCTCAAAAACCAACCGGGACTAAATCGATTGCTATTCCAAATTAAAATCGACTGCCACATTAATCAATATAGTTGCCCAAAATTCGGTCGTGTGACAGAATAAATTCTTGAAATAATTTCCCGCGAAAAATTTCAAAAATTTAGGGGCAAACTGTTATACCCAAAATTAACGCCGTTAATTCCGTTAAACTTCGTTATGATTATGCCGTTAACTCTGTTATAAAATGTTATAACTTGACTAACGAGGAATTAACCGTGCGACCTAACGACGTTAATGATATATCCGTTATACCGTTATTTTTGTATTCATATCATTTTCAGTTACGAGTCAAAGGCTTTATGGCGACATTGAAGACAAATCATGAAGATTCATCCGTTACGACCGTTTGGCCGTTACCAAGACCCTCGACCAAGCTCAAGTATAAAAGGAGAACTCAAATCAACAGGAAGGAAACATTGAAACATAGCGAAATACTGAGAAAAGCCCCGAGTATACCTTGACGAATCTGCGACACCACAGTCCAAACTCACGACAACAGTGCTACAAGTCACGACAACAGTCGTAGACTCATGATCGATCATTCATACTGTTTTTGTAACTTTATTTATTGTTCTTAAGTCCGGCGTCCCTATTTGACGTCTTTTTTCTTTAGTGCATCGACGATCCTCCTTACGGGCGTCCGCGGTTTTTCTCTCGGAAGGGAGTTTTCCACGTCAACAATTCTTTGTGTTGTTTACATTCTGTTTGTTTGTTTTTCGAATTGGTTTTCTTTCTTTAGTTGATAAAGGTCCGAATCGTTAATCTACGGTTAAGTCATTTTTTGGCATTAATAGTTGTTAATTTCATTTTGTGCATGCATTCATATTATTTTACGTTTGCAATTTTCATTTAGTTTAATCGTTTACATGTAGTTCTCTTTGTTTTTTGGTTAATTTTAATTTAATGTTTGTTGGGGAGGTACCTTTATATTTTTGTGGATGTTGTCGAGTTTTGACAGATATTTTGCGATGATAATGTGAACTTGGATGAAAATATATTTTGGAGCTTTTTGGATCAATATTTGTTGGTGAATCAAATAAAATAATATGTTGATGGAGGACCAATTATGGAAAATATTATTAGAGGTGAATCATAAGAGGATTCAAATGCCTTTGGAGGGGCTCTTATGACATAAAAGGAATCAAAGAGTTGTCTTTGGAAGAGTAGAAAGTTGTAGGGGGTGTTTTGAAATTATATTTAAGTATATAGTGAACAAAAGCGTTATAATTGGATCCCTCTTTGATTCCTTCTAAAAAACAAAAGGAATGTGAAGCTTTACAGGCATAAGATGAAGAACAGTTCAGAGAATACCAATTTAATCGAATATTTTACCGTTTATTATATTATAGTTAAATCAAAGATAGGTAGAAGATCCTCATATTGGTATGATTAGATTAGCTCCTCTTTGGATAAATGTGTGCATCTGTAGCTTCTCGCTAGTTTTTGTTTTTTAATAGAAGTTCTTTTTGGAAAGAGGATATAGCCTTTGGAAAGTTTATTAAGAAGAAGAAAAACCGAAAAATCCATGTCCAACACAGAACATCCATCCCGACAAGGACACGTGAGGAGGTCACATTCGGTTGGAGGGAATATCGATTACAGACCACATGACTAACCATAGGTGGTTAGAATACCAAACCACTAGAAGCCAAAATAAAGAGACTAATACAAAACAAATCACCAATTAGAAACCAAATATTCAAGGGACGACCACAACGTAGCCACAACTCAAACCGCCCAAAAGGACCCTCCTTTAAAGTTTAAACCCCCAACCAGTTTGAGGGGACCACTTTCACACTAATCATCACTATCTTGATTAGTACACAAGATCTTCCACTACTTCTAAATTGTGTAGCGTAATAGTCAATAATAGGGTCCGCACCTCATCTCGGACTACCATTCAAATATCCATAGGCGATCTCGCTACTCCACGAGAGATGTAGTTATTTCGCTATTTCTAGATGAAATAGACATCCTCCTCAAGTACAAGACAAACCACAATACTTTGAATGCCCTTTGAAATATACTTATCTTGGAATCTGCGAACAACTCCATCATAATCATCCCGTAAAGCCGTCTTAGAGACGAAACTTTCAAAGTATAAAAAGTTGATCTCTAGATCCTAAATGTTCCAAACATAAAGGACACTCCAACCTTGTCGGTCTAGTAGACCATATTAGCATACTATCTTGAGCGCACGAGAATTTATTAATGCAAACCAAAGAACAAGAGAGTGTTTTGGGATACAATACCTACACCACCACCACCACCAGATCAGTCAATGTCAAGGTACCTCTTCTCCGACTTTCTAGATTCTATTTCAAGCAGCATGAACCATAAATGGAAGAACCTTCCTTCGATCATCCTTCCATAGAACATGATCCTTTGCTATAGGGACCAGAATTCACTACCAAAAAAATGATTTTCACCCACAAAAAAATTACCAGGGAAATTTCCGTGGGTGATTACCACGTATCACCCAGGAAATACTAATGGTTCCGACGAAATCCGATGTTATCAAGAAAATACCAACAGATTACCAAGGAATTTTTTGGGTAATCTGTTACTGATTTGATTTACCCACTAACAATTTAGACACCAACTTTTGTGACGGTTTTGTGACGGATCTCCTTTTAGCGATGGATTTCCCAGAAAAATGTCCGTAGGTGAAAGCCTATCATTTTAGTAATGATTGGCGGTGATAGCTCGCTAAACTCGGACTGAGATTCCACCACTCCGATAACCACCTCTAATTAACCACTTCCATCCACAATATCACTAACTTCGTTAGCTAGTGATATCAAACACACCCCAATCAATCTTGAGGAAAAGAAGTTACATAGAGGACCACAATGGTAGCCATGCATCATACCATATTGAAGTCAAATGACCATCATTGAGGAAGTGAACAAAATGAGGACGAACCCAATCTCTTATTCCAAGAATGTTTCTCCAAGAGATCGAGAAATCCATACGAGTGCTCACATTAATTTCACAAATGTTTATCATGAATACGGTACATATGAATCCATTTGATCCATAACGTGTCTTTCGTGCTGCTTAATAGGCTCCAAATGTGAGTTGCAAGAAGAGCAACCTTCCAGATAGATTTAAAGACTTGAGACCAAGACCCCATGCACGTTGGACAACAATAAGACTCTTTTCCAAGGAAAAAGGAAAAAAAAAAAAAAACAAGAGTCTTTTTGCTATTCAAAAAATGCATTTTATATTTAGTTTTTATTTATGTTCCAATATTTTAATGTCATGCATTGTATTAAATGCTCTTTATTGCTTTACTAGATTAAGAACGGATTTTTGGAGAGTGTCATTCCTTGAATCTGTCTTTGCAGTTTCTTGGAGTAATTTTACTGTTCTCTTAATTTTTTTTTGTATTTCGTAGTCTAGCTTTTGTTTGAATTGGGTTTAATTTATTGTCTTGGATTTAAGTTTTGGTATTAATTAGTTGATTTTATAAGGAATATTAGATTCTAATCGGTTGATTTTAAAAGGGTGAAAGTTGCTATGTAGTTAATTGGTTTTTAATCTAATGTTTGGTTAATTCATTTAATTAAAATTAAAATATAGATGAAAGATTGATTTTTGATTTAGACCAAATTGGTTAATGACTATGCATGAAAATAGTTAGCGAAGTAGGCTAAGAAAACGTTTGTTTTATTTATATGATTTTTTTCCATGTTCGTATCCTATGAAAATAGGTACGAATTTGTTTTAAGAAGGCTTCTCCACCTCGATAAAGAGTTAACGTATTTTTATACAACAAATACTCACAATTCATGACTGAAATGCAAAGTTGGCATTAATGCTTTCATTTTCATGCCTCGCCGTAATTTTTAGTTTATTTTAATAAACCTCATCATCGATTATATTCCCTAACCTAGGCCATACTCTAGAGCTAATCCATGTTTAATCAATCACCTCCTCGTGATGGACCCACGTGGTACACATCTGTATCCTTGGAGTTTTAAATGTATCCTTGGAGTTATGAATTTCAAACACATCTTTTGTAGTTTGACAATGCAAGCTGTGACTTGAACGTCAATGCTCAGTCGAACTTATATATCCAAATAAAACAACAAAGCACAACGAAAGGAGGGTTGGATGTTAGGGTGAATTGCTTGAACTGAGGCAACAGAAAGAATTAGTAAAACTTAACCAAAAAGAAGAGGTTGGAAATGATAGATATGTTGACAGTAATCTACCACAAATGGAGATCAATATAACCCCATCGACGTCTTCAAGAGTCTGCTTTTTCATTCGTGGAAGGAGCTTCATCATGTTCTTTTTCATCTTTAACATCCACATTTATTGGTTCAACAGTTTCAACATCTTTTGCAACATCTTCTTGAGTTGTACTCTTTGGCAACTCATCTTCACTTGCACTCATCATCGCAACACTAGTTGTTGTGGAAGCCATTTCAGTCTTCAACAAACCATCATCTTCCTTTTTGTACTTGTACAGTGAGGCCAAAAGCAAGTAAACTGCGAAATTTATCAGGCTCAACACAGCCAACAACCAATAAAACAGATTCAAATTGTTGTTGTCCAAAAGAAGCCCATTAATCCATCCTTTTCCGCTTGGTGACACTCTTCTTGTAACCGAGTTCACAATATCCACCAAAACACTACTCAAAAAGTACCCAAGTGACATGGATATCCATGTGAACGAAGTGGCGAGTGATCTCATCCCTACAGGGGCTTCTTTGTAAAAGAACTCAAGCAAGCCCACTAACGAAAACATATCCGCAATCCCAAAAATACCGTACTGAAACGATAGCCAAAAGAGGCTAATGGGCTCAAATGGATTGATTCTTGATTGGTTTCTCCTCTTTACTTCCACAATGCCTGCAACTCCCATTGAGATTGCGGATAGAACAAGCCCAACCCCGACCCTTTGGAGCTGCGTGATGCCTTGAGGATGTTTGGTAAATTTTCTTGCAAATGGTACAAAGAAGAACTCATAAACAGGAAGGAGAACGGTCATGAAGACAAGGGGAATTACAGGAATCGAGCCTGCTGGGAAGTTAAGTTTGCCGAGTTTTTTGTTCATGGTGGCTCCTTGGGCTTGTGAGAATGTTTGTAGCTGCGCTAAGCATGTATTCATGATGACGGTGCTGAATATGATGGGAAGCATTCTTATTAGAATCTTAACTTCTTCGACTTGTGTCACAGTGCATATCTCCCATTGTGTAAGTTCACTTGATTTTGAATCATTGGGAAGAATTGCAGCTTTGTCCAGCCAACTGCAAAAGATCAAAAGGTAGCAAGTTTCAGTTTTGTAGCTCAAATTATAAGACCGGAATACTGAAACAGCTGAATTTGTAATTGTCTTATCAAATAGGGTAGTAATACGTACGTGAATTGGGTGGTTCGAGTGAGTTTTTGCTCCCTGAAACCCTTATTTGTGCTACTCTCATGTAATTCTTCAGGATTCTCTGGTAGTTTTAACTTTCTGTTGTTAACAGCTGCTACAATCACCTATAGCAAGTCCAAGAAGTTTGCTGTTAGAAAGAACTCCGGAACATTTTGGGCACTCATGAAGTAATCTGAACCATCACTTTTAATCTCATGCCCACTCATGAATTGCACTTTAGAAGGTAATTGATCCGAGTGCACCTCATTACTGTTGACATTCATTTAGGATTGATCCAAAGGTGAAAATTTCTTCTAATGCTTTTCACCATAACTTCCCTTCTCACCGGATCAATTCTATATATGGTACCGGTACCGGAACCCAATCATATATATAATTATACACTCAGGTCGAGGTGAAACCCCAAGAAAAGGAAAACCTGAGGAATACCTGGTAACCATATATGGACGGTATGCATATGTGAATATAAGTAATTGGTTTTTATGCACATGAGCATACCGGAATTTCTTACAAGTCAGTTGTATACACATGTGCATACCGGACAAATTGCTAACAAGTCAGCTTTATGCACATGTGTATACTATCCACAAAAATTGTTACAAGGTAGCTTTTCATTTATTTATGGATTTCCCTGTACTTGACCCTATATATATCCCTATATATATATATATATATATATAGAGAGAGAGAGAGAGAGAGAGAGAGAGAGAGAGAGAGAGGAGGAGGAGGAGGAGGAGGAGGAGGAGGAGGAGGAGTACCTGGACAATACTAACAAGGGGGCTGTCTTTTGGAACATGAATGCGGTAGAATGGTTTCCCTAGGAAAAACAATGTGAAACCCAAGAAACTACCAAGGGTAGCCAAGAAGAAGCCCCACCACCATCCATGATTCGTGCTAACCCACACAAACCCGACCACCCCAATGGCTGCACCCAAGGTGGTGCTCAGCACGAGCCAATTGAAATAGGTCGCTTGTGCCTTGAGTTCTTTCGGTTTCTTTGTGTCAAACTGATCTGCACCGAAAGCTGCAAGAGCTCCTCTCACACCACCAGAACCTAACGCTAACAATGCTAGCGAAGTGTAGAACATTACTCCTATCCCTCCTTCCATGCAACTCGACTTACCACCACAAGGTTTTGGATGCAGACCCTTGTCATGAGCTTGAATTGTCATCATCATGAAAGCCTGCCAGCAATCACACAAAATGTAATTCAGTTGTAATCATATTTAATTAATTTAGTAAATGGCTTTCTGGTTTTTGACTGCTGTTATAGATACCACTATTTCGACAACTCCAAAAATGAGACAAGTTTGGAATCTGGAGATGAAAGTGTCGGATATGAAGGCACCGATGATTGAGAGGATGAAAGTTGAGCCCATGAAGTTCGTGACCGTATTGGCAGCCCCAGGAATGTTAAAACTCAAATCCGCCATGAAGTATGAGAACATTATCAGTACGTTCGATATGAATCCCATGTTTTCCAATGCCACCAATCCTGCAAATTTAGCCGTATGTTATTTAGGGGATTTTGTTTTTTGCCAATGATGTGTAGCTCAGTTGGTTAAGGAGCGAGGAGATGTTTGCTCCAATAGGCCGTTGGTCTTGGGTTCGATCCCAGGGCCCCTCGCAATCGCCTTGCCGCAGAGTGAGTCAGGTATGCCCCTCACATTGGGAATTGGCAGCCTGCCTGTGTAGCCGGTTTGCGTGTCCGGGAAAAACACGTTTGCTCCAATTTAGGGATTTTTTGGTTGGTTTTCCTAAGTTGTTTGCATGCACATATTAATCTTTATCATGTATATATAGATTGAGAATTTTTTTGATTGGTAGGGTTTTTCATAAATGGAAGGAGTGTGTTTTTTAATTGGAAATGTTATTTTTGAAAAAAAAAACTTGACTTGGAAGTTTCCCTAGAACCTTACTCAATAAGCCACTTTTTATGTCATAAAGCCACTACCAAATAGCTAACGGAATAAATTGTAAAGTTGTGAGTCCTATTAAATATATTAAGGTGTGTTAAAACAAGCCCATAGTGCTAATCCATATTATTTCAATTCTACTAATATTAACTTTCTAAAATTGACAATAAGCACCATTATTTCGGGTTTTCTCACTATATATTTTTGCTTACAGGGGTATATCAAAATTCTGGGATGAAACTTTTGCCACCCACCAGGAATTGTGATTCAAGTGAAAATTATAGGAGGGACCTACATGAAATTAAATATCAAGAAACAACTTTTTAAAACCACAAGGGATGCGGCGTAGTGGTTAAATTTGGCGACGTGGTGGAATTTTCCATTTTCAGGGTTTGATTCCAAACTTATACAACAATTGTTTAATGTAGTCTTCAATGTGGGACAAACGTAGGAAATGTAGTGAAATGGTTTTTACATTAGAAGTGCAATGTAATTTGATTTATTAAATTGAAGAATAGTGGTTGATTGAGTTCGGGCTTGATTTGTGGCTTGAATTTGGGCTTGCATAACGTAGATTTATGGTAAAAAAGATGGCACTAGCTAGCATAGATTTCCATAAAGTCGTTATTTTTATTGTTTTTTTCGACTTTATTTTTTATCGTTTGACAGTTTCTATGTTGTTTACGTTTTAAGCTATTATGGATAAGTTTTGACAGTTTTTGTTGGTTACAAAACTGACGCCATCCATACACTTTATAAATGCATCTCCTCTCCACTTTTTCATTTCATTTTGCATTCATTTTCCTCTACAATTTTCTGCAACTATATATGGTATTCTTCATATGCAAGAATCTGTTGTATTCTTCATCTACGATTGGGTGATTCTTGGGGAAGGGGGGGGGGGGGGTGTTAAATTAGCCATAACCCAACAATAAACTAGTGGGGCTAATATTTTCCTAAAGATAGTGATTAAAATCACATCCTAATCTTGGTTTTATATTGTATTTGCGGTAAGATTTCTAACAACAATTATGGTCACTAAATTTATCTGATCTACGGACACAATTTGTCAGGATTTATCCACGCTGAAACATCCTTTCTAAAAAACAGCTTTCTAAAGTTGAACTGTTCATAAATGTAACAATAAAAAAAAGGGGTACCATGTGATACATTTATTTTTGATGGATACAAATGGGTACGTAATGTAATTAATGATAGTTGAAACTCACGAGAATTCTTCACAAACTAGGGTCCGCCAAGCAAAGCTAACGGGAAGCTGGCTTCGAATGAAAGAGAACCTTTTACTTAAAGTAGTATTATAGTGTATATATACAAGGGACGGTTCAAAAAACCAGAAAAAATAACATGCTTTTTCATATCAATATTTTTTTCTGGGTTTAACAATGATTGAACATGAATCATTTTATCTTATGTTATGTTGTTACAATCTTTGGCTTTCACATTTGAACCTATCTATACATTTATATATACGTATAGGGTCAAGTTCAAGCAAAACTGATTAAATATATATATTTAAAACTAAGGAACCAGGCCAGTTCATCGGTATGCGCATGTGCATTAGTGTATACAAGTAATTTATAACCAAATTATCATGCACATGTGCACAACATGCATAAACACCTAGAAACAACTTCAATATTAGTATGCACATGTGCATACTCTACGTATATATAGTTACGAGGCTGATCCTCAATTTTTTTTTTTTTCAGTTTCCCTAAGCCTCCCTCTTTTTTTTTTTAATTAATCTGGATATTCAACCCGCTATGTGAGCTGACTAATCTAAGAACGACCATCCGCTTAGTGGGTATTGAAAATTATTTGAAAAACTTGTGTAAAGTACCCATTTTGTATACTGTTTGCCAATGTTAATTTGTTCCTTCTATCACCAATAGCTTCGCGATAATTATAACAGTTTGTGTAAATAATGGGTCTGTGACCACCCTTTTGTTTCCCTTGAATCCAACTAAATATATGTATATATATATGTGAATTTTGGTTCCTAATAATATTAGCTATATCTATGAAATTCGAACAAGTATGTTTACCAAAGACAAAACCGGAAGCTCTGAAACCACCCTTTCGATCAATGGGCTTGAAGTTAAGCCGGCTAAGTAATTTGTAACCGCCGGTTGCTGGTTTCTCCTCCCCCTGCATTCAGGCACAGTTAAACAACAATATATACATATTCATACATATACTTGGGATCATGTCAGACCATTTTCGTGAGACCCGTAAAGGCCACGTTTTTACACTTGAACGTTCACAGTGAAATGTTTTGCTGTGAAGCTCCAAGTGTAAAAATGTGGTCTCATAAAAACAGGTTGGTCTTGTTGGAAATAAATTGGACTTTAACATTATCTGTATTAATTATTAAAGGACAATTGATTTAAATTATTATACTTGATTAAATTATTATACTTATCAAGAGAATTCTATATTAGTTATAATCCAGTTACATATTTGGATATATATCTCCTAATATGAGTAGGATAATCATTAAGTTAATTATCTGATTAACATTAAGGTAAGTGCATATCTTCTCCTATTATTTAATATCAATTCTATAGATAAACTAGGACTCCTTATGGGATGAGTCTCTAGCTTTCCATGGCCTATATATATAAAGGAGATCAAGTCCCTATTGCCTACACGAATCTGCATTTAGTTCAGCCCCATTCTGAAGCAAATCGTGTAGAGCTTTAGAAGACTTCGATCTGCAATCAACGATAACCGCTTCCGCTTCAATGAACTTCGTTGCGTATAACTCAAGTGTCTCAGGTTAGATCTATTAAACTCTTTACAGTATTATGTTAAATCGATTTCTGATTATGTGTTTATGTTTCTATGCCTTCATTCTTGTTATTATATGCTTAAGCATATCTCATATAAGTATATCAAATGGTATCAGAGCCTAATTCTACATAGGTTCATAAATCAATTTTAGTTTATCAGAAATCTATTCTAAAATTATTTTGAAAATATGATTTGTTCATTACGTGGTTTTTATAATCAAATTATGATATTGATTATTTATTAAAAGAAAACCAGCTTTGTTGTTTTCAAAGATTAAGAAGAAACAATATCAAATTAGCATGTTAACTACCACATATGATTAATTTTAATCATTATTTATTTATTTTTTATTCTTCTTTGGCTACCGTGTTGCATTACTAATGGTAGCTAGGAAATTAAAAAGGCTAAGGAAAATAAAAGAAAATTTATTTTATTCTCTTTTGGCTACTGCATTACTTATGTGTACTGCGGGCTATGATCCCTTATCCATTAGTCTTATCTTCTTCTTTTTGTTATAACAATAATATGTCATGACGTTATTAACGCTTCTTTATTGTTAATATATTTGTTAAATTGATGGGTGTATTGGCTTTAAGTTCTGCCAAACACCATTAAGATGCAGTACTAAAATTTAAAATTGATTTTGGGTGTTATATATATATATATATATTCATATATGAATTATGGACAACCTTCAAATTCCATTCATCGTTAAAGAAATATATATGATATTTTTTGTGATACATAAAAATAAATAACATAAATAAGATACAGTTACCTTTTTAGATTCATTACCATTGATTTTTTTTGTTAATTTATTAAAAATAAAAATGGGTTGGTCAATTAAACTAAATTAATTATGTCAATTAAATTTTAGACTTAACCATTAAATTATTGAATTTGTTATCATTCTCAGTTAGGTGGATACCGTTTTTAATAATCTTATAAATTAAGAAATTTAGTTTTGATTTATATACTTCATGTCATGTGCTGAAAATAATAATTATTTATTTATGTTTTACTTCTTCCGTCAATCTGCATGATTAAATAGAAGAGAATTTAATTTTGGTATTTTTCTCTTGAAAATAAGAAATGAGATAATTATTAATAATGACAATTAATACTTTAATTAAGCAATTTTGTGATAGCCTAAAGTTTATGGTATTTATCTCATGTTTATTCACTATAAATTTATTAGTTTTGACGAGAAAAGAGACCTTGATAATTATTAATAATGACAATTAATATTTTAGTTGAGTTATTTGTGATATCCTAAAGTCATGGTATTTATCTTATGTTTATTCGTTATAAATTTATTGGTTTTGACGAAATCAAGAGACCTTGAAATTAGGCAAGACCGCTATCTCAATTTATATGCCTTTATATTCATCCACTTTCGTAAATTAATTATTATGGGTTGTTATGGATATGGATATTACAACGTTATTATATATTTATTAATTTGATTTGGTCGATTAATTGTAATCAAATTTAATACAATAGTCTAATTCAAACTTTGAATCAATGGATTTTATTTAGGCAAATATAAATTTATTTGGTTAAAGATTTATTATAGATATAGTTATATATCTACTTTATAGGTCAATAATTTAATTAAGATACCTTTTGAGTAAACTAGATTGAATATTTTAATTAAGATACCTCCCTCATAATGCATTGGCCTAATATGTTTTTTATTTTATTGTATTTGGTATTGTTAAATTGTTTTAATGGATTTGTTAATTTAGTCCCATAAAGTTTATTCAATCGAGTATATTGATCTCATTTAAGTTATTTGAGCTAGCTATCATTTATGCATGTTTGAGATTATTAAATATAACTTTTTGTTAGTGATGTAATTCAAATTTGAGCCGACAACTTAATTTAAATAACTTTAGTCCAATTAAGTTTAATTTTGGGTTAATTAATTTTAAGTTATTTGTTTACTTAAAGTTAATTTTAAGATTGTGAAATTAAAAAAAAATTACATTTTGATTTTTTTTTCATAAATATGGCCTATAGAAGTTTAAAGTAATATTCAAATAAGGTTTATCATATAAAAGATCTTGGGATTCACATCTCAAAATTAGGATTCATATACCTTAACTTAAGTGGTTTGATCAATATTCTATAAGTCTTAAAGTTCTACCTTGTTCTACATTTTGGTGTTGACTAAAGTATGTTTTTAAGAACAAGATTGATCAAATATAAAGCATTAAACGATTAAAACAATTTGGTTATCAATATATTGTACGTGGGTTTATAGATTATTCGATATATCTATATATATGTTTATAAATCATATATCAACTATTGAATAAATATTGACACCTAATTGATAAACAAATTTTTGTGAATTTTTAAACAATCCTAATATCTCCCAACCTATATGAAAATTGGATTGTTTACTTTCATCAATTCACAAACTACATAATCTTGACTGAAAATTTTCTAAACCATAAGATCATGTTGCCATAGCAATTGATCTTTTTAGAGAAAATTATACATACTAATCAGTCATAACTTGTGTATCTCAAATCACATTTACTTAAATCATATTCTTCCATAGAAGATGAATTCTGGGTAATTTTGGTTTAAGAACAGCGTCACATATAAACACACATGTCTATCTTGATACTTTGAAACTCTTCTTATCCATAGATTTGATTGTTTTCATTGGATAACTGACATGTGTAGTGTGTAGTGTGATGATATAGAATTTTAAATATTGAGTTTTATACTACCATAAGTATTACTTGATATTTGTATTTAGTTGTGGGGTTAAGATAATGATTAATTACAAATGACAACTTATATGTATTCCTTTTATTGTCTTGTTTTTGGGCTTTGTCAAATTTAACTTGATCTGGATCTTGATTAGTTCCAATTATAAGCAATGAAGAACATAAAGAGAAATTTTACCTTATTGTTTGAGAGTTGAAAAACTAACAGACTTAACTGAAAATAACACTAAAGTTGACATCAATTCCCATGCTAAA
This sequence comes from Silybum marianum, assembly GCA_036898165.1. NCBI lineage: Eukaryota > Viridiplantae > Streptophyta > Magnoliopsida > Asterales > Asteraceae > Silybum > Silybum marianum. The sequence continues at coordinate 17,703,574 of CM072528.1, forward strand.
TGGAACTTGACATATAGGATGGCGAAGAGTATGATAAGATTTTCCATGAGGATCCATAGAAGAACCTGAAGATGTGGTCGATTATTTGGAAAATCTTATAGATTTATTTTAAGGAGAGTGATATGGTCGAATGTGTTAGACTCTCTAAGATGTTTAAAGAACTAAAGTTTTTTGGTGAAGAAAATGTGAGAGATCATCTATTGTCAATGATTAAGATTAACTAGAAGCTTAGAGACTTGAATAAATGTGTTAAAGATGAAAAGAAAGTTCATGTGGGACTCCAATCTCTCCTTACAACCTACAACAACTTATGGAGCATGTAAACTGCTATCAAAATAAAAAATGGGATTTTTAAACAAACTCATTTCTATATGTTGTGTAAGAAACAAGAGAGAATTAAGAAAAATGAACTTGTGATGTACTTGTTAGAGAAACCTAAAGAAATGAAATAAAACAAGTACAAGCCATAGAAGCCTACCAACTTCAAGGCTAAGAGAAAAACTATAGAAAAGATCTGAAGCTGTTAAGTATAAGCGTTACTTTTGCAAGAAATTTGGCACATGAAGAAGGAGTACAGTGGCTTCAAAGCCGGGATGATTAGGAAGAGTTATGTTTTTCCAAATTCAGTATTTTCTTTAGAAATTTATATTATTAACAATTCTTCATTCAGTTACCGAATTGATTCAGGATCGCCAATATGGCAACAACAAAAAAAGGAGAGAAAACCCTAGAAGTCTAAACAACAAGTCTATGTAGCTAAACTTGCAATTAAGGCTATTGGAACACTGGAACTAGATTCAGGACTATAAAATCTATTTGTTTAGACAATATTTATTTATTTTCCTTATTTAAGAGAAATTCAATTTTTGCAGTGCTTTTAGTTAAAAATGGTTGCAAACTTATCATTCATTTTGATGGAATTAAGATATTTTAGGGTTCTGATTATATTGGTTTTGAAAATTCCGTTCACAATTATCAACAATTAAGTTGTTCTCTTGTTAATCAAGAGATTTTTGCATTGAAAACTATGTAAATGTTGTTTAGAATAACACCATTATAACAGGGATAAAAAGAACCATCTTTAGAGATTTTTTGCAAATCTTTAGCATTGAAGGTTAGACCATTTATAAAGACAAACTAAAAGCATTTGTTAAAAACAAAATATTGTCAGATCTAGATTTTTTTTATTCCAGTTGAAGAACCTATAAGCCAAAATCTAAGGTCAGATCCTATCCATTTGTTAAACAAGACTAGTCTATGTCAAAAAGATAATAAACTGTCCAAAATATCTAAAAATGGGGGGAAGGATTTAGCCTGTGAAATGGATTACAAGTTTTAGATACAATTAATAGGAAGTCTAATGTACCTACAATTATGTATTTGACCTGACTTGACATATGTTATAGGAATTTTGTCCAGTTTTCAACAAAACCCAAACTAAAGATCATTACAGGTAAGAAAGTACTTCGTCACTTGCAAAGAACTAAAGCTCACATGCTACACATATTTAGATTTTGCATTTAAATATCCAAACTCAAATAAATCTACTTATGGCTATATTTTTATGCTCACTCAAGGGGCTATAAAAAAAAATATCCCTAATTGCAACTTCGCTATGGGAGATGAATTTATAGTCATTCATGAAGGGGTTTGTGAGGGCATTTGGATCAAGAACTTCTTGATTGATAAGAATGTCTTAAGCTCTACAGTTTCAAGTCCTCTAGAGATGTTTTGTGATAATGAAGTTGCATTTTTTTAAGTAGATATAGTAAAGATCAAACAATTCAAAGTACAATGGTCTTAAATATTTCAGTGTGAGTGAGACAAAGGGTTAAGAGGAAAAAAGGTTATTGTTGAATATATTGGTAACAAATCTCAACTTGTTGAGCCATTCACTAAAGCCTTTTCAGTAGTAAGTTTCAGAAAACATGTTAGGGATATGAGAATCTTACTTGAACTCGATACTTGAGATTAGTGGGAGTTGAGGTTTGTGGGAGTCGAGATTAGTCTAGCCAGTTATTTTGTAATTTTCCATTGTTCGTAGTAATTTTCTTTTGGCACATTTTGATAAAATGAGGAATTCAAGTATATAAGTTGTGTTATTTGTTTTACAAAAATAGAGTTTATGTCATTATCTATATCAAACAAGTGAATCACCGCACTTAAGCAAGAATTGCGGACTACATAAGCAAAATTCGGTTCACTAGTGTTAAGAACTTTTACTTGTACGTTTTAGAAACTTTTCTAAAACATTCGGTGGACTATGAGCTATACTTTTATGCTCAGGTAGATATAATTATTTGCATAAATGCTCAAATACAGGCACTTATGAACTTATGTGGAATATGATATTATATGTTAGTGGTTCTTAATCAAACTAGTTTGTCAAACTGGTATAGATTCTGAGTCCTACATATGGTGTCTATTCTGACCAAGTTTGAATGAATTCACAACTGTTAGAATTTCTCAGCGCGCCCTTCATTTGATAAATATAATGTTTATGGTTCTCTTGTCTTTACAGATTATGTTAAGTCCAGTGGGAGAATGTTGGAAATAAATTGGACTTTAACATTATCTGTATTAATTATTAAAGGACAATTGATTTAAATTATTATACTTATCAAGAGAATTCTATATTAGTTATAATCCGGTTACATATTTGGATATATATCTCCTAATATGAGTAGGATAATCATTAAGTTAATTACCTGATTAACATTAAGGTAAGTGCATATCTTCTCCTATTATTTAATATCAATTCTATAGATAAACTAGGACTCCTTATGGGATGAGTCTCTAGCTTTCCATGGCCTATATATATAAAGGAGATCAAGTCCCTATTGCCTACACGAATCTGCATTTAGTTCAGCCCCATTCTGAAGCAAACCGTGTAGAGCTTTAGAAGACTTCGATCTGCAAGCAACGATAACCGCTTCCGCTTCAATGAACTTCGTTGCGTATAACTCAAGTGTCTCAGGTTAGATCTATTAAACTCTTTACAGTATTATGTTAAATCGATTTCTGATTATGTGTTTATGTTCCTATGCCTTCATTCTTGTTATTATATGCTTAAGCATATCTCATATAAGTATAATAGGTCTTACATGAACCCAGTTCTATATATATACACATATATAAGTAGAGAGAGAGAGAGAGAGAGAGAGAGAGAGAGAGAGAGAGAGAGAGAGAGAGAGAGAGAGAGAGAGAGAGAGAGAGAGAGAGAGAGAGAGAGAGAGATGACTTACCATGGTTGTAAGATGTGCTTGACCTTGGAGTTAGAAAAGGAAGAGGATGGAGAGAAAAGCTTGTAGGTATTGCAGAAATGGAGGGTTTCCTTAAAAAGCAAAATAAGATTGAGAAAAAAGCCTTGTACATAACGCTGCAAGATGACACATTGACATAGATTGAGTTTTGAGGACATTGTTTCTTCCCCCCAACTACACACACACCCTTACTTAGTAATATTGATGTTTTTTTAGCTGTTTTGCCAACTGCATTTGGCCAATCTTTCTCACAAGAACTTTATTCTTGTACACGACAAAAAGTTGTATTTGGATAACATCGAAGTCTTACACTTCTGTCGCAAGCTAAATCTTTGTAAATGTTTAAATGGCATATCTGTTTGAATAAACCCTTCAAAACTGTATGCAACTATCTTGTTCTAACACCCAAAAGACAAGGAGAAGGTTTGAAAATGTATGGGTTGTGTGTTGTTTGATATTTTTTAGATCAAATCATAATATTAGAAATAACAAAAGCTTTCATGTTAAATAAATATTTTTTTAGGTTAGATAAAAGTATTAGGAAATGTATCGATAACTTGTAGGTATTGGAGCAAAAACGTGTATTTCCCGCACACGCAAACCGGCCCACACAGGCTGCCAATTCCCAATGTGAGGGGCATGATACCTGACTCACTCAGCAGCAAGGCGATTGCGAGGGAGCCTGAGATCGAACCCAAGACTAACAGCCTATTGGAGCAAACACCTCCTCGCCCCTTAACCAACTGAGCTACACGCCATTGACGGATAACTTGTAGATATGTGTGATAAGGAATTACATATGAATTGAAAGCCTCGCAGGATAGGCACACCACCCACCATTACAAGCCATCTATTAAAGAAAAAGTTGTAGTGAATGTGAATGTTTATAATGCACCAAGAAAGTTATCTCACCTTTCCATCAAAATTATGGACAAATTAAATTGTATAGAAATGAAATGTATTTCGCTTTGCATTTTATTTTTGATAGATTGTTTTTCAGAGATTTATTTTATCGATAATGTCAAATCTATATGTTTGTAATATCAGCTAAAGAAATTATTCCATGTCATTATAATTTGTTAAGGAAATGTAAAATTCGTAATAGAATAAACGATTAATTAAATAAATTATTACAGTTTTTTTCATTTGTTTCATAAAAAATATATGCTATGAATCTTTTGTTTAGTTGACATCTAAAGAAATCGGATCCTAATTGTTATTTTTAGAAATCATTAGATACAAGAAGTACTGACATATTTTACATTTTATATTTTATATTATATGTAACAATTTAGTTATAAATAAAAAATGTTATTAAATTACGTTATATAAAATAAAAATTGAAAAAAGATAATTTCTATTTTCATACAATTTACCCTAAAACTATATTTTATAACTATTTTATCATCCTAAAAATATACAATATTTATTCTTGCATATTGTTTTTGGATAGAAATTTACTTCTTTTTAAAAAACAATCATTATTCACTACTTTTTAGAGGGTTTTTAATGACGGACTATGCTTCCACTATCAATCGGTGAACGCCCTTTCCTTCGGTGATCCATTTCCCATCTATGATGGCAGAATATATATTAATAAAAGGGATTTTTGATAACTTATAATCACCAGAGGATATGCGGTGGCACGCAAAATATCATCAAATGATTTCTGAAAGGAAATCACCAACGATGGAATTCCAAAGGATGCCATCAGTGATAAACTTCCTGCTCCTATATCTCTGTGAGTTGGTCCTCTAGTTTTTCTTGTCACTCAAGTAGTACCTAGAAATGTTAAATATTTGAGAGAGGGCCAGGAACTTGAGGGCAATCATAACTAATGGCATTAGATAAGAAACTTATTTCTATTCGTTTGACTGTTAACTTCACAGGTTGTCATTTATTGAGGTGTGCACAAACTACCTTAGCCATCCGTGGTTATAAAAAACATAAAAATCCCACATTTTAACAAATCTGACATCTTTAATCTAGCATTAATAAATCCATAATATCATGAAAAACCAATATAAGAAATACATAACGTCTAGTTTTTTTAAGCCCCAAATCTAACTAATTAATCTTCATCCATGTTTTTTCATGAACTTCAAAATTTTGAAGCATCACTCCTTTTAGCGGCACGTGCATATATGGTCAACTATTTGTTTGGTAGCTTAACTTAAGCACCAATAAAAACCAATATGGTTTTTTTTTTTAACGGAAAGTTAGTAGTTAGTTAGTGATTCGGATCCACGGTGACATCCATATGAGCAGTTTGCGGGACCCGAACCTTCACCTTAGGGGATAAACCCCTACTCCTCCATCATTTGAGGAAAACCACCACTCTCAAGGCTCGAACCCGAGACCTTGTGGATTATGTAAAAACCCCGGTACCGCTAGGCCAGAGGCGCTTTGGTACCAATATGGTTGTAGTTGATCCACTCTTATTATTGTGAAATGGTATACATATTATACTTTAAGCAAATCGTCTTTATCAATGGCTCCAATGAGAATTATTGTTCGTGTTATATTAACAAATATGCATGCAAAAACCCGAGCGAATATTACGAGAAATTTGGTCCTTTGATGGCATCATTTTTGGTTGAACTTGCAATCAATTCCATCAACTATTAATTATTTTTGGTCAGGGTTGGACATATGCAGAAAGGATTGTTAGCTTAGAAATAAAAAATAAAAATTAGAGGTATGCTTTATTAACATATAACTATAACTAGAGCTGTAAACGAACCGAACGAACACGAACGGAAGTTTGCTCGTGTTCGTTCATTTAACTTAACTGAACAAACGAACGAACATGAACGGTAAACGAACAAACACAAATATAGAATAAAACCATCATTAGTTATTATTTTGTTCATAAAAAGTAACAAAACAAAATAAAAAACCGGGTAAACTTAGGAGCCATAAAAAAATTCTAAAAATTTAATTTAGTTATTGATTTTATATATTAATGTCATAATATATAAATGTATTTTTATATATAAACAAACGTAAACGAACATAAACGAACGTTCACGAACTTAAATGAACGAATGTTCGTTCCATTTAACTAAACGAACAAAAAAATGTGTTCATGTTCGTTCGTTTATTAAATAAGCGAATATAAACGAACTTCCCGCCGAACGGTTCGCTGAACGTTCGATTCGTTTACAGTCCTACGTATAATAAGTGAAGTGTAAAGAATTCACTACCAAAAAAATGACTTTTACCCACAAAAAAATACTCAGAGAAATTTCCGTGGGTGATTACCACGAATCACCCAGGAAATACTAACGGTTCCGACGAAATCCGATGTTTTCAAGAAAATACCAACGGATTACCCAAGAATTTTCTGGGTAATCTGTCACTGACTTGATTTACCCACCAACAATTTAGTCACGAACTTTTGTGACGGATCATCCTTTAGCGACGGATTTCCCAAAAAAATGTCCGAAGGGGAAGGCTTTTCATTTTAGTAGTGATTCCCACCAAATTTTCCATTAATTTTTTTTCGAAGACCATCGTTTTTTTATAACCGTGGGTGTACAAGTTGTGTTGTTTGCATGACTGATCTAATGGAAATTAAACTTGAAGTTAACATCCGAGAAAATGTCCGATGACCATGATAGGGCTTGAGAGGGTACCTCCACTCCCCATCTAAAAAAATGGATAAAACTCCCGAGAAAGGGCTCAAACCGGTGAGCGCAAAGAGGTGCAAATCTAATGTCCACTACTATAAAGAAAAACCTTTTTACATGCTTGTAAAGGTCTTTTTACATGGTTTTAGAACCGTGTAAAAACCCACCGTGCAGGGTAAGAAAGTGGTTGACCTTTTTATACTGTTTTAAAATCATATAAAAATGTCTTTTTTTTTACCGTGTAAAAAATGGACATGTAAAAAAAATTATTTATGTAGTAGTGGTTTATCTCAAGGGTTATTAATGGAAGAGCATGATTGTAAAATAACAAAATGGAAGTTGATTCTTGTAGATATTAAGTGAAGTGACTGATCGAGTGATAAATACCTATAGGAGTGGAATCTTATGAAGTTGCAACTCGTTGAACTACAGCCTACAATGATAACAAACACAACCAACAATGAACACTAAAGTTGATGCACTTTGGTGAAAAACACTAGGTTTGTGGGACCACTCTCAGAACAAGGATATCAAGGGCTTATATCCATTAGAACAGAATGTGACATTTTACGCGGTTGAAATCTATATATTTACATGGTTTTACAAAAGTATAAAAGTCAGAAATAACTAATGTGTTTATTTTTTTATAGGTTTTACAACCGTATAGAAATGAACATTTTTACATGGTTGCAAATTGCAAGCATTAAAAGGACATGATCTTTTTTACCTTGTCTTTATTTTGTAATATATTTTTATCTATAAAAATGCCTATAATAACCTTATACTTAGTATATGACTATATCTTTGAATATGCTTGATTTATGTAATTATCTTGTAAATATCACTACAAAAAAAAACACCCCTTTTCTGACGGACCAGTCCGTCGGAAATCCGTCGGAAAAGGCTGTTTTCGTCGGAAATCCGTCGGAAAGTTTTCGTCGGAAATGGGCTGGTCGGTAAAGCCTTTTCCGACGGCCTTTTCCGACGGATTTCCGACGGAAACCTTTTGCGACGGATTTCCGACGGAATATGCTTTTCCGTCGGTTAAGGGTTTCCGACGGATTTCCGACGGATACATTTTGCGACGGATATCATTTGCGACGGTTTTCCGACGGATTTCCGACGGTTTTTGTGACGGATTTAGAAACTTTTTCCGACGGTTAACTTTTCCGACGGATTTAGAACATTTTCGACCGTTTTTTTGTTACCTTTTCCGACGGATATTCCGTCGGAAATGATGTTTTCCCAAAAAAAAAAATAATTTAAAAAATCAAATTTCCTGTACATTTGGAATCCATATTTTAAAAGATCAAATTACCATACAATTTGATAACAAACGAAACAATTTAAAACAAAGTTGTTTTATAACAAACGAAACAATTTATAAAATTACGTAATTGTATCTACTATCCTAAAACTACGAAGGAGGGTTAGGAGGGTTTTCATTTTGGTTCTGGAATTGCTGCATTAAGGCTTGCATCTGTTCCGGGTTCTGGAACTGCGCCATGAAGTCCTCAAAACGCTTTTCTCGTGGCCTCTTGTTGGCGAATTTGATCTTCGTACCTCTGCCACCGCTCCGCTTCTTCCGCCCGCTCTTTCCGTCTCTGCTCCGCTTCTCTCTCCCGCTCTAACCGTATTTGTTCCCGCTCAGCCTCCAGCGTTGCTCTCAAAGACTCCAACTGAAATGAATTTACATTTAACAAGCAACAATGTTAAGTGCTAATTAATAAAAACATAAGTAATACATGAATGTATTACAACCATATTACACATACCTCTGAAGCGGTTCCGGAACAACTATGACGGCCTTGACCGGTCAAATTCAAGAAATCTGTCACGTTATTGAACCCGGGAACACGATTCTTTTTTCGACCCCCAACAACCTTTTCCCACAATTGTCCCTGTATCTCTGGACTAAGGGTTGTCGGATCTACATCTGGGTATTCCTCCTGTCTCATTTGGTGGAACGACGTCTACAAACACCAAATGTGTTAACTAATAAAAACTTATAGATATTTCGGCAGCATAACTGTTGTAATTGGAACATATCCATTAAGTATTTTACACCTATCGTCTGCCCAACAACGGCAGCCCAAACTAATTACTACAACTTTATCCTATAAAACAAGTCAATCATAAAAACAAATTAAATTTTGTGCCAAAACTAAACTTACCGCCCTATGCTCGTGAGTCTGATCAAGATAAATAGGAGGAGGATCTGTGGGCGGCCCGGTCGCACCCGGAACTAGCTGTCAATTCGTGCAGTGAACCCGGTCAAATACCTCACTGATGAGGGGCTCGCGGTTCCATGCTTCTCTCTACATGCAATTTATATATATATATACGATATCAGTTGTTAGTAGACAACAAATTTAAAATATATAGTAGATGAATGAATGAATACCATCCGTGACCGATGCACAGCCGTGCTAAATGAGCCTCCAGTATGCCTAGGGGCCGTCGACCGCAAACGATTGGCCTTATTGGCCACGGATTGGCTTTGAAATACCTCACCGGTCCAGACCTGTTAAAACATAAAAGATAAGAATCAACATACAAACTGAAAAGAACCCGTAACAAAAAAATAATCCTACATGCCTGGTCTATCATTTGGTTCCAGAAGGTCCCGTCGAGCCAGTCCGGATAGAATAGCCTCAGCCGCTCATAGTCTTGGTGATCCCACTCTATCCCATCGACGGCCTTTGCCCGCTTCGTTGACCATAAACGAAGTTCTCTCATCTTGTCAGCATAATGGGATTGCAAGGTATCAGCAAGGGCTCGGAACACGTCTTCATCTCGCTCTTCCGGCCACTGGTACCGAGTCTGCATATTGATCATTGTTTGTAAGTTATAAAATTACATCAAATAGTTTGTATAGATTTTTCTACTAACCCGAAGGAGTGGAGAGAGTGCAGTGGAAAAAATGGCAAATGTCGGCTAGGGTTTCTACTTATACCCCCACCTTTCCGACGGATTTCCGACGGAAATTTCCGACGGACATCAATTCGTCGGAAATTTCCGACGGATTTCCGACGGAAATTTCCGTCGGAATTAGTTAAAATTAAAATTAAATTAAAATTAAAATTAAATTAAAATTAAATATTTATAATATTAAAATTTAAATTAAATTAAATATTTATAATATTAAATATTATACATTAAAATTAAATTAAATATTTATAATATTAAAATTATATATTAAATATTATACATTAAAAGTATACATTAAAATCAAATATTATATAGTTTATATATATTAAAATTATATAAAAAAATAGAAATAGAAATAGAAATTAAAATTAAAATACATATTTAGGTCGTGATTATTAAGTAGTTAGTGTTTTTGGCGTCGTTGTCGGGGAGGCGACTAGCCTAGTACCGACTTACGTTTTAATTTACTAATCTATGTTTCACTTCCGTATTTCTATTTTCTATTTTGCTTTTCGTACTTTAGTAATCGTGACTAATCTTATATGTTGATATATATTTTAGTTGACTAACTTCTATGCACCGAAGATCACATGGATTAGATTGATTGTCACCAGATCCCAAGATTGAAGCTACAACAAGAAGGTTAAAAGCGGAAAGGAGAAAAATCAAAGATAAGTAGTTATGGAAGCTGAACGTACTCTGAAAGACTTCATTTACCTATAGTTCCAGCTCATCCATTGCTTGTCCATCTATTGAAGCTAAACAACTTCAAGTTGAAGACTAAGATGGAAACTGTTAGTCCCGTTTAAGGTAATGGCAAACAAGTAACAAATTGTAAAAAGGGGGTTGAATATAATTACACAATATTTTTCAACCTTTAAAATTCTTATTGATATGAATATCAAGAATTACACTTAGAAAACTGATTGTTGCGGAAAGAATAAATAAAATCTATTCTAACAATCTAACACTTAGTAAACAAGAATATAAATGAAAACACAAAGATTATACTCCTGTATGATAAAATGCCGATTTAAGCTGGTGACTTAGAAGATATCTTGTTGAAAGCGTAGTTTGCATGAGAGCTCCTCTTCTCCTTTTATAGTGCCTCATGCATTAAATGCACGGGGACACTTATCATACAATCATTTGATGGATGAGTTACCTTTGGACAAAGATGAGTGTCTTCCTTTATCGTACATATGAAAGGACAATACACTGTTCTTCTTTTCTTCATGTCCTTTGTTGTCACATCAAGTTTTAGATCAGGACAAACATACCTTTCTGATGTTTAAGGAGAATGTTTGTATTTAAAATTTGAATGACACGTTCTTGACTGATAGTGATGACAAGAAGGATCTTCATAAATATCCATCGATAGAGTTGAGATCTTCATCGACAAATGCAGAAGCTTGATGAGATCGGCGGGTAAATCAACCAATTATCAATGACCCAACAATCTCCCCCATTTGATGATGAGACCGATATTTTGAAGTGAAAGCAGAAAAAACAACTCTCAAGTACTTTTGACCTTTTCTTAATCCTTTTCGGCTCTTTTCACATATGTTAGAAGCCAGATCCCATATATTACTCAAACAGTGTTAATATACAGTAGCAGAAGCAGTTTGATGATCAACACATTAAACTAGAATGATTAATTGAAAGAGATGAATGGATTCAATTACTAAGTGAACGTGTATTTCACTCAAGGAATAAGTTGTTACAGTACTGATCAATACAAGTTAAGCTCTCGAATTCTCTGCTATTCAACCAACACAAAATACAAGAAACAATCTGTCTATTTATACTAAACTAGACAAGAAAGTCAAAGAGCCAGCATATTACAAAGTGACACGTAGGGTGGAATCTCTAACAAAATTTGTTAGGCGGTTAAGTCATGAAATCCAACACGTGTTTTTTCTTCATGAGTATCCAGAGATGGCTCTACCTCTGGATAGCTTTTTGTAGAAATAGGCTATCTTCTGGAGTGTCCTTTTGGAAAGTATTTGTCTTCTGTCGAAATCTGTTCATACCTTTATATAAATAATGTCTAACAATCTCCCTCTAAGTATGAAAACAGAATTGTTAAAAGAATTTAAAGAAGACAAAAGTGAAAGTTCATTACATTACAGAAAATGAAAATAAAAAATTTGAAATTACATGTAATAATCAAAACAATGCATCTGGAAGGCCTCTAATGATAGTATAGAAGGTACTAGTGAGTTCCTAGGTTAAAAATGCCTTTGAGATGCAGGTCCATAATATTCGCTGCTTTTCTGACCTTCGGGTTTGTATCCTCCATCTTTTGGATAATGTGCCCATGGAGTACCTTAAAATCTCTGTTTTGTATAGGGGTGTAATCGAGCCGAGACAGCTCGTGAGATACTCGAGATCGACTCGGAAAGTATTCGAAATCGACTCGTGAATTGTCGATTCGAGCTCGAGCTTGAGCTACTCGAGTGGATAATCGAGTTGAGTTCGACCTATAAATTACTCGGCTCGAGCGGCTCGCGAGCCTTATCGAGCTTCTACAAAATTACAATTATACCCCATATATGTGTATATATATTAAATTATCAAGCGAGTCGAGTCGAGCCTTATCAAGCTTCTATAAAATTGCAATTAATATTTATATTGTTATGTGTTTTTTAAGACATGAGCGAGTCGAGTCGAGTCGACCTCGAAAGTGTCGATACCTGTCACGAGCTCGAGCTCGATCTTGAAAATTTAGGCTCGACCGAGTTCGAGTCGAGTATCGAGCTGCGAGTTTGCGAGTCGAGTCGAGCTCGAGCTTGGTACTATGTTGGCTCAACTCGGCTCGGTTACACCCCTAGTTGTGTACTTGAACCCTTCTTGTATTCTAAAGAGCCTTTTGCTAGAAGGTCTTCTGAAGACAACACCTATTTCTGGTTCAGATATGATGGTACCAACTTTAAGGTTTTCTACTCCTTCCAGATCTTTGTTTGGGGTAGTAACACACAGACGAGTTTTGTTCAGATACATAGCCGTCTGAATATCTATTTTTGCACGATGCTCAACGAAGGCTTCCAGAGTCCTTTTTAGCCTTTGAATAGCTACAAAATACTCCAATCCTTTATCTTGATTCTCCTTTAAGTACCGCCCTAGGGGCAAATAATCACATGGATTCAAGGATAGCAGGTCATTCTCTAAAAATGTACAAAATTTTCCATTTTCTCTACGTACAGTGTACTCCGTATATGTGATCGCTTTATTGGCATATGTTCTGACATTCATCTCACATACCTCAGAGATGCTTGCTGTTGAGTAAACAAGTTTTCTTTCTTGTCTTACTCTTGCAAACCTAGCCTTTATTTGTTGCATTACCCCATGATGAAAATCTGGTGTTTGCAGAACCACCTCTTCATCCTTATCCGCATACATATGCTTGTAGATTAATTCTCTTGTAGGGGGCTTCTTTAGTTTTGTTTCTTTTGAATCCATCATAATTTTGTCCCTCTTTGTGTCTTTGGAATTTTCTTGAATATTCTAAGAGGATGGCTTCACATTGGCAGAGGTAGATAATGCTTTAGGCAGTTGGACATATGAGGTCTTTGTTATTTCAACATATGGAGATTTTGGTGTCTGAGCTGAAGGGACGTTTGGTACTTGAAAAGATCTTTGGGCAGAAGTAGGCATAGAAGGGGACTTCTGAACACTTGAAGGCTTCTGTACTTGTGGAGGTGCAATAGTAGTTGGTTTTGAAGATACTATTTTATTTGTTGGCTTTGGGATTGATGGTCTTCGTTTGCTTTCCAAATCCTTAACTAAACTTATGACCTTGGAAGCTTCTGGGATGTCTTTAGGTTTTGCATTGTTTAAGACATCACCAGGAATGAAATGGGTTCCTGCCTTGGTTACTGCAGAGATAGGAGTTACAAATTTTGGAACGTTGGGCATTGAAGGAGTGCATGTAGCGATCTTCTGTTGTTTCTGTTGTTGCTGTTGGGATTAATGCTGAGGTTGGGATTGAGAAGCTTGTACAGAAGTAACTGGTACAGAAGTGTCACCAGTTTCCTGTTTCTTTTATATCTACCCCTTCTAAGGGTTAGGAGAGTCTGGATCTCTATCATAAGACCTTTTTCTTTTCAGCTCCTCTTACTTGCAAGCTTTTCTCTTGGCATTATTAGTTTTCTTCTAACTACTTATGATTGAGTGAACTAGCACATTTGTATCTTTCAGGGTAGTTTCAATATCAGTCAACTTCTGAGAGAAAGGTGCTTCGTTAATGGCAAGTTGAATCGGGATAGGTTTGGCCAGATGATCATTAACATCCTTCATTGCACCATTTGATTTGGACACGAACTTTGCATTGATTTCTATGAATTTTTCAATGAGAACAGTTTGAAATCCAGCAAGATATGCCTTGGAGACTGGTGTAGAGGGATTAGACCTAGTTGAGGGCATGATAGATGCATCCATCTTTTTAAGATCTTCTACAAAAGTCATAAATTCCTCTGCGGAGATTGTGGTTGAGGATCCAGAAGTGGATGCAGAAAGAATAGTTGGCTTTTATGGCATTTTCTAGATTGTTAAATTGATCAGTGGCCATGGCTTTTTAAGCATCTGCATTTGTACTTAAGGAGTTCTTTATTGCTGTGAGATTTTCAGAGATGGTCATCTGTGTATATTTGACCACAACAATAGAAGTGTTAACCTTGGTAAGTTCTGCAATCTGAGAAGAGTGGTTAGAAGAAATTGTGCTTTTTAGATCATCCAAGGATCCCTTCGTTTGTTCTGCAAAAGCTTGGAATGCAGCTAATTAGAGAAACTCAGGTGTGGTAACCGTTGTACCTCAGACACATGAAGTCGCTTCACCCTCGCGTCCAAAGGGACCTCCTTTATCACATGTTTCGATGTTGAGTGATGGAGGACTTCCATCCTGTCTTTGGGGGCTCTCACGAGAATCCCCTTCTGATGTTCTGATTTCTTTGAATGGTTCTTCGTTGCCAGGGGACAGAGAGTCAAAGTAAATGTAAGTACCCTCGTGTAATTCAAGTACAAGGGGACGTTATGCAGAAGAAAGCCTTACCCATGACGGGATTTCACAGGCAAATTGGGCAGAAGTGACCATCGACGTGGCTACTTCATTCCAATCATGAACGTGGGCAACGGATGCCTCCACGTAGTGTTGGGGAAGTGACGAGTTCTAGGGAGATGGAACTCTTATATCTGAGTCTTCTTCCTGTTGGGAGGAAGAAGATGAAGAAATGGGTTCCTCTGATATATGCGGTCCAGAAGCATGAAGAGTTGCTTCTGGATGGTTTGGCTGGGGTGTTGGGTTCGGACTGAGCTTACGTTCTTCTTCAATAGGTCCTAGTGCTTGATCACTAGTCCTAGATTGTTTAGCTGCTCTGGTTGGACTAAGTTGGATTCTCTCTGGTGTGTCTCTGTGGACATCTTCTGTTCTCACTCTTTTGTTCCTCTCTGGATAGACAGCAGCACTCTGGTATCACTCAATTGATTATTTTCAAAAAAAGTCTCACTCGACCCCTCACTACTTATTTTGGATACTAAGTACTCTGGGTAGCTGGTCTCTGTGTAAGACCAACGTAGAGTTTTTGTAGAGTTGGAGGAGAAGAGAGGTGCTAGGAATAAGAAAGAGCATATACCTGGAAAGTGGTTGTTCTTTTGGATACCTGTCTTTGTGAACAGTTGGACGTTGTGTTTTCATGGTGTGGAATTTGTAAAATGGGGTTTCACAAAGGATGTTATATGTGATGAGAGCGTCTCTGAGAAGAACTGGGATAAACCTTGAAAACATCAGATAGGTGAGCTTCTTCCCTTTCTCTTGTAGGTTGACTTTGGTAAGGACAAAGGCCTTAATTTCTCTGTAGAGTAGTTCTGCATAGTCAAGTTTGCGATTGAAGAACATTCCATACATGATTGTCAGGGTACTTTTGTTAGCTTGGTCCATGGAGCCCGTCTTGCAGGTTAGCCCCTTGTTCAGAATTGACACCAATATATTCCACATTGAGGGAAGAAACTGATGCTGAAATTCAGAAACCCTAGAAATGGGTTGGTTGTACCCCAAGTATTCCAAGAATTCTTCCATAACGTCAGTTGTAGGATTTGGCTCGAAGTCAAAGATTTGAAGTTCTTGAAGGGTAGAGATAAAGAAAACTGAAGAAATTTTGTCCGTGGTAATCTTCACGGTGCACTCCAAGCCCGTATTTGGAACATCAAAATTTCTAGAGAGTTCAGTGCCATCTTTACTTACTTCACAGGATTGCCAATATTCTTGCACAAACTGTACTTGTACCTGAGTATCTACAAGTTCTAAGGCTGGTTGTAAGTCGTGGTTCTTGAGAAATTCGATCATTATTTTGAAATCAGCTCCGTAGTTGCGGCAGCCTAGGATTACGTAAAAGTTATTAGGCTTAATGGGGAGGAGATCAAAAGGGTCACTTTCTACACCAGTTGATTGTTGAAGGTGAACATCAGCATTGTTATTGCCATCATTTTCAAGTTGAGCAACCATGATTTGCACTTACGGTTTGTGGAACCTGTAGTTGCAAGTAAGAAATTTAGGGAATCGTTGAGCACAAGGAATTGCAATAGCAGGAATGGTGAAAAAGTAAAAATGAGAAGTAAATCTATTTAAATAATAGGACGTGGAGAGGTAATCGAGTGCGTGGGATAACACAACGTCTCCTAATGACATGGAATTGAAAACGATTCAGTGCTTGAGACAATCGGGGTGTTGACGCGTGTATTCTTGTCAGGAAGAAAAACCGTCATCGAGTGGATAAAATTGAGAGACATGACAGTCACTTTCATGACTCACCCGCGGATAAGCACGAAGGAATAAAACACACAAGTGTAAAAACCTTTGCAAAAGAAATGTTGTGCAGACTTCATCTCTGGATGTGCTTTATCGTGGTTCTGGAACTCGAAGTTCAGAGGTTAAAAATTTAAAATCAATCAAGTTGGTCATATGAAAACATTTTTGGGACCAGAAGAAGGTTTTGATATTTTTCATAAAAAACATAGAAATTCATAACATCAACGTTCCAGAGATTTCTGATAGACATTCCAGAAGCTCTGTAATGTCTTTGAAAAAAGTAATAATACAGAGATAAAGAATGAGCTATCTTAAATCTTTGAAGGAAAGTCAGAGGGTCAAGTAGACATACCAGAGGCTTCTGTATGCTCTTTGAGAAAAGTGTATAGCTAGAAGTAGTGGTTGACTATCTGATATTTTCGAAAATGGTTTACAGAAGGGCGGATGGACATACCAGAAGCTTCTGTATACTCTTTGAGGAAAGAGTGTATCCAGAAGTAGTGGGCGACTATCTGAATTTGACGAATTGCTTCTGCTTCAGTTGTGACACACCATTTCTTCTT
The DNA here is from genome assembly GCA_036898165.1 of Silybum marianum. Lineage (NCBI taxonomy): Eukaryota > Viridiplantae > Streptophyta > Magnoliopsida > Asterales > Asteraceae > Silybum > Silybum marianum. The sequence goes on from CM072528.1 coordinate 17,720,765, forward strand.
ATGATAAGACTTTGCTCCCCCTTAAGTTATGCATTCTTTCTTGCTCCCCCTCAAACTATGCTTGGATCATAAAATCTTAAGAGTTATAAGAAGAGTTTGAAGTGCAGAGGCTTGTATAGTATATACGGAAGCTTCTACATCCCATAGGTGAAGAGCAATAGTACATAAGAAGTGAATAGACTAGAGATAAGTAAATACATGCTTTAGTATAGCATACAGAGGCTCTATAAAAATGCAGAATCTGGATTTTTATTGCATATTGAGCATGCCCAACGTGCTGGTTAGGAAGGAAAATCGATTTTCATCTAGAGCTTTTGTGAATAAGTCAGCAAGTTGGAAATCAGTAAAAACAAAGTACATTTTAATTCTACCTTTTTCTACATGATCCTTTATGAAATGATACCTGACATCAATGTACTTGGTTTTGGAGTGCTGAATTGGATTAGTAGTGATAGCAATTGCACTCTCTGAATCACACAAAATCGGGATTTTTTTCATACAGAAGACCATAGTCTCTGAGCTGGGTTTTCATCCAGATGACTTGTGAACAACAACTAGCAGCAACAACATATTCTTCTTCTGCTGTAGAGGTAGACACACAGTTCTACTTCTTGGATGTCCAACTAACTAACTTGTTACCATGTAGTTGACAACTTCCAGATGTACTCTTTCTATTTAATTTATATCCTCCATGATTAGAGTCAGTATATGCAATTAAATCAAAAACAGGGTACTTTGGATACCATAGACCCAAGAACTGAGTCCTTTTTAGGTATCTAAAGATCCCTTTATATCAGCCAAATGAGATTCCTTAGGATTGGCTTGATACCTAGCACAGAAACAAGTGGCAAACATGATATATGGTCTACTAGCAGTTAAATACAGAAGGGATCCAATCATCCCTCTGTAGTTCTTGACATCGACTGATATTCCAGAGACATCAGCGTCAAGCTTTGTACAGGGAGAAGTTGGTGTTTTCATGGTTGTAGAATTGTGAAGTTTGTACTTTTTGAGAATATCATAAACATACTTGGCTTGATTTATAAAAACACCAGAGGTAGTTTGTTTAATTTGGAACCGGAGAAAGAAATTTAATTCTCCCATCATGTTCATTTCAAACTCACTTGTCATCAACTTAGAAAAGATATCAACTTCTTCTTGATTTGTAGAATCAAAATAATGTCGTCCACATAGATCTGTACTAAAGTTAACTCACCTTTGCTTCTCTTGATGAACAAGGTAGTATCCATTTTACCTTTCTCGTAGAAATGTTTGATCAAAAACTTTGAGAGCCTATCATACCATACAAGGATTTGTCCAATAAATAGACATAGCCTGGATGAGCTGAGCTCTCAAATATAGGAGGATGTTGGACATATACTTCTTCATTTAGCTTGCCATTCAAAAAGGCATATTTGACGTCCATCAGATATACTTTGATGTTTTTGTATGTAGAGAACGCTAAAAACAATCGAATTGCTTCAAGTCTTGCTACTGGAGCAAATGTTTCATCGTAGTCAATCTCTTCTTCTTGACAGTATCCTTTTGCAACCAATCTGGCCTTGTTTCTGATCGTTATTCCATCCTCATTCTTCTTGTTCCTGAAAACCCACTTAATACCAATAGCAGTTTTATTTTTAGGTAAGGAAACGAGTTTCCAAACCTTGTTTCTTTCAAATTGAAGAAGTTCTTCCTGCATTGCATCTATCCAACTTGGATCTTGTAGGGCTTCATGAACTCTTTTTGGTTCTACCATGCTAAGAAAATTCACAAAGAATGCTTCACTAACAGTGGCAGATCCGGTCTTTACACCATCAGAAGGATCACAAATTATTTGGTTTGAGGGATGGTCTCTTGTCCACTTCTTCAAGGGAGGTTGAGAAACCAGTAGGGGTGCGATTTCTGTATCAGGATTTTCCTCTTCAGATATGCTTTGCGTTGGAGAAGAACCAAGTTGCTCCCCCTCAAATGAAGGAACATAGGAGAAAGGATCTATTGTTGATCTTTCTGCTTCTGGAGCAGGGATTTATTCCTCTGGACTTGCATTTGAGTTCGAAGGTGTAGAGATAATAGCTTCAGAAGTATCATCATCTGTATCAGCAGGTTCACCTGAAATAGTAGGGGAGCCAGAAGGGCCAGAAATTTGTATACCTGAAGTTCGAAGTTCTTTTGTTGTTTTCACTAGAACATCTTTGTTTAAACTCTCAGAGACTGGTTCATCTCCAAAGAAATCCTCAAAAAGTGAATTTAGTTCTGACTCTCTGGATTTGGAGAGGTAGTCAGAAGTAACGTTATTTAGCATTAGTTCTGAATTGGAATATTCAGAAGTTAATTGGGCTTAGTCATCAAAGCTAACATTAATGCTTTCCATGACCGTCTTGGTTCAAAGATTGAATACTCTGTATGTTTTTGAAGTGATAGAATATCCAAGAAATTGGGCTTAATCAGACTTCTTGTCGAACTTGCCAAGTTTTTCGCGATCATTAAGAATGAAGCATCTGCAGCCAAAGACATGTAAGAACTTTATATTAGGTTTTCTTTTATTGATTAGTTCATAGGTAGTTTTGAGGTGTCTCTTGACCACTATGGATCTGTTCTATGTAAAAACCACGTGGTAGAAACAACTTCATCCCAGAAGTGAGTGGGAAGTCCAAAAGCAGCTAGCAGTGTTCTTGCAGCTTCAACTAAAGTTTTGTTTCTTCTTTCCACTACACCATTTTGTAGAGGGGTCCTTGCAGCAGAGAAGTTTTGTGAAATTCCTTCTTTGTTTAGGTATTCTTCAAGTTTGGCATTCTTGAATTCTGTACCATTGTCACTTCTCAGTTTCTGGATTTTGCTTTGCAGAAGCACTTGGATTCTCCTCATCATGGTGATAAGAACTTCTGGTACTTCTGTCTTACAAAAGCAAGCCAAGTATATCTCGAATATTCATCGATTAGTAGAAGAATATACTTTTTACCAGACATACTCTATACAGCAAGGGGACCACAGAGGTCAACGTGTAGCATGTGCAGAGGTCTGGGACAAGCATGATCACTCTTTTTCTTGTGGGAATCTCTTTTAAGTTTTCCCATTTCACAAGCTGGACAAAGATGGTCTTTCTGGAATTGAACCTTTGGGAGGCCCTCAACCAGATTACATTTAACAAGTTGCTCTAAATTTGAAAAGTTTAAGTGAGACAACTTGTGGTGCCAGAGCCACGCTACTTCACTCTTCTTAGAGATGAGACATAGCGTCTCTTTTCCATCTTTAAAAGAGAAGTTCATCATAAACTTTTTCTGTTGGTCTGAGCAGTTCTTTACCTGACTCTATAAGTAACTGACAATGTTTCTTGTTGAAGAAGACGCCCATGTGTGGATCCCAGTATATCAGGTAACGGTGTAATATTGATAAGAACAATATGAAAACTTCAGTACTGTCATATATCTCACTTGTATAACATCGTGGCTACAAAGAATGGAGTTATGAATAAAGCTCACGATCTCTTAATTATGTCTAACGTCTAATGTCTAACCTTCTATGATAGCTCTAACCCTCTATTTATATGAATAGGAAATACTATATAAGGAAAGTAAAGGTTAAGGCATTATACACTTGCCTTATTTAAAATAAGATTGTTTCCTTATATTTAAACATTAAATCTTTCCTAAAACTTAAACCTTCCTATTAATGACTTTGCTGAATTTACTATTTAGCCCTTCACGTCTTCAATAGTTGTTATCTCAGATACAACATTTTTAGACCTAACAATCCCCCCCTTTGTATTCGAGATTCCATTTCAGCAAATCAGCACTTTTGAAGACGATTGAAATTTTGTCAACAAATCTTCATCTTGAAATCTTTTGCTCCCCCTACGAATATGATCACTTGATAAGCTTCGTAGCTCCCCCTTAACATTAGCATGAAGTTCAGTGACAGAATGTCGAAGAAGCTGTGATGTCGTAGGGTAAAATCTTTCTTCAAGCAGAACTTGTCATATGATGAAAGAGACAAAAGAATGTCAAGTCTAAAAACTTGAGGTTGTCGGGTTAGGCATTGAGGTTGTCGGGTTATGCACATGAGGTTGTTGGGTTAGACACATGAAGTTGTTGGGTAAACTGCTAACATAGAAGCACAAGGAGCAACTATTATCACTTAAATCAAATAAATTCAATTAAGTGGCCTATGTTCCATGTTGGCATTGGGTTAGCACTGATAGGACTTCCAATTACCACAGAATTAAGTTATAAAACTGACTTCTCAAACTGTTCCGACATAAACACAAAGATATGCTTGTGGAATCACAAAGACTCGTGCAAAGTGTAAAAGAATATTTGTATATATTTTTCCTCAAAAGACTCAATATGGACAAACTTTTGAAGTTCGAAGACCGTAGGTGTGTCTTCTTGTTTCAATATCTAAATCTTCCAAGTGAAGAATAGATAAATGATATGTTAAAATCTCCGTGATATATGAAACAAGCACCTTTTGTGAGATACTTGAGTAGCTGGGTGGGGTGACACAAGTTATCGACATTGGGTCCCTGTCTATTTCAATATTCATCTCCAAGTAATCGAGAATGAATAGATTGTCTGGCTACCCGGATAACTGTTTAGGTTTGGTAAAGACCAGATATTTTCTTTTAAGTCTTGTTGCAGTCTAACATTTAATTTAACGCACAAGCACTCATTGTTATCTCAATCACACCCTTTCAAAATATATCTATCCTAGGGATGTGTTTCGGTAGGTCCTTCCGGATCTGATTGACCATTGAAACTTCTAAATTCTACAAAGAGTTGAAACATTGAAGTCCGAGTTCTGAACTGATGTATTCAGAAGTCATAATGCAAATTAAAACGGGTTCTGAATTGAGATATTCAGAAGACAAATAAAGAGGAGGTTCATAGCTGAGATATTATGAAGCTAATTAATAAAATATAAAAAGTTGGTACTCCCCCTCAAATGTAGCATAACCTTTTGAATGATTGTGTCATGTGATGTGAATATTCTAAATTTAGAACAGACATGACATACCTACAAAACAGATTAAAAAGATTTTGGTACCTAAGCTTTGTTGGGTCCTCGGAGGTTAGCTTTAGAAACAACAAATGGGGAATTGGGGATACTATAAGTACCATACCATTTATGAACGAACCTTTGATCGACAAAATCATTTGTTCCACAAGTAGAACAACAAAGATTTATGGCACTTAGTCTGATTAGCTGATTGATTGACTTGACAAAATAAGGTAAATCAGTTTTGGAAACAAATGATTTTGCATCAACTATAAGAGATATATGTGGCATGTTTCCAATACTATCATCTGTAGTTGATTTCTTTCTCCAAACCATTTTAAGCTGTTTAGAATTACCGGATTTAACAAAATCATTGTGAGATCGATTAGAATTATGAGTCTGAGAATTTAAAAAACCATATGATTTGGAGTTGTTAGAATAGCTATGTGATTGAAGACTTGAAGAATAGTTATTCTTACAAACACTAATAGTAGAAAGAGGAGGCATCCTAGGAATTCAACTTGAAGCAGTTGTATAACCTTCAAGTTCTCTAATTTTTCACAAGAGATGATCTTTTTCTTCCATAATCATATCATATTAGCTTGATATTCGGATCTCATTTTCTGTTCATTAACAAGATTTGTTTCTAAAACAGATAATTTGTTTGAAAGTTTGCCAATTGTCTCTTCAAAATCTTGCTTTTCTTTTTCAAAATGTTTTTCCAAATTTTTGCTTTTAGCAATGATCAAAGTACTTTTCTTGATTAAATTCGTTTTATCAGTCTCAAACACATTTCTTTCATCTTTTGAAAAAATTTGAAGTTCAGAAAGTTGCTTTGATAGCTTCAGACATTTCGTTTCAGATGATTTTCTCTCTAAAATCACAACTTGTTCAAAATCTTACACTTGTTCAAAAAGTTTTCTAATTGTCAACTCACAAGTTTTAATTTTTCTCTCAAACGCTTTCCGCTCAATTTTAAACCTGTTTTTCTGATCATAAGAGAATTTTCTTTCTTTTTCTATTTCTAAATCGGATAATTTTATTTTAGAATCGAATTTCTGCTCCGATTTAGAAATACTTTCTTTTAGATGTTTATTTTCCTTTTCTAAGCTTGCGTAATTCTCTTTTAAATCATCGAGTTGAATAGTTGTCTCTCTCCAACCCATATAGTATTCATATTCAACGGATTTTGGATCCAGTACTAATGGGTCGATAGACATCTTGATTTAAGCCTAAAAACACACAAAATTAGCTCTCTTCTAATGTCTAGTCTTCGAGTTTAGCAATCGTAGCTTTTAGCTCAGAGATATGTCCTTGAGAACTCATCTTGAACTAAACCTGTACAACTCAAATACACAGTTAGTTCGAAAAAAAATATGTAAGCACTGGTTACCTGATGAAATGATCTCGATCGGTGAGTTTTGAAAAATAACTACGACTTCTTTTAAAAATGGTAAAAATATGTCGAATCAAGAGGACTCGAGGAAAAATGATGTCGGATCGAGTGGGTCCGATATCTCATCTTGTCGGGTCTCAAGGGTACGATAAGAATGAATGTCGAGTGTATGAGACTCGTGAAGAAAGTATGTCGACTCAATAAGACTCGAGAAGAGTTAATGTCGACTCAATGGGACTCGAGGAAATTTAATGTCGTTCCTAAGGGGTTCGAGAAGAATGAATGACCAGTATATCGAATCCTTTCAACTTTTCTTATTTGTTTAAGGAAAGATAACGAGGGATTCTTGACTAAAAAGTTCTAGAGTAACAGAGTTATTTAGTCTTTTTATGGACAAGAAAATCCATGTTTTCAATTTCCCAAGCAAAGAAAAGAGTAATTAAAGTTAATTACTTGATAAATCAGAAAGCAAAAACAAAAGATTCTTGACTAAAAAGATCTAGAGTAACAGAGTTATCGAGTCTTTTTATGGACAAGAAAATCTATGTTTTCGAGTTTCCAAAATTCTCAAGAAAAAAATTACTAAGGTTTATAAGGTTTACTTAAGGATTCTTGACCAGAAAATCTGCAAGGAACAAAGTTCTTGAGTTTTCTATTGTCAAGAAAATCAAATGTACCCAAGATAAACGAAAGTAAATAAATTTGAAAAAAAAAATTGGATTCGATAATTTTGATCAAAGATCTCGGGTAAAGCAGTCCGATGAGTTTTGATGATGGGTCCGATATCTATGAATATTAATCCAGAATTTAAAACTTCCACAGATTTGAACGAAAAAAAAAATTATAATTCAGATTTGATGATAGGCACGAGTCGAATGGATTAAAAAAAATACCCAGATTAAAAAAAACTGTTGAATGAAACAGAATCCTTATGATTCGAGAAAAACGAGAATTTTACCTTATAATCAAGTCTTCGATTAGAACCGGTTCAAAAATCTTGATCGGTCTGTTCTGATACCAATTGTGGATCACAGTATATCAGGTAACGGTGTAATATTGACAAGAACAATATGAACAACTTCACTATGTCATATATCTCACTTGTATAATATCGTGGATACAAAGAATGGAGTTACGAATAAAGCTCACAATCTCTTAATTATGTCTAACGTCTATTGTCTAACTTTCTATGATAGCTCTAACCCTCCATTTATATGAATGGGAAATACAATATAAAGAGAGTAAAGGTTAAGGCATTGTAAACTTGTCTTATTTACAATAAGATTGTTTCTTTATATTTAAATATTAAATCTTTCCTAAAATATAAACCTTCCTAATTAATGACTTTGTTGACTTTACTAGTTAGCCCTTCACGTCTTCAACAGTTGTCATCTCGGATACAACATTTTCAGACCTAACATCATGTCAGCATCGTAATGTTGACTTATGCTGAGTAAGTTATGCTTTAGTCCAGAGACATAAGCCACCTTTGATAATGTTACCTATCCTTCTTGTAAAGTTCCATAGCCTTTTATCTTTCCCTTGCCATCGTCACCAAAAGTTACAACTCCTCCCTTTTTAGTCTTTGAATGCGGAGAGTAAATTTTTGGTGCTAGTCATGTGCCTAGAGTATCCAGAGTCGAGATATCATATGTGCACACGCTGTTTCTGCAATACAGATTAGAGATTTTTAGGTACCCATCTCATAATGGGTCGTCTTATGCTAGGCTTTGAATTTATGGTTGATGGATCTTTGATCATACTCTTTGCCTCAGGTTTTCCAGAAGCTTCTAGTTTGCCTGAGTTGGTCTTAGGTGTTTGTTTATTCTGATTCTTAGGATTTTTACATCTCTTGGAGTCAGAAAGAAAACAATATGGACTAGAGAAGGGTTGTTTTAATTTTAATAAAAGAGAGAGACATTCAGAATTCTGGGGAAGTAAAGATTCCATTGAAATTTTATTTATGGAATTACAAGATTTCTTATTCATATCCATTCTAGCATAAGTTGTGTTCTATTGAATTTCTTATCTAGTCTAGACTTATTTCCTTGGAAATTTGATGTCTTCTGTGAAGTCCTTTTCTGTGTAGTCCCCTCCCTTTGGATCTTAGGAGATTTCACTAAAACAGAAGAAGTTAGATTGTCTTTCATGGTCCATTTTCCTTTCTGTTCCTTAGTGAATATACCAGGTTTTTGAAATTTGGACATTGAGATAGAAGAATTAACAGTTTGAGATTGATTTCGTTTTGTTGATCCCATTATAACAAGCACAATGACAATAAACAATCAATAGCAAAGTAATATGACACGAATAATGATTTAAGGAACTTACGTAGTCATATATCTCTTGAACGTATGCGTATCGATTACAAGTAATTCACGGTTTCAGCACTCTCTCTAATTTAACATGAATCGACTAACTATGAAAGTAAAACCCTAAGCTTGTATTTATATTGCTAGGTCTAGTCTAATTAAGGAAACAAGAGTTTAAGGAATTATAAACTTCCTTTTACAATAAAGCATATCCTTTCCTTATTTTGTCACAATTAAAATAATAATAGACCTAACAATCTCCCCCATTGTGGCAAAATGAGTCTTCATCTTCTAAGCTCGAACATGCCTTCAAATCTTCGTAGGGTTTGTCGATAAATAATTCTGTCGTCGATTATCTTGATCGCTTCTAAGAGAGAGTTTCTTTTGTCATTGCTCATCCGTGTTGCACTCTTTCTATCTGTAGCAAGTTCTGACGCAAGTCTGTTCCGGATTCCCCATAATGTACCGTCAGAATATGCAGCCACTTCATGAAATCTGAGAAACCGCTTTTCTCTAGAAGGATGCATCCAAACTACACCATGTACAGGATGAGTGATGACAGTGGTGACCAAAGTACTGTCAGGGACAGGCAAAGATTGATCAGGCTTAGTAATGTGTATCTTCTTTTGCTCGCTTTCGATTCCTCGTTGAAGATCATGAAGATAACTGTACCGAAGCTCTTTCTGAACATGTCTAACCACTGCCTTTAAAGCCCTTTGCTCGTGTACGTTTCGGTTGCACTTGTCTCTCAGATCGTTGTAGATGATCTCCAAGTCCATAATATCGAGATTAGCAAAATCGGCTTCAGAGAAGGAATACGTGTTACCATCTTCTCTTTGAACAGTGAAAACCGGATATTCGACTTGGAAGATCCTTGCAGTGTCTATCTTCAAAATCCCGACAACCTTGTGCCTTGAGACCACTTCAGCTTGAGGTAAAGCTCTCATCCTCAGGATATGGAGATACTCTCTGACTTGAGCAGGGTCCATTTCCATCACTAGATGAATGTGTGCCAGATCATCAGTTTTGCTTCCATGCGGAAGATCTTCTCCATGGTTTCCTCAAGATATGGCACACGGATCTGCTGATTCACCCATTCGGACTTACTGTCCGTTAACATTCTTTGCCACCGAATCTGATGAGGTAGGAGTCTTGGTTCGTTTTGATCCCTTAAGGCATAGTTTCTTGCTGTGTGCCTCAAGTTCACATAGTCTTGTTCTTGAAGTACTGGTTCATATGGATCTCGGAACCGGTTTCGAAGTGAGTTTCGCAGACGTTGAACATCGACTTGTTCTTCATTTTGTTCAGGTTCGGCAGGTTCGAGGCCGGTTCGGCGGAGTTCGGGCGTTCGGCCGTGCTTGTACTCTCGAATTCGATATCCGCAGGCTTTTCAACCGTTGGTGTATCGTCCTCTTGAGTCATTGACGTGCGTTGCCGTTGTTGGGTAGATTGAGCAGGCGGTCTTGAAGCTGAGGCAGCAGATGCTCTAGATCGTGATCTTGCCGTTTGGCGTGTCTCCCCCTCAGGACGAGTTGGAGCGGAGCCCGGGTCGTCCGATGAGGTCCGGAAGTAGAAGTACGAATCGCCGGGACGGCAAGACTCTTGGATTTCTGTTCGAAGAGCAGTAATAGCACCCAGGATGTCTTCCGTTTGGCGCTGTTGGGCATTTTTCATGTCGTCGAGCTCTTGGTCTATGTGTGCGCGGAATACATCGAACTCGTGACGAGTTACGGTGGGGATTTGAAGATTGCGGCGAAGAAGACCTTCAAGTGAATCCTCCGGTTGGCCGGTTGCATTGGATTCAGCGAGCAGATTAGCATACAACATCGACATGAGTTCATCGGTGTTATATTCATATCGATGCGGGGAATGAGGTCGATCTTCGGCGGGTGATGGTGGCGGTGGAGAGTGGCTGGTGCTTGGACGGCTGGAGCTTGCATGAGAAGGTTCGGTTTGTACAGGAGTCGGCTCTTTAAGACGCGCAGCTTCACGAATTTGGCACACAAAGGCTTCTCTTTCGGCTGTCATAAGGACCAGATGTTCAGCAAGGGTGTCTCTTGCCCTTCGTAAGTGAGCAGCAATGAGTGCTTCGCCTTCCGGGGGAATAGAGAAAGACGAAGAGATGGTAGCTGTGGGGGTAACTCCGGGATCACTTAGATTGCCCGTTGACATAACAGTTGATTCAACTGTATGACCTACGTTCAGCATTGGCGAAGATGTAGCGCTGGTAGGATTTCCTCCCAATCCTCGTGGAATGTCCGGAATGGACATCACTATGGAAGTTCCAACTGGGCCACGGAGGCTCGCAGTGTATAAAGACTCGTGTCCCCTAACTGGCTCTAGACTCGATGTACACACAACCGAAGTCGAAGCAGGTGAGCTACTGCCTCTTGTTTTAATAGTTATGCCTCCCGAGTGGAGGAGAGCTAGATAAGGTGCTAGACTCACAAGTATTGTTGAAACTGTTCGCTGTTGTGAGCCTTCAGAGTGGCTGGGGGGGCGTGCAATTGCGCTGCTAGGTCCACAGCGACTTGTCCACTAGTCACACCCAACGAATGAGTAAGGCTAGTGGACGCGGTTACCTGGTCGGGGGATATTGGACTCTCACTCTCTATTGTTTTTGTCTCCCCTTCGCTCATCCTCACTAATTCTTTTTCAATTTGTACTCCCTCCGTTCTCCTTATTTCTTCACTAGAGGTTTCAGGGAATATGTCTGACATAGATGGGGAGGATTGATTTGCTTCAAAGTCAAAGTTGAATTGAGGTTCCTCATCAAACGGTATGGTAGGAGCAGATGTGGGTGAACGGATGATTGGATCAGGATTCGGTTCAGTTGATGACTCATCATTTCCAGAACTGGAATCTGTGATAGAGGGTTGTGGTTGGTTGTTAGATTCATCTTCATCCGATGATGAAGAGCGGTGGCGGATACGTTGTCGGCTGACCAGTGTTTTGAATTCGGGGGTGGTTGGTAGTAGGTTGGTTGGGGGAGGGGGGCTGATCAGATGCACCTCCCTCGTCATGTCCCCTCGCAATGCGCTCATTTCCCTGGTCGGGATCCCCCTGATCCTGACCCTGCTCTTCTATTCTAGGACCCTCACCTCCCTCAATATTTTCCTCTTGGATCGGCTCTTGGGTAGGCGCAACCGGAGGTGGTTGGGCCATTAAGCCATGTCGCTCCCTATAGGCTATTACACTAGGTGCATTCTGATCAGCATAAGCAAGGAGCGCTTCAGGGATAGGCATGGTATAGTGGAAGACCCGATCATTTAGGCGTAGAAATTTAAGAGCACTGGTCGGGCCTAAGGGTGTTCCGGCTCTTCTAGGAATGGCAGGTCGAGAATTCATCATTGCATGGATGAATAGTTGAAGAAACCGCTGAAACGGAACGAATGCACGATTGCGAAAGTTGGATTTGTCTTCCACTAGTTCCACAAAGTCCGTCCAGATGAGCATCGCGTAGTCGTAGTGGCGGTTGAATGCGATGCCGTGAAAGATCCGAAGAACCGCCATACTGGCCTTGTCCATGCCAGTATGTTTGCTGGTCAGACATCGATTAACGATGGTGAATAGCGTGAACCAAATCTGAGGCAGGTACATCCTCTTGAACTGGCCGGGGCTTGTGAATGGTTCAGGGGATTCGTACCCGAGGGCTAGGATGTCGGCAACCAGCTGTTGGTCGGTTGCAAAGGCTTCGTATGGGTGTTCGGCTGTGGCTAGCGGTAGGCGGAGAATGCGGCGAATCCTGGCTGGAGTTAGGCGGGTGATAAAGTCATCGATCTGAGCAGTGAAATGATGGTCACCTTCGTCCAGATGATAAGTCAGTGTATACCAGAATTGCTGGAGGTAGAACAGGGATACTCGGTGGTCTAGGGCAAAGGCAAAGCGAAGCGGATGCCGCTGAAGAATGTCAAGAATGATTTGGTGTTCGAGAGTGATACCAAAGTCTAGTCGGTGGTTTTTCGGTTTGACTTTTGTCAAAAGTGATCGCGTGGCATCAAGAGGTCATCCCGGTTTGCTGCGTTGATGCTTGGTTCGGTCGAGCGTTCGGATGGCATCGGGTTTTCATCATCGGACATGTTCGGGTCATTCATGGCTGCCATTGGTTTCTGAAATAAGATAGTTAGGCAAACCAAGTGTACATTTAGTGTTATGAGTTTCAAAAAAAATTGCTAAGTCTTTTTATCGAGTCCCATTGGGTCGATAACAATTGTTATCGAGTGCAATAGGATCGATAAAAGAATGATGTCGATTGAAGCAGGATCGACAACAAGACTTCGAAAAAATTTAGATCAAACCTGTGGAGGAGTTGTCGAGTCAATGAGAATCGAGAAGAACAGGTTATCGAGTGCCTAAAGGTCGATGAAAGTACTTGAAAACTTTTTAGAAAAAATATCTATGTATAGCATGTTGTCGATTCTAGGAGGGTCGATGAAAATACATGGACAAAGTAAGGGCAGGTTATCGATCCAAAATGACTCGATAAGAGCACTTAGTAATTTTCATCGATCGATTGATAGTCTATAACAAATGTTATCGAGTCATAAAGGCTCGAGAAAAACACTTGGTGTTTTTCATCGAGTTTATGAAGTTCGATAACAAAAGTTATCGAGTCATAAAGGCTCGATAAAAACACTTAGTGATTTTCATCGAGTTTATGATGTTCGATAAGAAATGTTATCGAGTCATAAAGGATCGATAAAAAAACACTTAGTGATTTTCATCGAGTTTATGATGTTCGACAAAAAAAGGTTATCGAGTCATAAAGGCTCGATAAAAATACTTAGGTAAAACGATGATGTTCTTATTCATCTAACTTGGGTCGATAAAAATTCAAAGGGCCATGAAAGACTCGATAAAAACTCATGAACCAGCCTTAAATTTTCTAAGTTCTCAGATTCCAAAAAAAGGCCTAAAACTAAGGCAAAGTCTTATTACTAGGTGCGATTAGTGATAAAGAACACTTTTCGTAAAGCACTCAAGTCTAAAACCCATCATTTACCCACGATTTTGACTGATGAACAGTCAAAATCGGAAACCCATATAAATCCCAAAAAAAAACGAACAGTCAATCATTAAAAAGCGGATCATGCAACAGATTTAAGGACTAAGTGCAAGAATTAAAGATGATAAGGGGAGAATTACGAACCAGGTGGTGCTTTTGGATTTGAAAAACTCGAAGTTTGGAGATTTTGATCTTGGATAGCCAAGAACTTGAAGGGTTTTTCAGAGAGAAAGAGGGAAATTCAAACTTGTGAGGAAAGGTCCTTTGAGAGAGGGGCCCGATTTCTTTAAATAGTGGTCATCGGGTGAGGACACGTGGCAGTGAGTGATTGGGCCGATGAAAAATTTCCCGTTAACAAAAGTCGATTGGAGAGGTTATCGAGCCAGTGTGGGTCGAGAACTTGGCTTAAATTAATTAATTAATTTTTTTTTGATTTTTTTTAAAAAAAAAACTTAAAGACAGAAAACACATAAAAGTGGCTCCCCCTTAATGTGTGCATACAGTGGTGTGCTCCCCCTATGAAGGTGAATGAATAGGAAAACGTACCTTGTTGCTCCCCCTTGAATGATGAACCATGGTGATATACACAGCGAGGTAAAAATAAAAAAGGAAAGAAAACATTGAAAATACGGAACTGTAAGATAAAAGTCAAAATCTAAAAAATGAGAATCCAAGTGTTATGCAGATTGACTCAACGAGTAAATGTGCAAAAACCCTTGGATAGACGTTTTTAAGGATTTTGAGGCACTCTGATTTTGGATAATCAGGTTTTAAGATTGAGCATTCCCAACTTGGATACTAGGAACTGGAATCGTTTCTCATCCAGTGCCTTGGTAAACAAGTCGGCAAGCTGAAGTTCCGTATTAACAAAGTATAGTTCAATTGTACCTCTTTCGACGTGATCCTTGATGAAGTGATATCGAACGTCGATGTGCTTTGTCTTCGTGTGTTGAACCGGGTTGCTTGAAATGGCTATGGCGCTTTTGGAGTCACAATAGATGGGAATCTTGTTGAACCAGAAGCCATAGTCTTTGAGTTGAGTGCGCATCCATAGTACTTGCGAGCAGCATCTTGCGGCAGCGATGTATTCGGCTTCCGCGGTAGATGTGGAGACGCACGCTTGCTTCTTTGATGACCAGCTGACCAATTTGTCTCCAAGGAATTGAATATGCCGAAGTGCTTTTACGATCAAGCATGCAGCCAACATAATCTGAAAAGGCAGTTTTAAATACCGGAAAATCCGTTTGATCGCACTAAGATGAGATTCCTTTGGAGATGCTTGATATCTCGCGCAAAGACAGGTGGCAAACATTATGTCCGGACGACTAGCTGTAAGATACATGAGAGAACCAACCATGCCCCGGACATGTGTGTACCAATCGGAGAACATGACGTCATGTTGTATTTACACAACATATCAGAGATGTATTTGGATTGGTTGATGAATATTCCAGTAGAAAATTGTTTAATTTGAAGACCAAGGAAAAAATTCATCATTCCCATCATGCTCATGTTAAATTTGGCAATCATGAGGTCAGAGAACTCTTTGCATTGCTTTGGGTTAGTCGAGCCGAAGATGATGTCGTCCACATCGACTTGAATGAGCATAATGTCACCTTTGTCCTTTTTAATGAAAAGAGTTGGATCGATCTTACCTTTGGAGTATCCGTTTTTCACTAAATAGGTAGACAAACTATCGTACCATGCGCGGGGGGCTTGCTTCAATCCATACAGAGCCTTGTCCAGAATGTAGACAAGATTTGGTTTGGAGGAGTCGACAAACCCGTCGGGCTGAGAAACATAGACTTCTTCACACAAAACACCATTTAGGAAGGCCGTCTTGACGTCCATTTGGAAAACCACAGAGTTCTTGTGTGCCGCGTAAGCCAAGAACATTCGGATTGCTTCAATACGGGCTACGGGTGCAAATGTTTCGTTGTAGTCAATGCCTTCTTGTTGACGGTATCCTTTGGCGACAAGTCTAGCTTTGTTGCGAATGACGACTCCATCTTCATCTTGCTTGTTCTTGAAAATCCATTTCGTGCCAATAACGGTTTTGTTTCGCGGACGGGGAACAAGGCGCCATACTTTCAGACTTTCAAATTGATTGAGTTCCTCTTGCATGGCCACAATCCAGTCAGGATCATTCATTGCCTCGTGAATGGATGTGGGTTCAATCTTACTTATGAATGAAGAGAACATGCAATCATTGGCCGAGGCGGAACACGTTGTAACTGGTCGGTTGGGATCTCCGATAATTTGTTCAACAGGATGAGAGCGGGTCCATTTTGTTGTATGAGGAAGTGGTTGAAAGGCATTTGGATCCGGGGAGTCATCTTGATAAGAACCTAATGGAAGATCTTGAATAGATTCCAAAGATGGGGCCACAGTTGATGATCTTGTGGCACTTGTGACATCCGGTGTTGTTGAATTGGATGGAGGGGGAGAGGATGTTTGTTCCACAGGAATTGGTTGAACAGGCGGTTGAGGTTCAGGTGGAACAAGAGGAGCATCCGATGGACTAGTTTGATCGGGAGGAGCAGTCGTAGAGGTGCTTGGAGATGCAGCAGTTGAGACGGTTTCCGTTGTAATTGATGGTCCAGAAAGATCCGAGGTCTCGACAATCTCCAAGGTAGGCGGGGGAATCTGGAGAGAAGTATCAGTGGTCGGTCCAAAGTAATCCGAGTAGAAGTACTCGAATAGCTCATCCAGATGTGACATGGCAGTTTTGGACGTTGAAAGTTCAGCGGGGTTGGGAGCAGGTTCCGAACGAATGTGATCGGAAGCTAGTATACCGGTGAGTGCGGGTCCGGAACTGTCGTGTTCAGGAGCCATTTCGGCGTTTGGATCGAATTGTACATTAACGCTTTCAGTGACGCAACGTGCGTGTTTTATGTAGACCCGATAAGATGATGCATTTGGTGAGTATCCGAGAAAGTAGGCTTCATCGGCTTTTGGCTTGAGTTTCCCACGATCTTCTTTTTCATTTAGTACGAAGCAACGTGTGCCAAACGTTCGAAGATGCTCGATTGAAGGAACGCGATCGTAGACCAAGTGATACGGTATCTTGTTGAAGCGTTTGTTGATGATGGAGCGGTTTTGAGTATAGCAGGCTGTGTTGATAGCTTCGGCCCAAAGGTGGAGAGGAAGCTTTGAAAAAGTAAGCCTAGTGCGAGCGGCTTCAACAAGAGTTCGATTTCGGCGTTCGACCACACCGTTTTGTTGTGGAGTACGAGCTGCAGAGAACGTGTGGGTTATACCAACCGATTCGAGGTAACCATCAAGGGTACGGTTTTTGAATTCAGTTCCATTATCGGTGCGGATGGTTTGTGCAGTAAGTTCTAGTTTGATTTGAACGGCTTTGAGAAATGTGATGATGGTGTCGGGGGTTTCATCCTTTGATCGAAGGAACTTGACCCATGTGAAGCGAGAGAAATCGTCCACCATCACGAGAACATACTTTTTACCATGTATGCTTTGAGTCCGCATCGGGCCGCACAAGTCCATATGAATGAGTTGAAGAGGTCGAGTCGTGCTGTGAATTATCTTGGGTTTGTGAGAGACCTTCTTCATCTTTCCCATCTCGCATGCGTCACAAAGATGTGGTTTGTCGAATTTAACAGATGGAAGTCCGGTGACTAATCCGTGGATGGAGAGGCGATTGATGTTCTTGAAGTTCAAGTGAGATAAACGACGATGCCATAACCAGGTCTTTGGACTAGAAACGTTTGATAGAAGACAAACACTTGAGGGGGCGTTTACTTGGGAAAGATCGATCGTGTAGAGGTTGGACTTGCGAGTGCTGGTCAGAAGTTCCTTTCCATCAAACGTGCGAACACAGCATTTATCGGGTCGGAAATTGACCTCGAGTTGCTTATCACAAAATTTTCCAATGCTCAACAGGTTGTGGCTTACCCCTTGTACATAAGAGACATTGGAAATGGTGATGTTGTTTTGAATGATATCACCATATCCTTTTATCGGTGCCAAGTGATTGTTGCCAAATTTGACGAATCCGCCCTTCTTTTCAGTGTAGTTGGCAAGCAGCTCCTTTTGGCCGGTCATGTGTTTGGAGCAGCCCGAATCTAAGTACCACACATGATCTATCTGCACAAAATCAGGCAGATTTAGGTACCAATTTGTAAATGGGTCCATCATGGTTAGTTGACTTTGCACCCTTGGGTACCCACTTGAGGTGAGACTTATGGGCGTTAGTCATTTGATTTCTCGGACCCGATTTAGAAATGGATGATGAATGATAAAAGTTGTGATTAAGTGAATTATGCATGTCCGGAAAATAACCATAACCATAATCAATAGGAGTCTTACGAACAAAAACATCCACACCGCAATTAGAGCAACAAATTTTATTACGAGAAAATTTGATTAAATGTCTAAATGAATGAATTTGAGACGGAAAAGGAAATCTAGAGTTGTTTCGTTTGACATTGGAATGTAAAAACTTGTCTTCATTGCGGGGTGTTTGCTTTGTAGTATGCGTGCCCTTTTTGACCCAAACCGACTTGGTTTCTAAAGTATGAAGCACTGAAATAGTGAAAGGAACACGGTTAGTATGGTTTTTGAAGACTTGATTGGTTTTCGTTTGATTATGAGTGATCGGATTTTGACTTGTGGAACACTCCGTTGGTTCAGTAGGTAAAGAAACTGTTTCCATAGGTTGTTTGCCTTTGTCTAGGAATTCAGTATGATTAGGAAGTACAGGATTGAAATCAAACTCATCACACATGTCATTTAAGCACTCGTCCGATTCAAGTGAAGATTGGTTAGAAAGGGCATCTAATTCATCATTGATATGTTCTTCGGAATAGGAACATTTTTGTTTTGGAAGATTGGAATGTGGGTCCATTTTGAACAACTCTTCACAATTATCTAAATAATTGCTAACGAAGGCTTTACAAGTTGAAACGTTTGAAATAGTATCATTTTCACGAGTTTTGTTCAATTGTAAAGTCTCGTTTTCAAGTTGTTGTATTTTAAATAAAAATGTTTCCTTTTCCTTTTCCGCCAAAGAACGTTCGGATTCCAACACTTGTTCGAGTTGAAGAATTTTCTTTTCTAAAAATAGTGTGGGAATGTACGGTTTACATTCAGGAATCTTGTTTTGAAGTTCTTCAACAGAATAAGATGGGAAGTAGTTGTTTGGAAGAGATTCACTTGAAGATTCCTCTTCTACTATTTGAGGATAGCAGAAAGGTATTTGAAAATAGTTTTTGTTTAGTCTCTTCCAATCTTCTCTTTCCTCAACATTAGGGTCCGGTTTCATAAATTGAATTTGGTAATCTGGACCAAGGTTCAGATATTCGAATTTATAAATCGTTGGAGTATTATAGATAGCCTTTGCTAAGTGTTTCGGGTTTTCAAAACCTAAACCGGCTTTGGAGCTTAAATCTTTCGGTGCATTTAAGTGAATCGTGTGTTCAGTTTGACCAAGCTTGTAAAGTTTTAATTCCAATGTTTCGAGTTTTTCTAATAAATCTTGTCTTTGAAAACTGACAAAGTCAAACTTAGATGAAAATTTGGCAGTCTCATTCTCATATTGTTCAAACCTACTTCTGAATATTTAAATGTTTTCTTTTTTTCAGAAGTTTGTAATTTTAAATGATTTTCGTGGATATGAGGTAATAACAGTTAAGTTCTGAACTAATATCGAAAGTTCTGAAGTATTTCTGGATTCTTTCATTCAAACTTCTGAACTTGTTCTCAGAAGTTCTGAACTCATTCTGAAGTTTTTGAACTTGTTCTCAGAAAATTACTTCTTGTTAACCTTCATTTAAGCGTGTGCCACGTGTTTTAATTTCATTGGATATCTCTTAAACACGTCTCTTAAACGGTTCATTTATCTAAATAAATGATGATTACTACTCTAATCACCATTAATTTTGGCCACGTGTCTATCCACGATTAATCAGTCATATAAAATCCATGGATTCATCATCGTCTTCATTTCTTAGCAATTTTTCCCTCCGAAATCTCTCTGTGCTTATTGATCTTCAAACAACTTCAAATTCTTACTCATTTCCTGCAATGTCGATCTCTAATGTTCAATCTGCCAAATCGCGCTTCAGTGACAGTAATGAATCATCCAGTGATGCTTCATTCAAAATTGTTCCTAAGAAGATAATGGTTGGTTCTTTGAAGATAACTCTGGAAGATGATCAAATGTTAAAAGACACTACTGCAACTGGTAAAACAGAAATGGCCCTGATTTGTCCAAGTTGTATGTTACTGAAGAAAAGGTGTTGGATATCAAGAAGAACAATTGTGCTTTGAATTTCAAATCAACCGATTTCAATGATGATCAAATGATATTGATAGAAATTCTGAAGAAACATTCCCTACGTGCTCTCTTATCAAGGAAATTTCTAGTTCCTGCCTCATATCTACAACAATGGTGGTTTCATGCTGAAGTTGATGACGAAGCGGATGACATTTCTTCATATATTCATGGCTACAGGGTCTGTGTTTCTGTTGAAGGTATTCGAAGTATTCATTTTATTCCTAAAGAAGATGCAGTTATTGGAAAAATATCATATGACCCAATTCCTTCATCCTCAGAAATGATCTCTGATTTTATGAGATTGGGATATTCAGAACAACTACATGCTTTAAGCTCCTTCAGAAGGAAGTGTTTACCTCCAATCTGGTATTGTCTATTCACAATTTTGAATACTTGTCTTTCTGGAAAAAGTTCAAGTCTGGATCAAGCTTCTACTAATGGGAGAATCATTTTTCATGGGGTTGCTTTTAGTAAGCATTATGATTATGCTTCCCTCATATTTGAAGAACTAAAGTCTGTTGTTTTGAAGAAATCTACTTACAACTACAAACCTTTTCAGAGATTTTTTCAAACTTTCATCAAAGGTGCTATGAAAACAGTTTCAACCATTCCAGAATTAGCTCATGAGGTACATGTTCCACTATTCTCTATGGATAATCTAAGGCCACCAAGTACAAAATTACAGTTTCCTAATGCGTTATCATTACCTGATTATCTACTTACTCTTGTATGTCCCAAAAATAGGATTCTGAATGAGTATTATCAATCAATGGGACTACCAAAACCAGTAGTCTTTTCCCCTGATTCCCACCAGAGTGGTGAGCATTGTGAGCAGTCTAGAATTCCTAGGGAGAGTGGGGAGGCTGTTCATGGGGCAGAACAACCTCATGGTGTGAAGAGGAAAAATGTAAATGAGAGCTTGGGTAGAAGAGTGAGAAAAAGAATTGAAGAGGGGAGAACACAACTAAAAGATAAACAAACTTGTGAACCAAATGTTACAAGCCGGGCAGCCACATCATCTATTACTCCACACTCTTTGGTGGGTAATATTGAAATAGCCAGTGAACCCATGACAACTCTTGTTAACCCCCCCAGCCACTCACCCATCTCTCAACAGTAGGGTGTTTCAGAAACACTTATGGGGCAAACAACTCATTTACCAATACGTCCCCATTTGGTGGAGTCTATTGTTGAAACAAAAGGACATATGTCCCCCCTTCACAACTTTGAACACACTGGGTCTGAGAGTCCACTCAATCTTGAGCCAAATGAACCACTAAATGTGGATTTTCTTCACACTAGCACACATCTTTCAGATGTCAACAAGCAAAGTGTTAGTCACATTGCTATAACAACTATAGATATTCCTTTTTTAGGTTATCAAGGATTAGTTGGAAGACCTGGTGGAGTGAACATCACTAAAGCTGCATTTACAGAATCATTTGTGGTTCATGATGCTGTGGCATCTACAAGCCAGCCTTCTTCTGAAGGACTGCAAACAAGACCATTTGTTGGTCTTGGACCCTTTCCTTCATCTTCGGAATTCTCAGAATTCAAAGATTTCTGTACTTCTGAATTTGCAAAGATTCAGAAGGACATTAAGGAATTGACAGATAACACTTGTAAGATGATGGAGGATAGGTTGGATGGACAAGAGATGGATAGATTGAATGACTTTCATCTGGCAACTGTTTCTGATTTCAAAGCTTTTCAAAAGTCAATTCTGGATTCTTGCTCTGAAGTTATTTCCACGGTTCAATCCTTAAAGACTTCTATGCCCTCTTCATCTCCTCAGACAGCATCCTCTGAATTTGCAACAAAGGATGATATCTCTCAGATTCTGAATCAACTCTCTGCTATTCAGAATTCTCAAGTTTCCTTGAATAATCGAATGTCTGCATTAGAGTGTGGTTCTCAGGCAGAGACTTTAAAACGCAATCTTGATGATCAGGATGATCCTGATAATCAAGAGGGGGAGAAAAGACAGAAAGTCTCTGAAAATGTTCCACTGCCACCAGCTCAGAGTTCTGAAAAGTCTTCTGAAGAAGCTCAAGTTCAAACTTCTGAAAGATCTTCTAAGAAAACTTTTGAAGAAGTTCAGAACATTGTAAATGATGAAACTAACAGAACTTCTGAAGCAATAGATGATATTCTACATGCAGAAGATGAAGCATTAGAATCTGAGAACATTATTTCAGAAGAAAATGTGGAAGAAGGATATGAGACTAAAAAAGTGTCTCTGGACTCTGAAAACAAACTTAGTTCTGAAGACACAGATGTTATTCCTGATTCAAATGAAGAGATGTTGAATGAGTATATTGCTTTTGAAGATATTATTGGAGAGCCAAGTGATTTATCTGATGTAATATTAGTTGATGAAGAAATGGAAGTGAATGAAGAAATGGAGTTAGAAAATGATGTTGTAATAAATGAGAACATAGATTTGGTGATTTGAAGACCTCAAGTTCTAAGAGTAATTGAAAATTATGAAATTTCTGAAAACTTTTTGATGTTGATTAGTCAATATTGTTGGATACATATCATCTTGAATCATCCAAGGAATCTGGAGTGTAGATTCTTGGATGAAAGACTAATGATTTTCAAGGAATTTCTTAATCAAAAACTGAATGGTTTGAGATTGAGGTTGATTTAAGTCATATGGAGGAATTTGATTTTACAGATGAAATTTTAATAATTGCTTCAGAGAAAACAGAGGTCAGATTCAGAAGTTGCATAAATATTCCCTTGATTGATTTTTCTATTCTTGAAGAACCCATAATTATTGATCAAATTTATGAAAATGATATGATATTTGGGATTTCTGGAGAATGTCAGCTTATCTTTCCTGAAGATAATTATTCTAGCATGTATAGAAGAAGTCTCAAGTATGCAACCTTAGAAGATTATGTGAATGATGAGTGGTCTGAGGATCATATTTCAAAAGTAAGGTTGTATGTACAAAGACATGGGCTACAAGAATTGCATGACTCAACTTTGATTAAGAAGATCAGATGTATATCTAAAGTTGTTGAAGATGATTTGTATATAGTAAAATTTGGAGCTGAAAGAAGAGATGGTTCTTTGACATAATTTTCTCTATTTGATTTGTACAAGTTGAGGTTGCAAGACAAGTTTACTATTCTGAATTTGTGTATCAAGAAAGAAGATTCTGAAGTTGTTTCTGAAATCAGAAGAATTCTAGGAATCTATGTCAGAAATCTAATCAAGCATGATTTTCAGCTTGCATTAGAATTCAAATTAAATAGTGTCAATCTCTTGAAACCAGAGAGTATTGAAAGGCATGGTCTTACAAATGTCTTCACAAATCCAGATTTGGGATTCACTTACAGAATAGATGTAGATCATTCAAAGACTTTTATTGTTTCAGATATACCAAAGTACTCAACCTCTACTCTGAAATGGTTAGTAGAGTATGCAGAACAATATCTTCCTTCATCTGATGCAACAAAAGAAATACTTTACTTAATCATGGAAAGAATACACTTCAGAGATTATATAAGAAAGAGTTATATGGCAGGGGACACAAAAGTGAATCAAATCAGAGGAGCTGATTATCTTCTGAGTATTATCTATGATTTTCAGATTCATACAAAGAAACAAGATATTGAAGAAATTCAGAAACTTTCTCAGAAGGTAGAAAGTTCAGAAGCCAGCCCGAAGGAGACTGAAAAAGGAAAAGAAAAAGTTTCTGAAAACAATCCAGAAGAGATTGTTCCTATTTCTCATAAATCTGAATCTAAATATATACAAGAACAAAGGATTGAAGAACATGATTTCACCATGTTTCTTGAATTCTTCCATCCAGAAATGTTCATGAAATATGAACAAACGTTCAATTATATTGATTGCTGGAATCAGAAGTCATTTGGATAGAAACAATGATATTCTGATATCATTAGAAAAATCAGACTCCCTGTAAGTCAAGTAAGAAAAGAAAGTCCAATAGTGAAAGTAATCACTGCTGATCTAAAATAGAAAAACAACTACAAGCATGCTTATTTCACTGTGGAAAGAAAAGATGGTGAGATTTCCACTTTTACAGAGGCTGATTTTCAGAATGCTCACCTCAGAGATCTTTTAAGAGTATACAGAAGTTTATATCCCTTTCATGATTCAATTGCCAAATTCAGAAAATCTTTCCCAGTTCTCATAGATGGCCTGTACAGAGAATTTATTTGGGCAGCTAAAACAGATTTCCAAGTGGCTTATGTTATGAACAAAGGAAAAGTTCATATGAGTGCTCCACACTTAAGCTTACCAGATATTGAAAACCTCAAAAGAAGTACTCTGGTCATTCAGCCTCCAGGCTTTGTATACAAGTGTTTTGATAGATTATTATTTGTAAGATTTGAAGAACTGCACAAGTGTTGTAATGGAACTCTTATGATTATAAGAGATAGACTGGAGAAGAAGAAGAATAAAAGACAAAATAAATTTAGTGATGAGGAATGGGAGAATTACAAAAAGTTGGCAAAAGGGATGCTCAGAATCATTGAATCTATTTTGGAATACAGAAGCCTTATTCTTAAAGATGTAAGAGAGATTTTGAACTTCTGGAAGTATAATTTGGATTTTTGAAGCTAAGGGGGAGATTGATAGATATCAGAAGATAGCTTCAAAAGTAGACCAGGTTCTGAAGAGAGAAAAACTCAGAAGTTTGAAGGGAAGCAAAGGAATGTCTAAGGCATAACTTCTGAAGTGACTACTTCAGAAGTTCTAAAGTTCTGAAGAAGACTTCTGAAGAGGTTCTGAAGTGAAGTTCTGAAGATGTTCAGAAGCAGTTCTGAACATGTCTGTCATTATTGTATTGTAACTTTAGTATTTCACTTTGTATATAAATAGATAGTTTGTTAGACAGTTAGTGTTAACGTTCATAGAGGTTGAAAAGACATATACTTTGTAATATTGTTTAGTGAAAAATACAAAATACAACTTCAGTGACATAATTCTTGTTCCTGTTCTTTAATCTTTCTACATTCTTGATAGTTTGGGATCTAACATTGATTTTCTCCCCCTCAGTGGTTGATCCCTTGAAACCAACTGGAGATAGAAACTTCTTGATCTGGTCGACATCGGAGCCTAAACCACCCAACTTCTTTTCAATTCGTTGAATCACAAATCTGTCCTCAGCTTTGAAAAAGGCGTCACCTATATCGATTTCAACAGTTGGAAGACAAGTCAGAATCTTTTCAACCTTTGAGTGTAAAGAAGCAAGTGACTCCACAATTGCTTCTTGATATTTTATTATGGAAGCAATACTGGATGTTAGAAGTGTAGACAGATTGTTCGTTGCATTAACAATCGTAGTCATTTTTTCCATCTCTTTGTTAGCATGTTCTTCCAAGGGTTCCACCCGATGAAGTGTTCCACTTGAAAAAGAGTTGAAAGCTTTGAGAATATCATCTCCTTGTTGAGATGTCATAGGTTCGGAAGGTTGAGGCTTTGGTGGCGGTTGATCATTATCGTCACTTGAAGAAGAATAATCCACCAAACCTGTAGGTTTAGTTGGGGGGGATTTTGGGGAGTCCGAAGTTTATTTGGGAGAAGGTTGACGAGGTGTTTTAAGGGGAGACCTCGGTGAGTTCAAGAATTGAGATTTTAGGGGGGAGACACTATGAGGAGAGTGTCTATGAGGGGAGTCCTCAATAAGGGGTTCCTCAACAACCTTGTCATGTATGGGAGACATACATGGCCAAGGTGTAGTATCGAAGAATAGAAAATCGGTAAAATGGGATGCTCCATCAAATGCACCTGGTTGTGATGCATTCTCATTTGGAGTTAGGAAAAGGAGCTGTGAGAGCTCAATGGGGTGGTGTAGATGCGCCTTGGTTGGGAGAATCCAAGTTATCTTCATCAACTAAGGAAAAAGTTGATGAAGGTATATTTTGGGTATCCCTTTTTACAACCATGTCCTTTTGTGAGAGCAAGGAGGAGCTAGGATGGGTTTTAATCTGTTCCTTGGGCCTAGTAAGGATATTTTCAGCACTCACCGACTGTTGAGAGTCGGTCGGTGGTTTTTGTGTTTTGACCCTTTTGGTTCCCTTGGACTTCTTTGAGGAAGTCCTAGGGGGGCTTTTAGAGTGTCTCCGCTTTTCGGATTTTGATGCCTGGGTAGAAGCAAAAGGCTCTTTTGGCTTCGTAGCATCGGTGGGTGCGGAGGTGGATGTGCCCGACGCCTTGGATCTCTTGCAAGATTTTGGCACATCGGTGACTCTTGGTTGGGTTTGGTGACCGTGGGATGATGCAGAGGTGGATTCGGTGACTGAGGGTCCCCGAATCCTGGGTTCATTCTCACCCCAAGCTAGAGTTGCATTTCTTGCAAACTCAATCATACCAGGTCTAAGGGGATTATCGGTGGCTAAGGGTCCCTTTGTTATTAGCTGCTTGCCGATTTGATGAAGTGGGAGATCATATTTAATATCATCCCTCTTTTCAAGCTTCTTGTCAAGCTTGGCATTGATAATAAGGGAGAAGAGACGTTGGCATGGTACCTTAGATTGCCGAAAAGTGGGGAAAGATGAGATCATTTCATTAAAAAAATAAGCTACGAAGTCTATTTTTCTTTGAAAGATCAAGGCATGAGCCAGCTCGGTGACCTGAGATGGGGCTTGATCCGGGCCACCCGTTTTCTTGCTTAAACACAAGATAAGATGAGCAAAGAAGAAGTTCCATATATTACCCATGTTTTTCCTTACCAAGGTACCTGGACCCTTGGATTTTGGACCCCTTTTATCTTCAAGATAGTTCAGAACTGACACCACTTGTTGGTGTTCATTCCCAAGAGGAAAGGTTTCATATGTCTCATATGAGGGAAGGTGAAAAATGGTACGAACATCTTCAGCATCAAAGATGACATCTGGTTCGTCATCACTAAGAACAGAAGCACATATTTGATCTAATGAAGAATCATATGTGCAGGTTAGCCAGAAGTTACCTAGTAGAAACTTGCTCATCTTGGGTTTAGCAGTAAGAGCATAGTGAAGAGGACATCTCTGAAGAAACCAACAAATCTCATTGTACTCCGGATGAGCTTCATGATACCAATGTGACCAAAGTGGTTGCATGCAGGAAAGGTAAGAGATTCAAGGGTGAGGGTTTGTTCTTTAGAGGTTTTAGGTGATTTCGAAGGAGTGTTAGAGGAAGCCATGGATGAACTTGAGTGTTGCAGGTTTGATGTCGAGAAAGCGAAAGAGAACGAGGATTAAGGAGACGATAAAGAAGGAGAAGAAAAGGGGGGAACGTTTATATATATGAGGAGGGAATTTCGATTTTCAAAAACAATGACGGAAGAAGTGATTGAAAGGTCAAAATTTCTAACGGGTTTTAGGTTTAATTTGACGCATGTTCTGACATTAATGACGTTGTTGATGTCATTATGGATAGATGTTGATGTCATTATGGATAGATTCAAAGAATACTTAGTCACCAAGATTAGTAACCTAAGAGTTATCTTTTAAAAGATAAGGAATGTAAAGGGGTTTTGAGATGACGTCAAGGGGCTTTGTGAATAGATCAGCTAATTGATAATCAGTGGGAATAAAGTGGAGTTTCACATCACCTTAAGAGACATGATCTCTTATAAAGTGATACCTGATATCAATATGGTTAGATCTTAAATGAAGCGCCGGATTATTGGCAATGGCTATTGCACTTGAGTTGTTACACAGTATTGGGATCTTTGAGAAAATCTGATTGTAATCACACAGCTGATTTTTCATCCATAATATTTGAGCACAACAACTTCCAGCAGCCACATATTCTGCTTCAGCGGTAGAAGTAGACACCGAATGTTGCTTCTTGCTTGACCAACTCACAAGCTTTCCACCAAGAAGTTGGCAACTTCCTGTTGTACTCTTTCTATATATTTTTGAGCCTACAAAATCAGAATCAGAGTACCCGATGAGATCAAAACCTGAGTCTTTGGGATACCAAAGACCTAGATTTTTGGTACCTTTCAGATACCGAAAAATCCTTTTCACAACAGCAAAATGTGATTCCTTAGGATTTTCCTGATACCGAGCACACAGACAAGTAGCAAACATTATATATGGTCTACTTGCAGTAAGATAGAGAAGAGAGCCAATCATGCCTCTATAACTTGTGATATTGACAGACACACCATCAGGATCAGAATCAAGTTTAAGAGGAGGAGCCATAGGGGTTTTCATGGTAGAGCAAGTATCAAGTTGAAACTTTTTCAGAAGGTCTTTAACGTATTTACTTTGATTAATGAAAATACCTTTTGGAGATTGTTTTACTTGCAAACCAAGAAAGAAGGTTAGCTCTCCCATCATGCTCATTCATACTTTTTTTGCATAAGAGAGCTAAATTCATCACACAGAGATTCATCGATGGCTCCAAAAATAATATCATCTACATAGATTTGTACAAGAATGATATTACCTTTTGATTTCTTGAAGAAGAGAGTGCTGTCAATTTTTCCTCGGACATACTCATTTTTTCATAAGATAATCTGAAAGAGTATCATACCAGGCACAGGGAGCTTGCTTCAGTCCATACAGAGCTTTATCTAACCGATACACATGATATGGATGAACTAGATCTTCAAACCCAGGTGGTTGCTTTACATAGACTTCTTCAGCTAGCTTGCCATTCAGAAAGGCACTTTTGACATCCATTTGGAATACCCGAAAATTCTTGTAAGCTGCACGGGCAAGAAAGATTCTGATAGCTTCCAATCTAGCAACATGAGCAAAAGTTTCATCATAGTCAATTCCTTCCTCTTGTCGATATCCTTGAGCAAACAGTCTTGCTTTATTTAGTATGACAGTTCCTTCTTCATCCATCTTATTTCTGAACACCAATTTAGTTCCAATAATGGTTTTGTGAGATGGACGAGGAACTAACTTCCAGACTTTGTTTCTCTCCAATTGTGAGAGTTCTTCTTGCATGGCTATCACCCAGCTAGGATCAACTAGGGCTTCATTTATTTGTTTAGACTCAAAAATGGAAACAAAGTTGACATACAAGCATAGATTGCTGATGCCTCTTCTTGTTTTTACACCAACTTGAGGATCACCGATGATTTGATCTATTGGGTGATCCATGGTCCATTTTAATGCAGGAGGCAAGGGAGGAGGTATAGAAGAAGATGAAGTTATAATTTGAGATGGTGAGGATAGGTTAGTGGAAGGTAGGGTGTTTAGATGAGAGTGTTCTCCTGAAGAGTCAATTTCAGGAGATGGAGAGGAAAGAATGGGTTCAGGAGGTAGGGTGGTATTATTTGGAGGCTGAGAAAGGTTGTTATCTTCTTGACTTGGTTGAGAAGGTTGTTGAGTAGAATGAGATGGAATTTCCCCAACACATGAGTTTATCCATTGATTGAGTTCTTCTTCATTGCAAGATAATGAAGATGTTTCAAAATCATCAAACTTTACATGCATAGATTCATCAATGTATTTTCTTCTGAGATTATAGATTCTGAAAGCTCTAGAGGAGAGAGAATAACCCATGACTATTCCATCATCAGACTTTGGATCAAATTTTCCAAATTGTTCCCTGTCATTCAGCATATGACATGCACATCCAAATACATGGAAAAAGTCAACTGCAGGTCTCCGACCATGAAACACTTCATAGCAGTTTTGTTGTGCCTTTTGACAATAATAGACCTATTTCGAGTAAAACATGCAGTATTAATTGCTTCAACCCAAAAATAGGTTGGTAACTTGGATTCACTCAGCATTGATCTTGCAAGCTTCACACAGTGGTCCGATTCTTTCTTTCAACAACACCGTTTTGCTGAGGAGTGCGTACGACAGAGAAGTTCTGAGAGATTTCTTTGATGTCAAAGAATTCTTCCAAAACATCATTCTTGAATTCAGTGCCATTATCACTTCTGATAGACTTCACAAGTTGACCATTCATATTTTTAATCTTTCTGATAAACCGAATGATTTCTTCAGCAGCATCACTATTGTGTTTTAGAAAGAAAACCCAAGTATATCTAGAATATTCATCAACAATCACTAGCATATACTTTTTACCACCTAGACTGGGAGTGCTTACTGGTCCACACATACCCATATGAAGCATTTGAAGAGGTTGAGAGATAGATGAGCATTGTTTTGTTTTAAAAGAGGTTTTGGTAAGCTTTCATTTTTCACATGCTCCACACAACTTTTCTTTCTCAAAAGATATTTTTGGCATACCAACAACTAGGTCTTTGCTGGAAAGTTTATTCAAGGTTTTGAAATTTATATGTGAGAACCTTTTATGCCATAGCCAACTTTGTTTAGCTAATTCTTGAGAAAGAAGAAACATAGCTTCACCAATTGCACTTTCTTTCATGTTGATTATGTACACATCGTTCAATCGAGTACCTGCCAGTACAACTTTATTCTGCACATCAAAGACCAAGCAAACACACAGTTGAAACATGAGTTTATATCCCAAATCACAAATTTGGTTGATGCTCAGTAACTTGTACAATAGTCCCTCAACATGAGCTACTTTTGAGAAAGTGATGGTTCCATTTGATATGGTACCATAACCTTTTGTAACACCTTTGTTGATTATAACTCCTCTCGGTGATTTGAATATGATTCCTTTTTACACTTAGTGAAATTCCTTGTTTAAGTTTAAGTTCAAATTCAGCGATAAGCATACGCTGACTGCCATCAGCGATCGCTGAATATGGTAATGTTCAAATGCGGCCAAAAATATGGTTGTATTCTGAGCAAAGGACAAGTCTCCTATAGATGCTTGCCACGTAGCATATACCTTTTGCCTTGCATTAAATGCAAACGGGAATACATAAGATGAAGATATATTCTTCATCTGTGTGCATGCTACTTTCTTTCTTCAACCTTCTGTATTCCATCTTACTTATTTCTTGTGCATCAATCTTAGTGATTTCTTAGTTACAATAGAATAGGTTAAAACTTGTTCTAATTTCGCTTGTAACTGTAAATTTGTTTATGCAATATAAATTCATTTAAAAACTAAAAATCTATATGTTTGTATTCAACCCCCCCCCCCCTCTACAAACTGTTTCTATATTCGAGAACTCTTGTAGACTCCTTAGGGACCAACAACCTTTCCCATTTCCTCCAAAAGAAACAATGGGTCCTTTTTCTTTAGAAAAGTTAGATAGAAGAGATTTGTTTCCAGTCATGTGCCTTGAACAGCCGTTGTCCATGTACCATATATGATCTTTGTTTTGTACCTGCACCCATAAACAAATTTAGACTCTTGGTACCCATTTTGAAGTGGGTCCTTTAGGATTAGAAGGCATTTTGTTGTTTCTACGAAGATCAATATCTTTTGGGCAGTTTTTCACAAGATGAAGAATATTGCCACAGTTGTAGCATTTCTTGATGGTAAAAGCCCTTTTGAAATCCATACTATCAAAGCTTTGAGAGAAAGTTGGTGACTGAGAAGAGGAGGGGTGACCAACTCCTGGTCTAGGTCGAAGAATACCTTTGCCAAGATTTTTGGATTTCTTCAAGTTCACCGAGCGAGGAATGAAATCAGTGACTATTTGAGATTTTCTTTTGGATGAGAAATTTATTTTGGAAACGTTTTTCTTTTGAAAAGTAGGAAATCTTTTTGGTACAGGATACTCAGGAAGAGTCGGTGACTCATGAGAGTATCTTGACTCATGAACACTTAGATAATTCAGAAGTCTTTGAATGGGTTTGGAGAAGAAAAGGAAGAGCTTGGAATTTTTAAAGGCTCAGGAGAGGGTTCTTTGGCTTTTACAAAAACTCCAAAAATTTTGGCATTAGACTCTACTTTGAGCATATCTAACAAGTCTATAGAATGAACAGAAGTGGAATCCTCATATGAGTAATCTAAGAGATCATCATCGTCATCGGAGAAAAAGCCAGCCGGAAAGCCTTGACATTCAGAAGATGGAAGTTGGGGGTCAGAAGTTTGAGGATCATCTTTTCCATATCCAAGTCCAGACTTATCACTGCAAGAGATTTGATCTTGAAGAATCTTTTCAAGATTTTTGGAAGATTTAGTCCATTTTGAAAAAACTTCTTGTTCCTTTTCAAGAGTATTAGAAATCTTGTTTTTCTCTTCAGAAAGACTATCATTTAAGTACCTTAGATTTTCTAAATCCGCTTTCATTTTATCAAAATCTTTGAGTTTTAAGAAACAAGAGAGAAGTTGATCATTCAAGAACTTGATATGCAAGTCAGCCTTTTTCTTATGTTCTTTAAAGTTACAGAAGTCAACAGTTAAAGAATCAAATGCATCAATCTTTTGATCATCAGACAGAAAAGTATAAGGATGTACCTAAGGTTTGGTTTCCGAAGTTGATCCCTCAGTAGAGACAAGAGCAGTGATGTGAAGTGATCTCTCCATTTATTCAAGTTCATCAATCTTGGGCATGAGACATTTTGTCACATACTCACTCTCACTCTCTGATGTCTGCTCATCTTCCCAACAGTGGGTCTCAGCTACCAAAGTTTTTCCTTTACTTAGGTTCTTTTTTTTTTCTCTCCTATATTTAGCTTTATATTTCTTGTATCCAAAGATTTCTTTTAATTGAGAGGATTCAGGACTTTCTTTAGAAAAACGGCTATTTCTCTCTTCAGGCTTCCTAGAAGCTGATTTGGAGAAGTCATGGCCAGAAGAGAAAGACTTGAGTTTAGAGAAAACTTTGGACCTGCACTCAGAGGCAAACTGACCCTTCTTTCCACAACTAAAGCATTCTTCATTTGTTTTGTCAGAAGAAGGTTTTTGAGAAAAAGGTTTTCTTTGAAATTTAGAACGGTTAGAAGAAAATCTTTTACTTTTAAGGTTTCCTGCAATCGTTGCCATACTATCAGACGGTATGTCAATGGCGGATTCTTCCCCCTCATCATCAGCAGCACTGTAGTAAGCATCTGATAGATGAGGTGAATCTTCCTTAATTTCATTTTCAGATTCAGAAGAGGGATAGGTGATTCTAGGAACACATGAAGAAGATTTAGACTCACCTACTAAAGCAATAGAAGAAGATTTAATGTCTTTAATAAGGGACTTTCTTTGGTTTTTAGTTTGCTCATAGTTCATAAGAATCCCATACAAAGCAGTTAAAGGCATTTGCTCAAGATCCTTGGTCTGTTTAATGCAAGTGCATATGGTTTCCCAGAAGTATGGAAGGCAGTCCATAAACTTGCATAAAACTTCCTCATTGTCATATACTTTGCCTAGAACTTTGAGATCATTAAGAAGACAGTTAAAGCGATTGAAATAAGCAGAAAGAGATTCTCCTTTCTCATGAGAGAAGAGTTCATATTTTCTTACAAGACAAATTTTGTTAGATTTTCTAACTTTTTTTGTCCCTTCATATAGAACACTCAGAGTATCCCATATTTCTTTAGCAGTAGAAAGATTTAGAAGAGAATGGTACACTTCATCAGGAAGAGTTACAACAAGAGCAGATTTAACTTTAGTGTCTAGAGCACTCCCCCAACCACATCAGGAAAGGGACCTCACGCTTCCCTTCTATCTTAGGTTAGACGTTTATCATCCTCATTATATTTATTTGAAGGTTTGATAATATATCTGCCAGTTTTATCACTCCTTTCGTCATCTGACTCTATATCTTTTCCTTCAGCGTCTTTTTGTGGGCCAAAGCGAGCCCAGATTTTAGGAACAATAGGTCCCTCATTCAGAATGTTAGGATACCTGCAATCAATTCCTTCCAAGAATAGTAGCATACGATTTTTCCATAACCCAAAGTTACTTAGGTTGAACCTTGGAGGTTTGGCTAGAGAGCCTAAATCATATGTAATACTGAAAGGAGTTTGCAGAGCACCATCAACATTTGAAGGAGTAGTAGCCATCACAGATCTAGTTTATTAGATTAAACCAACTTCTCTTATACCACTTGTTAGTCCCTATTTAAAGATGGCTACATAATTAAAGGTTTGTAGAAGGGGGGGGGGGGATTGAATACAAACACACAATATTTACTCTTTTAAATTTTTAATATAAATATTAAAAATTTACACACAGAAGTTTGTTGCGGAAAAGAATAGATAACTTTCTACTCTAACAAACTTAACACATGATAACAGTAATTAACTTATACAATAAGAAAGCTAAAATGAAACTGTTAAAACACTCAGGATGCCGGAATCAAACAAATGATCACTCATAGGATTTGTTGAAAGCATGAGTTTATGAGTAGGACTTCATCTCCTTTTATAGTGCCCATGCATAAGATGCATGAGGACAGCTGTCAAGGATTCATTAGCTGGAAGTATATCTGATGGACAAAAGGAGATGTCACTCCCTTTGTACTAGGTTAATGGGTGAACCACTCTTTATAGCACGTAATGTCAGATAACTTTATCTCTTTTTCTTCATGCACTGTGAGGTCCTATCAAACCTTTTAGCTAAAGACAAACATCCATTTTATGAGAATAAAAGAGAATGTCCTGATTTAAGGTTTGGTGCCCGCGTTCTTGTTGCACGCGTTTTGCATTTATTGTGACTCAAGAACTTGTCTTTGAAAATTGCTAAGTGATACATATAGGAATGTATCACATCGGTTAGTGCTCCTTAAGATTGAAATTCGCTAGTGTACAATGCTTGGATCGGCAACTCCATTTTGACCTTAGGATCGGCAAGTGTACTCAGGCTTGTGTCGGTGACTGTACCTCAACCTTATAATCGGCAACTGCAATTTTCGGTGACTACTCCTTTGATGTCGACAAGTGGTCTGAATTTTAATGTTAGTTGGTACATCAAAAATTCCACATTTTGATGTACAACCCTTGATTAGATAGTCTTTGATTTTCCAATACTTGAAGTATTTTTCAGACCTTCAAAAGAACCTATAAAAGATCAACCATATAAAGAGAGAAGGTTCATCACCAAATCATCGGTGACCCGACAATATTGATTCAGATTTCAGACGTTTGTCAGTTTAAGAAAACAAATAGTCTAATTGATTCAGATTTCAGACTTCAGCACCACCTCTTATAATTCAGAAGTGAAATTAGACTTCAGACTTCAGCATCTCTAAAAAAACAAATGCCACCTTAGTAATATTCAATCAAGGGGCCCAAAGATATCTGTTTTCAAATCCTATCCTAATCCATTCTAGTCTAATAAGTGATACATGACATACCCAACAACCATTTTATCACCTAGTTACGAAATGATCAGAATCAGTTATTGAAGTACGTTACTCACATAGACAAACTCCATGATCTCAAGTCAAAGGACTATATGTACAACGATCATATGAGAAACATCTTTGACACTCATACAACATCCAATGGAACATTCTCGAAGTGAAACATCAGGTACACAAGATCTCATCTTGTATCCATATATGGATTCTATATCTCCATATGAATCATTGAATATACTAGTCGTACCATATTAATTCAACCTAAAACCAAATTAATATTTGGCTAGGGACATTTTAGATTACAATATTCTAAGGGTCCGTTTGGTTTGCGGGATTGTTTTTGAGGGATTTGGATTTCATGGAAGGATTTGGATTTGAAGGGATTTGGATTGGAATGGATTTGAAAATCATAGGTGAATTCGTTCTTAAAAAATGTCATATAAAAATACTAATATGATGAATTCGTTCTTATGTCCTATTAGAGAGAGGCATAGCCAGAATTCTAACTTAAGGAGAGGGGGGGGGGGGTTGAAGATCTTAAATTTACCTTATCGATTGAAGTTATTAAAAAAAGAGGTTAATATGAGATTTGCGATTAATGTTGGTTTTTTAAGTCTCATGAGATTTTGACAAGATATTTGATTTATAATGTATGTAGATAAAAAAACAAAAAAAGAACGAATTATGTGACTTTTGTTTGTGAAATGTTAGAAGAGAGATAAATATTGGTTCTTTAAATCTCGGGAGATTTTGAGAAGAAATGTGATTTATAATGTTTGTAGATAAAAAACAAAACAAAAACGAATTATGTGACTTTTGTTAGCAAAATATTAGAAAAGAGATAAATATTTTATATTAGCAAAAAACATATTTTCTTTATCAAGTGAGCCATATGAGTGAAAATTATAATTCATTACTTGTGTGACAAAAAATAATATTTTAAAATTTTATGGTGCAAAAGGTAATTTTATAAAATCTTGATTTATATAATTTTTGAAATTTGTATAATGATATCAATATTGAATATAGTTTATTTTGATTTTTAATATAATACTTTTTTTATAAAATTTTAATAAACGAAAAGCAGAAAGAAAGTTGGTATTGGTAATATAAACGTAGATATAAAAGTCACTCTATTTAAGTATTTAAAAAAATAATAATGAATACCATAAAAAAAATTGACACTTGAAAAAAATTTCTAAAGTAAAAAAGAAATCAACTATTGATATAAAAAAAATGCAGTGAACAAGATTCAAACTTGAGGTTTCTTGTTATAAAGAAACTGTTCAAACCACTAGGACAAGACGGCTACAATTGTAATGTATTTCCATAATATACTTTTAACCGGAGCAGTTAGGGTGGGCTCAGCACCAGCCTGTCCGCCCTGCTGTCTCCGCCACTGTTATTAGATGGCCCAACTTTGTCTATTATACTTGCTAGATCAGCTAGGTTTATACACATAGTTGATCTTATAAACTTGAAAGTCCTATCAAATACTTTATTATAACATTTAAGGAGAGTTGAATGTTCTACAACATATCCCTTTTATTGTAGTGGATTACATCAACAACATTTTCCATTACGTTTCATATCTTAATCTTTAAGCGATACTTGTTAAACTTGTTAATCAAAGTCTACGTGTTTTGCGTTAGAACCACAACCACCCCACCTCTTTTTTAGGTCACATCTATTAAAGAATTACAACAAGTGTTGCTTCAAGTTCAGGTAACTCGAGAATTCCAACGAATCATACACTATTGTCTACATTTCACACCATTTTCTTTTTATAGAAAGAAGACTATAACATTAAGATAACATGAAAGAAGTCAATAAAGCTAAAAATAATTAAATGGTAAACATTAGTGAAAGCATAAATTAAACTTTAAAGGCACTCCTATTCGTGACAAAAATAGAAAGCAGTAAACGTGTGGGGTACCACGTTGACATCGTCAATAGTACTTTGGTGTCTCCACGAAACAATATTAAATATTAATTTTAAAAAAGTCAAACGCGTTTCCTTGAAAACATAATAAAAAAATAAAAATAGTAAAGTCTTGGATCTTTTATGTTTATGTTTTTGTTACACTCTTGTTGTTTATTTCGTTTATTTAAGAAAACGGCAACTAATTTAGAATTAAATATATATATTTTAAATTTTTTTATTACAATAACATATTTTTAAATTATTTTTATTAATAAATTACTCATTTTAGCAATCATAATCTTTTGATTTGCATTGAGATTACATAACATATGTTACTACGTTTTATTATCCACGTAAAATTTTCATGTGTATCATATTTGTTGATATGATATTTTTTATACCATACATGTGTAAAAAAATTAACTTCACATATTATTTAATAAATATATTAAATTAATTTAAAAAATTCTAAATTATTTATTAATAAATTAATGTTACAAAGACTTCTAAAAACAATTTATATTGCTAATATTTTAAAAGTGTGTATTTTTAAAACAAGAAAACTAAGAAAAACATATTTGTCTCCTTTACAGATAAAAATTTTCTTTTGAAGAATATATGCCACATTTCTTTAAAAAGTATGTCACTCTAAAATATTAAATTGCATACAATCTAATAAAAGTGAATATTTTCGCCAAAATATATTTTACATAGAGGGATAAAAAACATATTGTAAGAAAGATGAAGAATTTGTTTAAGAAAATTGAGAGGGGTTTTGTATGTCAGGTAATTAGAATTAGAATAAAGTGTTATCCACGTAACCTCGTTTAAGCCATGTAAGTAAAAAAATTGGTTAATCAATCTAAAGGTAATAGGTTAAGTTATGATTTTACAAGTGATATGGCATTATAAGGCATGGGAGGAAACCTGCGATTTTTTAAATTTGAATATGGGTAAATGTAAATATAAGTTCATAGTTTTTACGAGTTAAATGCTTAATCATTATTGTTCAAAACATTGACATAAACACACACACACAATATATATATATATATATATAGACGGGTTCATACGAGAACGGTATCTATTTAAAGAAACAAAGGAAACAAACAAAATCATATATGATTTTGCACTAAAGGGTAGCGGACGACTTTTGGGACCACTTAAGTCGCATGGAAAGTCGTCCGACCTTTATTATAAAATCATATATGATTTTGTACTTGAACGACCGGTTCTCGTGTTTCTTCAAACCCAAAAAGTTCTCGTTTGAACCTCTCTCTCTCTCTCTCTATATATTGTGCAATAATATCTTAAATCATAACATTTGATGAAAAAAAATCATGAAAAAAATTATTTTTTATATTGATTTACCAAAGTTTTTATAGTTTCTACCATTCGTCTAGTTTCTAAATGAACCAGCCTCTATGTTATATATATATCTATACTATATTATAAAGCCTACTAAACGGTTAGTTTACAAAATTTAAGAGGTACAAAAAATCAAGCCTAATGTACAACACTCTAATGCACATTATCCCCTATTTATTTAAAATAAATTTAATTTAAATTTTAAAATTACATTTTGAACCCTTAGATTTTGTTAGTTAATTCACTTTATATCATTTCCTTTTGTAACTTTCATTTCGCACCCTTTTCATTTTAACATATAAAATCTTATATCAACTAAATTGTATTTAAAACCATATTATATTTTGTAGTAAATTATACCTGTATGATTGCCTTTTGAATATGTTCGAAATGAG
Source organism: Silybum marianum (assembly GCA_036898165.1). Lineage (NCBI taxonomy): Eukaryota > Viridiplantae > Streptophyta > Magnoliopsida > Asterales > Asteraceae > Silybum > Silybum marianum. The sequence continues at coordinate 17,759,582 of CM072528.1, forward strand.
CCTAATATCGACTATTTTACGATTTAAAAATCTTATAAAAATTGATGAATATGTATTAACTTATTTTAATTAATATCTTAATTTTTAATTTTTAATTTTACTTTTAAACCCCGTATTATACATCATCTACCATTTATAACCCCTCTCTTCCCCTTACCTTTCATATAGTTACACTTGACACTCATATAGTTACTTATTTAATTTATTTTATATTCTTCAATTTTTAATTTTTTATTTTATACCTTTATCATATTAACCTGAATAATTGTATATGAATTATAAGACAATTAAAAAATAACTTTCTATTTTTATAAAATATACCATTATGATCGTGTGGTCAATATCTTCAAAATGAGCCCAATATTGAATATTTTTTTATTTAATCATATTATTATATACATGAATACGTAATTAGTTATTTTAAAAAAAAATACATTTTATGTCATATAGTTATTTATTTAATCTCTTTACATTTCAATTTTATATCATAATCTATATTATAATTAGTTTTTAAATTTCGTTCATATCCCTATATGAATCATATTACATTAAAAATATATGTTTCTTTTTTTACAAATTATACCATTACTAGAAACGTTGCGCTGCACTGCATCGGAATTTAAATATGTCATCAACATTAACGTTAGAAGTCTCAAACACTTTTAAAATATCAAATTATCTATCATTATGAACTTATAAATCAGCACCCATTATTTTTATATTTTCGTCAAATCAAATGTGTCATAAATGTGTTACTTTGTTCTTTTTAAATTGGAGTTGTACTTGAGTTTTGTAAAATTAATGGATGCCGATTTCTAAGTTTATAATGATAGATAATTTGATATTTTAAAAGAGTTCGAGATTTTTAACGTTAATGTTGATGAAATATTTAACTTCCGCTGCATTGCAGCGGGTACCTCTTCTAGTATATATATATATATGTATGTATATGTACGAGATCGTGTGAGAAGTAGAGTTAAGGTGATAAATGTAAGAAAGGATATTCACCCTTGATCACTTTAATCTCATGCACACCCAGCGCTTTAGAAGGGAATTGATCCGACACATATCGGTGTTTCTCATTAGTGTTGGTCTTCAATAAGGATTGATCTAAGGATGGAGATCCCTTCTTACCATAACTTTCTTTCTCACCGAAACCTACCCCTATATATATTATATACATGTTAGCCGCCTTAAGCCCCGCTTTGAAAAACGCCATGCCTTACCATAACTCCTAAGGCTTGAACTCGTCATGATGTCACGTCTCACGTCATTTAAAACCTTTATCGAACGGTATAATATAGAAGACTTGTGTCTTTAATGAATAATGATGGTGGGATAATATTCAAATGGTACAAAATTGTGCGCGTTGTTTTGTTTTTTAGTGATATTTTATTGTGCGGTTGGAATGAAAAAATGAAAATGATAATGTTAACTTATTACTAAATTAGGTTTACTTTGGTGATATGACATGGAGTTGGCCTTATGTATTCGATGATTTCTTTTGACAATATTAATTTTGTGTATGCATGTAGTGGGTTGGGGTTTGGATGACAAGTGAAGTTACAGTGAAAAAGGTGAAAAAAGATCAATACTTTTATACGTATATTAAGATAAGATGTATCGAGATGTATTGGATAATTCTTATATATAAAACGTAATTCACGGATGAGTGTAAGATTAAAATTATCAAAGATAAAAAATTGTTCTTATATTTTTCATCTTAACTTCACTTTTCATATAATCTTATGTCTACATATAGTAACATATTTAATTATTTATGTGATTATGACATTTTATTAGAGTTACTTCCACATGTCCCCAAAAAAGTTGGGACCCCACTTTTTGGTATTATTAGAATATCTCAAACAACATTTCTAAAATAAAAAAAATGAGGAAAATAGAGATTTTGGACCAAGTTTGTACTCAACAACATCTCTAAAAGTTTCTCTAAAATGGAGAAAACATGAAAGAGAATGTTTTTTTCTTTAAATTTGGAGATTACCCCAAAAATGGTTATCAAAGTGAAAGAAATAATATTTTATTCATACTTTTATTCTTCCATCAATAATATAATAGTTAGTTTAAAAGTTTTTAAATATATTGAATATTTTAGTAATATAATTAATGTAAGACTCTTCAAAATGGAGATGCTGTTGGAGATGAATGCAATTTTTTTATAGATTTTGACTTTTGTGTCTATATTTTGAAAAAAAAATTAGAGATGTTGTTGGAGATCTCTTAGAGCATCTCCAAGAGCTTCCCCAAAATAAGGAAAATGGATAAAATGAGAATTTTAAGTCAAAAATTTGTTCAAAGAGATTTCCCAAAACTATCTCCAAAATGAAGAAAGTAGGATAAAGAGTGAGTTTTTCTTCAAATATGAAGATTACTCAAAAAATAATTACAATGTGAAATAACCAATAGAAATTATTGAAAAATAATTATATTTAGAGAAAAAAAATAATATTTTAATAAATATTTATAATATTTTTATATTATAATCAATAATGAGTTTTCTAAAATAAAAAATTGGTTGAAGATATATGTAAATATTTTTGAAGATTTTAGATTTAGGTTCTCCATTTTTTTAAAATTTAGGAAAATAGATGCTCTTATATACTACAGTAGTGTATCATGACTAAAAAATTGACTTTCCCCTATGAAATTTCCAGTGGTAAAGTATCCATACTTTTTAAATGGATTCGTTAACTTCTATCACAAATTCTTTGCTAATCTACTGATAAATTTATTTTGTTAAGTGATCCGTAAATTTCATATGTTTTCTATTATATTTTTTATATATTTTATTGACATATTACTAACAAATTTTAATTAATTGAAATGCATCAAAAATTTAAATACTAGTTTTTTTTAAATATTTTAATTACTGGTCGATTACGGACATATTTTGAATGTAGGTAATTCGGTAATTTTAATAATACTTTTTTGAACCTTTATATCCATCATGGATTACCGAAAGATGTTAATAATTGCATAGTGTGGTTATATATAATCCTCGGTAATTTGTCAATAAATTTAATAAGATTTTTTATCCTTTAAATCTTTAGATTTACTAACCGATTATAATTATTTAAAAGGAAGAAGTTTAAAAAAACCTAAATAATTATCTGATTTTCAGTGATTAAATTTAAAAAGAATCGAATTTGAATGTTCAAAATTAAGTTTTTGTTTTTGTTTCTTAAAAAAAATTGGGATTTATTTATTTAGAAAATGCTCAAGAATTAATTTGGTAAAAGACTTACCAAAACATGAAGGATTTATTTTTTTAAAAATATCATGAACTTAATCATTAAAAATCATATATTTTATAAAGTTTTTTAGACTTTTCTTAAAATTTTATTACATTAACCTGTTTTTACAGGTTACATGCATGTGTTTGATGGGTTTTATAAAATTTAAAAGTTTTATTATTCAAAAAAATAGTTCAAGAACTTCATCATTCACAATCAAATAGTTTCTTGATTTTTTTTTAATATTTTCCCTTATTTAAAATCCGTCAATAATAATAATAATATAGTTTTGAACACTTAATATCATTTTTATTTTGAAAATCTGTCAGTAATCAAACAGTAAACACAATAATCCGCCGGTAAATTTAATATGATTTTTATTTGGAAAACTTTAAAACTTTAAAACTTTCGGTTGATTATGGAAGGATTTTAAATAATTATATAAATCAGTCTATAATCCAATGGTAATTTAAAATAAAATCTTTTTATTTTTTAATTTCAAAAATTACCATGGTAATCCAATACAGAAATACGTACATAAATGCAAATAGATATATAATTATTATTATTTTTTTGAAGAAATTAATTATAATTATTTGAAAACTTAAAAAATTGTAAGAGTATCTCCAAAAGAATCCCTAAAATTTCTTTAAAATGGAGAATCAAAATCTAAAATCTTCAAAAATATTTACATCTATCTCCAACAAATTTCTCATTTTGAAGAACCCATAATTGATTATAATATTAAAATATTATAATTATATATTAAAATATTGTTTTTTTCTCTAAATATTTATTTTCAAAAATTTCTGTTGGTTGTTTTACATTGTAATCATTTTTGGAGTGATCTCTATATTTGGAGAAAAACCCACCCTCTCTCCTGTTTTCTTTATTTTGAAGATAGTTTTGAAAAATCTCTTGAAACAAATTTTTAACTTAAAATAATCATTTTCTCTATTTTCTCATTTTAAAAAAGCTTTTGGAGATACTCGAAGATACTGAGATCTATTCCAGTCCACACATTTGACTTAATTAATTTGATTGATTTAGCAATATAATTATTAATGGCAACTCATCAAACCATTTTTCGTAGGAAAGTCAATATTAATATTATAAATATATACGTCTCTCTATCCGTCTAAATGGTAAACGCCATTTTTTTCATTAAGCACAAAATTAAATATAACGACCCAATTCTAATATTATTCAAATAAGAACCAAATATAAGTATAAGTCTAATGTTATAAATATAACGATAAGAGAAATTGAGAGAGAGAATGATGAGAGTTAAAGCTTGTATTCTTATTCCATATGTAATCCATATTTATAGTTATAGGTGGATTAGTCTCCAAGAAATATAATACATATATTTACCAATAATAAAGGGACTCACATCCATTCTTTATATATATATATATATATATATATATATATATATATTTTCATAACACTCCCCATTGGATGTCGATTAAGAGTACTATGCCTCGTTAAAAACCTTACTAAGTAAAACCCTGTGGGAAAAAACTTAGTGAAGGGAAAAAGAGTACATAGTCACTCTAAATACGCTTGGGGTTGTTGCCTCATTAAAAACCTTGTCAGGAAAAACCCAGTGGGACAAAACCATGATCAAGGAAAAAAGAGTGCAACCAGGGGCGGATCCAGCCCTTTAAAGGGGGGGTCCCAAGACCCCAGTCAATCTTTAAAAAAAATTTATAGGCTAAAAATTCTCAAAAATACTATATTTAGTCTTAGTTCCCCCCAGTGAATTTTTTTAGAGGACCCCATCTTGCTCGCAATTGACAAAAACAACTAAAGAGGTCTCTTAAAATCAATATAAAAATCGAAAAAAAATCTTTCGAAATCCACAAAAACACTAAGAAAACTCTTTAAAATCGACAAAAATGCTAAGAAAACCCTTTAAAATCGACAAAAACACTAAGAAAATCCCTTGAAATCAACTAAAAAACTTATAAAAAATTTCGAAACACGTCGAGTGACTTTACGCGCCTTTAGTCTACCTTAATGGGACCTCAGTGGACAAAATTCCCGGATCCACCACTGAGTGCAACGCGTATTTTCTCCCCCTGATAATCACATCACTTGAGTTCTTCAAGTCGGCGCATCCCAATATCATGAACCAATCTCTGAAACGTTGAGTTCGGAAGAGACTTGGTGAATAGAGCAACTAGGTTCTCACACGAACGAACTTGCTGAACTCTGATGTTGCCACTTTTCTGCAAATCATGTGTGAAGAAGAACTTTTGAAGTATATGCTTGGTCATGTCTCCTTTAATGTACCCTTCTTTGAGTTGAGCAATACATGCCAACTCTTTATCTGAAATAAGACCGCAGGATCCGCAAACTTGTTATATTACATTTCTCAACCAAACACATTCCCTGTTAGCTTCGTGGATAGCTAAGATCTCGGCATAATTGACAAAGTGGTTGTTATAGTTTGTTTCGTGGAGCGCTATGAAATCGTTGTTCCACCAATAGTGAATACATATCCGGTTTGTGATCGACTGGTATGGAATCTGACAGGTATCCAACATCTGCAAAACAAAATAAACTTGCCTTTGATTGGTTAGCGAAATATAAACTCATATATTTGGTACCTTGGAGATATCGAAAGTTTTGCTTTACTCCATTCCAGTGCCTCTTTGTTGAACACTAGCTATATCTCGCTAATAGATTCAAAGAAAATGATATGTCTCGTCTCGTATGACCGGCGATAAACATTAATGCCCCAATCACACTTAGATATGGTACTTCAGGACCAAAGATATCTTCGTTATCTGTTGGAGGTCGAAAGGGGTCTTTCTCAACATCAAGCGACCTCGCAACCATACGTGTGCTCATTGAATGTGATTTATCCATATAAAACCTTTTCAACACCTTTTCTATATAAGTTTGTTGATGCACAAGGATTTCGTCTTTAAGATGTTCGATTTGTAGCCCTAGACAAAACTTTGTCTTTTCAAGATCTTTCAGTTCAAAACCCTTTTTCAAATATTCTATTGCTCGAGGAAGCTCACCAGGAGTCCCTATTATATTTAAATCATCTACATACACAACAATTATGACATACTCGGGTCTAGATCTCTTTATAGAGATATATGGGAAAATAAAATCATTCTTATAACCTTCTTTCAGCAAATATTTGCTAAGGAGATTGTATCACATACGCCCTGACTGTTTCAAACCGTATAATGGTTTATTCAACTTAATCGAGCAATGTTCTCGAGAACTTACTCTACATGATTCAGAAAATTTCAATCCATCAGGGAGTTTCATGTAAATATCAGTGTCAAGTGACCTATATAAACAAGCTGTCACAACATCCATTAGACGTATGTCAATCCCTTCTTGTATTACCAGACTTATAAGGTATAGAAAAGTAGTTGCATCCACAACGGGAGAATAAGTCTTCTCATAATGAATTCCGGGTCTTTGTGAGAATCCTTGTGCGACTAGTCGTGCTTTATATCACAATTTCATTTTTCTCATTATGTTTCTTTATGAAGACCCATTTATATCCGACATGTTTTATACCCTCGGGTGTATGGACAACAGGTCCAAAGACTTCCCGTTTCATTAGTGAGTTCAATTTTGCCTGTATTATGTCTTTTCATTTTGGCCAATCTTTTCTATGCATGTATTTATTGACAGATTTTGGTTCTTGATCCTCCTCATTTTCAATCACATTTAGCGCTATATTATGTTCAAAAATATCATCGACGTCGGTTTCGTTTTGATTCCATACTTGTCTAGACATGATATAATTTATTGAGATCTCTTTATTTTCAGGTACCTATGGTTCTTCTGGAGCCATCATGTCTAGTGTCTCATCAAGGTGACTCTTTTGGCGTTTCTCTTACCTCGTTTTGACCATCTTGGTTATTAGCTCCCTTTTTTGTCGAGGATTTTTATCTTTGGAACCGATTGGTCTAGCACGCTTCTGGCGTGCTCTAGACTCATTACTCAAGTTGTCTTACCCCTTTGGGATATTAACTTTAACTGGAGCGTTAGCAGTTTATACATGTGACTTTGTCACTCTCTTTGGGTCAGTAGATGTGTCTGGTAATTGATTTGCAAGTCCTTGCAAGTGAATTAACTTTTGAACTTCTAGTTCACATTATTTAGTTCGAGGATCAAGATTAGATAATGATAATTCACTCCAGCTTATTTTATTTTGATTTTCCAGCTGTTTAGTCCCTCCCCCTAATGTTGGGAATTCTGTTTCATTAAAATGACAATCAACAAATCGAGCCGTAAATAAATCCCCATTTAATGGCTCTAAATATTTGATTGTAGATGCTGATTCGTATCCGACATATATTCCCAACCTCCTTTAAGGTCCCATCTTTGTGCGTTGTGGTGGAGCAATTGGGACGTAAACCGCACACCCAAAAATCCTTGGATGGGAAGTATTAGGCTCCTGACCAAAAACCATTTTTAAAGGGGAGGAGGCGTTATAACTTGTTGGCCTGATGCGAATTAGTGTTGCTGCGTGCAAGATAGCGTGGCCCTAGGCGGAAACTGGTAGTTTAGCTTTCCTAATCATTGGCATGGCTATCATTTGTAGTCGCTTGATAAGCAATTCAACAAGCCTATTTTGTGTATGAACGTGAGCTACAGGATGCTCATCTTTTATCCCAATAGACATGCAATAATCATTAAATATTTGGGAAGTGAATTCACCAGCATTGTCTTAACGAATTGTTATTATAGGATAATCTGGGAAATGTGCTCTCAATCGTATTAATTAGGCAAGTAATCGTGCAAACGCCAGATTGCGACTTGATAATAAGCACACATGTGACCATTTGGTTGATGCATCAATTAAAACCATAAAATATCTAAATGGTCCACAAGAGAGGTGTATTGGCCCACATATATCCCCTTACATCCTTTCTAGAAAATTGAGGGATTAGCTTTCTTTATGAACAAGCAACACAAGTAATATCATTAGCTTGAAGAATCTTCTGGTTCTTCAAAGTATGCCCACATGATTGTTAAATTATTTTTCGTATCATTACTAACCCGGGATGGCCCAACCGGTCATGCCAAATGATAAACCCCACTTTGGCTGGTGATGGGCGAGTGATTAGCTTTCTTTATGAACAAGCAACACAAGTAATATCATTAGCTTGAAGAATCTTCTGGTTCTTCAAAGTATGCCCACATGATTGTTAAATTATTTTTCGTATCATTACTAACCCGGGATGGCCCAACCGGTCATGCCAAATGATAAAGCTTTCTTGGTCCATAAGCTTCTGGTTTATGACCACATTTGATTCAATTGCACTTATTTTAGTTTAATATAAACCGGAAGAAAACGCAGGCAATTTTTCTAACACTTGTTTCTTTCCTATCAACATACTTGTAATGTGAATGTATTCAAAGTGTTCTTTACTTGTAGTCTCAATATGGTATCCATTCTTACGGATATCTTTAAAATTTAGAAAATTTCTTTAAGACTTGGGGAAATAAAGTGCGTTTTCAATTTTCAAATTAGTTCTGCCTGGCAATAGCACATGTGTTTTTCCAAAACCTTCCGGATATTGTGTTGATATTTGCCTTTTGCGTATTTAAATGAGAAAAAAAAATTACTTTTCTTGAGGATTGTGTGTGTTGATGCACTATCTACAAAACATATGTCCTCGTCATCAATGTCCATTTGTTTTAAGCAGTCCATATTTTCATCAGGTACTCAAGTTCTCATGAGTTCAGAATGTCGTAAATAATGGAGAATATATGATTTTCTAAAAATTATGATCTATAATCATTATATTATGCATGAAATTTCATTATTATAGTAATATTGGATTTTTTTTGTATGTTTGATTTTTGTTGATAGTATTTCATCAATATTTAAATTTGTGAAAACAAATCATTCAATCTATTGGACTTCCAGGTAGTAGGAGAATCACATGGATTTCTTAAGTCTATATAAACCTTAGAGCTATTTACACCCGTTTGATAAAATCCAATTTATCTTGCAATTTATTTAATTTGAAGATAACATTGCTGATTATAGAGCTTTTAGCATGATACCAAAAAGAATAGGAGTTTGACACATGAGGCCAATTTCAATGATTTTATAACTTAATAGTATTTTGGATGTTTTTGGAAGAAGACCAAAAATATATGGATAGGAAGTGTAACTTCCAAATATTAATTAAGATCGAAAAATGAGTAGGAACTCATTATCAAAAAAAATATTTGTATGATATTTTAATATTTGCATGCTATTGTTTTGGAGCTTTTTGTTAAAGGCCAAAATGTATGAGAGTTGGAAAAGTAATTTCCAAAAATAGTTAATTAATTATAAATTATAATTATGATAAACACATGAATAAAATATGAATAAATCAATTCAAAAACTAATAAAATAGTCAAATACTTAGATAATTTCATTCAAATATGATTATCCATCCATATTTCTAGATCTATCTATCAAATAGGTTAATGTAAGTATAATAATATGACTTGGAGACCAAGAAATATTCATAAATGTATACATATTTCTATTGCTATAAAAAAATTATAGATAACATTTAAAATAATTGTGAAATCTTAACATATAAATTTTGAGAAAATTTTCAAGCGTATTTATCTCAAATTTCTTGTTTGTTTTTTGAACTATTTATAGTAGGGAAATAAATTATTTATTTATAAGATTTGGATGACTTATAAATAACATAAGCATTTGAATATTATATAGAACAATAAATTTAAGACTAAACAAATATTTGAATAAATCAATTGTCATATCTAACAACAATATATTAGTCCAATTTAATAAAACGAATTACTATTTTAAATAAGTAAATATCGTTGATAAATACGTCAATACTATCAGATAATTAAGTATGTTTAACTAAACAATAATTTTGAAGAAAAAATAACTTATCTAACTAAGTATTTGATTTCTTTCTAATTTCCTTTTACGGCTAAAATAAATAAAAACAAATAATTTGATTAATTTAAATAATTAAATTAAAATCATATATAAAATCGCATATGGATTAAAAATGATTCTTTTAGTGTAAATCATCAATTTTCTTTTGCTGTCAATATATATATATATATATATATATAGAGAGAGAGAGAGAGAGAGAGAGAGAGTGAGAGAGAGTGAGAGAGGAAGGTTTAAATGAGAACTTTGCATATTTAAAGGAACAAATGGACAATTGTAGATCACATATGATGTGGGTCCCACATAATATTAAATCATTTATGATTTAATATTAAATCAGAAATGATTTAATATTATATAAGACCCACATCATATGTGTTCCACAAATTGTTCATTTGTTCCTTTAAGGAGGGGTGGTTCTCGTATGATCCCTCCCCTATATATATATATATATTTATATATTCAATCAAAACCAAATAATTACAAACTCGATTATGTTTTAACATTGAAAACATAACAAAAGGATTATATAGATCAAATCATGAAGGAAAACTTATATATGAAGAAGTTGATAGAAAACTTTCTAAAATTTATGATAAACGTAGAAACAAACGATGGTTAACAAAGTAGTAATGCAAATAACGAACAATATATCGCCTTCATGAATATAAAGATCAAGACATAGAGATGCTTACTTGATTTGAAGTAGCGAAAAGTAAGTCATTCAACAAGGTCGGTGCTTGAGAACATAGTTGTTTAGCGGAATACGACAATGACAATAACAATGATGTTTGAGCATAAAAGTGTACCTTAAATCGACGATGATGTCGTAAAAAATGTAGCTTCATGGGTTGAGTAAATTATCTTTTAGCAGAGAGCATCATGCTGATAATGTATTATGAATATAACGATAAGAGAAATTGAGAGAGAGAATGATGAGAGCCAAAGCTTATATTCTTATTCCATATGTAATTCATACTTATAGTTATAGGTGGATTACCAATAATAAAGGGATTGACATCCATTTCTTATATATATATATATATATATATATATTTCCATAACATCTAAATCTAAATCTGCTGCATCTCAATATTTTGCAGCGAGTAAAAACATCCATAATTGAGAATTTATCTATCTAGTACTAGGTCTTCATATCCTCTTTAGCTATAGCTCAAAGCTTTCCCTAGCCCTTAGAAGAGCTCTCAACAAACGTTTTACCTAAAAATGATTTTAAGTTTTGAAAGTCACGGTTAGACCAAAAGGCCTAATGAATTCCTCAAAAGGCACAATTATAAAAGAAAAACAACAGTTCAACAACAGGGAGTCATGAAAAACTCCCAAATGGAACATGCACAATAGTTGTAGAACCCAACGTTTCCGCACAATTCCCTATGCGACTAAGCTTTATGTTCGCATAATTCACCATGCGAATCTAATGAATGGCCCAAGATAGTGTCAGTCCAATGTACCCACGAAAGGATTTCAAGATTCATGGATTTAACTCTCAAGAGATTTGATAGATCTCAAGGTACACTACTACTATGCATGTCCCAACAACCACATATATCATGATATAATTCAACAACTCCACCAAGATAATTATAAACATTTGATAATGAAATATAGAATGCTTAGAAGTTCGACTACCATAATAATAGTAATTTTATAAATCCAAGATCATTTATAAAATTTTAGTAAAGGGAACTCACCTAACTCGATTTTAAACACCTAAAATCAACCAAACTCACTCCCAATACTTGAGAATATATCCAATAACAATCCAAATACGAAAATCCTAAATCAAACGTGGATTAATCTACCAACAAGAACGAGTACTTAGTCCTCATCTCCGACTCTAATTCCCAAGTGGCCTCTTGCGCTTTGTGAAATCGCCAATTCACCTTAACTAGACTAATTTCTTGGCTCCTCAACTTCTTCACCTTATGATATACATTCGATTCCAATTCTTCAACAAAGTTCAACTTGGCATCAATTTGGACATCCTCCATTGGTACAATTAAATCCACTTCGGCCAAACACTTCCTCAAATTCGAAACGTGGAAGGTTTTGTGTATACCCTTCAATCTTTCAGGTAGATCAAGTTTGTAAGCCACCTCCCCAACCCGTTCATTAATTGCAAATGACCCAATATAACGCGAGGTCAACTTCCTTATCATTACAATACGTGTTGGTCCCAATAAGGGTCTACAAGAGTTCAATCAAGAGAGAACAGTTTGTAGAAGGGGGGGGGGGTTGAATACAAACACATAGATTTTTGGTTTTTAAATGAGTTTATTAAAATAAACAAATTTATAGTTACAAGAGGAATTAGAACAAGTTTAAAACCTATTCTACTGTAACTAAGAAACACGAAGTATGATGCACAAGAAGATGAAAGAAAGAATAAGGAGGGTATAAGTCGGATAGAAGCATACATTAAGATGAAGAAGATATCTTCATCTTATTTATACCCGTTTGTCCTTGAAACAAGACAAAAGGTACATGCCACGTGTCAAGCTTGGATAGCAACCTTGTCCTTGTTAATAAGACAACCATGCTTTTGGCCGAATATGAACAGTACCATATCAGATATGATGGGGACATAAGAGACAAGTCGTACGTCCTTTTCTGACATGGTTCTAGGTTTGACTTTTGTGCATCAAGGATAAGATCAATCTTTAATCTTGCAAAGGAAGCTTCATTTGATCGCTGATACTGAATCTTCAAGGATGAATCTTCAATGTCGCTGAGGCTTCACCAGACTTCACACTTTGAGTAGACAATCGCTGCTATCGCTGAACCGCTTCAGTTCACTTAGCTGATTATCTCTTTCTTCAGCTAGAGTCTTCGACTGTCGCTGAATGGTCTTCTGGTGTGATAACTGATCTTCAGGTCTTCAGTGATAAGCTCGTAGTTCCTTGACCTTCAGCACACGCTGATAGCAATCAGCGTGTGCTATCGCTGAATTTGAACAGAAGCTTAACTATGGAATTTCACTAAGTATGGTAAAGGAATCATATTCAAATCACTGAGAGGAGTTATGATCAACAATCTCCCCCTATTTGATTATGATTAAGCAACATAGGAAAATTGCTTGTTGATCACTGATTAATAAATTATTCAGCGTTCAGTAGGAACAAAATGGAGATCAACTTCACCATTCATCACATGATCTCTGATAAAGTGATATCGGATCTCAATGTGCTTGGTTTTGGAGTGAAGTACAGGGTTGTTGGCAATTGCAATAGCACTTATACTATCACAATAGATAGGAATTTTAGAGAGCTTGAGATTGTAGTCTCTTAGTTGATTTCTCATCCAAAGGATTTGAGCACAACAACTACCAGCGGCTACATACTCAGCTTCAGCGGTGGAAGTGGACGCTGAGTTTTGCTTTTTACTTGACCAACTTATTAATTTTCCACCTAGCAGCTGACATCCACCAGTGGTGCTCTTTCTGTCTATCTTACAACCTGCAAAGTCACTGTCAGAGTAACCAATAAGATCAAATGTTGAGCCTTTGGGATACCAGAGACCAAGATTTGGAGTTCCTTTCAGGTATCTGAAGATTCGCTTTACAGCGATTAGATGGGAATCCTTCGGTTCAGCTTGATACCGAGCACAGAGACAGGTAGCGTACATGATGTCTGGTCTACTCGCTGTAAGGTATAGCAGAGACCCAATCATTCCTCGATAGGCAGTGACATTTACTGGTTTCCCATTGGGATCCTTGTTTAATGTCAGAGGAGGCGCCATAGGAGTCTTCATCACTGAGCATTGATTCATGTCGAATTTATTCAGCATGTCTTTAACATATTTGCTTTGACAAATAAAAATTCCTTTGTCAGATTGCTTAATCTGCAAGCCTAGAAAATATGTTAGTTCACCCATCATACTCATTTTATATTGTTTTTGCATTCTTGCAGCGAAACGAGTGCAAAGTTTGGGTCTTGTGGAACCAAAGATAATGTCATCAACATATATCTGAGTGAGAATAGTATGACCTTTGTATTTTCTTAAAAACAGAGTTTGGTCAATTTTTCCACGAACAAATTTTTCTTTAAGAAGAAATTTAGAAAGGGTATCATACCAAGCTCTAGGAGCTTGTTTTAACCCATAAAGAGCTTTTTCAAGTTTAAAAACATAACCAGGATGGTTAGGGTCTGAGAAACCAGGGGGTTGTTCAACATAAACATCCTCACTGAGTTTTCCATTTAGAAAAGCACTTTTAACATCCATTTGAAAAACTTTGAAGTCTTTATGGGCAGCATAAGCTAAAAAGAGTCTTATGGCTTCTAAACGAGCAACAAGTGCAAAGGTTTCATCATAGTCAATCCCTTATTCCTGTCTATAACCTTGAGCAACAAGTCTAGCCTTATTGCGAATTATAGTCCCGTTTTCATCTAGCTTATTTCTGAAAACCCATTTGATTCCTATTACAGTTTTACTAGAGGGTCTAGGAACAAGATTCCAAACTTTATTTCTACGAAATTCAGTTAGTTCTTCTTGCATAGCTGAAACCCAGCTAGGATCAGAGATAACTTGATCTATCTTCTTAGGTTCAGAGAGAGAGATGAAGTTAACATAAAGACAGATATTACCTGTACCTCTACGTGTTTTAATACCTGCGGTGGGATCACCGATAATCTGATTTATTGGATGATTTGCAGTCCATCGCTGAGCTGGAGGTTGAGGAGAGAGATCAACAATAGATTCAGCGACCTGTTCTTCAGATTCTGGAATAGGACTTGTTTCAGCAACAGGTACTTCATTTAGAATCAATTCAGGGGGTTGATTTTCAGAAGTGGTTTGGTTGTTCACAGAGGAATTTCCAAGAGAGGAATCAGCAACAGGAATCTGATTTAGAGGAGTAACATTCATCCCTGAAGATGGATGATTATTACTTGTTGGGTTTACAGGGATTTCTTCATCACTTGCTTCAGCTGGAGTCTGATTGCTGAAGTATGTTTCAGGTTCCCCATAATGAGATCTCATCCAGGCATTCAACTCTTCATCATCATCATGAGAGTGAGAAGTATGAATGGGACGAGATTCATCAAAGTTAACGTGCATGGATTCTTCAACATGTTGTCTTCTTTTGTTGAAGACTCTGAAGGATTTGGATATAGAGGAGTATTCAAGAAATATACCATCGTCAGCTTTTGGATCAAATTTACCTAAATGATCTCTGTCATTCAGAATGTAACATCTACATCCAAAAATGTGGAAATATTTCAGAGTAGGTCTTCTTCCATGAAATAATTCATATGGGGTCTTCTTAAATCGTTTAACTATCAGGGATCGATTTTGAGTGAAGCATGTTGTGTTAACTGCTTCAGCCTAGAACTGAGTTGGAAGATGAGATTCACTGAGCATTGAGCGAGCCGCTTCAATGATAGTACGATTTCTTCTTTCAGCAACACCATGTTGCTGAGGAGTTCTTACAGAGGAGAAGTTGTGAGAGATGCCTCTTTCTTCAAGGAAGTTATCCAGAGTACTGTTTTTGAATTCAGTGCCATGATCACTTTTTATGGAACGAACAATTAGATTGTTTAAAACTTCCATCTTTTTGATAAAAGAGATTATCATATCAGGGGTATCACTTTTGGATCGAAGAAAGAACACCCATGTGAAGTAGCTGAAGAGGAGTGGTCACTGAAGAAACTTGCTTTGACCTGAAGGAGGCTTTTGTCAGCTTTCCCTTCTCACACGCTGAACAAAAAGATTCCTTTGTAAAGGTATGATTTGGGAGGTCTCTGACTAAATCTTTTTGAGACAATTCATTTATTGTCTTAAAGTTAAGATGAGAGAGTCTTTTGTGCCATAACCAGTTTATGTCAGTGGATGCTTTAGAGATAAATCACATGTTCTCAAAGTGAGAACTATTCATATTTATGACATATACATTTTCCACTCTTTTGCCTGTAAGGGAAAACTTATCATTTCCGTGACAGCACATCTATTCTTCAAGAATAGAACTTTGAAGTCTTTGTCACATAACTGACTAACGCTTAAGAGATTGTGCTTTAGTCCCTCAACGTAAGCAACACGAGAGAATGATGTGGCTCCGTTGGACAGAATTCCATAACCTTTAGTGTATCCTTTGCCATTTCCACCAAAGGTCACTGATGGACCAGCTTCTTCTTTGTAATTAGAGAGCAGAGATTTTCTGCATGTCATGTGCCTTGAGCATCCGCTATCAAGATACCAGATACCTTTGGCACTTTGCATACAACAAAAGATTAATTGTTTAAAGGTACCCATACTACTATGGGTCCTGCTTGGTTAGATAGAGGATTGGCGGAGGAGCTACTAGCTGAAGAACTCTCTTTAGTGGATATCTTCACCTTTGATGGTTTTGCAATCTTGGTGGATTTCACTCTCGCTGATTTATCAGCTTGAGCTACTTTCTTTCCATGGGCTAGTTTATCATCTCTAGTAGCATTAGGACATTTGCTTGCAATGTGGGTAGTTTCACCACAGTGATAGCATTTCCTATATTTAAAGGGTTTGGAAATCAGAGAGGGAGCAGGAAATTTCTCAGGGATAGGTCCAAGAATTCCTTTATCCATGGTCCTTGGAGGTATAACAACCTTTTCAGGAGTAGGAGTGAGATCTAATTCTGGGGGTTGGTCTCTGAGAAAAGTCAGGGACCTTCTTCCCAGTTTTAGAAACTTTCTCTGAGGATTTCTTGTTCCTATCTTGAGTTTTCTTATTCTTAGGAAGTTGATTAAGAAAGTCGTTCTTGATCACTTTCTTAGAATTAAGAATAGAACGCTTCTCTTTAGAAGAGGAGGAAGAAGAGGTTGAAGAAGAAGGATCAGGGATAGAAGAGACAAACATTCCGAATTTTAGCATGGAACGATCATTCTCTGATTCTTCCTTTTTAGGGTTATAGCCTAACCCACTTCTTACTTTCATAGGTATTTGAGCATTGATGATCTCATTGACTTTATCAGAAGCCTAACACTATCCTTCGATGGTTGCCTTTTCAGACTTGAGATCAGCGATAGCCTTTTCCCTATCAGTGATAACTTGTTGTTTCTCGATGCTTATAGTTTTATTTGCAAAGACTTGGTCTTTGAGAGAATCCTCAATTTTAGAAAGTTCTTTGATTCTTATATGGCAATTTTTTAATTGTTCAGATAAGTCAGTGTTAATTCTCTCGGCCTTAATTTTTCCATTTAAAGCATCGTAGAAATCAACAGTCATAGCATCGAGAGCTGACAAGTTATCACTTTCAGAAGGTAAAGAGACAGAGGGAATAGTTACCTGAGTAGAAGGAGACTCAGAGGAAGAAGTCTCAGTGACTTCTTCAGCATCTTCAATTCTTGCCATCAGACAGAGGAAGGCAGGATCTTCTTCATCTGAACCAGACTCTTTAGAGGTCTTGGCCCAGTCATCTTCAGCATCCTAGTCAACTTCTTCAGCTACAAGGCCTTTGCCTTTTTGCTGGTTTTTCTTCATATCTTTGTATTTGTTTTTTAGTTTCAAATACTTCTCCTTTTTATCAGAGGTATGGGAGGTAGTGGGAGCAACAACTTTCTTCGACCTGCATTCACTTGCGAAATGACCCTTTCGCTGACAGTTGAAGCAAATCGCTGAGGCTTTCTCAGCAGGCAACGATTTCTGCTTTTTAGAGTTAGAGAGGCTGGAAGGTTTTCGAAAATTGCTCTTTCTAGCGAATCTTTTAAAGTTATTAGTTAAAAGGGCTAGAGAGTTATCAAACTCAGAGATGTCGGCATCAGTGAGTTGATCTTCTGAATCAGTTTGACCTAATTCAGTAATGGAGGTGATAGTAGAAGAAGGAGCATTTTTGGAAGAAGTTCCCTCGGAAGTCACAAGTGCTAAAGAAGTACTTTTAGCACCTTTGAGTTCATTAATTAGGTTCTTCCTTAGAAGCTGGGATTGTTCCTCATTTAAGAGCATACCATATAATGCACTTAAGGACAAGGTTTCAAGATTCTTTGACAGTTTTATACATGTAGTGTACACTGCCCATTGATCGGGCAATGCCTCCATGAACTTTGTCAGAAGTTCAGCGTTTGAATAAATTCTATCGACTGATTTAAGATCAATCAGCAAACAGTTAAATCGCTGGTGAATTTGAGAAAGAGATTCACCCTTTTGATACATAAAACTCTCATATTTTCTTACGAGGTTTATGCATCTAGTTACTTTCACTTCAGAAGTTCCTTCATATTGGATACATGATGTATCCCACAAGGCTTTTGAAGTCCTCATTTTCATGACAGAATGATAGACCTCATTAGGTAAAGCCATTGCTATTATTGATCTAGCTTTAGAGTCAATAGCAATTTCTTTCTTGTCTTCTTCAGTCCATCTGTTAGGAGTTTTAACAATACTCCTCTCAGGAACGGCTGGAGTAGTAGTGGTGGCAGGAACACTAGCTACTATAGTTGTAGGAACAAATGGTCCATTTTCCAGATAGTAGGGAATCTTGGGGTCAGATCCCTCTATAAATAGAGACATTCTTTCCTTCCATAATAGAAAGTTATCATGGCTAAATCTAGGTGGTTTAGCTAAAGATCCATTATCGTTATAGTTTGTATTAGGGTTTGACATTTTAAAATAATTTTAAGAAAAAAATATTTTAAAGAGTTAAGAAGCAAACACTGCTCTGATACCACTTGTTGGTCCCAATAAGGGTCTACAAGAGTTCAATCAAGAGAGAACAGTTTGTAAAAGGGAGGGGGGGGGGGTTGAATACAAACACACAGATTTTTGGTTTTTAAATGAGTTTAATAAAATAAACAAATTTATAGTTACAAGCGGAATTAGAACAAGTTTAAAACCTATTCTATTGTAACTAAGAAACACGAAGTATGATGCACAAGAAGACGAAAGAAAGAATAAGGAGGGTATAAGTCGGATAGAAGCATGCATTAAGATGAAGAAGATATCTTCATCTTATTTATACCCGTTTGTCCTTGAAACAAGACAAAAGGTACATGCCACATGTCAAGCTTGGATAAGAAGCTTGTCCTTGTTAATAAGACAACCATGCTTTTGGCCGAATAAGAACAGTACCATATCAGATATGATGGGGACATAAGAGACAAGTCGTACGTCCTTTTTTGACATGGTTCTAGGTTCGACTTTTGTGCATCGAGGATACGATCAATCTTTAATCTTGCAAAGGAAGCTTCATTTGATCGCTGATACTGAATCTTCAAGGATGAATCTTCAGTGTCGCAGAGGCTTCACAAGACTTCACACTTTGAGTAGACAATCGCTGCTATCGCTGAACCGCTTCAGTTCACTTAGCTGATTATCTCTTTCTTCAGCTAGAGTCTTCGACTGTTGCTGAATGGTCTTCTGGTGTGATAACTGATCTTCAAGTCTTCAGTGATAAGCTCGTAGTTCCTTGACCTTCAGCGATCGATGATAGCAATCAGCGTGTGCTATCGCTGAATTTGAACAGAAGCTTAACTATGGAATTTCACTAAGTATAGTAAAGGATTCATATTCAAATCACTGAGAGGAGTTATGATCAACAATACGAACCATGCCTTTCCAAGGTGATATCCTGAACATTACCGTATCTCCCACCTGAAATTCAATGTCTTTCCATCTCTTATCCGCACAACTTTTTTGTCTATCTTGAGCTACTTTCAATCTTTTCTCGAATTTGCACAATCTTATCAATAGTCAATTGCATGATCTCCGGTATGGTCTATTTTTTCTCTCCAACCTCGTTCCAATACAAAGGCACCCTATACTTTCTACCATACAACACTTCATATGGAGCCGCTTGGATACTTGCATGATAACTATTGTTATACACAAACTTGACTAGTGCAGCAGGTGGCTGCATTAGAGACTTAGCAGGTTTCATTGTTTTAGCATTCTCATGCAACTTTGGTCAGGGCAATAATATGGAGAATGAGGCTAAAGCCTTACTCCAGGGTATAGAGGGGACCGAAAATAAATTGAATTACATAGTTCAATACAATATCAGACACTTGATCAGTTCGCCATTGTGGTAAACGGGAGCAAAGTAAGGGAAAGAGAGGTGAGTGACGCCAAGGGGCTCGTTGATCAGTTCGCCTTCGCTCTATTGAAAGGTCTCCATTCCTACGACAGTTTTGTCAACCCAGTTGTACACTCCCTTCGTTCTACGAACCCTTGTTGATTCTACACTTCGTTCGCGAAGGCACCGACCTTTTGACGAGCTAGCCCTTTTTTATGCTTCAGTAGCAAATGTCCCTCCCACGATCCCCGAAAATCAATTGCTGAAGCTCTCAATAGTCTACAGGTATATGCAGTACTCATCTTGATTTGAGATCCCATTTCTTTTTGAAAGCTTTGCCAAAACGTGGATATAAATCGGTTGTCCCGTTATGACACTATAGACAATTGCACTCCATGCCTAACTACTATCTCATCGATATAGAGTTTCACCAATCTTTCTATTGAGTAAGTCTCCTTCATCGGTAGATGTGCTGATTTGGTCAGGCGATCCACAATTACCAAAATAGCATCATAGCCCTTTGGGGTTCTAGGTTTCACAAAACCCATAGTAATATGGCCCCACTTCTAAATTTGGTTATCTAAGGATTGAAGTTTGTCGTACGGTCGTTGATGTTCGACTTTCACTTGCAAGCAAGTCAAACATCGTTCGACATAATGGGCGATGTCATTCTTCATTCCGGGCCACCAATAGAATTGATGAAGATCTCTATACATCTTCTTGTTACCCAGATGTGTAGAATAACGTGCCTTGTGTTCCTCATTCCATGATCGTCCTCAGTGAAAGACGACACGAGTCCCACGACCCTTTCTATCTTGAGATTTTCTTCTAGCGATGCTTCTTCTTGATACTTCTTGATCTCATCAATTAAGTCATATTTTGCTTCGGCTCGAAAAGCTACAATCTTTCTATCTTTGTGATCCTTCAACTATCAAGACGAGTAAGCTATTACCTTTCCCCGTTGCATTAGAACGTCTCTCAAACCAAGTTTGGACGCATCACTGTACACCAAAAAATCTTCAGTACCATCTGGCAATGTCAATATTGGGGCACTGTTCAACATCCCCTTCAATGTTTGAAACGCCTTTTCTTACTCTTCGGCCCAAACAAATTTAATGTTCTTCTTTGTCAAAGATAACAAAGGAATAGCCACTCGAGAAAAATCCTTTATGAACTTGCGATAGTAACTTGCTAATTTGAGAAAAAACCTTACCTATGATGGAGTCCGAGGAGGCTCCCAATTCTTGATGGCTTCAATCTTTGCTGGGTCCACTTTTATTCCATCTTGCGACACCACATAGCCCAAAAACTGAACCCCTCTAGATGGAGGTGCTCCTTGCGGTCTTTTTCCGATTTTGAATAAATTGAAATATCATCTATGAAGACGTTTATAAATTCATCCAAATATGGTTGACAAACTCTATTCATTAAATCCGCCGAGGCATTAGTCAAACCAAGTGGCATTACCAAAAATTGGTAATGACCATACCAAGTTCAGAAATCCATTCAAAGTACATCCTCTTCCTTTACTTCAGATGGTGATACCCCGATCGTAGATCAATCTTCGAGAAGTAATTCGGTCCTTGTAATTCGTCAAATAAATCATCTATCCTCGGCAATGGGTACTTGTTCTTGATTGTGACTTTGTTGAGTTCACAATAGTCGATACACATATGCATGGTCCCGTCCTTCTTTTTAACAAAGGGTGCTGACACTCCTCATGGTGATGTACTTGGTCCAATAAACCCCTTCTCAAAAATTCTTTGAGTTACACCATCATCTCTTTCATTTTCGAAGGTGTCAAACGATATGGTGCACGTGCAATTAGAGCAACTCTGGGCACCAAATCAATTCTAAGTTCAATCTGAAGGTCCGGGGGTAGACTTGTCAAGTCGTCCGGAAACACTTCGAGATATTCCCTCCTATGCCTACCTCTTCTATTCATTGCTTCTCTTTCTTAGCATCAGTCACATAAGCTAAATAACTTATGCAACCTTTTCTCACACAACGATTAGCCTTTATCATCGAGATAAGGCAGTTGTTCCTATCGAGCCTATTCCAGTAAATCATAACGGTCCCCTTATCCGGAAATTGGATATTAATCAATTTCTTATTACAAACAATTTGAGCATTGTTTCTGGCTAACCAATCCATTCCAAGGATAACATCTGTTGGTCCCAAGGATTCCACAAGAGTGTATAAGTATCAATACAGTTTATAGAAGGGGGGATGATGAATACAAACAAAACTTTTTTATGTTTTAAATAAGTTTATTATGGATAAAATTTAGAAATTGTATGCATAATAAGAATAAGTACAAATACCGATTCAAAAAAAATCTAAGAATCACTAAGAGTTTGATGCACAAGATAAAGAAATAAAGAAACAGAGGTTCCAGAAATTAGACTTAGGAGCCGTTTACCAAATCTTACTTGGGTAAGTGCTTAAAATTACCACTACCACTTACTTACCGGGTAAGATTTTAGTCCACCACAACGGCATCGTATGCAATAATGTAAGCGCTTACCATGGTTAGAGACGTTACCTTCACTTACCGGAGTAAGACTCTTGGTCCTTGATTTCCTTGTCTTCACTCTTACCGGGTAAGATTTTTGGTACTTGTCATATTCTTTCAGTAAGATAATATGACTGTTTATGCAAAAAATTGGTTTAATAAAATCAACTTAAGGTCGATGTGGAGCTTATCCGACTAAAGAAAGAATTCGACGACAAGCATAGTAAAGATATAAATAGACAAGTGACAGAGAGATTTTGTGACGCGGAAAAACCCTTGGTCGAGGGAAAAAACCGCGGATAATGGATAGTATCGTCGATGCACTAATGAAAATGATGTTAATAAGGGACATCGTCCTTATGTTACAATGATCGTACGTAAATCACAGTAAAACGAATGAGAATAGATTAAGTGTGCTTTGTGTTGTAAGTACTACTGTTGACATCGTCCATGTATTTATATCGATTAGGATCGTGACGGTTGAGGCAATGATTGAGCCTTTAACTTCGTCTGTTATATCCGTTGGCTTTAATGATTGCAGTCCTGTAATTAAAAACACAATCGAAAATGCAAGTTATGTTGTTAGTAAAACAAATGTCTAACGATTTATTCGACGGTCGTGGGATTAGTGCGACGACGCTCAAATACGTCATTGGTTGATCCTTAATGTCTTACATCGTATGAGAGGAGGTTGATCGTACGACATAACCATTAATAGATTTGACGCCTATTCTTAAAACCATGAGTCGTTAGTTCCTTACATCTTGGTATTGATGGTCGTGTGATTTCATTCGATGGTCGTTAGTCGAAGATTTTGGTCCAAACAGTTTGCCCCAAATTTAAAAATAAAAGCGACAAAGTTTTGAATTTTAAATTTAAATGTTGAATAGGAAACTAAGCTGTATGGATGGTAACTGAATCGGTTGGGATTCGATTAGGGTCAGATGCGCATGGTCGTGACGTCACACACGACGTGGGCACGTGTGTCAGGCGTGCCAGCTGTAGGGGACAAGTGTCATAAGTCTGGTGGTTGCATGCGAAAAGGCACTGGACAGGTGTCGACAGGAGGTTTGATGAGGGTTTCCGAAGCGTTTGTGATGATGAATCTTTCGAAGCAAGGGGTATAAATACTTTTCTTCTTCGTTTTCCTTCGAGTTTTCTTCGAGAGATTTTGTAGAAAATCTGCAAGTATTCGGTTTCCAAAGTTCAACCAATCCGTGGTTGGGAAGAGTTTGTGTTTTTCGAAGCCTTTAGTTCGTTAGACGAGTGTAAAGAGATGGCAGACCCTAAAAGCCTAATCGTTACGCCGGAGGATCTAAGAGCTTTCAAGGACCTGGCCGGTCTTCCGGACGGTTTCTATTTAGAAAGCCCCGACGAACTGAGGCCGTGGGAATGTCCCGAAGGGTACTTCATCTTGTACGAATATCCTTTCAAGATTGGGTTCAAATGGCCCTATTCTCGTTTGTCAAGGGAGTTATTGGACAAGTTTGATCTGTCTCCGGGGTAGATGATTCCCCAATTCTTGAGGATTGTGGCGACGATCGACCGGTTGATGTCCAACTGGGAGTCTCCCTTCACCGTCCATGAGCTTTTGACAGCTTACATTGTGAAGGTTGATGCGAACAACCGATACAGTCCCTTTATCCGTTTCCGGAAGGGACAAGCACTAGTCCAAGGGACAATGGTGAACGACCGCGGCTGTAAAGAGCGCTACATCTTTGGTCGTGCGTTGGCCTCTGACGAGAATGAACAGTGGCTCACATATGGCTGGCCTACACGAGGTAAGTGTTGTCTTACTTGAAAGTATACGCTTATTTTTAGAAATTTTTGTCTGATCGCATTGCTTCCTTTCATACAGCGGTAAACTGTGATGTAGTCCAGCCCCTACCTGACTCGGCTGCTAAGGTCGAGCGTTTTCTACAAATACCTGATCGGACGTTCAGGGCTCACGTTCATCAGTTTGCTGACAAGGAGGACGAGGATATTACTTTCCTAGGTACCTCGGAGGCTTCTCTCAGCCAAGAAGTCGAGGAGACGATGGATCATGAGGGGTTGTATAACGTCCTTGAGAACTTCAACATTATCAAGGACCATTATGAAGGGATGGCTTTGGCCGACAACCATGCCAAGCTCACGGAGCACCTTAGTTAACTGCGTTCGTGCGTCGTTTGTTTTCGTGAGGTCGTGCGACGTGCGTTTGCGCGTTCATGCGATCTTGTGACTCTTTAGTCATATTGATGTTTTACTAATTTTCCTTTCAGGCCTTTCAGGCGTCCCTCAGCATGCAAGCTAAGGTGAACAAGGCATCTCAGGTCGTCACCATGGCCTTAGATGCAAAGAAAGAGGCGCGTGAGCATGAGGTTGCCGCGTTAGCAAAAGAAGAGGCGGGGATGGCAAGAGCCGATGAACTTCGCATTTTTCTGGAAGATGCTCGGGATGACCATGAACATGAGAAGAGCATCAGTTTCGACCTCAGGGGTCGTCTAAACGAGGTCCTGGAAAAAGTAAAGGCTTTGGAAGCCAAATTGGAGGCGTCCAGGGAGGCTTTCGCTGGAAAAGCCAAGGAGGTCGAAGACCTGAGATCACAGCTGGGCGAGGCCCAAGCAAAGACCGCCGATCTTAACGACCAGCTAGAGGCACTTGATTCCTTTGGACGGGCAAAGGTCAAGGCGGCGCTAGCCCGTCGCCATGTGAGAGGGTAGGATCCTCTGAAGGACGCCCAACTGATCTTCGATAAGTTCTTTTCTGTCGTTTATAGTAGCAACGCGGATCTGGATTCTGATGACGAGATAGAGGGTGTTATCGCCGTCGACCCTCCCATGCCTTAGGTTTTTCTTTTCTAGCTTAGGGATTTTCAGGGTTACTTTACGTAGTCGTGTCCTTTCAGTTGTAACTTTTTGAAAATCAATACAAGTGACTTTTGAATTTTCAGTTGTATTGTCGTATGAATTATTTCGTTGGGGTATTACCAAGTAACTTGTGACGATCGAACATGAAAATAATCCGACTAACAAGTGTTTTTAGGCAGAAATATTCACATAGAACTTGCGTCCGTCGGATAAACGACCAGATTTGCGATAGAGGCAAACGATAAGTAATGATAAGTAACTTGCGACAAGGGAAAACTGTAACGATAAGTAACATGCGACATAGGCAAATTTGCGACAAAGGAAAAATCAATGAGACTGTCAATTAATAATGTTTTGCCGACTGATTGTATTTCCGTCACATGAATATTCTTTATGACTTGCGGCGATCATATTCGATCGACGGGGGTTCTTGAATGACATTTGTTCGACGGATTTGTTTTGAACGATGAAGTAACTTATGACTGGACTTGCAAATTGTATAAGTTACTTTTGATATCATTCGATCTATATATTTTCTTGCGATCGTGCAGAAGATAAATGTTAGGGTGGTCGTTGGTTTGACCAACGACCCTCCGATGCTTAAGTTAGTAATGTTCAATGGATGAATAAAAAGAAAAAAAGAAAAGAAAAGACTTAGAAAAAGTATTTCTTTAAGTGTACCGCATTCCAATTACGTGGGATATCTCGTTCGTCGAGTGTCTGGAGATGATAAGCTTCTTTGCCGATTACTTCCAATATTCGATAGGGACCTTCCCACTTCGTGGACAATTTACCTGCGTTCAATTCCTTGGTGTTTTGAAAGACACGTCGCAAGACATAGTCGCCTTCTTGGAAGACTTTAATTCTGACATTCTTGTTGAAATGACGGGCGACCGCTTGTTGTTGCGGTGCCATCCGTATATAGGCTCGATATCTTAATTCTTCGAGAGTGTCTACGTCATAGCTTAAATCAACCAACTTATGATCGACGAATGAATGTCGTGCGACTGGTATACTTTCTTCGATTGGTAAGACCGCTTCACAACCGTAGACCAAGGAGAATGGGGTTTGACCCGTCAAGGTCCTTGGCGTCGTGCGAGTTGCCCACAGGACAAAAGGCAATTCATCGACCCACCGTCCTTTGGCAGCCTTGAGTCTTTTCTTGATCGAATTCACGATCACTTTGATACTTGACTCAGCCAATCCATTAGACTGTGGATATCTTGGAGTTGACATCGTGAGTTTGATACCTCGGTCTTCACAGTATCGCCTGGTTTTGTCGTTGATGAACTGTGATCCGTTGTCACATACGATTTCCGAGGGAATTCCAAATCTGCAAACAATGTTAGTCTGGACGAAGGATATGACCTCTTTGTCTCAGATTTGAGAGAAAGCGGCCGCTTCTATCCATTTTGAAAAATAATCTATGAGAACTAAAAGATAAACTTTTTGACCTCGCGCATGTGGTAACTAACCAACGATGTCCATGCCCCATCGCATGAAAGGCCATGGAACGAGTGTCGAATGTAGGAGTTCAGAGGGTGGTGAGTCATACCTGAATGTCGTTGACATGCGTCACAACTACGTACATATTCGGATGCGTCTTGTCGCAAGGTAGGCCAATAATAGCCTTGTCGTGAGATACGATTGGCAAGACTGCGTCCACCAGAATGGTTTCCACATTCTTTATCGTGCATCTCTTGTAAGATCCTCGACACGTCATGCTTAGTCGCACATTGTAGATTCAAATCTGTCGACAAGCGTCTGTAAATTTTCTCCGAGGTGACGACGTATCTAGAGGATTTAAATCTGACTCATCGAGCTTTAAATTTGTCATCGGGAGTTGATTATTTATCAGGTAATCTTTGATTTCTTTCATCCAATCGTCTTCGTCATTGCATGTTTCAGTAGTAAAGACTGACTTGTTATTTTCGATCGACGAGGCCATTAGATGGATTATAGGAATTGTATCGAAGAATGACCTTCCCAATGCTGATCCCAGGTTTTCTAATGCGTCGGCTTGAGAATTTTGATCTCTGGGAATTTGTTTGATGTCGAACGACCGGAATCGTTCGATCTCGTCTTTGGATTTCTGAAGATAGGCCGTCATCTTGGAATTCTTTGTTGCGA
This sequence comes from Silybum marianum, assembly GCA_036898165.1. NCBI lineage: Eukaryota > Viridiplantae > Streptophyta > Magnoliopsida > Asterales > Asteraceae > Silybum > Silybum marianum. Next base: position 17,787,249 of record CM072528.1, read on the forward strand.
ATTCTCCGTTTATTTGATTGACAATCAAGAGAGAATCTCTTTTGGCTTTCAGGTCCATGATTCCTAGATCGCGCGCCAATTTCATCCTTGTTATCAAAGCTTCGTATTCTACTTCGTTATTTGTTGCCTTGAAGTCACACGATATAGAATACCCCATTATGCCCCCTTGTGGCGACTTTAAGACGACACCAAGTCCTGACCCCTGCATGTTAGAGGAACCATCGACAAATAATGTCCAAGGTCATTCGTCTTGAGTCGCCACATCGAGAGTTTCTTCCAAAGCGAGAGTTTCTTCCAAAGCAATCTTTTCGAGTTCTAGGGTGAAATATGTGATGAAGTCTTCTAGGACCTGTGATTTGATTGTTGTCCTGGGTTTGTATACAATGTCGTAGCTGCTAAGGTAAATACTCCATTTTGCCAATCGACCTGGTAATTCTGCAGGACAGACTTCAATGGATAATTAGTAACGACAATGATAGGGTGGGATTCAAAATAATGTCGAAGCTTTTTAGCAACGACGACTAAAGCTAATAATAGTTTTTCAATGGAAGAATAAATTTTTTCTACGTCCAATATAGACTTACTTACATAGTATATCGGCTATTGTTGTTTGTCGTCTTCTCGTACTAAGACGACACTTACGGATGTCATGCTTACCAATATATAAAGTTACAATTCTTCCCTATCTTCCGGTTTCGACAGTAACGGAGGTGATGGCATGTATTTCTTAAGATTTTGCAATCCTTGCTCATGGTCGTTCGACCAATCGAACCCTTTGATTTTTCGTAAGACATTATAAAATAAGTTATATTTGTCGAAGGAACAAGAAATAAACCTGTTTAGCGCGGCGACTCGGCCTGTCAATCGTTAGACTTCTTTGAAATTTCGAGGCGATTGTATGTTTATGATCGCTTTTATCTGATCTGGGCTCGCTTCGATGCCTCGTCGGGTGACCATGTGGCCTAGAAATTTTCCAGCATATACTCCAAAAGAGCATTTGGTTGGATTTAATTTCATCGCATATTTTCGAAGAATGTCGAACGATTGCCTCAAATGACTGACATGTTCCTCTGCTTTTTTAGACTTGACAAGCATGTTGCCAATGTAAACTTCCATCGTGTCTCCCAAATGTTCTTTGAACATTCGATTGACCAACCGTTGATACGTCAAACCTGCATTTTTCAAACCAAAAGGCATGACTTTATAACAATAAATACCTTTGTCGGTCATGAAGGCTGTCTTCTCTTGGTCGTGTGGATGCATCAGGATTTGTTGTAGCCCGAGTACGCATCCATGAACGTCTGTAACTCATGACCAGCCGTTGCATCGACCATGGCGTCGATATGGGGCAAAGGAAAAGTATCATTTGGACAAGCTTTATTGAGATCTGTGAAGTCGATATATACGTGCCATTTTCCGTTCTTTTTCTTCACAACCACGGCGTTTGCAAGCCAATCTGGACATTTTACCTCTCGCATTTTGCCTGTTTGTAGCAAATTGTCGACCTCGTCGTTGATTATTTTATTCTGCTCAGGAGTAAACTTACGACGCTTTTGTTTAATGAGTTTATACGTTGGATCAATGTTGAGTTTATGCAATATGATTTTTGGGTCTATGCCAAACATATCTTCGTGCGACCAGGCAAACAATCTGCGTTACCTTTCATAAAATCCAGGATTTTTTTTTTTGATAAGGGGATCGAGCGATGCCCCCACGAAGATCGTGCGATCAGGTCAACTTTCGTCCAACGCAACTTCTTCAGGTTATAGATCGTCGACGGAGTCTTCCTGGCTCTGTAATTGCTATACTTGCTCCTTTCCTGGGTTTCATAGCTGTCTTATAACATTCCCCTGCCATTCTCGGCTCGTTTTTGATTTTCTGGACGCCCCATGGAGTTGGAAACTTGATCGTTTGATGATAAGTTGAAGGCACGACCTTCATGTCGTGAATCCATAGACGTCCTAAGATAACGTTGTAGGCCGACGAGCAATCGACGACATTGAATCATGTTTCCATGTTGTTTCCTTTGGTGTAGACAGGCAACATGATTTTTCCGATCGTATTGGTTGCCTCGTCGTTGAAACCGACCAGGACGGTCGAACGTCGAATGATTTCAGCTTGAGCAATTCCCATGATTTTTAGAGTACCTAGGAAGATGATGTTCCTGAGCTCCCACCATCGATGAGAACCCTCTTGGTCGAGCAATTCCTGATGGTTAGCCGTAGGATATAACCGTCATGATGTTTTTGTCATATGTCGTGAACATCTTGATCATTGAAGATGATAGGCATCGTGTCCAGCTCTTCATCTTTTTTCGTTCGACAAGGAATGTGAGGATCAATTGTTCGCTGGGACACATGTCTTTTAGCCGCAGAGTAGGTGAGTGCACAGACGTCGGATCCACCTGTAGTACAATTCAAAACTTTAGTAGTTGCCGGAGACGAGGGTCTAGAAAGTTCACCTACGTCGCTGGGCAACATGTCTTTTAGATGTCCTTTAGGGATCAACCATGCGACCTCTTTCCTTAGGGAAAGGTAATCATCGGTCTGATGGCCATAATCGTCGTGAAAGTCATACCTTTTGGATTTGTCTTTCTCGTCATTGGGTTTCTCACTCTTCTTCGGCCATCTGATGGTCGACTGAACACTTCCTAACGCTTCGATCAGGTCTTTCATTGTTCCTTTGAAATCGTACTAAGAAATTTTCGGATGACTTGAGCATCGCGACGAGTTGTTCGTGTCTTTCTTTTTATCGAACCTGACGTTCGAGATTTTTTTCGTCGATTCTTTTTTGGGCGTTGTTTTGGTTTTGAACTCTGGCTTTTTTACGCTTAAGATGCGTCTATCGTTGGTTTGTTTGTGCCTGAACATGGCTTCATCTTCTACGCGCATGTATGCCAAAGTTCTTGCTCGTAAGTCTTCAAAGGTTTCCGCGAGATATTTTGTCAGGTCGAGGTATAATTCGGAAGTTGTGTGGAGTCCTCGTTTATAAGCTTCAATCGCCGTCCGCATGTCGCAGTTTCGTATACCTATCATTTCAAAGTTAAAACGGTTAAAATAGTTTCTGATGGATTCACCAGACTTTTGAATTATGTAATATAAATCTCCCGTTTGTTTTTCCATTTTGCGGCTGCTGGCGAATTGCTAGAAGAATTGGTTGGCAAGTTCGGCAAAAGAGTTGATTGATTTGGGTTTCAAGTTTATCAGCCATTGTAATGCAACTCCCCTCAATGTCGTAACAAAGCTCTTACATGCATACTTCTTGGTAATATGGTGGAATCGATATTGTCCATATCAATTGCTTAATTTGCCCGACATGTTTGTTTGGATTTGATAACCCAGCGTATTCGGGGGTCATCGTTGGAATCGTGTACTTTTTTGGTATATCGACCAAAGCTATTGTGTCTGAGAAGGATGGCGCTTGATATCCTGTCGGTGGCTCGACTTCGACAGGTATGGCTGCGCCTGGCAGTTTTGACAATAGAAATAAGACCTTCTCGTTCTGTTCTTTCAATAATTTTAGGCGTCGTGCAACTGGATCATGCGACATATCTCCGGATTCTTGACCTGCAAAAAGATTATTGTAAAGCATTGATCTAGGATTATCGCTATTGTAATTATTTCTAAAAAGATGGTTATGAAAGTTTGGATTTTAAGCGTGGCTCCCGGCGAATGCGTTATGAAATTGGAGATTTTGAGAGGACATATGTGAGCTTTGGCCGTTGGATGTATTTTGAAATTGGAAACCGGATGCACCGTTCCCGATGTTTTATCCATTGAACCCATTTTGTTCACTAGATACGCGCGTGTGGCTAGGTCCTGCACCAGTAATGTTTACGTTTGACACTAGCACCCTAGTTGTTGGTTGAAACGTTCCTTGTTGAGACGTCTGTACTCCAGTTGACGGTGGTGGAGGTGCAGGATTTGGAACGAATGGTGGGGGCCTTGGGATGAACGGTGTTTGTCTTGGAACAAACGGTGGTTGTCCTGGTAAGGTAGTAGATCCCGTTGGACTCCCAATTACTGTAGTATTGAGAGGAATATAGGGCTGTTCAAATCCTAGAGGTCCTTGCAGGTTTTCCAATTGAGTAATGCGTTGACGAGCATTTTCGAGTTCAACTAACAGTTGTTCGATCGATGATTATTCGACATCCCTACAATTCTCAACAGCAAATATTAGTAATAGAGAGGTTTGTCGAAGAATTTTTTTTAGGCGGGCCCCACGGTGGGCGCCAAACTGTTTATTCCAAAAATTGGTTTAATAAAATCAACTTAAGGTCGATGTGGAGCTTATCCGACTAAAGAAAGAATTCGATGACAAACACAGTAAGGATATAAATAGACAAGTGATAAAGAGATTTTGACGCGGAAAAAACCTTGGCCGAGGGAAAAAACCACGTACGTTGGATAGTATAGTCGATGCACTAATGAAAATGACGTAAATAAGGGACATCGTGCTTATGTTACAATGATCGTACGTAAATCACATTAAAACGAATGAGAAAATATTAAGTGTGTTTTGTGTTGTAAGTATTGATGTCGATGTTCTCAGATGTCCTCTCTCGTCCTTGTGTTCGTGTATTTATATCTAATAGGATCGTAATGGTTGAGGCAATGATTGAGCCTTTTTAATTTCGTTCGTTATATCCGTTGGCTTTAATGATAACGGTCCTGTAATTAAAAACACAATTGAAAACGCAAGTTATGTCGTTAGTAAAACAAATGTCTAACGATTCATTTAACGGTCGCGGGATTAGTGCGACGACGCTCAAATACGTCATTGGTCGATCCTTTATATCTTCCGTCGTATGAGAGAAGCTTGGTCGTACGACATAACCATTAATAGATTCGACGCCTATTCTTAAAACCATGAGTCGTTAGTTCCTTACATCTTGGTATTGATGGTCGTGTGATTTCGTGCGATGGTCGTTAGTCGAAGATTTTGGTCCAAACGATGACTTGTTAAGCGCTTACCCGGGTAAGTGTTTCGTAAACAGCCCATTAGAATGCATGAAAATGAGGAAGAGGTTCTTCATCTATTTATACCCAATGCATTTAATGCAAGTTAGAAGGTATATGCCACATGTCAAGCATCCATTGGAGGCTTGACCTTTGATCATAAAGAAACCGTGCTTTTAGCCGAATATGAACAGTGACCCTATCAGAGTTGGTAAGAACGTTGGAGGCAACAAAGTAACTTCGTACATACTATCTGACAAGGGTATGGGGACCCTGACTTTTGTGCATCGAGGATAAGACAAATTTAATCTTGTTGAGTACGCTTCATTTTGATCTCTAATACTAAGGGCTCAATGAGGATCCCTTCAGGTATCATTGAAGCATATATAGGACCTCACACTTTATGTACACAATCTTTGCTATCACTAAACCGCTTCAGATCACGAGCTAATTGTCTCTATCTTCAACTCAGTCTTCGACATTCGCTGAAGGTTCCTTTGTGTGAACTTTGTCTTTAGGTCTTCTAGTTTAGATATCATCCCTGATAGTCTTAGTGATCACTGAGTGCCATCAGAATTTGCATTCGTTGAACCTAAAAAGTATCTAAAACTAAGAATTACACTACGTATAGAGGAATTATAATTGAATCACTGAAGGAGCTTGGATCAACAACGTCAAATTCCCCCATTGCCATAGGATGTAATTATAAGAGTATGAAACTACCCTCCAATTATATCGTACAATCATCAAACACTTTTCTAATTGACTCATGGTTTTCATCCGCAATCTCGACCTTAAACATGTGGGCCAATTTCTTAGGCCTCAAATGCATCAGTTTCACAAAATTGGGTGATATAGATGAGCGGTTAGCTCCCGAATCAAATAACACCTTGACACTTAAAGAGTTTACCAAGAATGTACCTGTCAAAACATTTGGAATCTCCTCAGCCTCTGCAGTAGGCATCTGAAATGCTCGTTCCTTCGGGCGTGCCGGCTTCAACTTCTTCTCTTCCCCTTTTCCTCCTTGGCGGTTCTCATATCCTCCTTTCTTCAATTGTGGACAATCTAACTTTATATGCTCCAGTGAACCACATTGAAAGCGATATCTTCCCAATAGGCACTCCCGAGAGAAATGCCTAGGTAATCCACACCGGTAACAAGAATTCGAATCTGATCCACATTCCCCACAATGCAACCGGTGACATTTTCCACAATGTCTAGCAACAAACCCTTGGTTTCCTCGTCGATCGGGTCGGAAAAGCTTCACATTCTTCACATCACTTTCTGTTCCTTCCCACTTTCTCTTGTCCCTAACCCTCTTGGTTGCTTGCCGGTTCTTCTCCTTCTACATGATCATTGCCACCTCTATCGCGGCTTGGAAGGCCGCAGGGTTCCTAATGATAACCAATTCCCGCACACTACTCTTCAAGCCCCATATGTATCTCTCAACATGGCGCTCCTCGGTTGGGACATACATTTCAGTAAATTGGGACTTGTCAATGAACTTGTAGGTGTACTCTTGCAATGTCATGTTTCCTTGTTCTAATTGCAAGAACTCTTCTTCTAACTCCTTGACCGCCGCGAAAGAATAAAATTGGGCCTTGAATTTGCTAGAAAACGACTCCCAAGACACTTTCCTAACCGCACCCCCACCTTCCTTATTGGATTTAATATCCCACCAATAAAGAACATCTCCCTATAACATCGAGAGGGCATATTTCATCTTGTCTTTTTCCGAGCAATTGCTTGTATCAAAGGATATGTTCATTTCCCTTATCCACTTTAGTGCCAACACCGGATTACACTCTCCCTTGTAAGTAGGAGGTTTGCATGATAAGAAAGTTTTGAAACTACAACCCTCTGATTGCTTAGGAGCACTTGTCGTTACCGGGGTCAATTGAGAATGACCACCCACTTTTGTCTTGGGTAAACTAGATACTTCCATTCCTTCACTCATTTCTCGACTTGCGGTATTGGAGTTTTCTTTGTGCGTCAACAAGGATTGAATCGCGGTTTGCAACTTTCCCATCTTGTTTGCAAATGCTTCTTGAGTCACAAAAGCTTTCGTCAGGGTTCTCCCTTGGGTTCTAGAACGACCTCGTCCCCTTCCACCGGTCGATCTCCCTTCTACCGACATCTCTTGATGTTTCGGTATTCCCGCACTTCTTCGCCTTCCTCGGGCATGGCCTTTACCACGACCCCTAGTTCCCACATCCAACGGATTAGGTGGTGCACGCACCACTTGACTCACTCCTCCCTCGGCCCTAGCTCTGCCTCTACCACGAACTTGGGTGATAATTCTCTTCCGGCTCGGAGGAGTCCGGTCCCACGATTGAAGTATTCCAACTCCTTGCATATTGAGTTGCCATACTTCTATTCCATGATACCATAATATACATAATTTAAATAACAATTTATGCGTAATAAGGTAAAACATGCACACACATGCACCTATAAAATCCATAATTACATTGTCCAAGTGTAATTACAAATTTAACTTACATGATAGTTCTTACTACCCTATTATCAACATCCCTATTAAGGTCTTAATCCTATGGTCCCCTATTTCTCAGTCGTGTTTCCTAACTTATAGTCTAAGACTAGGCACTCCATGGTCGCCTAATTCACTTAAACTATGGCTCTGATACCATTTGTAACGACCCAATTCACCAGAGTATAATATTACTCAAATAACAACTAAATATCAAGTATAAGTTTAGAATCTATTACATCTCATTGTTTTGAAGCGGGTAAAAACATCCACAACTAAGAATTTATCTAACAAATCTAGTACTAGGTCTTCGTATCCTCTCTAGCTATAGCTCAAATCTTTCCTTTGTCGTTACAAGAGCTCTCAACATGCGTTTTACCTGAAAATGGTTTTAAGTTTTGAAAACGAGGCTTAGACCAAAAGGCCTAGTGAATTCCCACAAAGCCACAGTTATAAAAGAAAAACACTAGTGTAAGAACAGGAGTCATAAAAAACTCCCAAATGGCATGCACAGTAGTCATAGAACCCTACGCTTGCCACACAATTCCCCATGCGACTAAGCTTTATGTTCGCACAATTCCTCATGCGAATCTAATGAATGGCCCATGTGCCAGTCTAATGCACCCACAAAAAGAATTCGAGATACATGGACTCCCAAGAGATTTGCAAGATCTCAAGGTACACTACTACTACTATGCATGTCCCAACAACCACATATATCATGACATAATTCAACAACTCCACCAAGCAAATTATAAAACATTTGATAATGAAATATATCATGGTTACAAGCTCGAGTACCATAATCATAGTAATTTCGAAATCCAAGATCATTTAACAAAATTATAAAGTCAAGGGAACTCACCTGAATCGCAACACACCGCTCTAACGACTATAACGGCAAAATGATCTAAACCGAACACCAGAATTAGATGTCAAGGAATTGGTGTTAAACCAAATTAAAAACCCTAAAATTCATCGGTTAAGATCCTTAATAGAAACCCCTAAGCCATACGTCAAAACGAGCTCGCACAAGAAACAGACCAAACCGAACAAGGTGCATCGGACATTGAGTTGGGCGACCTTGCTCGCGGCCTCAAGCTGCAGGGAATCCCACGCAACTCTCTATCGGGCAATGGTATGTCCCTTTTATTGCATAGCACCAAAAATCAAACCCTAAACCCTTTCAATGTCCAAAAGCTCGATTTTAAACACCTAAAATCAACCAAACTCAATTCCAATACTTGAGAATTCATCCAATAACAATTCAAATACTAAAACCAAATTCAAATATGGACTAATCTACCAATTTTCTAAATCAAAAATACCCAAATGAAGAACTTCTAAGAGTAACTTTGAATAACACATGGAAACTTAATAAAAATGGGTTATATAGACAGGATTCATTGATTGAATCTATTTAGGATACTTTACCCAATTAAAAACCCTAATCATTTTCTCCAAACAATATAATACTAGAAATCCAATCCCAAAATTCAACCTAAACTCCATTAATGGAGACCTTGAAGAGGGTGATTCCTCAATAGAAGCTTCAATTCTTTTTCTCAAACTTGGTGAAAACCCTTCTCTTCTAAAACTCTAAAACCCTTCTCTTCTAAAACTCTTATCTCAATTACGTATACACACACACACACACACCAACATGCTGATTTTCACAATGAAGTTGCAAATGAGGTAAAAACCCCTTTCTCTTCACATATATACTATGGGCTTTGAACCCAAGATACTTCTAGCCGAACAATTACAACGTAAAGCCCAAGATTAAATAAATTAGGAACTTGGGTTATTACATTATCAAACTAAAACAATAACATTTCAAATAATGAATATACCAAAATCACAATGTGAACACACTAAAAAAGTAAGGTTTCAAACAATTTACATATGAAAATTATATTATGAAGACACTAAAACAATAAATTCTATATTATTAGGTGTATCTGCACATTGTGAACCTTACGTATCACAATGTGGACACCAACTAAATGCATATATAGTGCGGATGTTAACACTGTGAACACATGGTACCATCAATTGTGTACAAGATATTTTATTTTTCAATGCACTAGAGAAAGATATGAGAGTGAATAGATAATATAGGAGAAAGGAAAGAGAGATTATAAAATATCTACAAGTTACTAAATTTATAATGTTTCTATATTAACTTTAAGTAAATGTAATTTGTGTAGTAGAATGGATTTTACCGATCTCACAAATTAAAAAAATCTCAAATGAAGACTCCCTATCTAGTAGATACAAATATGTACATACGTACATAAATGCAAATATGTATATACATATAGGGAAGGGTTCAAACGAGAACATCCCTTGTTTTACGAGAATGTGAGAACACTTCTAGGCCTCCAAATTAGTTAGCAATGAATAAAATTTAAAATAAACAAAAATAAATTATTACTTATTCATAATTTTCTGTTATCCTAAATTTATCCTTATTCCTTAAATTTTATTATTATCATCGGACACTTTTTATGGTTGTCGATAATGATGTAATAATACTATGATAATGATTTGATTTTGCTTTGATATATTAAAGACGTTTTATGATGTGATAATTATCTAATAATTATGTGATTTTTGTTGTGATGGTGATGTGATAATGTTGTGATAATCGAAACCAATAATAATCACGTCTATATTTATCGCTATTTCGCTTCATTATGTGATTTTGTTGTGATAATTATTCAATACCGGTTAACCTATTAACTTTATGTGATTTTAGAGATATAGATGTCATCAAAATTATAGATAAACAATAATTCACATGATTATCTTTAATTAATTATTTTAATTTGAATTTATTTTAATTATGGGTTAAATAACTTAGAGGCTCATAAATGTTCTCTCGTTATCGTAAAACATGGGTGTTCTCGTTTGAACCTCTACCTATACATATATACGCATATATACATAGAAATATAATGTCAGGTTCAAGAGAAAATCACAAAAAAAAATGAAAAACTAAGGAACACTTTAGTAACCACCGATTTTTTGTAATCCGACAATTATAAAAAAGTAGCAATTTTAGCATTTTATGAAACCGAAAAGGGTAAAATGGAATGGATAATCATTCCCATTTTTATTAAAATCCTTAAATAAAGGAAACCTATCACAATTATGAACTATTTTAACCGATTAACATATGAACTAATTAATTTATTCATATATAAACCCTTCTGATTCACATATGAACTAATTAATTGATTCATATGAACCTCTGGGATTCACATATGAACTATTTAACTGATTCATATATGAACATGTGGGTTCATATAGAACCAATTAAATAGTTCGCATGTGAACTACTTAACGACTTCATATATGAACATATAGTTCATATGTGAATCACATGGTTCACATATTAACTCGTTTTCCGCATACTTCTAAAAATTACAAAACTACCCTCTATCTTTCGCATACCAATATAGGGAATTATCCAGTGTTTAACTGTTAAAGCCGCAAATGTTGACCAGATTAAGAACCAGGATCACTTCTTTAATTATCAAATATTTACTACTTCTCAAATGAACCTCCCCTTACATATATACACACACATATAGACACATACACACGTATGGGGATCTTCTTTTGAGAACTAAATTTCATATAATTATTTTTTCATCTAAAATTAGGATTTAGAATATCAATTAACATATATTTGTTTTACGATGTGTTTGTTTCATGTGTACTCGGTTCACAAAGTGAACCTTTTTGGCGTGTTTGTGAAAAAAAATATACACGTAAATCTTTCACATTGTGAGCCGAATACATATGAAACAAATAGATTGTGAATCAACTATATATTAATCAATATATTAAATACTATACTTAGATGGTAAAAAGTAATGTTAAACAAAGCCTTAAAGTATGAGTTCTTCTAACGTATCTCATAAATTTTGGAGTTCTCGAAGGATTAAGCCCCTACACACATATATAAAGTACATACATATACATTAAAAAATGCATATACGAAGGGTATATGATTTGAAGAGTCACAACTTTCCGGATGGTTATAGTTTCAAGATGGGGGGGGGGCGTGGGTTAGTAAACCTTGAAGATGGTAGTTTTTGTAGTTTCAAAGGTCATGATTGTCACTTGTTCATGCAACTAATGCTCCCTAATATTATAAAAGAGATGGTACCGAATATGATATCTATCACAGAATTGTGACCTTTCTTTCATGCAATATGCTTGAAAGTGTTACATGTTGATGACTTACTTCAGTTGTAGACACATATAGTTGAAACTATTTGCAAGTTGGAAAGAGTCTTCCCACCAGGGTTCCTTGATTTGATGGAACAACTTGTGGTACATCTGGCATGAAGCAATGGTTCGGGTCCGCTTCAATATCAATTGATGTGTTTGTACGAGAGATGACTATGGTCATCAAAAGTAATAGTGAGAAACAAAACAATGGTAGGAGGGTCGATCATTGAGTCATATTTGGTCTATGGACTACCTACCTATTGCTCCTTGTATTTTGATCCAAAGGTAGAGATGTCGATACATCCCAAGGCTTGAAATTTTGCCTTAAAATTGATGCATTTCGGGATGGATGATTGGTTAAGCATATTCAAAGTCCCTTCTCGAAAATTATTATTTGATAAGAAAAGAAGAAATGGATTGCTGAATATCTTCAAGATATGTACAAGGCCCACACATATATCTTGTTGAATTATGAAGAAGTATTTCCTTTCATATACATACTCAATATATGAAGTAGGTTTAATGAATCGTACATTGATGAAGCAGGGTTCAAAAGATGAAAAAATTTGTAGATTGATTCGAGAACCACATATTGTGTATATACGAACATATTAATTAAAATTAGTTAATAAAATATTACTATTGTTTGTTAGAGTTTGACTAGAAAATATAGAGTATTGTTAGGATTTGCTTGTCCCACATAGACCAAATTAGAAAAGTTTGATTTCCTTATATCATGGATCCCCTATCCCCTAATAAAATGGCTAATATCAAAGTGATCTTGGTACATACTAAATGTCAAATATGGGCCATGGGAGCTCTTGGTTTGATAGAGGAAGTGTATACATGACAGAGAGTTAAACGGGTACACACATGACTTAAATCGTGTGACTAGTCGCGGAACAGGAACTTTTGGTTCAAGAACAGTGGCTTAGCGGGTATTCATGTGGCTTTAGCCACACACCATACCTCGTATCTCACTAAAATCTTTCGCGCAACTTCCCATGAGACCTAATTCGTTGGGCTAGTCGCACAAGTCTCTATTCCATAGTTATTTGTCCGTTAAATTCAATTGACATGGGAAATACACACACACACACACATATATATACATATATAGATATATCTCACAATTGATTTTTAATTTTTGCAAGACTTTTCACAAACCTTTTTATTATTCTATTGTTCTTCATCAATCGCTTCTTGATGGAATCAAAACTTTGATTCGCTGGATTCAAGTTCGTATCTAGAATGGATAATTGAATCCTTTAAATAAACATCCACAAATTAGATGGTACGAGGGACGAATTCCTATCTAAGGACACTGCTATGCAATCCTCGATCCAAATCACAATCATCATCAAAAGTTTATCAGAATTATCAAGTTAGGCATCATTCCTTTCCACATGCTAACACATGGTATTGGTTAGACCACACACAATAGTGGAGTATACATGAAACGTTCTTCTTATAGTGATTTCGAGTGTGACTAACATGGATGGTTGGATGAAGTCCTGGAGATGGAATATCATGTAAAGGACCATTATGTTTTTGTATTTAAGATGCACAGGGTTTGATACAGTTTGTGGAGTCCAAGTTAAGCCAAAACATAATTTGGTTGACATCAAATAAGATTAAGGCATGAAATAAATGATTCATTTGTTCTAGCATCATAAGAAAAACAAGTCTAATGTGCATCATATCCATTGAAGAAACTAAAATATTGGTAGTCTGTTGTTAAGACAAAGCCAATAAGGAACAAATTTTTCAAGAAAATGAAAGAACTACATCCATATATATATATATATATGTATATATAGGGACAGGTTCATACGAGAACGCTAACTTTTTACGAGAACGTGATGAGCTTTTTTCATGTACAAAATCATATATGATTCATGTAGTGATTTTGATTCACATATAAAATCATATGTGATTTTAATGTTAGTACAAAATCACATGTGATTTTTGATGTTGATACAAAATCACATGTGATTTTGTATATGAAGAAAACTTCTCGCGTTCTCGTAAAAAGATACCATCCTCGCATGAACCTCCTTCTCTCTCTCTCTCTCTCTCTCTCTCTCTCTATATATATATATATATATATATATACTGTGGATGAACTCGTTTGTCTTGTTATTGTAAGGGAAACTTTCAAAGTTGAAAATGGGCATTGTGAAAATTGGCATGTCAAATAGATGGTGAGAGGAAGAAGAGTTCAAAGACTAAGATAGTGACTCAAATGATGGATAAATTAACTTGTTTTATCACTCATAAAATGATTAAAGACTAGGTTCATTGTAGTCTTTTTAAACTTTGTTTAGGTGTTTTATGGATTTATCTTTTTAGTGTTTTTGAGGCTTGAATGTGACCTCTTTCTAATTATTTGTCTACAAAGTGTCCGTGTTTGGTTTTCTAGCTTTGGATAGAATCTAACGTTGTCTTATAGACTAAGATTTTACTTGAATCCGTTATACATGTTGTATAACATTTCTTTGTAAACTTCTAATCATTTCGTACACATCGTCTGATACTCACCGAGTTAGCATAGCGGTTGAGGTGGTTGTGGAAAGACGAGTGTTAGCAATAGTGGATCGATTCTAGTAGTTGACCATGACTATGGTCTGTGAGGACAATGCTCTTGAGCAACTACCACCACCACCCATCATAAAGGGAGTAGCTTAAAGTGGAGAGTAGACGTTCTATTTATTGTTAAATGCTCTTATATTGATATGATAAATGGTCGTAATGCTAATTGACATCCATTGTATCGTTTCTTTGACATTCATGTTGTTTAATGGCTCGGGTTCATGAACCGATCGATGATTAATACTCCATGATTCACTTGGGGAGACATCCCTGACTTGTTTAACTTATTATATTTTATAAAAATTTCTTTTGATCTTAGAACGAAACTTATAATTGTATATGTATAGGGTACTACGAGTGGCACCCCAACATGACCACTGCTATAAAAATTGTGCGGGAAGCAAGGTAAAGAAAACAACTTCAATTATGGCTTGAATGTGGCAAGAAATAAAGTCGCTAAGAAGGCGAAAGGGTTTGACTATTGTTTTGACACCAATAACTTCAATAACGATTTGTCCGTCTTGAAGCAAATCCCCACCCTCCAACACCATAACAGGTTATCTCAAGCTATCTGAGACGCCATGGTCGATCACTAGAATACACCCTAATGGAAAGTTAAGTCAATTAGAGTATGGCGAAATCGCCACATCTTGGTAGACAGTAACTGTAATCAAATACCAGTGGATTCATCTTCTTTGTACATCATAGAAAACATATGGTAAGAACTTAAAAAGTAGAGTGTAAAGTACATATTTTTTCTTATATATATATATATAACTAGTAATCGAATTTTTGATGTTTGTAGAAAGATGCAAGTAAAGCACCCGTTTTTGCTATTGACCTGTTTGAATGTACCCAAAAGAATAGGATGAGTAGAAAGTCGTCCTCTTTGAGTGAGTGGGAGCGCGACATAAGGGGAATACGCCAATTCTTGATGTTTTGGTAAGGTTTTTTGCTTACTTGTCATAATGTTCTATTTTATCTCGTCTTCTAGTTTGGGTTGCCATTAGTTGTGCACACATTAAAATTCTTTAATTCTAATTTGTCGTGTATATCTAGTTTGGGTTGCCATTTTTTGTGCCAACAATTTGATTATTTAATTATAATTTTCCGTATATATTTAGTTTGAGATGCCCTTTGTTGGACAAATGTTAGGGTTTTTTTAATCTTAATCCATCATATATATCTAGGTTGGGTTTCTATTTAAGGGAAAACATTAGAATTATTTAACTTTAAGTTCAAAATGGCTGATTTACAATCGTTATTCTATTTAATATTTGAAAGCTCACTTGTATTTTTTATAACTGTAGAATCAATAGAAAATGAACATTAGTCAGAGGTATGGAGAGGATGTTACTACCTATCCCCCCGTTGATCCAAAGTTCACTTGTATTATACTATTTCCAGTACTAATATGAAAGAATAGAATAGTTATGTTTAAAACATAAATATTTTTGAGTTCATTAACTTAATTTTTTTATGTATAAATATTCGTGTGTGTATCTTTTATGTTCTAAGCATAACTTTTGAAAGTTTAAGAATTAGTAATGAAATGGTATAGTTTTTTTCTATTTAATTGTTTCATTGTACTTTATTGGCGTTGAGAGTAATCGTATATATTTTGTTCCAAATTTGTTTTGGATTTATTTATTCACAATTAAGTTCATGCTTTTGTTTCTTCTCACTTCCCTACAATTGGGCTTAAACCTCATCCCACATACCTATCGCTGATATCAGACTACCCACCCTATTGAAAATTTCGCTCCGAAACGCCGTTGTTAAGAGAGTTAGAGCACGTCTCTCAATATTTTCTCCAACTTTCTCTTGAATAATGTACATTGAAGGATTCTTTTTAATTCTTGTTGCTGGGATCGCTGGAGTATCTTCTGTTTCAGGAACAACAATAATTTCAACATAAACCTCAAGAGCACCATTGATTATTGAATTCATCAATTCCTCACCAATATTATCCAGAAATTGGATCATTCCAATTCTCCGTCGATGATATTCATGAATAAAGAGAGCAGGAGGTTTAGTTTCAGACTCGATACTTACGAATTCTTTTGACATCTTAAAAAAATCAGTAGATGTGATCGTAGATGACAAAATGAGATTCGATTAGAAAAAGATTACAAAACCGAATGCTTTGATCAATTGAACAAAAAATGATCAATTAGAATGAAAGAAAATCAATTGAAATACAAATCAGATCAAAATCTTGAAACCAGAATCGAATGGATCAAATATTATTGTCTCAAGCTCTGATATACCAATTGAAAGATCTCGTATACTGATTAATATCTAGAATATGAATGTAAACAATCAAGAACACATATATAGGATCATGAATTCGAAATGTCATTGATCTTTATGAGTATTTGAGTACAAAAACAATAGAGAAAAATCTATAACATATTCGTATCAAAAGTCAACAAAACAGATCTAACTAACTTTTATTTATACTAGAACAGAAAAGCTATGTTTACAGTATTTACATCACATTCCTAGCACAATTAAACACATGTTCTAGTATAAGAAAAGTCTTCATCTTTGATCTTGAAATCTCTAAGTCTTCAACTTTGCATTACCCGCTCAGGGTTTCTTCTTGAACTCTGAAAGACTTAGTACTTACAAGATTTTGTTCCTCTTCCGAACTTTGAACTCAACTCTAAGCTCCTCTTCTGCAGACTTTTATACTTAGATGATTCTTCACCGGTTCAAGACTCTGAAAAATCTTCTTCAAACTTTTATACTTAACAGACTTGAAGCAATTATGTAATTCCAACAAATATCATATACGATTACACGTGTAATAGAACACACATGTTGAATTGAAATCACACAGACGCTTAGTTATATATGATTAAACACAACCAAAGGAGGGTTATCATATATGTTATTGAAACTTTTTGTCTTCTTGTAAAATGTTTAACTTCTCGCATAATCCTTCCTCTCTTTCTATATATGGTTATGTTGGCTTTTGTTACATGTTTTTGTTTGCTATTGTTATTTACTTATGAGTTTATTGCCTATTTCTCTCTATTTTTGTTGTCTTCTTGACTACTTTTGCTTCTACCGCATGTTGTTATTTGTTTATATATGATTGATTTTCCGTTTAAGAATACTCAAATAAGTTTTTTTTAATGAATTATTAGTATTTGTTATATTCGATTATATTTAAAAAAATTTTGTAATTAAAACTATATTTTTAGATGTTTTCGTACTTATCGATCGATGACCCTGTCTTTACATATGCCACGAGATATAAAATGAATGAACGAGTACGCTTTTCAATGATAACCTCGATCATAATGACTTTTTGAAGTTGCTTATTTTTGTCGAGATTTACATGTTGGAAAAATTGGTGATTTATTAAACAAGCATCGAGGAGTTATCTTGTTTACTTTCTTGAGTACAGAGGTCATAACTTTTCATTTGTAACTCAGATCTAAAAGATTTCTTTTTTAAATTCGTTTATTTTTTTTAGATCCTCATACTGCTTTTTTTTTTTGGTTATTTATCGACCAATCAAGAAATTATCTCCATTTTTCGAGTAATAGACGCATACATGAGTCGTACCAAAAATCATGGTAACTTCTTTATACTTGCTAAATCATCGGATTTTCCGATATGTTGATCAAAAAAAAATTAAACAATTTCAAATGACAATTATATTGACTCAAATTATGAGCAAGTATTATGACCTTCAGTGGCGGATCCAAGAATTTTATCCAGTGGGGTCACCTTTAAGGGTGACTAAAGGCGCGTAAAATCACCCGACGTGTTTCGAGGGATTTTTAAAGTTTTTAAGTTGATTTCGAGGATTTTCTTAGTGTTTTTGTTGATTTCGAGGGATTTTTTTAGTGTTTTTGTCGATTTTGAAGAACCTTTTCGGGTTTTTTGATTGATTTCAAGACATTTTTTAGTGTTTTTGACAATTATCAATAAGATGGGGTCCCTCAATTTTTTTTACTGGGGGAACTAAAAGTAAATTCAATATATTTTATTTTTTTAAACCTATGTAATTGTATTTTTAAACTTTTGAGTGGGGTCCCTTCCCCCCACCCCCTTGGGACTACATCCGCCCCTGATGACCTTACAAAAGTGTACTATAGTTCATGGCAAAAGATCATGTGAAAATGAAAGTTATGATGAGTAACGTAAAAAGAAATTTGAACCATTGATCAATTTTAATCTCACTCCACCTATCAATTGCATTTGATACGGGAATTGATCTGATGCATGTTTGATGTAGAGCGGGTTGCGATGAAAATCGAAGAGCAAATTGATAAAAACAAACAGAAACAAAAGTGAGTTTCATGCGACTTATACTCGCATGAAACCCACTTTAGCCACTGTTGAAATTTGGTTTGTTTCCTTTTTTTTGGCGGCCGCACTTCGTCAGAAATCCATGCCATGGATACTTTCCTTTATTGGTATTTATTATTCTTTTGGTTATCATAGTCAATTATTGTTATTAGATTTATTATTTAGTTTAGTTAAACTTTATCATCTTTATAATTAAGATTAGGATTAGTTTTTATGTTTACGTTTAATAATTATCTTTTTTAGTTTCCTAGTTTGATTAGGATTATTATAGCTTTCTAGTTTGATTAGGATTATTAGTTTTAATTATCAGTAGTTATCTTTTAGTTTACTTTTTCTAGTTATAAATAGGAATTGATTTCTTCATTGTAAAACACATTATCATTAATAATATTTCTTCTCTTTTGAGATTGTTTCGAGTTTTATCTCATTGTTATTTAGTTCTTACGCTTGTAAGATCTATTTTCTTTGGATTCGACGTTTGTCGATCCGTTCCATATTTACCGCTGCGTCAGTTGATATCAGAGCACAGACTTCCTGTCTCTTCACCTTCGTGATGGCAAAACACCAACCCCTTACCCGAGTGGATCTTGATGGGATCATAGCGGACTTTACCGCATCCCTCGCCGCCATATCAACCAACTTCAACAACCAAATCAATGCCCGCAACACCGAACGACGGAGAAGAGACAGGCACCTAAGTCACCATCGATCACCACGTGGTGGCCGACATAACCGAACCGTCAGTTCAAGTTTCGAATCAGAACATGAATAGATAGCTGAACCGCCTCGTGAAAACCACGATTATCGAATGAAGGCCGCTATTCCCTACTTCTATGGCACTATGGGAGTGGAAGAGTATCTAGACTGGCAAGTCAAGGTTGACCATTTTTTTGAAATCATAGAGAATCCAAAAGAGAAGCGGACGAAGATGGTTGCCTTTCACTTAAAGAGCATTGCCGCCATATGGTGGGACAAACTAGTTGTTCAACGACAAAGGCAACGAAAAGAACCGGTGCGTTCATTTAGGAGAATGAAGCAACTAATGACGGAACGGTTCCTACCGGTCAAAGTTACGCACGACCATATCTACAACAATGGTATGGATTCGGTTTCTCTATTAAACAAATGACCGTCTATTCGTGAGAATACACCGGAAAAAGAGAAGATCTTTTTCCCGGGAATCGAGAAACCCGTAATCGAAACGCCTGAAATCAAAGAACCAGCAATCGAAGCACCCATAATCCACTTTGTTAGTCCCAAAGGAGAGATGGCTAACTAAGAGAGGGTTTTGTAGAAGGGGGGGTTGAATATAAAACACACAGAATATACTCTTTTTAAATTTTTTAATATAAATATTAAAAATTTACACACAGGTAGTTTGATGCGGAAAAGAACAGGCACACTATTCTATCAAACTAAACACACAGATAACAGTAATTAACTTAGACACTAAGGAAGTTAAAACAATACTGTTATAGCACACAGCTTTGCCACAGTCACACAAATAATCACTTTGAAGATTTGTTGAAAGCGTGAGATTTCTGGGAAGGACTTCATCTCCTTTTATAGTGTTCATGCATGGGATGCAAGTGGACAGCTGTCAAGGTTTCATTAGCTGGAAGATTATCTGCTGGACAAAGGAAGAGACCACTTCCTTTGTACTAGAATAATGGATGAAACATTCCTTGTAGCACGTAATGTCAGATAACTTTATCTTCTTTTCTTCATGCTCTGTGAAGTCCCATCAAACCTTTTAGCTAAAAGACAAATATTCCTTTTATAAGAATAAAAGAGAATGTCTTTATTTAAGGCTTAATGCCCAAGTTCTTGCTGGCTCACGTGTCTTGCAATTGATGTGAGTCAAGAACTTATCTCTTTGAAATTGCTAAGTTATACATCACACTATGTATCACATCGGTGGATACCTTGTAAGGCTGGAATTGATAAGTGTACACTTTGCTTGATAGACTTCATCTTTCACTAAATGCCAAAAGTGTACACCCTTGAACTTGTGACTTGATATCACAGCCTTAGAAAATATACCTGCAATTTCGGTGACCAAGATTATAGTGTCGGTGACCATGACATCAAACTTGATGACCTCATCTTATTTGATGTCCTTAGTACTTTTGATGACTTTTGAGTGTACCATCGGTGACCCACTATATTGGTGACCCAATCTTGACTTGGCAAAATGATCTGAATATTGAAGTTGGTTGATACATCCAAAATTCCACTTTTTGATGTACAACCCTTGATTGAATAGCCTTTGACTCTTCAATACTTGAAGCATATTTCAGACCTTCAAAAGAACCTGTAAAAGTTCATTCATACAAAGGAAGGTGGTTCATCACCAAATCATCCGTGACCCAACAATCTCCCCCTATTTGATGATGATACCTGTAAGTTAGAAAAGAATTCTTTTTGACCCTTTCTATTTTTCTTTTGGGTTCTTTTGACTCAGATTTCTTTTTTTTTTTTGATTTTTTTTTAACTGAGTATGTACAGTATAAGTATAAGAATAAATGTAAGTATAAGTATGTGCAAGAAAAATAAAAATATTAACAAGAATTTTTTAAGATAGAAGAGTATGAACTTTTATTAATCAACACACAGCTTTGAAAAATAAAGTTCACACTATATGAAAACTATTCAAGGAGTGGGTTCTCTTCTTTTTAGCTCATCCAAGATAAGCCTAGTGATCCCATGGTCTTCAACCGTAGGTACTCCTAAAATAGCAGAGAGGAAGGAGCTATGAGCCCTTGGGATGTCAGAAGCTCTGAAGAAACCGATGTTTCCAAAGATGTCTTCAAAGAAAACCCCAAGCTCAGGAGTAGTCAGCATGGTTTGCTCCGGGTAAGCAATAGGAGTAGGAATGGAAAGATCTATACCCAAAGCATTTATCTGGATGCCTCTTTCATGAAGCATAACAAAGTGTCCCTTCTTCTTGTTTTTAGGAGCTGTGATGACCTCTCCTTTAAGACCCTGTTGTATGAAGTACATTTGTTGTGCTTCAAGATATGTTACAAGAATATCATTCTCCTTTTGGATGTTGAGCATCTTAATGAAGAGTTTTCTGAGAATATTAAGTACCAGCTCCTTGTACTTGCTTTTGCTCTTGGAGATGCATTTACCAACTTCCATCCACTCAGTCATCCCAAGAACTTCCAACCATTCAGCTTCATATACCTTTGAGAGAGTGTCAGCTCTCTTAAGGGTGACAAGTAACTTTGGAGAATTTTTGGTTGGAGGTTGGATGGTGGCACTGATAATCTTGGAATCATCCTTCCTGTTCTTTAGTCTCCTTTTAAACCACTCTACTTCCTTTGCCTTCTTGGCCTCATCAACCAATTTTGCAGCTTCAGATTTCTTCTTTATATTTTCAAGCTCATCTTTTTGAGCTTGAATTGCATCGGTGACTTTGGCATGAACAGCTTCATCATGAGCTAGCTTGAGTACATTAGTCTGATCAAATTCAAGCTGAGCCCTGATTGCTTCTTCTTTTTCAGCTTCAGTTAGAATTACCCCAAGAGGATCGGTGGGTAATGAAGCAGGCTGAAGTCTAAGAGTGTCTGCTTGAGAATCTCTCATCCTTTTCCTTCTTTTCTTCTCTTCCTGTTGATCTTCAAAGGAAACAGGCTTCTTTCCTTTGGCCTTCTCTTTTCTCTTCTTTTCTTCTTCAGTTTCATGGAGTTAAGCACTGCTACTCTCCCCCTCAACAGCTGCTTTGGGTACCAAAGGAGCAGACACCACCTCTGTGACCACACCACCATCGGTGGCTGTAAGAGCCACGTCGGTGGCTGCCACATCATCGGTGGCTGTCATGGTGGTGATGTCGGCGGCTGTTTTGGCAGCGTCGGCGTCGGCGGCTGGTGAGGTGGTATTGGTGGTTTTCTTATTTTTCTCCCCCTAAGTGGTTGAACCCTTGAAACCCACTGAAGAGAGAAAAGTCTTGATCTTTTCTATATCAGAAGCCATGGAATTTATTTTTCTTTCAATTCTTTGAAGAACAAATCTGTCTTGTTCCTGAAAGAAGGATCCATCCACATCAAGCTCAATAGATGGATGAGAAATTGGAATCTTGTCAATTTTGATGAGAATAGTGGCAAGAGACTCCATAATGTTCCCTTGAGAAGTAGGAAGAGAAGCCAGTTTTTCCAAGTCCTTGGCTGCTTGCTCTTCCAAAGTTTCCATCCGACGTATAGTGTCACGGGTAAAGCTGGTGAAAGCTTGGAGAAGATCATCTCCTTGTTTGGAAGACATGGGAGCAGAAGGTTGAGGCTGTGGTGGTTGATCAGCATCATCATCACTGGAAGAAGAGTAATCCACCAAACCTGTAGGTTTTCTTGGGGGGGATTTAGGAGATGTGGGGGAGACACGTTTAGGAGAGTGTCTATGAGGGGATTCCTCAGTAATGGGTTCTTTCACAACCTTGGTACGTACGGGAGACGTATGTGTCCAAGGTGTAGTGTCAGAAAATAGAAAATCAGTAAATTGGGAAGCTCCATCAAATGCATCTGGTTGTGATGCACTCTCATGTGGAGTAAGGAAAGGGAGCTGTGAGAGCTCACGGGGTGGAGAAGAGGCAGCTTGGATGGGAGAGTCCAAGTCTTCTTCATCAACTAAAGAGAAAGTTGATGAAGCAATAATAGGGATGTCCCTTTTTACAACCATGTCCTTTTGGGAGGGCATGGAGGAGCTAGGTTGGGTTAACTGGTCCTTGGGTCGGGTAGGAATCTTTTCAACACTTACTAACTTTTGGGAGTTAGTAGGTGGCTTGTGAGGTGAGACCCTTTGGGTACCCTTAGACTTCTTTGAGGAAGTCTTTGGGGGGCTTTTAGAGTGTCTCCGCTTTTGGGACTTAGATGCTTGGGTAGAAGCCAAAGGTTCTTTTGGCTTCGTAGCATCGGTGGGTGCGGAGGTAGATATGCCCGACGCTTTGGATCTCTTACGAGATTTGGGCACATCAGTTACTCTAGGTGCAGAAGGAGTAGAAGACATACCTGAGGTCATTTGCAGACGGGGCTCATTTTCTCCCCAAGATAGAGTTGCATTCCTTGCAAACACAATCATAGATGGTCGGAGAGGGTTGTCTGATGCTAAGACAACCTTTTTCATAATTTGATTTCCCACTTGATGAAGAGGGAGATCGTATATGATGTCATCTCTTTTCTCTAATTTATCTGCCAACTTTGCATGAATAATAAGAGAGAAAAGTCGCTGAAATGGTACCTGAGGACGTCGGATGGTAGAGAAGGAGGAGATCATTTCATTGAAGAAATAGCTTGCAAAGTCTATCCTCCTTTGAAATATTAGAGCATGTGCCAATTCTGTCACTTGGGAAGGTGACTGATCCGGGCCACCTGTCTTCTTGCTCAGGCACAGAATCAGATGAGCAAAAAGGAAGTTCCATATGTTTCTCATATTCTTGCGCAGTAAAGTACCTGGACCCTTTGACTTTGAACCCTTTTTCTCTTCCAAATAGTTCACCACATCAACCACCATTTGATGTTCATTACCAAGAGGAAAAGGTTCATAGGTATCATAAACAGGAAGCTTAAGAATGCTTCTAACATCTTCCACATTGAAGATCACATCATGTTCATCATTACTTAGAACAGATGCAAGAATTTGATCCGATGAGGCATCAAATGTGCAAGTTAACCAAAAGGTTCCAAGAAGAAACTTACTCATTTTGAGTTTTGCTGTGATTGCATATTGTAGAGGGCATCTCTGAAGAAACCAACAAACATCATTGTACTCTGGATGAGCATTGTCAACTCCTATTCTTCCAAAGTAATTGCATGCAGGAAAGGAGAGAGATCCAAATGTCATTGTTTGTTCTTCTGAAGTACTTAAAGGAGAAGCCATTGAAGAGGATGGGAGTTGCAGGTTTGAAGTTTTTGCTTTTGAAGGAGAAGGAGAGTGGGTGCGAGAAAGGTGGTGAAGTAGTGGGGGAAGAGGTTATATATGAGAGGGAAATTTCAATTTTCAAAAATAATGATTACTTTTGGTGATTGAAAGGTCAGAATTCTAAGGGTTTTAGGGTTGAATTCGGCGAATGTACTGACATTGATGATGCCATTAGGGATAAGAACAAAGAATCTTGCTTATCAAGAGTGGTAAGTCAAGAGTTATCTTTAAGGGGTTAAGAATGTGAAGGGTTGTAACGGTTACCTCGGGGACTTGTTCAACATCGGTGGATGGTCAGAGAGAGAGAGAGTAAACGTCGGTGGCTAGAGAAGGTGTGAGACAACGTCGGTGGCTTGTATGAGAGAAAGACGTCGGTGGCTCAAAAAGAAGGTAGACGTCGTTGGAGGACGTAAGGGATGACGTCAGTGGGGAGAAAGATGACGTCAGCGTCGGTGGCTTAGGGAGTTCGTCGGAAAGTGGATAAACGTCGGTGGTTTGATGGTGAGACAACGTCGGTGGATGACGTGTCGGTGGATAAACGTCGGTGGCTCGACTGCTGTGCGTGGGTTGTCGGAAAGCTTACGTCAGCAAGCGAACCGTCGGTGAACGGTGGTTCTATGGTGGTTTGTCGGAAAGAGAAGGCAGGGTCGGAAAGCAGATCGTCGGAAGGTGGTCCGTCGGCGGCTTGGACCGTCGGCGGCTGAGAGTGGTGGTGGTTATCGGTGGCTGGGAACGAGGGTAGCCGTCGGTGGATGGTGGCTCGATGGGTGGATTGTTGTGGTTAGCAGCGGTGGCTTTTAGGGTTAGGGTTTTGAGAAATGAAAGAGAAGAGAGAGAGAGAGAGGTACCGTCGGTGACTTAGTCACGACATTTGATATATATATATATATATATATATATTTTATTTTGTTTTTATTATTATTTATATATATATATAACATATATAATATATAAGTTATAAATCATATAAATGTATATAATATATATATATATAAAAAATATATATTTATATAAAATTTATAAATTATATATTAGTCTATGTTTATCATACCTAATTCACCGATGAGAAACTTGAACCTTGCTTCATCAAGGGGTTTTGTGAACAAATCAGCTAATTGATAATCAGTGGGAATGAAATGAAGTTCCACATCACCTTTAGAGACATGATCTCTTATAAAGTGATACCTGATATCAATGTGCTTAGATCTTGAATGAAGCACAGGGTTGTTGGCAATGGCTATTGCACTTGAGTTGTCACACATTATTGGGATTTTTGAGAAAATCTGATTATAATCACACAACTGATTTTTCATCCACAATATCTGTGCACAACAACTTCCAGCAGCCACATATTCTGCTTCAGCAGTAGAAGTAGACACCGAGTGTTGTTTCTTACTTGACCAGCTCACAAGCTTTCCACCAAGTAACTGACAACTTCCAGTTGTACTTTTTCTGTCTATTTTTGAACCTGTAAAATCAGAATCAGAGTACCCGATGAGATCGAAACCTGAGTCTTTGGGATACCAAAGACCCAGATTTATGGTACCTTTCAGATACCGAAAAATCCTTTTCACAGCAGCCATATGTGATTCTTTAGGATTTGCTTGGTATCGGGCACACAGACAAGTAGCAAACATAATGTCATGTCTACTTGCAGTCAGATAAAGAAGGGATCCTATCATGGCTCTATAATTTGTAATATTAACAGAAATTCCATCAGGATCAGAAAAGAGTCTAAGAGGAGGAGCCATAGGAGTTTTCATGGTAGAGCAAGTATCAAATTGAAACTTTTTCAGAAGATATTTAATGTATTTACTTTGATTTATGAAAATACCTTCTGAAGACTGTTTTATTGTAAACCAAGAAAGAAAGTTAACTCCCCCATCATGCTCATTTCATACTCTTTTTGCATGAGGGAGCTAAACTCATCACACAAGGATTCATCGGTGGCTCCAAAAATAATATCATCAACATAGATTTGAACAAGAATGATATTACCTTGTGATTTCTTGAAGAAGAGAGTGTTGTCAACCTTGCCTCGTATATACTTATTTCTAAGTAGATATTCTGAGAGAGTGTCATACCAGGCACGAGGAGCTTGCTTCAGTCCATACAGAGCTTTATCCAGCCTATACACATGATATGGATGGACTGGATCTTCAAACCCAGGAGGTTGCTTCACATACACTTCTTCAGCTAATTCCCCATTCAGGAAGGCACTTTTGACATCCATTTGGAATACCCGAAAATTCTTGTAAGCTGCATGGGCAAGAAATATTCGGATAGCTTCCAATACGGCAACGGGAGCAAAGGTTTCATCATAATCAATTCCTTCCTTTTGCCGATATCCTTGAGCAACCATTGACCTTGCTTTGTTCCTTATGACAGTTCCTTCTTCGTCCATCTTGTTTCGAAACACCCATTTTGTTCCAATAATAGTTTTGTTGGATGGACGAGGAACTAACTTCCGGTACTTTGTTTCTCTCAAATTGTGAGAGTTCTTCTTGCATGGCAATTACCCAGCTAGGATCAGCTAGGGCTTCATTTATCAACTTAGGCTCAACAATGGAAACAAAGTTGACATATAAGCACAGATTGCTTATGCCTCTTCTGGTTTTTACACCAACTTGTGGATCACCTATGATTTGATCTATTGGATGATCCATGGTCCACTTTAGTGCAGGAGGTAAGGTAGGAGGTAGAGAAGAGGATGAGGTAGGAATTTGAGATGGTGAAGATAGGTTTGAGGGAGATATGGTGTTTTGGTGGGTAAGGTCTTCTGTAGAGTTAGTTTCAGGAGGTGGAGAAGAAAGAGAAGGTTCTGAAGGTAAGGTGGTGTTTATGAGAGGCTGAGAAGAGTTGCTATCTGGAGGATTGGGTTGAGAGGAGGATGGAATTTCACCAACACATGAATTTATCCATAGGTTTAATTCTTCTTCATCACAAGATAATGAAGAAGTTTCAAACTCATCAAACTTCACATGCATAGATTCATCTATTCATCAAACTTCACATGCATAGTTCTTCTTGCATGGCATAGATTCCATCATCAGACTTCGGATCAAAATTTTCAAGTTGTTCCCTGTCATTTAGCATGTGACATGCACATCCAAACACATGGAAGAAGTTAACTGCAGGTTTTCTACCATGCAAAACTTCATAAGGAGTCTTGTCATGCCTTTTGACTATGATAGACCTATTTTGAGTAAAGCATGCAGTGTTAACTGCTTCTGCCCAAAAATAGGTTGGCAACTTGGATTCACTCAGCATTGACCTTGCAACTTCACACAGTGTTCTATTCTTTCTTTCAACAACACCATTTTGCTGAGGAGTGCGTACGGAAGAAAAGTTCTGAGAAATTCCTTTTAGGTCAAAGAAATCTTCCAGAGCAGCATTCTTGAATTCTGTGCCATTATCACTTCTGAAGGACTTCACCAGTTTACCATTCAAATTTTCAATCTTTCTTGTAAACCTGATGATTTCTTCAGCAACATCACTCTTGTGTTTCAGAAAGAACACCCAAGTATATCTAGAGAATTCATCGACGATTACTAGCATATACTTTTTACCACCCAGACTGGGTGTCCTTACTGGACCGCACAGATCCATGTGAAGCATTTGAAGAAGTTGAGAGATAGAAGAGCATTGTTTTGTTTTAAAGGAAGTTCTGGTGAGTTTTCCTTTTTCACATGCTCCACACAGCTTTTCTTTTTCAAAAACTATTTTTGGCATTCCAACAACCAGCTCCTTGTTGGAGAGTTTGTTCAAGGTTTTAAAGTTTAGATGAGAGAGCCTTTTATGCCACAGCCAACTTTGTTTGGCTAGTTCTTGAGAGAGGAGACACACAACTTCTCCTATTGCACTTTCCTTCATGTTGATTACGTATACGTCATTCAGTCGGGTTCCTGCTAGTACAATCTTGTTCTGTATATCAAAGACCAAGCACACACACAGCTGGAACATGACCTTATAGCCCAAATCACATATTTGGCTGATGCTTAGAAGATTGTACATTAGCCCTTCAACATGGGCTACTCTAGAGAAAGTGATGGTTCCATTTGAAATGGTACCATATCCTTTGGTGACCCCTTTTCCATTTCCTCCAAAGGAAACAGTGGGTCCCTTTTCTTTTGAGAAGTTAGAGAGAAGAAGTTTGTTTCCGGTCATGTGTCTTGGTACATGTACCCAGAAACAAATTTAGACTTTTGGTACCCATTTTGAGGTGGGTCCTTTGGGATTAGAAGGCATTTTAGTTTTGCAAAGATCCAAGTCTTTTGGGCAATTTTTAGCAAGATGAAGAGTGTTGCCACAATTATAGCACTTCTTTAAAGAAAAGGCCTTTTTAAAATCCCTATCATCAAAACTTTGCACAGAGGTTGACGACTGAGAAGAGGAGGGGTGACCGACACCTGGTCTTGGTCCAAGGATACCTTTACCAGGATTTCTTGATTTCTGCAAGTTCACTGATCGAGGAATAAAATCAGTAACTATTTGAGATTTCCTTTTAGATGAAAAATTTGATTTTGAAAATTTTTTCTTTTGAGGAGAAAATCTTTTTGGAGAGGGATACTCAGCAACACCAGAAGGTTGCTCCTGGGAGTACCTTGTCTCATGCAGACTTAAGGAGTTTAAAAGTCTTTGGATAGGTTTGGGAGAAGAAGAAGAGCTTGGAAGAGTTGAAACTTTTGAAGACTCAGAAGAGATTTCTTTAGCTTTAACAAAGACTCCAAACTTCTTTGAACTAGATTCTACTTTGAGCATGTCAAGCAGATCTATAGAGTGAGCGGAGGTAGAATCCTCAGATGAGTAATCGAAGAGATCATCATCGCCATCGGAAAGGAAACCAGCAGGAAAACCTTGACACTCAGAAGAAGGAAGTGGAAGGTCAAAAGGTTGAGGAACATCTTTTCCATAACCAAGGCCAGACTTATCCTTGCTAGTGATTTGATCTTGAAGGATCCTTTCAAGATTCTTAGAGGATTTAGTCCATTTAGACAGAACCTCTTGTTCCTTTCAAGATTCTTAGAGGATTTAGTCCATTTAGACAGAACCTCTTGTTCCTTTTCAAGAGTGGAAGAGATTTTTGATTTTTCCTCAGAAAGACTGTCTTTTAAGTACCGTAGGTTTTCCAGATCAGCTTTCATTTTGTCAAAATCTTTTAGTTTTGAAAATCAAGAGAGAAGTTGATCATTTAGACATTTTATGTGCATATCAGCCTTTTTCTTTTGAATCTTTAAGTCACAGAAGTCAACAGTTAAAGAATCAAAGGCATCAGCCTTTTGATCATCAGAGAGAAAGGTAAAAGGACGTACCTGAGGTTTTGTTCCTGAAGTGGATCCCTCAGCAGATACAAGGGTAGTGTAGAGTGACTTCTCCATGTCTTCCAGCTCATCGATTTTGGCCATGAGGCATTTAGTGACATACTCACTCTCACTCTCAGAGGTTTGCTCATCCTCCCAGCAATGAGCCTCAGCAACCAAAGTTTTATTTTTACTTTGGTTTCTCTCTTTTTCTCTCTTGTATTTGGCTTGGTACTTCTTATACCTGGAGGTTTCTTTTCATTCAGAATTTTCTTTAGAGGATTGGCTATTTCTCTCTTCATGCTTCCTAGAAGCTGATTTTGAGAAGTCATGGCCATAAGAAGAAGAAGGTTTGACAGAAGAGGAAGCTTTTGATCTGCATTCAGAAGCAAAATGACCATTTTTTCCACAATTGAAGCATTCTTCATTTGCTTTATCAGAAGAGGATTTTTTAGAAAAAGGTTTTCTATTAAATTTGGAGCAGTTTGAAGAAAATCTTTTATTCTTAAGGTTTCCAGCAAGCATTGCCATACTATCAGAAAGTATGTCAATGGCTGATTCTTCTCCTTCATCATCAGCAAGACTTATAGTATGCATCTGACAGATGAGAAGAGTCTTCCTTAATATCCTTTTCAAAATCAGAAGAAGGATAGGTGATTCTAGGAATACAAGAAGAAGATTTTGAATCACATATCAAAGCAATAGAAGAGGATTTGATATCCTTTATAAGAGATTTTCTCTGGTTCTTAGTTTGTTCATAGTGAAGAAGAGTTCCATAGAGAGCAGTTAAAGGCATTATTTCTAAGTCCTTGGTTTGCTTGATGCAAGTACAGATAGTTTCCCAGAAGTCTGGGAGACAGTCAATGAACTTGCAGAGAACTTCTTCATTATCATAAACTCGTCCAAGAACTTTGAGATCATTGAGAAGACAGTTAAAGCGATTAAAGTAGGTAGAAAGAGATTCTCCTTTTTCATGGGAGAAGAGTTCATACTTTCTAACAAGACAGATCCTGTTAGATTTCTTTACTTCTTTGGTGCCTTCATATAAGACACTCAAAGTATCCCACATTTCTTTAGCAGTGGGAAGGTTAAGAAGAGAGTGATACACTTCATCAGGAAAGGATACAGCAAGAGCAGATTTGACTTTAGTGTCTAAAGCAACTAGGCGTTTATCATCTTCACTAAATTTGTTAGAAGGTTTGATGATATATCTACCAGTTTTCTCACTTCTTTCGTCATCTGACTCTATGTCCTTTCCTTCAGCGTCCTTTTGAGGGCCAAAGCGAGCCCATATTTTAGGAACAATAGGTCCCTCATTGAGAATGTTGGGATACCTGCAATCGATCCCTTCCAAGAATAATAACATGCGATTTTTCCATAACCCAAAGTTATTTGGGTTGAACCTTGGAGGTTTGGCCAAGGATCCTAAATCATATGTATTACTGGAAGAGGTCTGCAAGGTACCATCAACATTTGAGGTAGTAGCCATCACAGATCTGGTTTATTGAATTAAACCAACTGTTCCGATACCACTTGTTAGTCCCAAAGAAGAGATGGCTAACTAAGAGAGGGTTTTGTAGAAGGGGGGGGGGGGTTGAATATAAAACACACAGAATATACTCTTTTTAAATTTTTTAATATAAATATTAAAAATTTACACACAGGTAGTTTGATGCGGAAAAGAACAGGCACACTATTCTATCAAACTAAACACACAGATAACAGTAATTAACTTATACACTAAGGAAGTTAAAACAATACTGTTATAGCACACAGCTTTGCCACAGTCACACAAATAATCACTTTGAAGATTTGTTGAAAGCGTGAGATTTCTGGGAAGGACTTCATCTCCTTTTATAGTGCCCATGTATGGGATGCAAGTGGATAGCTGTCAAGGTTTCATTAGCTGGAAGATTATCTGCTGGACAAAGGAAGAGACCACTTCCTTTGTACTAGAATAATGGATGAACCATTCCTTGTAGCACGTAATGTCAGATAACTTTATCTTCTTTTCTTCATGCTCTGTGAAGTCCCATCAAACCTTTTAGCTAAAAGACAAATATTCGTTTTATAAGAATAAAAGAGAATGTCTTTATTTAAGGCTTGATGCCCAAATTCTTGCTGGCTCACGTGTCTTGCAATTGATGTGAGTCAAGAACTTATCTCTTTGAAATTGCTAAGTGATACATCACACTATGTATCACATCGGTGGATACCTTGTAAGGCTGGAATTGATAAGTGTACACTTTGCTTGATAGACTTCATCTTTCACTAAATGCCAAAAGTGTACACCCTTGAACTTGTGACTTGATATCACAGCCTTAGAAAATATACCTGCAATTTCGGTGACCAAGATTATAGTGTCAGTGACCATGACATCAAACTTGATGACCTCATCTTATTTGATGTCCTTAGTACTTTTGATGACTTTTGAGTGTACCATCGGTGACCCACTATATTGGTGACCCAATCTTGAGTTGGCAAAATGATCTGAATATTGAAGTTGGTTGATACATCCAAAATTCCACTTTTTGATGTACAACCCTTGATTGAATAGCCTTTGACTCTTCAATACTTGAAGCATATTTCAGACCTTCAAAAGAACCTGTAAAAGTTCATTCATACAAAGGAAGGTGGTTCATCACCAAATCATCGGTGAACCAACACACTTCAACAATGCTCTGGAAGAAAAAGGTGAGAACTTCCTAACCGTTACCACTGATGAGCAACTTCTTGAAGGTTCATTCAAAGAAAACTCAAGTCTTTTGCCCGATAGTCTAAAAGGTCAACGAGGAAATTCGGAAAGAGGTTGACGAAAAACTTAAAGACTTTGAGGACATCCTCGAGTCAACAAAATCATTATCACAATCGGCAACTGAGTTCGGGTTAGCGATAACAAAAACGGAAAGTGAACCGGTTGAAGATACTTTCGATTTAACAAAATCTTTACCGCAAGAAATCAAAAAAGATGATCCCGAAGGCAAAGTTTCTATTCTAGCAACCAAGACTCCAGATCAAACTGAGACAATTCCCGGTAAAGTTTGTGAAACTTTTTACCCGTTCGAGTTTGACAAAGTCTCACTTATGTGGAAGCAATCACAAGACCGTCCTTCGAAACGTGACGATTTTTCAACCCTTCTGAAATCTAACGACCGATTTATAGATCATGTTTCAAAGAAAGAAATTTATTTATATGAATTGGTATTTCATAGAAGTTCGGGAGAGAAGAAAAAAGATGATTTTTAAGTGAACTCGAGGTCGAGTTCTTTTCAAGTGAGGATGACTGATACAGGGAGAATTAGGAGGTTAACGAGAGTTTCTTTCGATTATTGGAGAAAAAGGAAACGAGTTCGAAGAAAGCCCAAAAGTCAGATATCGGACAAAGGAAACAGAAAAGAAGGCGTGTGTAAAATGGCTCGAACCGCACCCAAACCCCCTTGGCGAGTAGCATGTTCCTATACACGCATTGGCGGGTTGCGATGAAAATCGAAGAGCAAATTGATAAAAACAAACAGAAACAAAAGTGAGTTTCATGCGACTTATACCTGCATGAAACCCACTTTAGCCACTGTTGAATTTTGGTTTGTTTCCTTTTTTTTGGCGGCCGCACTTCGTCAGAAATCCATGCCATGGATACTTTCCTTTATTGGTATTTATTATTCTTTTGGTTATCATAGTCAATTATTGTTATTAGATTTATTATTTAGTTTAGTTAAACTTTATCATCTTTATAATTAAGATTAGGATTAGTTTTTATGTTTACGTTTAATAATTATCTTTTTAGTTTCCTAGTTTGATTAGGATTATTATAGCTTTCTAGTTTGATTAGGATTATTAGTTTTAATTATCAGTAGTTATCTTTTAGTTTACTTTTTCTAGTTATAAATAGGAATTGATTTCTTCATTGTAAAACACATTATCATTAATAATATTTCTTCTCTTTTGAGATTGTTTCGAGTTTTATCTCATTGTTATTTAGTTCTTACACTTGTAAGATCTATTTTCTTTGGATTCGACGTTTGTCGATCCGTTCCATATTTTCCGCTGCGTTAGTTGGTATCAGAGCACAGACTTCCTGTCTCTTCACCTTCGTGATGGCAAAACACCAACCCCTTACCCGAGCGGATCTTGATGGGATCATAGCGGACTTTACCGCATCCCTCGCCGCCGTATCAACCAACTTTAACAACCAAATCAATGCCCGCAACACCGAACGACGGAGAAGAGACAAACACCTAAGTCACCATCGATCACCACGTGGTGGCCGACATAACCGAACCGTCAATTCAAGTTTCGAATCAGAACATGAAGAGATAGCTGAACCGCCTCGTGACAACCACGATTATCGAATGAAGGACGCTATACCCTACTTCTATGGCACTATGGGAGTGGAAGAGTATCTAGATTGGCAAGTCAAGGTTGACCATTTTTTTGAAATCATAGAGATCCCGAAAGAGAAGCAGACGAAGATGGTTGCCTTTCACTTAAACAGCGTTGCCGCCATATGGTGGGACAAACTAGTTGTTCAACGACAAAGGCAACGAAAAGAACCAGTGCGTTCATGGAGGAGAATGAAGCAACTAATGACGGAACGGTTCCTACCGGTCAAAGTTCCGCACGACCATATCTACAACAATGGTATGGATTCGGTTTCTCTATTAAACAAATGACCGTCTATTCGTGAGAATACACCGGAAAAAGAAGAGATCTTTTCCCCGGGAATCGAGAAACCCGTAATCGA
The DNA here is from genome assembly GCA_036898165.1 of Silybum marianum. Classification (NCBI taxonomy): domain Eukaryota; kingdom Viridiplantae; phylum Streptophyta; class Magnoliopsida; order Asterales; family Asteraceae; genus Silybum; species Silybum marianum. The sequence goes on from CM072528.1 coordinate 17,821,818, forward strand.
AACGCCTGAAATCAAAGAACCAACAATCGAAGCACCCATAATCTACTTCAACAATGCTCTGGAAGAAAAAGGTGAGAACTTCCTAACCGTTACCACCGATGAGCAACTTCTTGAAGGTTCATTCAAAGAAACTCAAGTCTTTTGCCCGATAGTCGAAAAGGTCAACGAGGAAATTCGGAAAGAGGTTGACGAAAAACTTAAAGACTTTGAGGACATCCTCGAGTCAACAAAATCATTATCACAATCGGCAACTGAGTTCGGGTTAGCGATAACAAAAACGGAAAGTGAACCGGTTGAAAATATTTTCGATTCAACAAAATCTTTACCGCAAGAAATCAAGAAAGATGATCCCGAAGGCAAAGTTTCTATTCTAGCAACCAAGACTCCAGATCAAACTGAGACAATTCCCGGTAAAGTTTGTGAAACTTTTTACCCGTTCGAGTTTGACAAAGTCTCACTTATATGGAAGCAATCACAAGACCGTCCTTCGAAACGTGACGATTTTTCAACCCTTCTGAAATCTAACGTCCAATTTACAGATCATGTTTCAAAGAAAGAAATTTATTTATATGAATTGGTATTTCATAGAAGTTCGGGAGAGAAGAATAAAGATGATTTTTAAGTGAACTCGAGGTCGAGTTCTTTTCAAGTGAGGATGACTGATACAGGGAGAATTAGGAGGTTAACGAGAGTTTTTTTCGATCTTTGGAGAAAAAGGAAACGAGTTCGAAGAAAGCCCGAAAGTCAGATATCGGACAAAGGAAACAGAAAAGAACGTGTCTGTAAAATGGCTCGACCCGCACCCAAACCCCCTTGGCGAGTAGCATGTGCCTATACACGCATTGGAAGGCGCCTAACACACTGTTTGTTGTTATGCTTTCTGCCATTCCACGCCAACCACATATCTTTCCATAGATATGATTTCTTTTGAAGAGAACTCGGGGTCGAGTTCTTCTGAAGTGGAGGAGACTGATGTAGAGCGGGTTGCGATGAAAATCAAAGAGCAAATTGATAAAAACAATCAGAAACAAAAGTGAGTTTCATGCGACTTATACCTGCATGAAACCCACTTTAGCCACTGTTGAATTTTGGTTTGTTTCCTTTTTTCGGCGGCCGCACTTCGTCAGAAATCCATGCCATGGATACTTTCCTTTATTGGTATTTATTATTCTTTTGGTTATCATAGTCATTTATTTATTGTTATTAGATTTATTATTTAGTTTAGTTAAACTTTATCATCTTTATAATTAAGATTAGGATTAGTTTTTATGTTTACGTTTAATAATTATCTTTTTTAGTTTCCTAGTTTGATTAGGATTATTATAGCTTTCTAGTTTGATTAGGATTAATAGTTTTAATTATCAGTAGTTATTTTTTAGTTTACTTTTTCTAGTTATAAATAGGAATTGATTTCTTCATTGTAAAACACATTATCATTAATAATATTTCTTCTCTTTTGAGATTGTTTCGAGTTTTATCTCATTGTTATTTAGTTCTTACGCTTGTAAGATCTATTTTCTTTGGATTCGACGTTTGTCGATCCGTTCCATATTTTCCGCTGCGTCAATGTTGATGCATCTCGTGATTGTTGATCCTCAATTAAGATTTTAATCTAAGGGTGAAGATCATTTTTACTCTCTTACCATAATTTTCATTCCCACGTAAAACCAACCCCACAAATATTTACTTAATGAACAAAAGTTAACAACGAGAATTCTTAGAAAATCAAAATACAATGACCCCGAATATAGTCATAAACAAATTGTACAAAATGATGTGCGCACTCATTTCACCATAACAAAGGTAAAAAAAAATGTTGTTCTACTCTAAATTCAATTATGACATAATTGTTTAATTAATTAAAGTGATAACATAAATATATAAAATTTTAAAAAATAAAAGATAGCTAACATCTGAAAAGTCAATCAGAAAATATTTAAATTGTGTTATTTAAAAACACTTAAATAATTGTTCTAGTAAATATTTATTCCCATATCCTAGTATCCTACAACTTTAGAGTCAATGTAAGTCGTTCTTTTTGGAATTTTAGCATCGCCTAATACTGCCACTACAAATCCCACTTCTGTCTTCCACGGATGGTCATTGCTTTTGATTTGTTCACCAATAATTTAATGGTAGATCGAAGACAATTGGAGTCAAAAATGTGGATTCATTTTTTCTTACGCTTTGTTCTCTAATCGAGAGTGAAGAGAAAGGAAAAGAAATAAAAAGAAAAGAAATAAAAATAATTTTTTTGTTTGTATTCTTGAAAGAGAAGGAAAAGAAAGAAAATAATTTTTTGTGTTTTTGAACAGGAAAGAAAAAAAATATCATTTTTACAAATATACGCATAAAAATATACCATTTATAATGAAAGGTTGGGTAGTTTTGTAATTTTAATAATTTTTAAAATCATTTTAATTTCTTTTCGTTTCGTTTCCTTTCTTTTCCTTTCACATGTGGAATGAAAGTTTTAGGTGGAAACTTATTATTTGTTTCCTTCCCTTTTCTTTCCTTTCTCTCTTAAAAAAGTTTTTAAGAACGTGACGTAAAAGTAGATTTTATTAAGAAAGGTGATATAAAAAAAGGTAGATTTTATTAAGAAAGGAGATATAAAAAATAGGCATGAGTGGAATCCGTGAGAAATAGAAAAAAGCTCCAAAACTTATCAAAGAAATCTGAAACAAAAAAGGAGTAGGAAAAACTTAAGGAGATATAAAAAAAAGGCATGAGTGGGATCTACAGGAAATAGAAAAACGCTCCAAAACCCATAAAAAACTGAAACAAAAGAGGAGTAGGAAAAACTAAAAACTAATAGCAGACTAAAAACCAAAATAATAAATAAAGCCGAAAGAGAGGGTTTAAATAACCGCAACGGAAGAGGTGCATATCTAACATACTTCCTAAAATTTCTTCAAAATAGATAACTAAAAGTAAAAATATTAGATCCGTTCATCTTTAAGAGATTCTTTATTCTGAAGAATTCAACATTGATTATAATATTAAAATATTTTATATATATATATATAGAAAAGTTTAAATACAAACTCAAATTTGGTTATGAATGTGAGAAGAAATGAGAGCGTGATGCGTGGCTGAATGTAGATTATTCAGACTTAATAATCAAAAAATATTCAGACGGAATATAATATTTATTCAGACTGAATAAATACTATATTCAGTCTGAATATAACACGTGTCGCGATTTCATTTGTCCTTACATTTACAATCAAATTTAAGTTTTTATTTGAACCCCCCCATATATATACATATATATATATATAATATATAATATTGATTCTCTCTAAATAATTATTTTCATAGTTTTCTGTAGATAGAAATATCTTAAAAAATATTTCTCCCGTATTGTAATCATTTTCAAAATGTTCTTTATACTTGAAGAAAAAAAATTCTATACTATTTTCTTTATTTTGAAGATAGTTTTAAAAAAATTTATTCAGACTGAATAAATACTATATTCTGTCTGAATATAACACGTGTCGCGATTTCATTTGTCCTTACATTCACAACCAAATTTAAGTTCTCATTTGAACCCGCCCATATATATACATATATATATATATAATATATAATATTGATTCTCTCTAATTAATTATTTTCATAGTTTTCTGAAGATAGAAATATCTTAAAAAAATATTTCTCCCATATTGTAATCATTTTCAAAATGTTCTTTATACTTGAAGAAAAAAAATTCTATACTATTTTTTTTATTTTGAAGATACTTTTAAAAAAATTATTAGAACAAAATATTAACTAAAAATATTTATTTTCTCCAATTTTTAAGAGACTATTAGAATGCTCTAAAAAGAACTAAGAAAATTTAATAAAAGATCTACACCTCCACAAAAACGTGGAATCGTTTTAGAGGTAACACAGAAGGAAACAAAAAAGAAGTCTCCTCAAGTGAAAAGTTAGAAAAAGGGTAATACCATTTGGCTGTATCTCAACTAATTGTCCATTAAGATTATTTAGGAAAATAATGTCCGGATTGGTTATTTCAAAATCCATCTTAAGTACGAATCGCAAACGGGACGAGTTCGGGCCGGTGATCGGTATCCCCGTTCCCGAAATCGATAAGGAAAGCCGTCACCGTCCTCGTCCCGATCCCCATCGGGGATCTTATCAGGGATCCCTGTCGGGTCCCCGCGGTTTTCCCGATCCCTATTGGGAAACCCGTTAAGCAAAAATATCACCGTTACCCGTTGATTTTACCCGAAACCGAACCCGAAACAGAAACCGAACCCAAAACCGAATAGAAAAATTTGTTAGATTGGGCTTTTAAATATTAGTATATTTAGCCCATTTATTAATTTTTTTAAATTATTTATATTATATATTATTAATATATATATATATATATATAATTTATTAACTTTTAAAAAAAATTTATATCATATATTATTAATATATAAATATTATACATATATACACTACCGGGCCAGGCCGGTGAGGACCGTCCCCGTCCTTGTTAAGATCCCCGATAAGACCCCCGATCCCAGCCTCGTCCGTTAAGACATCCCCCCGAACCCGACCTGAATTGATCAGTTTTCGATTTTCACCGTCGGTTTCAGGGTTTTTTATCATCCCTAATCTTAAGTTACTTTTGTGTTAAAAGAAAGACGTTTTTAGATGTGTTAGGTCATTATATGTATAAAAATCTATCCCTTGTACATTATGTCAATTGTTTACAAGAACCAACTGTTCGAATGTATATTCAATTACAAACTTATTACGAATTTAATCAAACAAATATTTTCGAAGAAGATTATCATTCAAATTTATCTTTTTAGTAATTACAAGTTATCGAAAACAATCGTGGCCTTAGATTTTGATCCTTAAACTTCTCTATTTTGTGTTGGTACTTCAATTTTCCTTTAATAACTATTTTTTAATTAAAATTGTTTGTTCCCTATTTGCATAATTTATTTTGTATTTTTTTCTATAAACTTCCATTACTAAAAGAAACACTTTGGTCGATGGATAGAGTCGTTGTAGATCTGCAAGTAACAACTAGACCCGTTTGTAAGCTATTAGAAACTCTTTGTCGTCGGAGAATTGATCGTTGAAACCATTGGTTTTCTAATGGATATCACGGACGACTTCTATCACCGACCATTTTCGATGATCCTCATATCATCGACGAGTTTCCGATAGCAAACTTCACCGACAGTTTTGTAAAAGACATCACTTTAGGATTTCCGACAAATAGGTTCATCGATGGTTTTGCAACATGCACCATCATCAACAGATTTTCGACGACATGTGCTACTGCTGGAGTCCCAACGATGTATTTTGCCCGTGGATTTCCAAGAAATATCATCTAATCACGAACTCAAAACAATATTGACAGATTTTTCAACTGTTTTGTTTACTAACAGAATATTTGTCAATAACATTTTTTTTCAATCTTCTTTTTCAAATCATTCCTATTCTCTTGTATAAATACAAATTTACTATGTATGATGCATCAAATGAACAAAATCAATTCACAAAAATTTATTCAAATGTTTCAATCGAAATACATAGTATGTTCGTATAAAACCCTAACTAGAAGGGGGTAGGGGTAGGGGGTAGGGGAGGGAGAACGAGGCCAATCAAGAAATCAAGTTCTTAAAAGTCTGCAGTCTAGTCTTTAGAAAGGCAATTCTCGTCGTCATAGATGCCCACTTTACCTGCTCTGCCTCCTACTTAGTTGCCCGTGATGTTCGATCAGCCTCCAACTCGGCCTCCCAAGTTGCAGGGTCCATCTTATGCACCTGCTAGTTCGCCTCCGTTATTTGAAGTTTTTCTTGTAATTCTTTAACTACAAATATCAAACATGTGAGAAATGTTCAATATAATCATTTGGAGATGAAAACTACTGATATAATTATTTTCATAGTTTTCTATAGATAGGCGGGTTTCACCCCCCCAAAATCTAACCGCAAGTGTACGGGTCGAATCAATTGATAATGTACTGGAAGTACGAGTACCGAACCAAGATAACTACGAACTAAGTAACATAATGCAGTTACTAATTAAACTAAAGAAAATCTTAACAACTTGGAAGAACGAAAAGTTGGAAACTTTGTAGGAGAAAAGCAGTTGGGAGTTGGGGTCCTAATAGTTTTCACATAAAACACTTCAGCCGTAACAATTATCAGGTAATTTCCAATTATATATGAATACACAATTACAAAAATCAATGTTACTCTTTCTCGAGTTATAACAAATTTATGACTGAAAACACGTACGTTATCTGTCGATCTTAATACATAAACTCAGAAATTTAGGAAGAACAAGATTGTAAAAAGTACTAAAGTTTAACTGCTTTATCTCTATCCAGGTTCTCACCTTAGGCACATGAATCAAACATCTGGTTATAAAGTATTTTTCTCAAACTAATATATAACAAAGATATATTTTTGCAAGTTGATCAGGCTCACAAAATCTTTAAACACAAATTCACATGCTTCACTAATTTAAAAGAACCCTAATAATAATTTCAGCTTTACGTGTTCATATGCTTAAAACCAAAAGTAATCCAACCCCCAACATCTAAAGATTAGTTCATGTTGGGGTGGTAGAAAACAAAATTAAGAAGGAAGAAATCTATAATCTAGACATGGAAATCAACAAAATCTAAATAAGAACAAAACACCCTTTCCTTGATGAATCTCCACCAGATGTGATGAATTCGACTTTAAATCTTCAACCCCTTGATGTTTCTCCACTTCAATCGCTCCAAAATCACCTTCGAACTCTCCAAAATCACCTCCCTCAAACCTTAGGACGAGAGTAGAAGATAGAGTGCAGAATCCCCCTTTCTTGGTGAAAAGATCAGCTTAAAAACGTCCTTAGACGCTAAAGCGGGTTAAAATGCAGGTATATTTGCTTTAAAAGTCGCCCGCGTATAAAAACCAGCCATCCAGATGTTAAGGCCACTTCTCAGGCGGGTATACCCGCTTTAAAAGTCACCCTGATGTTCCACCCTGCTTTAACTCACAAACCCTCTTAGATACTCGCTTTAGCAGTGTTTTGACCATAACTCATGTGTTTCACATCCGATTTGGCTCCGGTAAGGATTGTTGGCTTTGTAATTACATCATCTATCAAATGAGAACATAATACCCTCAATTTCACCGGAAAACCTCAGATTTCTTTCATTCCTCTTCATGAGTAAACTCCTATACAACTTACACAAAAAAACTGTGAGAAAACACGCTTCGTTTGTTTGGAAATGAACTAAACGACATAGAAACTAGTACAATAATAACACTAAAAATTGGTGTTATCAATGATCGAAAACGTAAGTTCACCTCTGTTATCTCTGTTTTAATCATCGTAAATATATTTTCACCATCGTTAATAACGACCTTGACAAAGTCCCTTGTGACAAGACGATTTGGTTCGATATCCTTAGTTAATCATGTGAATGTTGCAGAGAGTACCCTTTCATTGTTACAATGAAATATCCTCATCCACATTATTATCAGTCTTAACTTTGTTATCAGCTTTTGCTACATCATATATTCATCATGGATTCATCTTAACAACAACCTACCAATTCTTCAAATCATTTGTCATCATAGTATGTGACATTTTTTCTGCTTGTGATGCAATGGCAAATGACTTGTCAATTCTTATTGAAGACTTGTATTTGATATCAACCAAATTATTATAACACCCCCAGTCCCACGTGGATGAGGATAGGGTGCATGACAAAAGTATGACCCAGAACACAAACATGATCAAAAATAAATATTAGGGTCAATATCAATCACTTAAATACAGTCCCATATAATAACATAACCAGGACTTCAAAACATAATCACAACAGGATAATTATAAGCTTATAACACATGTACAAAGACTAAACTATCAAAATATCCGTCAGTTATAACTTCAAGTCCCCTCAGTCAGTTTCAAATATTTACCCGGGTCTCCTTAACTGAACCTTCGTGTGATAAACAAAGAACACAACTGAGCACAAATACTCAGTGAAAGGATTAGAATAAACAGGATAACATAAATAAAACTAATACTTAGAAGAAACAATTAAAATAATATGTCATAGCAAAAGCAAAGCAGAAGAGAATGTGTAAAGGGTTGTAAAAGACTTTTAAACAAAAGTACCATAAAACATCATACATAAATCAAGCACAAGAACGGTTTCCCATTCATAATCACAAAGAGGAATTTCCTAACGAAACCATCAATGTGTCATAAATCCCAAAGGAGGATCAAAACTAATTTAATGGTTCCATTCATTTGCCTATTTTTAACAACCAAACTTTAAATTCAACATTTATAACATATTATAAATATAATACCACCATTTCATCAATTTTAATCTCTAGGAAATCCTTAAGAAAATTAAAATCAAAACTCTTAGAATCTTGCCTTGAATTTTAGTCTTCTAACTTCAAATTTGCAAGGAAATCATATACTAAGGTTCCATCAACCTAATATATCAAGAATTTCACTAAAGGGTTTCAAAATCTCAAAACCAATTAACGAAAATTTGAAAGAAACCAAAAACAAGTTGTACCTACTTGTAGCTCTCGTCGAGTAGATCATTTCTCCGATTCAATTTCTCAAAAATTTCCAATATTAAAGCAAAATCTTATAGAGATGGATAAGAATTTGAGATGAAAATATAGAAGCAAGAATACGATGATACACGTATGAAAAATGATTTTCATAAAAATCAAATTCTTATATTGATTAAAATTTTGTCTAAATGACAATAATGGTGCTCCAAATTTGAGAGATTGAAATTTAGATTACGTACATGTTTCTTGAGCTTGGTAGAAGTCTATAATGCATGGATATTATGAATTATTTATAGGATTGACTCTTACCTATTTAACAACATTAATCCAAGCACACTTGAACAACACAACAATGCAATACCCTATGCCATGATATTCAACCTTTCAAACCTCATCCAACAATTCTGATGGTCAGACTTACACTCTTCATAACGAGATTCCTTCACACATACAACCTTGTTACATGTGTAACCCGTCTAGCTCCATGTTTGTTTGTGTGTAACTAGAAACTATTGACAAAATATCCTTGATATGTTCAAGAATAACTTAGTTCTCAACATTTTGGGACTCTCAAGAGGTCATTTGGATCGTTGAGTCCTAACATGACTCATAATGACAAAAGAATGTGGCATATGAGCAACATATCTGTTGGTAAATTATTTTACTACTAATGTTATTTATATACTTCGCGTTTCATGAACCAATAAGCAAAAAATATCTCGCTGACTCTATCTAGTGCTCCTTTAATGTGTAATGGCCATGATGCCAAGTCCTCACTTGGATGTCTTTTTTAACATATACATTTTGCAAAATTGATCCTTTGTTTTGGGAGACCAAATGTTTTTAAAGTCTTTTTTGTCTTATAGAAGCTCCCACTTTGTTATCACTATTATGAAACATCTCTTTAATGATGGGAAGAGCTCGATTCTAAGTCAAATTAGGTAAATTACATTTTTCCTTCCAATTGAACAACCTTGTGGCAACTACTAATTTTGAATAACTTTCAGGCCCTCCTACGAAGTCTCGTCCATATCTTGTAACATGCCATAAAATCCATTGGTATATGAATTAGCTAGGGTCTTGTTCGTCAGTTGTCATAGCGTCTTGTAACAAGTGATCGAACACTTGTATATCATATTAAAAGATTTGCCCATGTCATAAGATCTTGTAACGTATGAGTAGACATCATTTTAAGTGTAACTATCATTATCATCGTCCTGTATATCATATTAGAAGATTTTACCGTGTGTTGGAATGCATCAACGACTAAAAGATGTTCTTAACAAGTTGTGTATTCATGCATGAAACCATATTAAAAGATGGTATTTATTTCATCCCTTTATCTACGGTGCATAAGTCAACATTTTGAACAAGGAAATGTTAATGCCAAAAAACGACTTAACAGTAGCCGGATGATTCGGACCTTAATCAACTAAAGAAAGGAAAATCACTTCTAAAAACCAATAACGGAAATAAACAACACAAAAAATTGTTGATGCGGAAAACTCCCTTCCGAAAGCAAAACCGCGGACGACCGTAAGGGAGATCGTCGATGCACTAAAAAAAAGGACGTCAATCACGGATGCCGGCCTTAAGAACAATAAATAAAGTTACAAAAACAGTATGAATGATCGTTCATGAGTCTACAACTGTTGTCGCGACTCGTAACGCTGTTGTCGCGAGTTTGGAGTGTGATGTCGTAGATTCATCAAAGTATACTCGAGACTCTTCTCAGTGTTTCGCTATGTTACAATGCCCCTTTCTTGTTGATTTGAGCTCTCCTTTTATACTCGAGTTTAGACGATGATCTTGATAACGGCCAAACGGTCATAATGGACGAATCTTCATGATTTGTCTTCAATGTCGCCATAAAGCCTTTGATTTGTAACTGAAAATGACATGAATACAAAGATAATTGTGCAACGGATACATCAATAACGACATTAGGTCGCACGGTTAGTACCTCGTTAGTCAGGTTATAACAATCTTTAACGGAGTTAACGGCAAAATCATACGAAACTTAACGAAGTTAACGACGTTAATTTTGGGTATAACAGTTTGCCCATACATTTTTTGAATTTTTCGCGGGAAATTATTTCAAGAATTTATTCTGTCGTGCGTTCGAATTTTTGGCAACTATATTGATTAATGTGGCAGTCAATTTTGATTTTGGAATAGCAATCAATTTAGTCCCGGTTGGTTTTTGAGATAACGATGACGATGACGTCATCCGCATGATGCGCGGATGACATAGGCGAAGGACAGGTGTTGAGGATCTGGCGGTTGCATGCTTTACCTTCGATCAACGGCTATTGATTCGGGGAGAAATCAAATCGTCTCTCTATTTTCATATAAAAGGAAACGATTTAACTTTCTAAATTCAGGTCTTCTTCTTTGCTTCTTATAGAACCTGCAATCTTTTCTTATCGAAGCAAACTATTTCTTTTTGCTAAGGATGTCGAATTTGTTAAGCACGATATCGTCGCCAGATGATCTTCTCGCTTTCAGGAACTTAGCATGGCTCCTTGACAACATTCAGTTAGAGAGTCCTGGTAATCTTGGAGCGGAAGAATGTCCCTCTGACCGCTTTATCCTTTATAAATACCCCTTCAAGATTGGGTTTACGTGGGGATTCTCCTCTCTAGTGAGGGATTTTCTCGGTCGATTCGAGATATCCCCGGGGCAGTTAATTCCCCAATTCTGGAGGATCGTTCTGACGGTAGAGCGATTAACGGCTGATTGGGTTTCCCCTTTCACCGTCCATGAGCTATTTTTGGCCTATACGGTCAAAGTTGATGCTAATCGTCGATTCAGTCCTTATTCCAGGGATCGACGGGACCAGGCATTGATACCTGGTACTGCAGTGAACAATTGCGGCTAGAAAAGTCGCTATGTGTTCTATAGTTTGGCGTCTTATGCCCCTGCTGAGAATTGGATCGTCTACGGGTGGCCTATGCAAGGTAAACGACGTCCCTTTTATTTTTTGGTAGAAATAAGACCTTTATTTAACTCTTTTCTTGTTTTGGTTTTCAGGCGTGATGTGCGAACTTGCACCCTTGCCTGACTCGTCGGCCAAACTTGCGCTCTTCCGGCGGATTCCCCACAGGGAGTTTTAGGTCTAGGACCTCAAAAAGGGCGTAGATCATATGGATGAGAAGGATGAGGGCAAAAATATTATGGATGAGGAGGATGAGGATGTTACCTTCATCGGGGCGTCTCAACCGACTCCAGAACCGGAGGAAGAAGGAATAGGTATTGAACCTGCCTTTATTTTTGTTTTGATGAAGAGTTTGGTCTCCTCACTTTCCTTTGTTGTTTCAGGAAAATCTGGGGAGTTTTCCCAGGGTCGGAGGGTTTTACTTCCTCGCAGGGGCATGGGTCGACGAGGTGCTTCTGAGTCGACCCTAAGAGAACCGTCTTTTGGGACTTCGAGTTCCAAGAAGGGAAGAAACCTATGGAGGGAAGCCCGTCCATTTTTGGCGATGACGCCGAGTTTCCCGTTCCTTCTTTCCAGGTAACTTGTGATTTCTATGTGTCGTGTGTTTTTAGTAATCATGCATCATGCGTCGTACGTGTCAGCGATCGTGCGTTATGCATATATGATGTTTTTTCGATTTCAGGCCCTTCTGGCATCGATCGGCCAGGTTGTGACCATGGCTTCCAATCTAGAGACGAGAGTCCGTGATTGGGAGGAGGCTTTGCAAGCGATGGAAGAGGATGCATCGTCTAAAGCTGAGATGCACTCTTTCCCGTTTCGAGGAGGTTCAAGAGGACCTTGTTCTAGAACAAAGCTTTAGCTTTGATCTCTAACGATGCTTGGAGGTCGCCCTGGAGAGAATAGGAGTTTTAGAAGCTGAGTTGAAGGCGGCCCTTATTGGAAAGGTTACTGAGGTCGGTGGTCTCAGGTCCCAACTGAACGAGGCCCAATTAATGATCGACGACCTTAATGGTCAACTGGCGAAGTTCGCTCCTCCTGCCCTTTGATTTTCCTTTCTTTTTTCTTTTGTACTTTTGCTATGGACTACATTTTAGGTCGGGCCATTTATTTTTGTAATGAATTTTAATATATTCATCTTTTGCTATGAATCGAGTTATATTTACATATGTATTTTATACCAGTACGTGGGTTCTTGCGACTTCTGGCGTACCTACGATCGAAAGAAAACGTTAGAGGTGGTCGTTGGTTTGGCCAAAGATCCTCCGACGCTCAAGTTAGTAATCGTATAGATAAATAAAAATAAATACACATACGGTAAAAACTTGCGAATTTAAAAGAAATAGTTCCTGAGATGAGTGGCGTTCCAGCTTCGTGGGATATCTTGACCATCCATGTCTTGCAGGGGATAGGCTCCTTTTCCCTTGACCTGGGTGATCTTGTAGGGTCCTTCCCATATAGCCGCTAATCTACCGGCGTTGAGTTCTTCGGTATTTTAGAAGACCCGTCGTAAGACAAAATCTCCTTCCTGGATGGTTTTAGCCTTCACATTCTTGTTAAAATGGCAAGTGATGGTTTGTTGTTGAGATGCCATTCGAATGAGTGCGGCTTCTCTTAATTCTTCCAGACTATCTATGTCGTAACTCAGGTCGATTAGATTTTGTTCGACTGTCGTATGTCTTGCCACGGGTATCCTAGCCTCGACTGGCAATACCGCTTCGCACCCATAAACCAGAGAAAAAGGAGTTTACCCGGTAGCTGCTTTGGGTTTTGTTCGATTGGCCCATAAGACAGTCGGAAGCTGTTCCACCCATTTTCCTTTTGCGGAGCTATGACGTCGTTTGATGCTATTGATAATAGTTTTGTTGCTTGATTCAACCAACCCATTAGACTGTGGATACCTGGGCGTCGAGGTTATGAGTTTTATGTGTCGATCTTCACAGAAATTCCTCGTTCTTTCACTGATGAATTGTGATCCATTGTCGCATACTATTTCTGAGGGGATTCCAAATCTACAGGTTATGTTCTTTTGAATAAAGGCGATTACTTCCTTGTCTCTTATCTGAGAGAAGGCTGCGGCCTCGATCCATTTGGAGAAATAATCCGTGAGTACTAAGAGGTATACATTTTGTCCAGGGGCCGGAGGTAGCTTTCCGACTATGTCCATTCCCCAGCGCATGAATGACCACGGGGTCACTGTCGAGTTTAACGTTTCCGATGGTTTATGCGTCGACCCCGCATGCCTTTGACATGAATCACAACTTTGAACATACCTTGACGCATCTTGTCGCAACGTCGGCCAATAATATCCTTGTCGTGAAATTCGATTTGCTAGGCTTCGTCCTCCAGAGTGACTTCCGCATTCACCCTCATGCATTTCTCTGAGGATTTCGATCATCTTACTTTTACCTACGCATCGTAGGTTGAGTCCAGTAGAAGATGTTCTGTAAAGACGATCGTTTCGTTATAACATATCTGGAGGACTTAAATAGTATTTGCCTGGCTTTCAATTTATCTTCCGAAAGCCGATCGTCTTTGAAATAATCTCTGATTTCTTTAAACCATTCTTCTTCGTCATTGCTTGTTATGACCATAGCGTCATTCGTTTCAATCGATGGTAATTCTAGATGAATTATTGGTATATTGTCAAACTTAGATTTGCTGAGGGCTGATCCTAAGTTAGCTAGCGCATCTGCTTGCATATTTTGATCTGTTGGTACTTGCTATATCGTATAGGATTCAAAGTTTTTCATTCAGCTGATTGACAATCAATAGCGAATCGCTTTTGATCGAGAGGTAAATTGCCCCCACATCGTGGGCCATCCCGAGTCCGGCAATCAGTGCTTCATATTCTGTTTCGTTGTTCGTTGCCTTGTAGTCAGAGGATATTGAATATACCATTGTACCCCCCTGTGGCGATTTTAAAACGAGACCTAGCCTAGTTCCTCGTATATTGGATGAACCATCAACGTAAAGAGTCCACTAACCGTCGTTAAAGTTGCCACAGATGAAATCTCTGCAATGGCTTCCTGTTCTAGGTCGGGCGTAAAATCTGCGATAAAGTCGGCAATTGCTTGTGACTTTATCGCTGTTCGCAGAACGAATGAAATGTCGTAACCGCTCATGTATATGCTCCACTTCGCGAGTCTTTTCGTCAATTCTGGTTTTCTTAAGACAGACCTGAGTAGATAGTTGGTGACGACGTTCACCGGATGAGATTCAAAGTAATGTCATAACTTTTTTGCAGAAGTTACTAACGATAGGAGTAATTTTTCCATCAATGAATATCGTGTTTCAGCGTCGACGAGGGATTTGCTTACATAATAAATCGGCTTTTGATGGTTTTCGTCTTCTCGAACCAGTACCGAACTTTCGGAAGTTTTACTTACCAATAAGTATATGTATAGGGTTTCAAGATCCTTTGGCTTTGATAGGAGAGGTGGGGACATCATATACTCCTTAAGTTCCCCCAACGCCTTCTCATAGTTTTCAGTCCTGTCAAAGCCTTTATTTTTTCTCAGAACATTATAAAACAAATGACATTTATCCGAAGATTTCGAAATAAATCTATTCAAAGCTGCGACCCGTCCGGTTAAGCATTGTACTTCTTTCATATTCCTTGGCGATCGCAGGTCGAGGATAGCCTTGATCTGATCGGGGCTTGCCTCGATGCCTTGTCTTGTGACCACATGACCCAGGAATCTTTCGGCTCGAACTCCAAAGGAACATTTAGTCGGGTTCAGTTTCATGTCGTATTTCCTGAGCACTTCGAAATATTCTGCGAGGTGTCCGCTATGATCGGTCGCATGCTTTGACTTAACGAGCATATCGTCAATATAAACTTACATTGTTTTTCCAAGATAATCCTTGAACGTCAAATTGACAAGTCGTTGATATGTCGATCCTGCGTTTTTAGGCGTAATGGCATTACTTTGTAACAGTTGATGCCTTTGTCCGTCATAAAAGCTATTTTTTCTTTGTCATCGGGATGCATACGTATCTGGTTGTACCTGGAATACGCATCCATGAACGTCAATAGTTCATGTCCTGCAGTAGCGTCGACCATAACGTCGATATGTGGTAGAAGAAAAGGATCCTTAGGACATGCTTTATTCAAATCTGTAAAATCGATGCAGACTCGCCATTTCCCATTCTTCTTTTTGACCACGACAACATTGGCCAACCATTCTGGGTATTTGACCTCTCGAATCTTTCCCGACTTTAGCAAATTGTCGACCTCTTCGTTGATGGTTTTGTTCCTTTCCGGAGCGAACTTTATGCACTTTTGCTTGATCGGAGGAAAGTTTGAGTCTACGTCCAACTTGTGTGATATGATATTCGGGTCTATGCTGACCATATCATCGTGCGTCCAAGCGAAACAGTCGTAGTGGTTTCTGAGGAAGTTTATGAGGTCACTTTTTATTGCTTCGTCCAGGTATGCCCCAAGAAATACTGTTCGTTCTAGTCGGGCGGGATCTAAGGAAATTTCTTGAAGTCCATAATCGTCAAGGGACGCATCGTTCGTCTGGCTCTGTGATTGCTAGATGTTATGCTTTCGGGGCTTCATTGCGACTTTGTAGCATTCTCTAGCGTTCTTTCGCTCGCTTTTTATCTCTTGAATTCCCCATGGAGAGGGAAATTTTATCGTTTGATGAAAGGTCGAGGGGATTGCTTTCATGTCGTGTATCCAAGGTCTTCCCAAGATAACCTTGTACGCTGAGGAACACTCGAGCACATTAAAAGGAGTCGATCGATTAACTCCTTTTGCAAAGATTGGCAGTGTGATCTCCCCTACTGTTGTGGAAGCGTCGCCATTGAAGCCGACTAGGACTTTCGAGCGTCATACGGTCTCTTTCTCACTTATCCCCATTGCTTTGAGTGTGTTAAGAAAGAAAATGTTGGCTGAGATGCCTCCGTCGACAAGGATCCTTTTGGTTAGCCAATTCCCGATAGTTAGTTGGATGACAAGACCATCATGGTGTCGTCGTCTAACATCGCCGAGATCTTCATCACCGAACGTTATCGTCATGGAATGGAGCTTTCCGTCATCTTCTTTTTGGCGGTCGACGGGAATGCTGGATTCATCGTACTTTTGGCCCGCATGTCTCTTTGTGACAGAATATGTCAATCCACAGATGTCGGATCCTCCTGTCACAAAATTCACGACTTTAGTATGTGCAGGAGATGTGGGTCTAGAGATCTTACCTTGGTCTTGTGTTGAAAGCAAATCGCTAAGATAACCGTTCTGTGATAGCCATGCAACTTCCTTCTTCAGAGCCTGACATTTGTCTATGTCATGTCCATGGTCACTGTGGAAGTCGCACCATTTCGTCATGTCTTTCTGATCGTTCGGTCGATCGCTTTTCTTGGGCCATCGAATCGTGGTTTGAGCATTCTTTAGCATTTCAACCAATTCCTTGGGGGTACCTGCAAAACCATACGTAGAGATTTTCGGATATTGGGTGAATTTAGGTTCTACCTTGCTTTCCGCCTTTCTCTTGTCGAATCGGACGTTAGAGACGACTTTCGAGTTCTTGAAGTCTGGCTTCTTGACCCCAAGAATCTTTTTATCAGTCGAAGTTCTTTGTCGGAACGCAGCGTCGTCTTCGACTCTCATGTGAGCGAGAGTCCTAGCTCTTACGTCCTCAAATGTATCAGCCGAGTATTCAGTGAGATCCAGATATAATCCCGAGTTATTATTCAACTCTCCCTTCTAGGCTTCGATCGATGTCCTGGTGTCACAGTTGCGAATTCCGATCATTTCCATGTTGAACCTGTTGAAGTAACTTCTGACGGATTTGCCTTCTTTCTGAATCACGTAATAAAGATCGCCTGTTTGTTTCTCCATCTTGCGACTACTAGCGAACTGCTGAAAAAATTGATTAACTAGATCGGCGAAGGTGTGTATCGACTTGGGCTTGAGGTTGATTAACCATTGGAATGCTTGACTAGTGAGAGATGCTCCGAAACTTTTGCACATGCAAACCTCTTAGAAGTTATGGGGTATCGACGCTGTCCACATAAGCTGTTTATATTGCACGACGTGCTCATTGGGATCTGTGATACCCGAATATTTTGGCGTGAATGTAGGGATGTTGTATTTCTTGGGAACGTCTGCTAGGGCGATCAAATCTGCGAATGGTGAGGCTTGGAATCCTGTTGGAGGCTCGACGTCGACCGGAACTGCTGCTCCAGGAAGTTTTACATGTATCGACAACATTCTTTCGTTTTGTTCTTCAAAGTGTCTTAATTTTCTGGCAACAGAGCCTTCGAATGGAATTTCAAAGGTATTGAATGGATTATTCACGTTTGTCATTGGGATCGACTGGTTGGTCAAATATTGTATGCTCCGATGAGTAGAATCATGACTTTCGCCATTAATAGTCATATTCGGCTTAACGGTGTACGTGTATATGGTGGTGTTTGGGATAGGAGTGGATACGCACGTTTGTCCCGAGAAAGGATTATCTGGTTGAGAGGGCGGTACATATGGCATATATGGTTGTTCTATAACAGAGTTATTCGGTGCGGGTGTATGCATTTGTGAGGTATTCTGAGGAGCTGATGTGGTCGTAAACAAATGTTCAAGCAACGGTAGGATCGGTACGGCCACAGATGCTTGCGAAGTCGCTTGAGAAATTGGTGTGTATGTTAGCGGAGCAGATGAAGGAATTGGAATAGACGGATATGCCTACCGAGAGGATCTAGGCGGTGGCGGTGGTGGTGTTACGACCGGAAATGACGAGGGTGTGGTACTTCAAGGCGGAGGCGGCGCCAAAGGAGTTTGAGATCTGGTCCCAGGTACCGATGTCGACATCGAAGTGCCATTTGGGTTTCTTAGGGCCTGGATTTCTTGGTTAGCTCTTCGGTTTTGTTCTTCCAAGAAATTTATTCGCTGGCGCATAGCTTCTAGGTCGTTAGGCATATTTCCGCCTTGAACATCCTCTATTCTCACCATCCTTTGCTTACAGAAAATTCAAACAAATTAGTAAAAAAGAAGGGTTTGTCGAAGAGATTTTTTCTCTAGTTGGGTCCCACGGATGGCACCAAACTGTTAATGCCAAGAAATGACTTAACGGTAGCCGGATGATTCGGACCTTAATCAACTAAATAAAGGAAAATCACTTCTAAAAACCAATAATGGAAAATAAACAACACAAATAATTGTTGACGCGAAAAACTCCCTTCCGATAAAAAACCGCGGACGACGTAAATCAGGGACGCTGACCTTAAGAACAATAAATAAAGTTACAAAAGCAGTATGAACGATCGGTCGTGAGTCTACAACTGTTGTCGCGACTCGTAACGCTGTTGCCGCGAGTTTGGAGTGTGATGTCGTAGATTCGCCAAAGTATACTCGAGGCGCTTCTCGGTGTTTTGCTATGTTACAATGTCCCTTTCTTGTTGATTTGAGCTCTCCTTTTATACTCGAGTGTAGACGATGGTCTTGATAACGTCCAAACGGTCATAACGGACGAATCTTCATGATTTGTCTTCAATGTCGCCATAAAGCCTTTGACTCGTAACTGAAAATGACATGAATACAAAGATAACTGTGCAACGGATACATCATTAACGACATTAGGTCGCACGGTTAGTACCTCGTTAGTCAGGTTATAACAATATTTAATGGATTAACGGCAAAATCATAACGAAACTTAACGAAGTTAACGGTGTTAATTTTGGGTATAACAGGATATTTGATACAAAACCTATCCCATAATTAATAGTTTTCATTTTAACATATATTTCAATTGAAAAAGGTGAAGTCCAATTAAAATACATCAAGTGTGATGCAATAGTTGATACTAAGAAAATTGTTATTGTTGTTCTTTATGTACTTCCATCCTTTATTTGTAGGATTCGACATAATTAATAACTAAAATCAAGAACACATTACTTAGTTGACATAATCAAAGTATAAATGTTTTAGATGAGTTTAATCTGTACATGCAATGTTTTGATTATTTGAAAGTCATGTTGTGGGTTTAAAATATAGTTGTTTAGATGAGTTTAAAACCTAATGCAATGTTGTGACTATTTAAAAGTCAATTTATAGTTTTATGTTATAGTAGGGATGTTTTAAATTAAGCTTAAAACCCTATGTGTAATGTCTTGACTATTTGAAAGTCAATTGGTTTAAATCAAATTAAGTAGGGGTATTTGAGATGAGTTTAAAGCCCATGCAACGTTTAAGTCAAAGTATAGGTGTATTAAAACTCCATAAGTGCAATGGTTTCATTTTTTGAAAGCCAAACCTTTGGTTTAATTTAAATTTAAGGTGTGTTCAGCTTTTGAGACCCTATAGACGCAATGATTTGTATTTTTGAAAACCAAATAGTTGGTTTGATTCCAATTAGATTGGTTTTAAAACCATATAAGTGTAGTGGTTTGACTTTTTCAAATAAATCGTTATTCCAAATGTTTATGGTAATGCTTTTACCACAAATTCTATCTTCTGGACCCAACATTAAAAGATATCAGAGTTAAAATATCAAATCCATGAAAATATAATTATCAAGTTGATTATAAACTAGAACATTAAGAATTTGTTCAACATGATGTTGGAAGTGAGGAAGTTGTAGTACATAAGTTTAAAGAAGTAAAATATATAGTCCAAGTTCCTAAATAGATATAATAAAAGAAAAACAAATCCTTTGCCTCAATCAAGATTCATATTCGAGATTCTTTAGCATGCAAGATAGGTCAAAAAATGGATCATTAGAAGAGGAAAGTTGTAAACCAAAGATCTAGTCTAGCCAGTATAGAGAAAAGCTGCAACAATTTCCATTGTTATAAAAATGGAAGTACATGTTATTCATTATGTAACTTCAGCTCCATCGTCGAAGTATGAGAGAAATATTTGGCTCTATAAATAGTTTACCAAATTAGCTGTTCTACCAAACTTAGTTCTAGTATTTGAATATCAAATTGCGACATGAGGTGAGACATGAACTAAATTAAAGAATGTATTTTGGGAGTAGCGAGGTACAAAATTATTTTGAAAGAAAATTATGAAATTATAAACAATTATGTAACACTGTTAGAATTTAACTCTGTTTGAAAGTGTAAGTAAAAACCTTTCTAAGTCTTTTAGTCAGAAGAGTCAATCACTAAAGACCCAGAGCTCGGAAATAGAAAACGAGAGTGTGTGGATTTAAGCCTTAGTAGTGCATATCTCAAGTCTTTGATGCAGAGCCTTTGCATGTACCATGCAGAGCCTCTGACTTTCAGGTCTTCTCGGATAATCGTACATGTTCTCTTCAGTGACACTCTCAAGTACAGATGGACTTATTACAAGACGCCATGTGTGCAGAAGGGCTTATTTACCTTTACGTCTTGGCATCTTCCCATTGGCTAATTGTTAATACCAAAAATTAACTTAACAAAAGTCAACTCAAGGTGCTTGTGGACCTGATCGATTAAAGGAATGATCCGGAAAAACCCTTAACGAAGAAAAATAGACAAAGACAAGAGATTTTGGTGACGCGGAAAAATTTTGGTCGAGGGAAAAAACCGCAGACGACATGTTAGTATCGTCGATGCACTATGGGAAAGTGACGCCAAGCAGGGTCGTCGTCATACGATTACAAGTGAAAAGCGTATGTAAAAGCTAAACTAGCGTATGAAATCTAGAAGGCTGTAGCGTGTTCTTTGATTCAAGAGTGTTGATGCAATTAGTTCCGGGGCTTGTTTGATAGCTCGATTGTTGCTTTTATATTCGTAGTGATTTATAATGGTTGATCAACATTGATTTCCTCCGTAAATGCTCTTGATGACGACGCTTGTAACCGTCCAACTGTCCTGCCAAAATAGATAATGGTTTAGACAGTAATGATCCGATCGTTAAAGGCCGGGCTTAAGGCTCTTCGCGGGTCCTTCGTACGTCGGAGATTTCACCTGTGAGTTTTGTTCGACTGTTGTCTCATGATGCTTCGGTCAATATCCGCATGTCGTAAAAATACCTTTGGTTGTGTGTTTTACCCTACTACCGAGAGTTATGCTCGACCATTGTTTTCTTAAGTCTTGGCCGATGTTTGGGAGTCGTGGAAAGTCATTGGTCGAACATTTTAGTCAATGGTCGAAGGTTTAAGGTTTTTGCCCAAACAGTTTGCCCCCAAATTCAAATTTTTAGCGGTAGCTACTTTTTTGAATTTTGTCGAGACATGTGTTGCCGGATCGCTGAGTGTGCACGGAGTCGTTTGGTTTTGGGTGGGAATGGTTAGGATCTAACTCATTCAATTAGTCTAGGCTGACGAGGCGAAGATATCCGTTTAGATGATGATGGGCCTTGGTGATGTCATGCGTACGTACGAGCACGCGTGGTGCAGCTGTCATGGACAGATGTCGCCGATCCGCCAATGGAACACAGAGAGGCGTGGACAGGTGTCGTTACAGGGAGATGGGGTGACTTTTCAAGAGGATATAAAAGGACGACTTCTACTTTTATCTTCTTCCTAGCTGTTTCCGAATTTAGAGCCAGCAAATTCCTCCAATCCCTGTGATTCCGTTCTTTCCGTTTTCGAGGTTTTTAGGGCTTCTTAAGGTACGACTCTTCTTCTTTTATGCGTGTAAAGTCCGTAGCTAGAGAACCGGTTAAAGGCTAGGAAGAACTCTCATTCTTTAAAGCATTAGATAATTTAGGGGACTGTAGGGAGATGTTAGACCCGAAGACCGTTATTGCCGACGCCGACCTTCCGACGTTTTGAGAGCTTGCGGCCTTGGCGGACCGTTTTCATCTTGTGAGTCTTGGCGAGTTGAGGCCGAGTGAGTTTTATGCAAATCCTGGATCGTATTTTTAGGATGATCGTTTACCAGCTCCCGAACGAAGACGAGGATATTGCCATCCAGGACGTTGTGGAAGCTTCTTAGGGCTCGGAATAAGGAAAAGGAGGAGGAGGGGAGGAGATGACTGGTAAATACCTCTATCACATGTTTGGTTGTACGTTTCCTTTCTCTTTTTGGCCGACTTTTATTTGTTCAGGTGAGACCGTTGGCCAGACTGCGTTGGGGCGTCCCGCTCTGAAGATGCCCCATTGGTTGCTACACCCTCGAAGGGTGCAGCATCTTCAGCCCCTTCTAGGGGGGGGGGGGGCGGCGTCCGCAGGTAGACGGGCTCTTCCCCGTCTTCGAAGAGGGTCGACCTGTCTGCCCCCGAGGCAAATCGGCATTTGCTTTTGGCGCGTCGGGGTTTGGAGTTACGGCGGAAGAAGGCCAAAGCTCGATCTGGGAGCAAGAGGCCAGAAAGGCCTGAGTTGAAAGAACTGCTCCTTGGGGCCAGTGATCCCAAGAGGGCAAAGGTGCTGGCGTCGAAGCAAATACCGGTGGTGCCGGTGACGGTGGTGTCGCCGGTCGCAACTGGCGTATCTTCTTCCATACCGGAGACAGAGAAGAAGACCACGGATGCCTCCACTTCCCGACCCAGGGTTCCTCCGAATTTTATGAACGATGGACCCATGTATCGCAAGAGCCTTTTCGGCGTTCTCGAAAACTTCAATGTTTTTCAGGATCACTTTGATGGGGTTTTTTTGGCTGACGCTCATACCATGCTGACAGAGCACCTTTTTCAGGTGAGTCTTTGAGTATTCATCATCATAAAATTGGCATTTTGTCGTCAGGCGTATTCATGCGACCAAGCGATCGTGCGTCGTGCATCAGGCAGATTCATGCGACCAAGCGATCGTGCGATTTCATGTTCTGGGAATCATGCGCCGTGCATATACGTGCATGCCAGTAGTCATACTGACGTATATATCGTTTTTGTAACAGGCATTTTAGGCGTCTCTTAGCATGCGGACCAAGATCGACCAGGCCACCCAAGTGGTGAAGATGGCTATGGCAAATGAAAAGAAGGCCCAGGATCGTGAGGCTGCCGCTTTGGCCAAGGAGGCCGAGGCGTCGGAGAGGGCTAGCCGGCTCAGTGTTCTTCTGGACGACGCAAGAGATGACCATGAGCATGAGAAAAATATAAGCCTCGAGCTAAGGGGTCGGCTAAATGCGTCTCAGGAGCGGATGGCGGCTTTGGAGGCTGAGGTGGGAGCAGCGAAGGAGGCCTCTGCCCGGGAGGTCGCCGCTCTGAAGATCCAACTGGGCGAGGCGCAAGGGAAGATCGCTGATCTCAACGATCAACTAGAGGCCCTTCACTCCTTCGGCCGTGCGAAAGTCAAGGCAGCCATTGCCAGTCGCCAGGTGAGAGGGCAAGATCCTCTGAAGGATGCCCAACTGATCGTTGATCATTTATTTTCCGACGTTTGTGGTACCAACGCTGACTTGGAGTCTGATGGCGAGAGGGAGGGCGTTTCAGCCGTTGAACCTCCTGTTTCTTAGTATCCTTAGGTATTTAGGACTTTTTTTCTCGGGGAGATTTGTCACTACCGCACCATTTTCTGTAAATTTTCTTTTGCTTAGATAATGAAACATTTCCATTTCATTTTCGCTTATTTACTAGATGTATCAGTCGACTTTAGATGTCTAAAGAATAAACACCATAAACGCAATGATATAACATGAACGTAATTGCGAGAAAAAAGTAATAGCCACATTTCTGGCGATTGAGCCACCTATATAATTTGCCTAAGACTTCAAAGGTCAAGTTCAGGACTTTTAGAGATTGAGTCGCTTTCAGCGAGAGTTGCTTTTTAGCGATGTTTTTGATTGTATGTACCTGCGACATAAATCATTAGGGGTGGTCGTTGGTTTAACCAACGACCCTCCGATGCTTAAGTCAGTTAGGGTTTTAAAGAAACATCCGTGCGAAAATAGAATGCAATTCGTTCGTAAATAGTCAAAAATGAAAAAGATGTACTACCGTTCGATAGACGTTCGGTCGCTTTGTCGAATAAGTACCTTTTTGCAACGACGAGAAGGTCCCGATATCTTACCCCTCAGCGATTGCTTCTTAGGAGATCCCGCGGTCGGGGGTGGCCCATCTCGGACGTAGTTCTTGATTCGGTTAGGCAACTGCTAGACGTATTCTTTCCGAGGTTTCATTGCGGTTTTGTATCACTCACGCGCCGTCCTTTGTTCGCGCGCTTCTGATCTATTGGAGTCCCCATGGTGTTGGGAATTTGATCACCTGGTGGTACGTCGAGGGCACAACTTTCATCTCGTGGATACATGGACGTCTGCGGATAATATTGTATGCCAAGGAACAATCAATAACGTTGAACCTAGTCGACTTGTTGATTCCCTTGCCGTAGATAGGAAGGCTGATTTCCCCGGCGGTGTGGACTGCGTCCCCATTGAAGCCTATCAAGGTTGTCGAGCGTCGTACAATTTCCGTTCCACTTATCCCCATCGCTTTCAGAGGGCTCAGAAAGATCACGTCGGCTGAACTGCCCCCGTCAATTAACACCCTTTTCGTAGAGCAGTTCCCGATTGTCAGCTGGATTATAAGACTCTCGTGGTTCTCAGGGTGTAGACCGTCTAGGTCGTGATTGTCGAAAGTGATTGACATGTTCTCCAAGTCAACTTCTACTTTCAGTCGGTGTGCTCGCGGAATCGCAGGGTTGTTCACCCTTTGTGTGGCGTGTCGTTTGGCGGCCAAGTAAGTGAGTCCACAGACGTCTGACCCACCTATAATACAATTCACTGTCTTAGTGGTGTTCGGAGATGACGGTTTAGGGATCGTACCTGAGCTGTCGTTAGACAGGAGGTCTTGCAGATGTCCTTTGGATAGGACCCAAGCGACTTCTTTTCTTAGTGTGACATAATCATCCGTCGTATGACCATGATCGTCATTGAAGTCGCACCATTTCGTTGTGTCCTTTTTTTCGTCTGGTCGATCGCTTTTCTTAGGCCATCGTACGGTTGTCGGCACGTCTTTTAAGGCTCTGATTAGGTCGCCAGTCGTCCCCTTGAAATCATAGATGAAATCTTAGGATGCTGGACGTGGCGAGAGGTCGATGTTTCCTTCTTTTTATCGAACTGAACGTTCGATATCTGCTTCGGAGCTTTCGATATGGACGTCGACCGAACGTTGAAGTCCGGCTTCTTGATGCCTAAGGGATGCTTGTTGTCCGAGTGTTTTCTTCGAAAGGAGGTATCATCCTCGACTCTCATATATGCTAGCGTATGGGCTCGTACGTCTTCGAATGTTTCCGTAGGATATTTGGTGAGATCCAAATACAAGTCCTACGTATTGTCCAACCCTCTTTTATATGCTTCGATTGTCGTCCAGATGTCACAGTTCTGTATACCTATCATTTCAGAATTAAAACGAATGGATTCACGAGATTTTTGAATGACATAATATAAATCTCCCGTTTGTTTCTCCTTCTTGCAGCTGCTGGCAAACTACTGGAAGAACTGGTTAGCAAGATCTGTGAAGGAATTGATTGATTTCGGCTTCAGATTTATTAGCCACTACAGGATGGCTCCGGTAAGCGTTGCTCCAAAGCTCTTGCACATGCAAACTTCTTGATACTGTAGAGGTATTGACACCATCCACATCAGTTGCCTATATTGAGTGATGTGTTCATTGGGATCCGTCAGTCCGGAATACTTTGGCGTAAACACTTGTATATTGTATTTCTTGGGTACTTCGACTAGGGCGATCGCGTCAGAAAACGGAGACGTCTGGAATCTAGTGGGAGGTTCGATATCGACCGGTACGGCTGCCCCAGGTACCTTGGACAATAAAGCTAAAACTCTCTTGTTATGTTCTTCCCGAAGCTTGATGCGTTGTGCGACAGGTTCCACGACAGCGGTGTCAAACGTACTTTGTCGTTCAAATCCCTGGTCTGGCGTATTTCCCGAAAAGGTGTTCTGCGGCTGGACGAGCGGTTGAGGTCCTGTTTGTAATGGCTGAGTCCCCTGATTGTATCCAGAGTTCAAATTGTTCGGATGCTGAAACTGAAATTGCGAGCTGGTATTTTGATGTTGGAAGTTGTTGTTCTGGGGTCCGAATCCGACGTACTCGCTCCTTGTGACGGTTGATCGGGCGGAGGTCGAGGAAGGGGTATCTGACCCGGATTCCCGTGATTGAATTTTTGAGCTTCTAGTTGTTGGATTTGCAGGTTCGCAGCATTTAGCTCAGCTCTCAGGTTTGCTTTAGTGGGGTTACCTCTGTAATATGCCATTGAAACAAAATCAAAAGAAAATCGTTAATAAAACAGGGTTCGTCGGAGAGTTTTTCTAATCAGGTCCCATGGATGGCGCCAAACTGTCGATGCCAAAAATTAACTTAACAAAAGTCAACTCAAGGTGCTTGTGGAGTTGATCGATTAAAGGAAGGATTCTCTCGACAAACATAAATAAAACAAAGAAAAATAGACAAAGACAAGAGATTTGGTGACGCGGAAAAACCCTTGGTCGAGAGAAGAAATCGCGTACGATAGGTTAGTATCGTCGATGCACTATGGGAATGTGACGCCAAGCAGGGGCGTCGTCCTTTAGGCTATGGTCGCACGATTACAAGTGAAAAACGTATGTAAAAGCTAAACTAGCGTATGAAATCTAAAAGGCTGTAGCGTGTTCTTTGTTTCAAGAGTGTGGATGCGATTAGTTTTTGGGCTTGTTTGATAGCTAGAGTGTTGCTTTTATATTCGTAGTGATTTATAACGGTTGATCGACGTTGATTTCCTCCGTAAATGCTCTTGATGACGCCATTTGTAACCGTCCAATGGTCCTGCATTAATAGATAACGGTTTAGACAGTAATGATCCGGCCGTTAAAGGTCGGGCTTAAGGCGCTTCGTGGATCCATCGTACGTCGGAGATTTCGCCTCTGAGGTTCGTTCGACTTTTGTCTCATGATGCTTCGGTCAATATCCGCAGGTCGTAAAAATACCTTAGGTCGTGCGTTTTAACTTACTGTCGAGAGTTATGCTCCACCATTGTTTTCTTAAGTCTTGGCCGATTTTGGAAGTCGTGGAAAGTCATTGGCCGAACATTTTAGTCAACGGTCAAAGGTTTGAGGTTTTTTCCCAAACACTAATGAGTTGACTTTCCTTTTCTAGAGTATAAATAGGAAAGTTGTTCAGTGTAATATGTGTGCATTAACAGAATATCTTAAAGATTTGTACTTAAGAGAGAGAGAGAGAGAGAGAGAGAGTAAACTTTGAGAACATTATTCACATATTGTTGTGTGTTCTCGGTGTTCTCTACTGCAAATCCTCAAGTTTACTATTCAATACACATGATGACTTCCTGAATTAGTAACTGTGTTTGTTTTCTAATTCATTTAATATTTATGTTCATCATATCTAGTTTATGTGGTGAATTGTTATTTGCTTCCGCTTTCTATTCTTTACTTCATCATCACTAAATATTGAGCATATTGAGGATCTGGGATCCAACAAACACCCTAAAAACTGAAAGAACAATTTATTTAGTTTTTTTAAAATATCTCAATTGGAAGATAAATCTCTTTCTATAAATCAATACTCAATTACCTCAAATAGAAAATCTAGATTTAACATCAACAAACAATAAACCAAGTCTTATATGAAGTCTGGGTTAAGGTTGTGTGTTACTAAAAAACGTTGTCGCTATCTCCAAAATACGGAAGACGTCCCCGAATGGATAAATCCTTCTCGTGCATCTAACTAGCACTAAACTCTTCATTGTGCCGCTAGTACCATACAACAAGGACCTAATACATTATCCGACAAATAAAAAGAGTTAGGCTTAATGCCTAGTTAGCTCAAGTAGTTCTCATCATTAATGTAAAACGGTGAAACTAAAAGACTCTTATTTATATCACAATTTTCCAAATGAAATGCATTTAATACAAAGTAACATCTTTGCCAAAACCATCATTTTCGTGATGAAAACTCGGTAACCAAATCACGGGCTTTAACTTGGAACCTTAAACCCGATATTCACCCAAAACGTGAATAATGTTTAGCATTCAAATACTAAAAACATAGATAAAAATCTTATATCCAGAATATCCGAAAACATGGACAAGGTTCTATATACCAAAACCATAAATCATAGAAAACACTTCATACCCAAAATGTCACTGAAAACATGATTAATACTCATTACTCAAAACAACATCTTTCATTTATGGGGGAGACTCGTTTCCATTGAATGTGGTGGAACACATAAGTAGGTCAAATATCAACAGTATCGAACTGCACCTCAGATCTATCTAACTGTGGGAGCGGACTGGACTGGACAGGACATGGTAAGACTAATCACCCATTTCGCATTTGGTACGACTAGAACATAATAGGACAAAACTATTAAAATGACCAGATCCCGTAAAATGTTGTTTGATATATTTTATCATTTAACAATTATAAATGATACAAACTTATTAAAATATAAA
This sequence comes from Silybum marianum, assembly GCA_036898165.1. Taxonomy (NCBI): domain Eukaryota; kingdom Viridiplantae; phylum Streptophyta; class Magnoliopsida; order Asterales; family Asteraceae; genus Silybum; species Silybum marianum. Next base: position 17,850,585 of record CM072528.1, read on the forward strand.
TAATTTGATCATACTTTGTAATTTATTTATTTAAAATCATTTAAAAATATATGCAAACCAATTATGAAAAAAAACTAGAATTTTGAATTTGATTTTTGAGATCTTAAAGAAGCAAATAAATTGGAAGTCCGAAAGAATCTCACCTCATATCTCAAAACTCGTCTTTGTCTTCCTCTGTGTGTCTTTCACTAAAAAAGGAACCTTTTAACCACCGTCGTTACCGGTCACCACCAAAAGTGGTCTTCCGTTGTCGTTCTTTCTTAGGCTTCATCGGCTACAAAATAATCAACCCACTCATCTTTCAGGTTCTTTATTTCTTAAACTAAACCCTCTTCCAGGTTCTTCTTCCACCACTCCCATTGATAAGCAAACACAAATATGGAAGGAAAGGTTCAAGTTTAGAGAGAAAATTTATTGCACAATCAATTTGGAGGAGGGCGAGGATCGATTAGGCGTTCGATCTGAGAATTTGTTTTGGAAGAGTTAGATTTGGTAGAGTTCGATCGGTCTTCAATGTTGGATCTGATTGAGTTGTTAAGTGTTAGGTTTCATATTTTGTATGTTAAAGGGTAAATAAGTCTGTTAGAACCTAGATCCTAGTTATCACTCAAACAATGTTTATTACAATGGAAATAATGAACAGTGGCGGAAGCAGATTGATAATCAACACAGTAAACTAGAGAGGATCAATTGAATAAGATGGACAGTTGTATTTCACTCAAAAGATATGCAATTACAATGATTAACAATACAAGATAAGCTCTCTAATTCTCTCCAATACAATCGACAAGTAATACAAGGGACACTCTATCTATTTATACTAAACTAGATATGAAAGTCAATGTGTTGTCCTATTAAATTGTGACACATAGGAAGAAACTCTAAAAAAGTTTGTTAGAGTTTGTTACACTGTTATGCCATATCATGTGTCACGTATAAGTGTCTTGTATAAGTTCCAGAGATGACTCTGTCTGCTGGAGTGTCTAACTATCTTCTGGATTGATCTTCTGGATAATCGACAGTCTTCTTGAGAGAGCTTCTGTAGATGAATCACTTTGTCTTTAGGAGGATTCTATTCATACTTTACATAGAATTAATTCTAAAAATCTCCCCCAATGTATGAAAACCGAATTTACAAACATTCAAAGAAAACAAAAGTGAAAGTTCATTGCATTATAGAAAATGAGATTACCGATTTTAAAAGTACAAGTAATGTTTAGAACAAAGCTTCTGAAAGACCTCGAATGATTGTATAGAAGGTACTGGTGAGTTCCCTTAAGTTAAAAATTCCTTTGAGGTGCAGATCCATATCATTCGCTGCCTTTCTGACCTTTGAATTAGGATCATCCGTCTTCTGTACAATGTTCCCGTGAATTACCTTTTCAGAATCTCCGTTGTGTATTTGAACCCTTCTTGTATTCTGAAGAATCTTTTGCTGTAAGGCCTTATGAAGAAAATACCCATTTCTTGCTCTGTCAAAATGGTACCAACCTTAAGATTATCTACCCCTTCTAGCTCTTCGTTTGGAACAGAGACACTCAGACGAATTTTGTGCAGTTCCATAGCAATCTCAAAGTCTATCTTTTCCCGATGTTCGACAAAGGATTCCAAAGTTCTCTTTAGCCTCTGAATGGCCACAAAGTAATGCAATCCTTTGCCTTAATTTTCCTTTAAGAACTGCACAAGAGGTATGTAGTCACATGGGTTTAAGGACAGAAGATCATTCTCTGAAAACGTACAGAATTTGCCATTTTCTCTGCATACAATATACTCCATGTAAGTGATAGCTTTGTTTGCATAAGTCCTTACATTCATCTCACATACCTCATAAATGCAAAATGCTGAGTAAACAAGCTTCCTTTCTTGCCATATTCTTGCAAATCTGGCCTTGATATGCTGCATTACCCCAGGATGAAAATCTGGTGTTTGCAGAACTACCTCTTCATCCTTGTCCGCATACATATTCTTGTAGATCAATTCTCTTGCAGGGGGCTTAGTTAGCTGTGCCATTTTTGCATCCACACACATTTTGGCCCTTTGTGTGTCTTTGGGTTCTTCATGAATTTGCTCAGAGGATGGCCTCTCATTGGAAGAGGTAGAGGATGCTTTAGGCATTAGAGCATATGGGGCGTTTGGTATTGCATCTGATGACGATTTTGGTGTCAGAGCTGAAGGGGCCTTGGGAACTAGAGAAAAGCTCTTGGTAGATGTAGGCACTAAAGGCGGCTTCTGAACATTTGTTGGCTTTTGTATAAGAGTAGGCTTTGAGGGACTACAATAGTTGGCTTTCAAGAGACCATTTCATTTGTTGGCCTTGGTGGGATTGATGGTCTTCGTTTCCCTTCCAAATCCTTGATGACATTAGTGACCTTGAGGCTTCTAGGATCTCTTTGGGTTTGACAGTTTTAGAGATATCGCCAGGAATGAAATGGGTTCTTGCCTTTGTTACTGCAGAGATTGGAGTCACAAACTTTGGAACATTGGGTATTGAGGGAGTTGAGGTAGCTGTAGGATCATATGTGCCCACATCATATGAAAACATTGCTGACGTCAAGTGAACCTATGATGGTCACACACAATAGAGTGTGTAGATCACGAATTAATCAAGTTGGTTATAACCCGGTTAAGTTACAAGATGTAAAGTGTGGATTTATTATTCTAGTAGAATAATAAATAAAGTGTGTGAAATATAATTATGTTAATTATATAATTTAATTATTAAGTTAATAATTAAATTGGGATAATGATTATGTTAATAATTATAATTAGAATAAAAGTGCAACGGACCAAAATATTAATGTTTTAATTAAAAGTCCGATAGATTAATTAATTATTAATCTAATTAAACTTGGATTATTCTAATTAAATCAAGTAAGCCCACGGGCTTAATTGAGCCCGGTCCGAGATTAGGAGAGAAGGTAGGCAAAGGCATGTTACCTCATTTAATTCATAACACAATTGAGAAACCTGAAAAACATTCTCTCCTCCCTCTCCTCTCTTGAATCGGCGCCAAACGCACACCACAAGAAAAAATCAATTTCTCTTTGTTGTTCTTCAGGTATTCGGGATAACAACCATTCATGATCAGATTCACATTCGCATGAATATCGCTAGAGGGGATCTACTTTGATCTCTAACGCTCGATCTTGATCAACCAATCGAAAGCATTGAGGTATTGTTCTAAACCCCCTATGGTTGTCTTTTAATCCTTAAAGTTCTTAGTAGCGGATTCGGACTATCTAGGGTTTTGCTAGTTATTGTATTTATTCCGCTGCACATGTTCTTGAGATCTGGTGAATCCTACAGTAGTATCAGAGCCCCATTACAATGACTTTAGGATTTGAATCAATAGAAAATTGGTTCAAACGTGAAACCAAAAACCGCTGCAGCCATCGCCGTCCGCGTGAGCGCCAACGTGCGACTCGCGCCGCGACACCATAGTCGACAGCCACCCTTTAGATGGAGTGTTTCCGGTGGGTTTGGTGGTTTTCCCCTTTTTGTGAATTAGGCTTCTAAGGTTTCTCAATTTAGGCCCTTTTGGGTCTAATAGGGTTTAACCTATTTTGATTGATTCATTAGGCTTGTTAATTATGTTTAATTGGACCCTAGCCCATTTGGTTGTTTGGTTGATTGCCATTATGGATTCGATTTAGGTCATGACCCGTGGTTCTTTTATTTTTCCTATTGGTTAAATTAAAATTTATTTAATTCATGGGTTGTAATTTTTGCGATCTGTGTATCGCTTTTATTTCCGATTTCAATGTAAAGTAATAGTTAGGTTATGTTATACTTTATTCAATCGGCAGACCGAAGGAATCAAAGACGGCGTACCAGAGTCCACCTCGGTTGGCGAAGCTAGTGGGAGTCGACATGCGGTGTCCTTAGGTTTGGACCAAGGTTTTAGTGTTGGTTCCCGAAAACCTCATAGTTGGGCCTAATCGAATCCATATTGTGTATTTGCATGTTTGCGATCGTGGTTATTTATTTTTCATCTTTTAACTGCGTTTAATTATATGTTATAATTATTACAATGGTTTTAAAATTGGAAATATTTTGTCGCAACCACTAATATTGGTAAATTAATTTGATAAGCTATCAAACTAATACCGATTCAACAAGATTCTAAATGTTTTTACAAATAAATTTGATAAGTTATCAAATAATGAACTTTATAAGTCAATTGGTACCGACTCAAAATTGTTTTAAAATTAATTTAAAACGGCAAATTTAATGAAGTCGTAAAACCCTTTGTAATTAAAATGTGAGTTTTTCACCACCCATTTAAAACGGTATGTGGTGAGATAAAGTGCCGACTCACGAGATCATAGCACGTTGGGTATTGCCCGCCTATTCTGATAGTCGTGACCCCGACGACCGATTTCTGAGTTGTTACTCAGAATAGAAATCATGACAGTTTAGTATGGTTAAACTCACTTGAGGTATTTGTACATTGTGTATTGCATGCCTACAAATGATCTCAAGGTGAAGAAGTGAAATTAAACATGTCTTTAATTTTTCTTAAATAATCTCACGAAGGATCTAAGAGTTGTGATGATCACAATTGGAAGTTGCCTACCTAAATAATAAGTTTTCACCATTTACGAATTACCCAATCGTGAACATTAATTAATGGAATACGGATCTTAGTTAAATTTTTGAATTTTAAGGGTTATTCAAAATTTTAAAACAAATACTAAAATCGAACTTTATTTCTATAGATATCTGCTAATCAAGAAAACACAAACACCAATCTCTCCGAGTATATTTTTCAACCCATCCTCAACATTGGAATTTTGGATGGACAAAACTTCTTTGAATGGTTCCAATTATTAAGTGTCGTCCTCAGATTCGAAAAGAATTTCTATGTAATCGAAAAACCTCCTCCTCATCTCCCAGCAAGGAACTCCACTGAAAGTGCTCACGTTGCATGTGATAAGAACCAAAGAGACTCTCTAAGTGTGTCCTGTCTTATGCTAGCCTCCATGACTTCTGAACTTTGAAATGAGCATGAGGAGTGGTCAGCCTGGGAAATTATGAACAACCTGAAGGCCATGTTTGGACTACAAGTAAGACTTGAAAAGTTTAGAACTTTACGATCACTACATGCTTGTGTGATGAAGAAGGGAACATCAATCAGTACTCATGTCTCAAGGATAAAAGGGTACATTGATCGGTTATCTCAATTAGGATGTCCTCTTGGTTAAAAGTTAGGGGTCGATTTTGTCCTCAACTCGTTGACTAAATCATATGATAGTTTTGTGCTCAAATATCACATGAATGGCTTGGACGTATCTCTTCATAAACTGCATAGTATGCTGAAAAGCTTTGAAAAGGAGAACCGCTCCAAGTTGGAGAAAGCTAAAAGTGTCTTGATGATCAAAACACAAAGAGGAATAAGAAAGAAAAAGGGTGGAAAAGTTGTGACTGAAAAAGGAAAGGCAAAGACTGGAAGCTCCAGTAGAACCAGGAAGAATGAGGGAATGATTCCCCTGGACTCAGTTTCATCTAAAAGTATCCAGTTCTTCAGGCACAGAAGGAGAAGGCTATGATGGTCGGACCTTCAGGTATGTTTCTTATCGATTTATTCACTTCTGATTATGATTCCTGAGTATTGGATACCAGATGTGGAGCTCACATATGTGCTTCTCCACAGGGACTAAGAAGTGAAAAGGCAACTGCGACCAGACCAGTTGGAGCTCAAGTTGGGCAATGAGACAAGAGTTGATGACGTGTCTCAAGGGAAATATGATATGACCCTTCCAAATGGTCTAGTTATGAAAATTAATGATTATCTTTACGTTCCTAGTATCGTTAGAAACATTGTTTCAGTTGCACGTTTGAGACAAGATGGATTTATGTTTAAATTCTTACATGATGGATCTATTTATGCATGTTTGCATGGTGTGTTATATTTTATAACGAAGCCAGTTAATGGCATTTATGAAATAGATATTCATGGTGATCTCAATACTAAATCAATGTACATTGTGAATGCTAAACGACTTAAACAAGATTTAAATCGAACATATTTGTGGCACTGTCATCTTGGCCACATAAACAAGAAACGTATTGCCAAGCTCCAAGTGGATGGGATCTTTGAATCAACAGATGATTCTTTTGATAAATGTAGATCTTGTTTATTAGGGAAGATGACTAAGATACCTTTCAAAGGAAAGCCTGAAAGAGCAAATGAGTTGTTGGGAGTAATACATACTGATGCTTGCGGGCCCTTCAACCCAGCCACAAGAAATGGTTGCTACTACTTCAACATTTACTGATGATTACAGTAGATATGGATATGTTTATCTAATGAAGCACAAGTCTGAAAGCTTTGAAATTTTCAAGAGTTTGAGAGTGAGGTAGAGAACCAACTTGGCAAGAAGATAAAATCCATTCGATCTGATTGAGGTGGTGAATATCTGAGCCATGAATTCACAGAACATCTTAGCAAGTGTGGGATTGTATCCCAACTTACTCCACCAAGAACATCACAACATAATGGTGTGTCTGAAAGGAGGAACCGTACCTTGTTAAATACGGTTAAGTCTATGATGAGTCATACCAAGTTGCCTATGAGTTTTAGGGGATATGCTTTGCAAGCAGCCGCCAAAATACTAAACAATCTACCAACCAAAAAGGTCGACAAGACTCCGTATGAGATGTGGACTGGGAAGATCCCAAATCTATCTTACATGAGAGTCTGGGGTTGCGATGCCTATGTTAAGCGAGAAGCTTCTAGGTAGATAGAGCCTGGATCTGAAAAGTACATCTTTATGGGATATCCCAATGAGACTATTGGGTATTATTTCTACATCCTAGTGAGAACAAGGTGTTTATTTCATGGAAGACTGAGTTCCTAGAAAATGATTTTCTAACTAAGCCAGGGGACGGGGATAGAATCGAACTTGAGGAAGTTCATGAAACACCTACAGATGCACAGGTTGACACTAGCGCTCAACAAGATGTTGGACCTCAACAAGATGTTTAGGATACCAAAGAGAGACAAACGATTCGAAGGTCGGGGATAATTCGTCAAGAGCCGGATAGATACCCTGGCTTTCTAATTGGTTGTGATGATACGGTTGATGATGAACCGAAAAACTACTGACAAACTGTGTTAGGTTCAGATCTGACAAATGACATGATGCCATGAAGGCTGAACTTCAATCCATTGAGGATAACCAGGTCTGGGATCTGGTAGATGCACTCGATGGCTGTAAAGTTGTAGGGAGCAAATGGATTTTCAAGAAGAAAACCGACATGGATGGGATCATGCACACATACAAGGTTAGGTTGGTAGTGAAGGGTTTCACTCAAACTTATGGTGTAGACTATGATGAAACCTTCTCTCCAGTAGCCATGATTATATCCATTAGGATTTTGCTTTCCATAGCTGCATATCATGATTAGGAGATACGGCAAATGGATGTCAAAACCGCGTTCCTTAACGGAACTCTAAGCGAGTATGTGTACATGGTACAACCAAAAGGTTTTGAAGATCCAAAGTGTCCTAATAGAGTGTGCAAGTTGCTTAGATCCATTTGTGGACTAAAGCAAGCATCTAGGAGTTGGAATCTTCGGTTTGACGAGAAAATCAAAGAATTTGGTTTTATCAAAAACGAAGATGAACCTTATGTATACAAGAAAGCTAGTGGGAGCATTATTATCTTCCTAGTTATGTATGTTGATGACATACTAATCATTCGAAACGACATCCTGACGCTAAAAGGTGTAAAATCCTGGCTAGGGAAGTGTTACTCAATGAAAGATCTAGGAGAAGGCGCCTTTATCCTTAGAATAAAGATCTATCGAGATAGATCAAGGCGCTTAATTGGATTAAGCCATAGTACATATATTGACAAGGTCTTGAAATACTTCAAGATGGAGAGTTCCAAGAGGGGAAACTTGCCAATGGTACATGGTGCACAACTGAGTAAATCTCAATGTCTTTCATCGAAGGAAGATATAGATGGCATGAAGGTTGTTCCCTATGCTTCAGCCATTAGATCTATAATGTACGCCATGATATGTACTAGCCCTGACATAGCTTATCCTTTAAGGATGACTAGTAGATACCAGTCGAACCCTGGTGAAGCACACTGGGTGGCAGTAAAGAATATCCTCAAGTACTTGAAAAGGACTAAGGATATGTTCCTGCTATACGGAGATGAAGAAGGAGATCTGTGTATTCGAGGATACTCAGATGCTAGCTTCCAAACCGACCGTGACAACTTCAGGTCACAATCGGGTTTTCTGTTTACACTCAGTGGTGGTGCTATGAGTTGGAAGAGCTTTAAGGAAAGCACTATAGCAGACTCGACTACTGAGTCAGAATACCTGGCAGCTTCGGATACATGGAAGGAGGCCGTATGGATGAAGTAACTCATCATGGACCTAGAAGTAGTTCCTAGCATAAATGGGCCTATCGAGATGTTTTGTGGTAACGAAGGAGTCATAGCACAAGCTAAGGAACCTAGGTCGCACCAACGGTCTAAGCACATTCTGGGGAAATATCACATCATCCGAGAGATGATCAATCGGGAAGATGTGAGGATTTGCAAAGATCGATCGGAAGCTAATCCGGCAGATCCATCCACTAAACCTATGAGCTAGAGCAAGCATAATTGCCACACTATGATTTCTAAGTGTTTGAATAGATCTGTGAATTTAGTATTACCTTTGGAACATTAAGCAATGAAATTCTATTTGTTACTTGCATACTGATATGAGTAATTACATTAATTCCATTGTGTTCTATGTTAACATGTTTCGATCCAAAACTATATGTTATGGTTTAAACTGTCCATGGTCACTGGGGGACTGGTGATAAACTAAGATCATAGTGAAGTTTGGTTATGGTCAAGTTGGGCCAGTGTTGGAAGACCCGCTTGACAAAAGTCACTTGCACTTGTAGGTTCAAGTGTTGGAAGACCCGCTTTTAAGATCACTTCATAGATCGGCGTCATAAAGTGATTTTTGAAAATGATAGTTATTCATTTTATCCTTTGATCTGAGATGCATATTGGGACCTCGAGCATAAGGAGTGTTGTCCTTTGATGTATTTCTGTCGTCACTTTTAACCGGAAGATTATAAGGACTATGTTGGGTGCAATATGATCTATGTAAGAGTCGTATGCATGCAATATGGAATTTACTCCTCTCAAGATGAGAGAGAAATCTCTAGGGCCCTAGATGATATTAAATGAGAAATGTATGGTCGTACACAAGTAGATTGATATAATCAATAGTACTTGTTCTCTCATTAAATGTCGGGATCGAGAAACACAATAATTGAACAACGAAGGATGAGCCAAATCTATGCCTTGAGTTCAATTGAGATATCGTAAAGCAAAGGGATAAGGAATATAATGATCATCACATTGACCGTTGTCAAATAGAAGCTGAAGAGCGTTCATTCATTTGACTTTGAGGGCAGTGTCACGTTCTAGACACATAACCACTGTCTGTGTTTTATGTGGCGTGTGCAAGTGAGAGATCATAGGATCTTAGGTGCCCACGTCATATGAAAACACTATACATCAGATGAACCTATGAGGGTCACACGCAATAGAGTGTGTAGATCACGAAATCAGCACCAAACACACACCACAAGGAGAAATCGATTTCTCTTTGTTGTTCTTCGGATATTCGGGCTAGCAACCGTTCATGATCGGATTCACATTCGCGTGGATACCACTAGAGGGGATCTACTTTGATCTCTAGCGCTCGATCTTGATCAACCAATCAAAACCATTGAGGTATTGTTCTAACCCCCCTATGGTTTTGTTTTAATCCTTAAAGTTGTTAGTAGCGGAACCGGGCTATATAGGGTTTTGTTGGTTATTGTTTTAATTCCGCGCACATGTTCTTCAGATCCGGTGAAACCCTAAAGTAGCAACCTTCTTCTATTGACTAGTCCATTGTTGTTGGGTTTGAGATTGAGGTCGAGGAGCTGGTTCAGAAGTGACTTGTATAGAGGTTTCACAGGTTTTCTGGTTGTTTAGATTCTCTCCCTTCTGAGGCTTAGGAGATTCTGGATCCTGATCATTGTTTAAGCCAAAAATTGGTTTAATGAAATCAACTTAAGGTCAGTGTGGAGCTTATCCGACTAAAGAAAGAATCCAACGATAAACACAATTAATATACAAATAATCAAATGACAAGTAGATTTGATGATGCGGAAAAACCCATAGTCGAGGGAAAAAACCACGGACGATGGATGATATCGTCGATGCACTAGTGAAAAATGACGTTAATAAGGGACGTTGTCCTTGTAGTACAATCATCGTATCTAAATTAAAGTAATTCAATAAAAAAAGGCTTAAGTATGCTCTGCGTCGCGAGGATCGTGTCCGATGTGTCTTCTACATCTTCATGCTCTTCTATTTATATCGGGTGAGACAATAACGGTTGAAGACAATAATGGAGTCTTAAATGGCGTCCGTTATATCCATTGTATTTAATGATAACGGTCCTGTAATAAATAACACAACTCAAACGTATATTATGTCGTTAGTAAGAGAAAAATATCTAACGACTCATTCGACGGTCGAAAGATAGATGTGACGACGCTGGTTCATGTCATTGGTCGACCCTCTATGTCTTCCTTCTCCTGCTAGAAGCTTGGTTATATGATGTGATCATCGATAGACTCGATGCTCCTTCTCTATACCGCGAGTCGTTGATTCTTTATACCTTGGTACAGATGGTCGTGTAATTCCATTCTACTGGTCGTTAGTCGTAGATTTTGGTCCAAACATTCATCAGAACTCTTCCTTTTGAGCTCTGCCTTTTTGCAAGCTTCAACTTCTCTAGCCTTGTTCTTCTTCTTCTGACTATAGAGAATCGAGTTAATGCTGTCATTTGTTTCATTCAGTGTATTTTCGATTGCAGAAAGCTTCTGAGAAAAGGGTGCTTCATTGATGGTAAGTTGAATAGGTATAGGTTTGGACAAATGAGCATTAACATCTTTCATTGTAGCTTTTGCTTTGGACACGAACTTTGCATTGATATTTGTGAATTTGTCAATGAGGGCAGATTGAAATCCAGCGAGATCTGCCTTGGAGAATGGTGCAAAGGGGTTAGCCCTAGTTGGGGGCACGACAGAGCCAACCATCTTTTAAAGATCTTCTACAAAATTGTAAAATTCTTCTACGGAAATTGTGGCTAAGGATCCAGAAGTGGATGCAGAAGGAATGTTGGTTATACCTTCTAAATTCGCTTCAAGTGCATAATCAAGCTCTTGAAAGTGATCTTTAGCCAAATATTTTAGTACTATCCGCATTGATTTTGAATTATATTTTGGATGGTTGTGAGTCTATTGCTGAAAGTATCTTGGGTGATCTTGACTTCTTTCACTGCGAAGTTCAACGGTAAAATCTCTGTATTCACAGATTGAAAGTTAGCGGTGATTGTGCTTTTTAGATCATCCAAGGATCCATTTGTTTGACCCTCGCGTTCAGAGGGATCTCCTTTTTCACATGTTTCGATGTTAAGTGATGGAGGACTTCCATCCTGTCTTTGAGGGCTCTTACAAGCATCCCCTTCAGATTTTCTGATTTTTTTAACTGGCTCTTCATCGCCAGGGGATGGAGAGTCAAAGTAAATGTGAGTACCCTCATGTAAATCAAGTACAGAGGAACGTCGTGCAAAAGAATGCCTTAACCCCCAGACGGGATTTCATAGGCAAATTAGGTAGAAGTGGCCATGGATGTGGCTACTTCATTCCAATCATGAATGTGGGAAATGGATGCCTCCACAGAGTGTTGGGGAAGTGGCGAATTCTGAGGAGATGGAACTCTTATATATGAGTCTTCTTCCTGTTGGGAGGAAGAAGATGATGAAGTGGTTTCCTCTGATAATTGCGGTCCAGAAGCATGAGATTTTCTTCTGGATGGTTTGGTCGGGGTTTAGGGTTCGGACTGAGCGTACGTCCTATTTCAATAGGTCCTGGTGCTTGATCACCAGTCCTAGGTTGTGTGAGTGCTCTGGGTGGACTCGGTTGGATGCTCTCTTGTGTGTCTATGTGGACATCTTCTGTTCTCACTTTTTTGTTTATATCTGGATGGGCAGAAGCACTCTGGGAGTCACTCCCTTGATTCTCTTCCGACTCAGTGTCACTCGACCCCTCACTGCTAATTTTGGATTTTAAGTACTCTGGGGTAGCTGGTCTCTGTGCTAAGACCATAGTAGAGTTTTTATAGAGTTGGAGGATAAGAGAAGTGCTAGGGATAAGAGAGAGCATATACCTGGAAAGTGGTCGTTCTTTTGGATAACCGTTTGTGTGAATAGTTGCACGGTGTATTTTCATGGTGTAGAATCTGCAAAATGGGGCTTCACATATGATATTATTATATTCGGTGAGAACGCTTATAAGAAGAATTGGAATGAACCTTGGAAGCATCAGAGAGGTGAGCTTCTTCCCTTTCTCTAGTAGGTAGACTTTGGTGGGAACAGAAGCTCTGATTTCTCTGCAGAGTCAATGTTGCGATTGCAGAACATTCCGTACATGATTGTCAGGATATTGGTGTTAGCTTGGTCCATGGAACCAGTCTTGCAGGTTAGTCCCTTGTACAATATAGAAACCAATACATTCCACATTGGGGGTAGAAATTGACGCTTAAATTCAGAAACCCTAAAAATGGGTTGGTTGTACCCCCAAGTATTCCAATAAGTCTACCAGAATGTCAGTTGTAGGATTTGGCTCGTAGTCAACAATTGGGAGTTCTTGTAAGGTAGGGATAAAGAAAACTGAAGTAATTATGTCCCTGGTAATCTTCACCGTGCACTCCATATCCGTGTTTGGAACGTCAAAATATCCTGATATTTCAGTGCCATATTTACTTACTTCACTGAATTGCCAATATACTTGCACAAATTGCAATGGTACCTAGGCATTTATAAGTTCTAGGGTTGGTTGCAATGTGTGGTTCTTTAGGAATTCGCTCATAATCCCAAAATCAGCTCCAAAGTTGCAGGTGTCTAGGATGATGTGAAAGTTATTGGGCTTAATGGGGAGTGGAACAAAAGGTGCAAGTGTTGCAGTTGAGCATCAGCATTGTTCTTTCCAGCATTTTTGTTTTGAGTATCCATGGTGTGAGAATTAAGGAATGTTGAACTTTCAGTTACGGGTAAGAAATTTGGGGACAGTTTGTGCACAAAGTAATTTTAATAGCAGGGATGGTGAAAAAGTAAAAAGAATGGGTGAATTCGGTTTAAATAATAGGACGTGGAAGTGTACTCGAGTGCGTGGGATAACACAACGTCTCCAAATGACGTGGAAATGAAAACGGTTCAGTATTTGGGGTCATAGGGTGTTGACGCATGTACACTTGTCAGGAAGAAAAACCGTCATCGAGTGGATAAGATTGAGATACAAGATGGTCATTTTAGTGACTCACCCGCGGATAAGTACGAAGGAAAAATATGTAAATGTTAAACCATTACAGAAGAGATGTTGTGCAAACTTCATCTCTAGATGTACTTACCATGGTTCTAGAACTCGAAGTTCAGAAGGGAAGAAAATTTGAAAAGCAATCAATCTGGTCATATGAAAACATTTTGGGACCAGAAGAAGGTTTTGACATTTCTCTTTAAAAAAGTTAGTGGTTCAAAACTCCAAAATTTCCAGAGACTGTTGATAGACATTCCAGAAGCTCTGTAATGTCTTTGAGAAAAGGTGTATTACAGAGATAGTGAATGAGCTATCTGAAGTTTGTTAGAGAAAATCAGAAGATCGGATTGACATACCAGAAGCTTATGTATAGTCTTTGAGAACAGAATACAACCAGAAGTACGGGATGACTATCTGAAATTTTCGAAAATGGTTTGCAGAAGGGTCGGATAGACATATCAGAAGCTTTTGTATAGTCTTTTAGATCAACTTATATACAGAAGTTGTGGACGACTATCTTAATTTGTTAGATAGCTTCTGCTTGACAGTTGACTTACCATTTCTTCTTCCGATAGCAAGACGTTGCTCCCCCCTTGAATTATGCAATGTCTTTTTCTCCCCCTCAAACTATGCTTGGATCATAAAAATGTGAGACTTGTATGCAGAGTTTGAGGTGTAGAAGTTTGTATAGTGTTTACAGAAGCTTCTGCATCCCTTAGGTGAAGATCGATAGTTCAAAAGAAGTAAATGGACCAGAGATAAGAAAAGACATGCTTCCAGAATAAAATATAGAGGCTCCATAAAGCTTTTGTGAATAAGTCGGCAAGTTGGAAACCAGTAGAGATAAAATACATTTCAATTGTACATTTCTATACATGATCCTTTATGAAATGATACCTGACATCAATGTGCTTGGTTTTGGAGTGTTAGACTGGATTTGTAGTGATTGCAATTGCACTTTCTGAATCACAGAGGATAGGACTTTTGTCATACAAAAGACCATAGTCTCTGAGTTGGGTTTTCATCCATATGACTTGTGAAGAACAACTGGCGGCAACAACATATTTTGCTTCTGCTGTAGAAGTGGACACACAGTTCTGCTTCTTGGATGTCCAACTAACTAACGTGTTACCAAGTAGTTGACAACTTCCAGATGTGCTCGTTTTGTCGATAACTTCCAGATGTGCTCGTTCTGTCGATAACTTCCAGATGTGCTCGTTCAGTCTAATTTACATCCTGCATGTTCAGAGTCTGTATATGCAATTAAATCAAAGACAGAATACTTTGGATACTAAAGACCTAAAAATTGAGTTCTTTTTAGGTATCTAAAGATCCTTTTAACAGCAGTCGGATGTGATTCCTTGGTATTGGCTTCATATCTGGCACAAAGACATGTAGAAAACATCATATCTGGTCTACTGGCAGTTAAATACAGAAGAGACCCAATCATACCTCTATAATTCTTGACATCAACTGATTTCCCAGAAGGATCAGTGTCAAGTATAGTGCTGCTAGAGATTAATGTTTTCATAATTGTAGAATTGTAAAGTTTGAACTTTTTGAGAATATCAGAAATGTACTTGGCTTGATTTATAAAAAGGCTAGAGGTAGTTTGTTTAATTTGGAGCCCGAGAAAGAAACTTAATTCTCCCATCATACTAATTTCAATCTCACTTGTGCATCAACTTTGAAAAGATATCAACTTCTTCTTGATTTAATGAACCAAATAAAATGTCGTCCACATATATCTGAACCAGAGTTAACTCACCTTTGCTTCTTTTGATGAGCAGGGTTGTATCAACTTTACCTTTCTCGTAATGGTCTTTTATCAGAAACTTTGATAGTCTTTCATACCATGTGCGTGGAGCTTATTTCAACCCATACAGAGGTTTATCTAGAAAATAGACATAGTCTGGATGAGCTAAGCTCTCAAAACCAGGGGGTTGCTGGACATATACTTCTTCATTGAGCTTGTCATTCAGAAAGGCAGATTTGACATCATTATGATATACTTTGAAGTCTTTGTATGCAGAAAAGGCCATAAACAAATGAATTGCTTCTAGTCTTGCTATTGGAGCAAAGGCTTTATCGTAATCAATCCTTCTTCTTGACAGTATCCTTTTGCAACCAATATGGCCTTATTTCTGACCACTATACCATCTTCATCCTTATTGTTCTTGAAAACCCAGTTAGTGCCAATAGTAGTTTTATCTTTAGGTAAGGGAACGAGTTTCCAAACCTTATTTCGTTCAAATTGAAGAAGTTCTTCCTGCATGGCATCTATCCAACTCGGATCTCGGAGGGCTTCATGAACTCTTTTTCGTTCGACATGCTAAGAAAATTCACAAAGAATGCTTCATTAGTAGTGGAAGATCTGGTCTTTACACCATTATAAGGATCACCAATGATTTGATTTGAAGGATGGTCTGTTGTCCATTTCTTCAAGTGATGGAGTATCGAAGAAATTGGGCTTCATCAGACATCTTGTCAAACTTGCCAAGTTTTTCTCGATCATTAAGAATGAAGCATCTGCAGCCAAAGACATGTAAGAACTTTATATTATGTAACACCCCAAAATTTATCATTCATATTTTTATAGTTAAATATGATAATGGTGCAAAGTATGAGCAATTCTATAATGCTAGTGTAATTTGAGAAATTATCACATTTGGTATTAATTCATAGTTTCGTATGAAATGGTGTTTCTAATGGAAATATAATGGTGATATCCATATTAGTATCATTTGAAATATAATGGTGTTTGTTTTACAATTGATAAAAGAAGGAAGAAAGAAACTTAAAGGAAAAGATTAATAAAAGGGGTTGGGAGAAAAAGGGGAAGAGACTTTCTTATTTCATCCTCTTCAAATAATTTTTTGGATTTTTGTCCAGCATTGCACAACTTTCATTAAGCATGATCGACAAGAAAACATGGTCCGATTGAGCTGATACTTTTCAGGTAGTTTCCTAAGTCACTGGGCTTAAATCTGAATGGTTGGATTTGGATTAGGAAGAGCTTAGATATGATTTTCGTACCATTTATGACGTGTTTTTTTAGGTTTTTAGATGCGAAAACAGGAAGAAGCTCCCTTTTGAGTCACGATTTCATTGGATTTAGCTTTTGACTTCTTCATAGGACTTGTTCAAAATATGGAGGAGATCAACATACTCAAAAATCAGAGGATTTGGTGAAGGTTTCATTGTATAATTGAAGGTATGTATTGGAATCAAGAAATATAGTCATTTTTGCAATGTCATTTGATTTTGGGTCCAAAGATTGAAAATTTCAGATTCATTTTGATATGTATGTATGTATGTAACCTGATATACGATTGAATGGTTGATAGGTAGGTAAACCTTATTTGATACTTTAAGGTTAAAATTATTTTGATGAATTTAACACTAGAATCATGAGATATGTTGGCGTTTTGAGAGTTGTTTATAGAGACTTTTATTAGTCTATTGAATCGAATTAGTAATGGACTTCTATTGTGAGATTGATTTATAGGTCGAGGACCTAAGCGTTAGAGGTTGGTAAAGGGGTCGGATCATCATCCGCCCACGAGGTAAGTTCATGTAGATTTTAAATGGATACACGTTAAACCTATGTATTTTGACATAATCGTTTATGTTGTTTGTGTTCAAATGCATGATTTAAATTGCAATACAAAATGTGGTTATTATATGTTTTTATGAAAAGTAAATTTGAATATGAAATGAGTATGCTTAATGATCATAATGAACTTTGTGAAATATACTTTGATAGGTTGGAAACATGATGTTTACTAAAGCATGCTCGAGTAACTATAATCAACATATGTGATATGTTTGGTTTTAATGTATTTCGATAAACAGACATGGAACGTGTTGACAGTTAGATGTCTAAAGTTAATGGTTGATAAAAGATATGTTGGGTTGTGTTGATGCATACTAATAAAATACATATGACGTGGGACGTTCAACGAAGACGATTGGATTGAGTATAGAGGAGTCAATGTATTTTGGCCAAAATACCAAATTGAAGTAAATCCATTTGGGTGGTCCGAGCCATCAGTGAGATACCACTCTAGAAGAACTAGAGGTTTTAATCGATTCATATGGTCTTAACAAGAGAATTCCTATCAATAATAAAGAAAAATAATAATAAACATTATATACAAAAACAAATAAAAGAATCTAATATGAATTAAATAGAAAATACTAATATAATAGAAAAGAACTGTCTTTTATGTATACTTTCCCCACAAAGAGGTACTATTTCTCGAAATATGGACAAATGGAAGTTTAACTTCTAAAGAAGCACTTCGCGAAGCCTCCCATGAATGATAAATCATAGATCGAACCACCAAATCGGAAAAATTGGGTCCTATTTCCAATAGGGCAGTTGACAACTGAATCCGATTTTGCCGATTATTTTCTATGAAATTACGTTGATACTTCCACATATTATAGGTAACGTATGAGACATCTCTATTTTTTCCGTGTTCACTAAAAATGGTCTAAAGTTGGAGGGGCTGGGAACCCAGTTAGGCGGCTATTAGGCATGTGGCCTGGGGGGCCAAATACATACATATACGTGGGAGGTCATATTTATGTATGTATAAAGACTTGGGAGGTCATACTTATGTACATACACAAACCTGGGAGGTTACACTTATGTATGTGCACTTACCTGATGGTCTTTACCAACGGTAATGATGAACTGCTTTATGCTATTTCATCGGCCAGTTATGGTAGGACTCTTCTACCTAGAGGTGAATAAGGGGATTAATGGGGATATAACTGTTATACGAAATAATATGGGTTGAATATAGCATGAAGGAGTGCAGTTAAGGGAGACATGAACCTGATGTTTAACCTTAGGAATGTTATTAGTGGAATATGCATTTATTTATGTGTGAAATTGATAAATTATGCATTGTCTTGGAAATATAAACGAGTATATGAATCAATTATATTATGATTGAATGTTTTATGATGAAAATTCTTGAACTCACCAGGCACGAAGCCTGATTTATTTTGTTTGTTGACGTGCATCTTGGATTAAGAAAAAATGGTAGTGCTACCGTCGGTAAAGACTATCAGGTAAGATTGTGGGTTATTAACGACTATTTCACTACCATATCCTTTAGAACGTAGAATTAGTTCAAGTATTATCAAAGGGATTTTATTGTTCAATGTTTATGTATGTTTGTAAGTATTAGTTAGTGTATGGGATTTATGTAATTTGTTCATACATATGTATAATTCGCAGGGTGTAAAACAGGCATGTCGATGTTACGAATAGGTCATTCCGAAATTTCGATACAATTTATATCCAGAAAATAGGGTGTTATATATTGGGTTTTCTTTCATTGATTAGTTCATAAGCAGTTTTGAGGTGTCTCTTGACCACTATGGATCTTTTCTGTGTAAAACACGCGGTAGAGACAGCCTTAGCCCATAAGTGAGTGGGAAGTCCAGAAGCAACAAGCATTGTTTTTGTTTGTTCTTTCCACTACACCATTTTGCTGAGGAGTTCTTGCAGCAGAGAAGTTCTGTGAAATTCCCTCTTTGTTTAGGTATTCTTCAAGTTTGACATTCTTGAATTCTGTACCATTGTCACTTCTCAGCTTCTGGATTTTGCTTTGTAGAAGAACATGGATCCTCCTCATCATGGTGATAAGTACTTCTGGTATTTCTGACTTCTGTCTTACAAAAGCAAGCCAAGTATATCTAGAATAATCATTAATTAGTACTAGAATATACTTCTTACCAGACATATTATATACAGCAATGGGACCGCAGAGGTCGACATGTATCATGTGCAGAGGTCTGGGACAAACAAGATCAATTTTTGTGTTGTGGGATGATCTTTTGAGCTTTCCCATATCACATGCGGGACAATGATGATCTTTCTGGAATTGAACCTTTGGAAGGCCCTGAACCAGATTATATTTCACAAGTTGCTCTAAGTTTGAAAAGTTTAAATGAGACAACTTGTGATGCAAGAGCCAAGCTACTTCACTCTTCTTATGAATAATACATAGAGTCTCTTTTCCATCTTTAGAAGTGAAGTTCATCATGTAAAGGTTACCTTTCCTGTTGGCTCTTAGCTGTTCTTTTCCTAACTCTATTAGTTAAAACGACAATATTTCTTGTTGAAGAAGACACCCATGTCAGCATCGCAAAGTTGACTTACGCCGAGTAAGTTATGCTTTAGTCAAGAAACATAAGCCACTTTTGATAATGTTACGTCTCCTTCTTGTAGTGTTCTATAGCCTTTTCTCTGTCGCTTGTCATCATCACCAAAAGTTACAACTCCTCCTACTTTGTCTTTGAATGCGGAGAGTAATTTTTTGGTTCCAGTCATGTGCCTAGAGCATCCAGAGTCAAGATACCATATGTGCACATGTTGTTTCTGCAATACAGATTAGAGATTTTTAGGTACCCATCTTATAATGGGTCCTCTTTTGTTACGCTTAGGATTCTTGTTTGATTGATCTTTTACCTTACTTGTTACCTCAGGTTTTCTAGAAACTTCTGGTTTACCTGAGTTGGTCTTAGGTTTTTACTTCTTCTGATTCTTAGGATTTTTTCATTTCTTGAAGTCAGAAGAAAAACAATATGGACTAGAGAAGAGTTGTTTTAATTTCAATAAGAGAGAAAGACATTAGAATTCTGAGAAAGTAAAAATTTCTTTGAAACTTCATTTCTGGAATGAAAATTACATGATTTTTTAGTCATATCTATTCTAGCATCAGTTGTGCTATTGAACTTCTTATCTAGTCTAGATTAATTTTCTTTGGAATTTGATGTCTTCACTTGAGTTTTCTTCTGTGTAGGCCACTCCCTTTGAACCTTAGGAGATGCCACTGAAACGAAAAAGTTAGATTTTCTTTTATAATCCATTTTCCTTTCTGTTCCTTAATGAATTTAACAGGTTTTTGAAACTTAGACATTGAGATTGAAGGTTTAAGAATTTCAGATTGATTTCTTTTCTTGACTTTTGCTTCTTTTACTAATTCAAGGCATGACTTTGCTTTTATACATATCCAGAAAGTCACGATGAATAGGAATCCTAGGTTTCTGTTCTTTTAAGGTAAATAAATCATAGGTATTCCCTTTGAAAGTTTACTGGCTTCTTGGATAGATATTTTTCTTTCTTTATGTCAACTTTTGTATTCATAGTTGACTCATTGGTGAACAACTATTCACCATGTTAGGATATGGACAGTGAGTTGGAAGATACACAGAAGGTAATTTATTTTCAAAAGAGGTCAGAAGTTGGTCTAAATATTGAAAGAACTCATCATCATTATGATCTTTTGTTTCCCATGGATAAATTTCAACGTCATCATCCTTGTCTTGACAGTCATTCAAGTCAATAAGGGTACATGGAACTATCTCTGGATGATCTTGTAAAGGTGCACAATAGTTTGATATTTCGTTTTGAAGGATTTTGTTTTCTTGCTCTACAACTTCTTTTATTTTACATTCATCTCTTCTTCTGCATGCATGTGTATGAACTCATTTGCTTCTCGATTCAACGTAAAATATGTAAATGATCCAAAGTTGAAAATTGCATCTTTCTTTTGTACCAGTTTTAAATCTACTTGATTTATTTTGTTGGTTTTTTTTATCGGAAGAATACTTGATGTTCTTATATTTCAGTTTACAAGCTCTATGTCCATTTTCATATTTTGATCTTTTGAAAACAGATTGTTCATATATAACTGGAAAAACAAGTTGTTGTTCCTTTCTCACATGAAATACAGATTCCAGGGTAGATCTCTTTTTGCAAGTATAGGGGTCAAGATCATTAAAACCAAGACCTGCCTTATCCAGTTACATATTTATCTTTTCATGCACATCTTGAGAATCTTTATATTATTTAATAAAGAGCTCCTTCTTTTGAAAACTGATGTGCAAATATTCCCTTTCCTTCTGAAAATAGTTTTTAAGCGCTACAGAATATAATCTATCACTCTCTTTAGCTTCAATCTCTTTGTCTTTTTGTTTTAAAAACTGTTTAAGTTCATCATTCTCCTTTTTTAAATTACTTTCTGTGGACCCTTTATGTTTTAAAAGTTTTCCATTTTCCATAGAGAGTTCTAGTTTCCCTTCAGTCATAAGCTCTATTTGTAGTTTAAAAATATCTCTTTAATAAGTTCGAGTAATTTTTTAAGAGCTTTTCTCTTTTGTTTTTCAGTTAACAGCTTATGTATGAGAGTTTCAAAATCTTGAGTAAAATTAAGGATTGTATTTTCAAGCTCATATTGTTCAGATGTAGAGCATACCTGAGTATCAGAGGCTAGATCCTCTGTATCATTCTCCATTGCCATTCCACAGAGCATGCCATCTACAGCCATTCCACAGAGCATGCCATCTGCATCACTGGATTGATTAGAAAACCAGTTTCTATGGCGGCCACCTTTGCCCTCTCATCTTTGGTGTAGTTGTATTTGTTCTTGTAGTACATGTCATCCTTGACTAGAGGGCCTTTGCAATCCTTGGAGTAATGCCCAGGTTTACCACATCTGTAGGAAACATCCTTCTTCTGTCTCAACTTATCCTTCTTCTTTTCCTCTTTTCTTTTTACCAGAGGTGCCTCTTGTCTTGGAACAAAGACTTGTTGATTTGATCGTTCACCTTTGTTGTCACACCTACCTTTGTTCCAAACTTTCTGGTCAACTGTTTGGTGATCAGGGCCAAAGATTCAGCGAAGGCACTGATTTCATCATCTTCTAAACCTGAAAGTCCAGCTTCTGTATCAGCTTCTGAAACTAGAGCCTTGTTTTTTTCTTTCTTTTCTACTTCTCTGGTCCTTCTGTTTGACCCATTGGATTCATAAATGAGAGCCAAAGGACCACCAACATTTACCTTCTTCTTCTGCACTTCCTTTTCATGAGCCTGCAGAGTCCCAAATATATCATGTAGAGACCATTACTCCAGATGTTGGTTTGCTAGAAAATACATTAATATATTTGACCATTCTTCATTCAAAAGTTTGACAAATAAGACATTATTGTCTTCTTGCGATCTGATGATGTCCCATCTTTTACATAGATTAATCAGAGTATTAAATCTATGATATGTCTGTTCATGTGTCTCTTCTGGCAGAGCTTGAAAGTCGTTATATTCATTCAGAGCTTGTGCTCTTCTGTTCTTTCTCATTTTGGCTCCGCCTTCAAGTTGATTTGCCAATTGAGCCCATAGATCCTTTGCAGTTTCACACGAATCTACTGACTGGAAAATGTCATTTGGGATTGCCATGATAAGAATCCTTTTTGCTTTGAGGTCAATCTCAACCTTTTTCTTATCTTCATCATCCCAGCCCTTCCTTTCTTTTGGGATTCGTTGAGCAGGGATGTCAGCAGTGGTAGCAGTAGCAGGAACTCTTGAAATGACCACAGTTGGAATGTAGGGTCCATTTAGCATAGGTGAGTATAAATCTAGATCTAGTCCTTCATAGAAATTGATCATTCGAATTTTCCATTGAGTATATTTATCACTAATGAGAGTTGGAGGTTTAGTCAATGAACCTGAGCTATACAAGGCATTCCAATTTGGTTCGCCATTTTCGCAGAAAACAGAGTTTTGGCGTTTTTCAAAGAAGAATTAAGATAAATTGAAGATGAGAATTGAAATTGAATAACTGAAACTTGAAACAATCGAGAGAATATCACAATTTTCAGATCTAACTACAAAGTACCACTGATTTGCAAAAAATTCGTAAAACAGGGTATGAATTGAAAACAATAATTAAAACTGAGAAATCTAGTTGAGTGGGGTTTTCTCCGTATTGGACTTGATCAGATAATCAATAGATTGATTAGTTGGCTCTGATACCAATTCTTAGAACCCAGATCCCAATTACAACTCAAACAATATTGATTACAATGGAAATAATGAACAGTAGCGGAAGTAGATTGATTATCAAGACAGTAAACTAGAGAAAATCAATTGAATAAGATGGACGAATTCAGTTACTTAATAAACTTGTATATCACTAAAAAGATACGCAATTACAACGATGAACAATACAAGATAAGCTCTCTAATTCTCTCCAATATAATCGACAAGTAATACAGGGGACACTCTATCTATCTATACAAAACTAGATATGAAAGTCGATGAGTTGTCCTATTACATTGTGACACGTAGGCAGAAACTCTAACAAAGTTTGTTAGAGTTTGTTACACTATTATGCCATGTCATATGTCATGTGTAAATGTCTTGTATAAGTTCGAGAGATGACTCTGTCTTCTGGAGTGTCTAACTGTCTTCTGGATTGATCTTCTGGATAATCAACAGTCTTCATGAGAGAGCTTCTGTAGATGAATCACTTTGTCTTTAGGAGGATTTTGTTCATACTTTCACATAGAATTAAGTCTAACAAAGCCATTTTAAGATTAGTCCAAGGTTGTTCCAATTTTTGGGTGGAAGAAAGAAGGGTTGATTTTGTCCCATGAAAAGATACTTAGTCCCATCTAGTTGTTCATGTTCCATGTCAAGCCAAATATGAGACTAATTTCTCTTATCACGTCCCGTCCCGTCCAGTCTGCAAACCAAATAGTGCGCAATTTAACAAATGTCACCTCAAGTACTCAATATATTTAGTGTCTACATTATCCAGTTTCACCTCAAGGCCACATTATCTTTAGTATCTACTCCATCGAGTTTCACTTCAAGAATATTGAATCTTAGTGCCTATTCGTTCTCTATTTGAGTTCCATCCTAAACGTCCCATTAGACCTTTAGTGTATACGCACTAGCATTTAAGATAGGCAAGGTCCCATTAGACCTTTAGTGTATACTCACTAGCATTTAAGATAGGCAAGGTCCCATTAGACCTTTAGTGTATACTCACTAGCATTTAAGATAGGAACCTCAAACTTACTACTTGATAACACAATGCATTAAACCTAGACATAAGGGTTAAATAATCAAACCACAATACTACTCATGGTCACTTAGACCTAGTCTTCTTTTTCGATATTCTATGAGTAGAAAATCCTCCATAATTTCGGGATATAAAAGAAATAAGCCTTGGCTAAAAAAAATAGCGGGTGCAGGTTTGTAACATCCTGAAAATAGGAGACAATTTAAACCGATATAAATTACAGAAGAAAGCTTAATGACATAAATATCACCCAATAAATAGGGAATAGTAATAGAGTTTACATCTATGAATGGATACTAAAACAACAACCTATTAATCTACAATGATCTGAAATATAGATTATGTTTAGATGTTTGCTAATATCCTCAAAATGAATATACTAGTAACTCCAAAATACGCACTTGAAAGTGCAATCCCAAAATTCGCCTCAACTAGCAACAACATTTAGCTCAACCCTTGGGAGCCCCGCTAATACGCTCACCTAATATACATGTCATTTGAGAAAAAGTGTTAGGCTTTAAATCCTAGAGAACAAATAGTTAAATGAATAAAACTATAAAACTTTTAAATCGAAAACATAGCTTTATACAATGGTATTTACAATTAAGTCGTATTTGCCCTTAGGAGGGTATACAACATTCAAGAATGATGGGGAGACCCGTATTACCATTGATAGTGGCGGAACACATAAGTATACCATAATCAATGTTATCAATTTTACCCAAAAAAGTCCCAAATACGACACACAAATATTATGAGTTCTAAAAGTCATAATACTTTGAAATAATCATCTATCAAGTGATTAAAACCATTTCTCAAGCTTATTTTATCAATATGAACAAATCCCCAATTTACCCAAATTTGACCTAATTTGTCAAATTTGCGAAAATGTATAAGTACTTGAAATGCAAGCATTGAGGAAATAAAATACAACATTTTAACGTGTATATAGTTTTATAAAAGCATAAGATTAACTCACAATACTAGGTCTGAGGAAACCCTAGAACCCACCCCCCCCCCCCCACACAAAAAAAACTTGTTGGAAAAGAGAACTTGGTGAAAGAGATGGAAAACACAAGAGCCTTGAAGTATGAACCTTGAATCGCTAACTTTAATGAAGAGTAGAAACTTTAGGTTGGGTAGATTTGAAGAGTTATTGCTCTTAAAATCGGGTTTGGGATAAAATTCGAGGACAAAGCCAAGTGCAAAAAGGAATATGGAACAAATGAGGCCAAAATCCCGTTTTAGGGTCCAGGCAACAAAGATACTGCATCCCCACGAACTCTGCCGCGACTTCAGGTCGCGTGAAAGGCCACGCTCGCGGAGGGATGACACCAAACAGTGTGTTATGTGATGGGTTGTTCGACTTCAGGTCCCGGGCATGGTCGTGCGAGATGAAAAACTCGGTTACCTGGGTCCCAAACGAGTACAGCACCAGAAATTCCAACCCCCCCCCCATACACACACAAAATTCGTTTCTTGCTTCCAAACCCCAACTTAATTTCTCCTAACATTGCAAATAGGTTTTTAACACATAAACCTAAGGTTTTACTAAAAATTTCGGGCGTTATAGTCTCGGAGTCTGATTCATAAGAATTCACCTCCATAATACCGAGACAACCACAATACCTACTCGAGCATTGGTCACAAACTGATGACATCAAGAGTATTCCTCACTCATCAAACACGAATGACTCATATGCCTATGGATCCAATGCATTACAGTCTGAATTACATGGTCCCAATTGAATGATAAATGCTTTCAAAGCATGTAAATCCCAAATAAAAATGAAATAATGCAAATCATTCCCAAACTCAATGTTGAGAAGATTAAACCAAAAAAAATGTTCCCAAAACTCAATGAGTTCAAAACCAAGCCAATTCAACGACTCAATTGACTATTCAATAAATGTCAGTATAAATCGTTCAAATGTTTATACAACTTATGCCCAAAAAGATGTGAAAATCCCTATGTTGTTAAAAGGAAAAACAATATAGAACAACAAGAAATAGAGAGAAGAAGATCTGTGATTCTCATTAATCATAAGCCCTTTAAATAGGGATACGTTACAAGTAGATAACTATCAGTTCTAACTTATCTCTAATATGTTTATCTCTATCTATATCGTCATATCCATTAGACGATGGCACATTTATCCTACAGCACTCCCCCTTATGCCGAGTCAAAGGAGTGATGGGGCACAACTGTTGCCTCGTTAAAACCTTACGCCAAAGTTAAAACCCAGTGGGAAAAATAAAAATATGACGAAGGAAAGAGTACAACACACCAGTTTCTTTGCAATAGATAGACTTTTCCTTTAGTCTAATATTCTTTCAGATTCGTACATTAATCATGAGAGTTGGAAGAGTAGGATGGTATATAAACCGTTGCCTCACTAAAACCTTCCACCAAGGAACAAAACCCAATGGGAAAAATAAAACCTTAGGTGAAGGAAAGAGCACAACATACCAATATTACATATATAGTAGACTCCCCCTTTTGTCTACTACTCCCCCTGATTCGTGCATTAATCAAGGGAGTTTGGAAGGTCTTAGAATTCTCATACTTTTTATGTGTTGATCATAACTCCTCTCTATGATTTGAATATGATTCCTTAATATACTTAGTGAAATTCCTTAGTTAAGCTTCTGTTCAAATTCAGCGATAGCATACGCTGATTACCATCAACAATCGCTGAAGATCAAGGAACAACAAGCTTATCTCTGAAGACCTGAAGATCAGCTATCACACCAAAAGACCATTCAGCAAAAGTCGAAGACCAAAGTTGAAGAAAGAGATAATCAGCTAAGTGACCTGAAGCGGTTCAGCGATAGCAGCGATTATCTACTCAAAGTGTGAAGTCTTGTGAAGCCTCAGCAACACTGAAGTTCATCCTTGAAAATTCAGTGTCAGCGATCAAATGAAGCTTCCTCTGCAAGACTAAAGATTGATCTTATCCTCGATGCACAAAAGTCAAACCTAGAACCATGTCAGAAAAGGACGTACGACTTGTCTCTTATGTCCCCATCATATCTGATATGGTACTGTTCATATTCGGCCAAAAGCATGGCTGTCTTATTAGCAAGGACAAGCTTCCTATCTAAGCTTGACACGTGGCATGTACCTTTAGTCTTGCATTAAATGCAAACGGGTATAAATAAGATGGAGATATCTTCTTCATCTTAATGCATGCCTCTTTCTAGCCTATACCTTCTGTATCTTTCTTCCTTCCTCTTGTGCATCAAACTGTGTGTTTCTTAAGTTACAATAGAATAGGTTTTGAACTTGTTCTAATTCCGCTTGTAACTGTAAATTTTTTATCATCTATAAACTCATTTAAAAACCAAAATCTGTGAGTTTGTATTCAACCCCCCCCCCCTTCTACAAACTGTTTACTTAATATTTAACTCTTGTAGACCCTTATTGGGACCAACAAGTGGTATCAGAGCAGTGTTGTTATCTTTCTCTTTAAAATATTTTTCTTAATATCATATTTTAAAATGACAAACCCTAGTACGAACTACAACCATAATGGATCTTTAGCTAAACCTCCAAGGTTCATCCATGATAATTTCCCTTTATGGAAAGAAAGAATGTCACTTTTTCTAGAGGGATCTGATCCTAAGATCCCATACTATGTAGAAAACGGACCTTTCGTTCCTACAACCATAGTAGCAAGTGTTCCTGCCACTACTGCTACCCCAGCCATCGCTGAAAGGAGTATTGTAAAAACTCCAGATCGATGGACTGAGGAAGACAAGAAAGAAGTTGCTATTGATGCGAAAGCACGATCTATAATAGCAATGTCTTTTGCCTGATGAAGTATATCATTCAGTAATGAAAATGAGAACTTCGAAAGCTATGTGGGATACCCTATGTATCCAATATGAAGGAACCTCTGAGGTTCATGTAACAAGATGTATAAACCTCGTAAGACAATATGAGAGTTTTATGCATCACAAAGGTGAATCTCTCTCTCAAATTCACCAGCGTTTCAACTGTCTGTTGATTGATCTCGTAACAGTCAACAGAGTATATTCAAACGCTGAAATTCTAACAAAATTCATGGAGGCACTACCCGACCAATGGTCAGTGTATACTACATGTTTAAAACTGTCAAAGAACCTTGAAACTTTATCCTTAAGCACACTATATGGAATGCTCTTAAATGAGGAACAATCCCAACTTTTAAGGAAAAATCTTATAAATGAACTCAAAGGTGCCAAAAGTACTTCATTGACACTTGTGACTTCAGAGGCAAAATCTCCTAAAAATCACCCTTCTTCTTCTATCACCTCCATAACTGAATTAACTCAAACTGATTCAGAAGATACACTCACTGATGCTGACATCTCTGAGTTTGATAACTCTCTGGCTCTTCTAACCAACAAATTTAAAAGATTTGCTAGAAAGAGTAACTTTCGAAAACCCTCCACTCTTTCTGACTCTGAAAAGCCTAAAACTGCTCTAGCTGAGAAATCTTCAGCTATTTGTTTTAACTGTCAGCGAAAGGGTCACTTCGCCAGCGAATGTCGATCATAGAAAGTTGCTGCACCTACCACCTCCTAGACCTCCGATAAAAAGGAGAAGTATTTGAAACTTAAAAACAAATACCAAGATCTGAAGAAGAACCAGCATAAAGGCAAAGGTCTAATCGCTAAAGAAGTAGACTGGGATGCTGAAGATGATTGGGCTAAGACCTTTGTAGAGTTTGGGTCTGATCAAGAAGATCTTGCCTTCCTATGTCTAATGGCAAGAATCGAGGACGCTGAAGAAGCTATTGACACTTCTTCGTTTGAGTCTCCTTCCACTCAGGTATTCATCCCCTCTACTACTGTTATCTCTGAAAGTGATAACTTGCCAGCCCTTGATGCTATGACTGTTGACTTCTACAATGCTTTAACTGGAAAGATTAAAGCTGAAAAAATAAATACTAATTTATCTGAACAATTAAAAAATTGTCATCTTAAAATCAAAGAACTTTCTAAGATTGAAGAATCCCTGAAAGACCAAGTCTTTGCAAACCAAACTATTAGCATCGAGAAGCAACAAGCTATTGCTGATAGGGAAAAGGCCATTGCTGATCTTATATCTGAAAAAGCAACCATCGAAGGATGGTGTAAGGCTTCTGAAAAAGTCAATAAGATTATCAATGCCCAAATCCCTATGAAAACAAGAAGCGGGTTAGGCTTTAACTCTGAAAAAGAGGAATCAGGGAGTAACCGGTCCATGCTCAAATTTGGAATGTTTGTCTCTTCGATCCCTGATCCTTCTTCTTCAACTTCTTCCTATCTTTTAAAAGAGAAGGTTCCTTTTTCTAAATCTAAGAAAGTGATCGAGAACAAGTTTCTTGACCAGGTTCCTATCTCTTTTCTTTCCTCTTTGAATTCTAAACCTTATAAATATAGGAAGTGCTTTCACTGTGGTGAAACAAACCACATTGCAAGTAAGTGTCCTAATACTACTAAAGCTGATAACCTAGCTCATGGAAAGAAAGTAGCTCAAGCTGCTAAATCAGCGAGAGTGAAATCCACCAAGGTTGCAAAACCAAAGGTGAAGATATCCACTTAAGAGAGTTCTTCAGCTAGTAGCTCATTTGCCACTACTTCCACTAACAAAGCAGGACCCATAGTAATATGGGTACCGTCAAACAATTAATCCTTTTGTTGTATGCAGAGTGCCAAAGATATCTGGTATCTCGATAGAGGATGCTCAAGGCATATGACAGGCACAAAATCTCTGCTCTCTGACTACAAGGAAGAAGTTGGTCCTTAAGTGACCTTTGGTGGAAATGTCAAAGGATACACTAAAGGTTATGGAATTATGTCCAACGGAGCTACCTCGTTTAATCGTGTTGCCTACGTTGAAGGACTAAAACACAATCTCTTAAGTGTTAGTCAGTTATGTGACAAAGACTTCAAAGTTCTATTTTTAAAGAATAGATGTGTTGTCACTGACTTCAATGATAAGCTTGCCCTCTCTGGCAAAAGAGTTGAAAACGTTTATGTTATTAATATGAATAGCTCTCACTCTGAGAACATGTGCTTTATCTCTCGAGCATCCTCAGATGTAAACTGGTTATGGCATAAAAGACTCTCTCATCTCAACTTTAAGACAATAAACGAATTCTCTCAAAAAGATCTAGTCAGAGACCTCCCAAATCATACCTTTACAAAGGAATCTCTTTGTCAGCGTGTGAAAAGGGAAAGCTGACTAAAGCCTCCTTCCGGTCAAAGCAAATTTCTTCAGTGACCGCTCCTCTTCAGCTACTCCACATGGATCTCTTTGGACCTGTAAATGTCCAATCTATATCCAGAAAGAAATACACTTTAGTTATTGTTGATGAATACTCCAGATATACCTGGGTATTTTTCTTACGATCCAAAAGTGATACCCCTGAAATGATAATCTCTTTTATCAAAAGGATGGAAGTTATGAACAACTTACTTGTTCGCTCCATAAGAAGTGATCATGGTACTGAATTCAAAAACAGTACCTTGGTTAATTTCTTTGAAGAAAAAGGCATCTCTCACAACTTCTCTTCAGTGAGAACTCCTCAGCAAAACGGTGTTGCTGAAAGAAGAAATCGAACTATAATCGAAGCAGCTCGCTCAATGCTCAGCGAATCGCGTCTTCCAACTCAATTCTGGGCTAAAGCTGTCAATACAGCGTGCTTTACTCAGAATCGATCCCTGATTGTTAAGCGATTCAAGAAGACTTCCTATGAATTATTTCATGGGAGAAGACCCACTCTGAAATTTTTTCACATTTTTGGATGTATTTGTTACATTCTGAATGACAGAGATCATTTGGGTAAATTCGATCCCAAGGCTGAAGATGGTATATTTCTTGGATACTCCTCTGTATCTAAGTCTTTCAGAGTATTCAACAAAAGAAGACAACATGTTGAAGAATCTATGCATGTCAACTTTGATGAATCTCGTCTCATTCACCCTTCTCATAATCTTGATGATGATGAAGAATTGAATGCTTGGATGAAATCTCATTATGGGGAACCTAAAACATATTTCAGCAATCAACCTCCTGTTGAAGTTTGTGATGATGAGATCCCTGTAAACCCAACAAGTAATGATTAACCATCTTCAGGGATGAATATTACTCCTCTCAATCAGATTCCTGCTGCTGATATCTCTCTTGGAAATTCCTCTGTGAACAACCAAATTATCTCTTAAAATCAATCTCTTAATTTGATTTTGAGTGAAGAACCAGTCGCTGAAACAGGTCCTAATCCGGAAACTGAAGAACAAGTCGTTGAATCTGCCGTTGATCTCTCTCCTCGACCACCAGCTCAGCGATGGACTACGAATCATCCAATAAATCAAATCATTGGTGATCCCACTGTAGGTATCAAAACGCGTAGAGGCACAGGTAATATCTGTCTTTATGTTAATTTCATCTCTCTCTGAACCTAAGAAGATAGATGAAGCTATCTCTGATCCTAGCTGGGTTTCAGCTATGCAAGAAGAACTAACCGAATTTCGTAGAAACAAAGTTTGGAATCTTGTTCCAAGACCCTCTGATAAAACTGTTATAGGAACCAAATGGGTTTTCAGAAATAAGCTAGATGAAAACGGGACTATAATTCTCAATAAGGCTAGACTTGTTGCTCAAGGTTATAGACAGGAAGAAGGAATTGACTATGATGAAACCTTTGCACCTGTTGCTCGTTTAGAAGCCATAAGACTCTTTTTAGCTTGTGCTGCCCATAAAGACTTCAAAGTTTTTTAGATGGATGTTAAAAGTGCTTTTCTAAATGGAAAACTTAGCGAGGAAGTTTATGTTGAACAACCCCCTGGTTTCTCAGACCCTAACCATCCTGGTTATGTTTTTAAACTTGAAAAATATCTTTACGGGTTAAAACAAGCTCCTAGAGCTTGGTATGATACCCTTTCTAAATTTCTTCTTAAAGAAAAATTTGTTCGTGGAAAAATTGACCAAACCCTATTTTTAAGAAAATATAAAGGTCATACTATTCTCGCTCAGATATATGTTGATGACATTATCTTTGGTTCCACAAGACCCGAACTTTGCACTCGTTTCGCTGAAAGAATGAAGAAACAATATAAAATGAGTATGATGGGTGAACTAACATATTTTCTAGGCTTGCAGATAAAGCAGTCTGATAAAGGTATCTTTATTAGTCAAAGCAAATATGTTAAAGACATGCTGAACAAGTTTGACATGAATCAATGCTCAGCAATGAAGACCCCCATGGCACCTCCTCTGACTCTGAACATGGACCCTAATGGGAAACCAGTCAATGTCACTGCCTATCGAGGGATGATTGGATCTCTTCTATATCTTACAGCAAGTAGACCCAACATCATGTACTCCACATGTCTCTGCGCTCGGTATCAAGTTGAACCAAAGGAATCCCATCTCATCGCTATAAAGCGAATCTTCATATACCTGAAAGGAACTCCAAATCTAGGCCTTTGGTACCCCAAAGGTTCAGGATTTGATCTCATTGGTTACTCTGACAGTGATTTTGCAGGTTGTAAAATTGATAGGAAAAGCACCACTGGTGGGTGTCAGCTACTAGGTGGTAAGTTAATAAGTTGGACAAGTAAAAAAGCAAAACTCAGTGTCCACTTCCACCGCTGAAGCTGAATACGTAGCCGCTGGTAGTTGTTGTGCTCAAATCCTCTAGATGAGAAATCAACTCAGAGACTACGATCTAAAGCTCTCTAAGCTTCCTATATATTGTGATAGCACTAGTGCTACTGCAATCGCTAACAACCTTGTACTTCATTAAAAAACCAAGCACATTGAGATCCGATATCATTTTATCAGAGATCATGTGATGAATGGTGAAGTTGAACTTCATTTTGTTCCTACTGAATATCAGCTCGCTGATCTTTTCACCAAGCCTCTTGATGAGACTAGATTCAATCTACTTATCAGCGAACTTGGTATGTTGAACGTTGACTAAAGTATTTATTCAGTGAACGACAAATTCAGTGATATAAAGAAAAGCCTTCAATCTCTCCATTCGCTGAACTCTGATTCAGTGATATCTGTGTACTCTCACTCAGGTATTACTTTTTTTCTCCCTGTTTCTTAAAAAGAAAACCCATCACTGATAATCCTTTATTATTTTTGATGAAGTGTTTTATAAATATTAATGATATTCATTCCTTGAGGATAACTATCATTAAAATCTTTTAAAAATTAAGAAAAGGACACGTCAGACATTTTTCTGACACACGACGGACCACGACGTTTCCATTCCAACTCATTTCTTGGAACGTGCGCCAGGTCAACATTTCTTTTTCAAAAAGCTAAAACCGTCGTTTAGCCTCCTTTCTCTCTCCTCTTGCTATTTAAGCACTCCTTTTGCCTTACTTGCTTCCTTCCGCTTTCATAACTTCCCAAAGGCAAAAGAAACCTTCGAATCTTCAAGTTTTCTCCAAGAACACGCACTTGTGCGTTTTTCTCCTTCACTCGACTAAGGTTTGATCTAAACCTAAACTTAAGAACTAGAAACATCTTGTTTCACCTTTCTTACCTATTTCATTCTTAAAAATCAATAAATTTCTATACTTTCAAAACACTGTTCTTAGAACAGAAGATTTTTTTTTAATCCTGATTTATTTTTCTTTATTTTTTTTTGCTTTTTCATTACCAACAAGCATTTTGATATTGTTCATCAAAATACTTGTTTCTTTGATCTTATATTTGGTACTTTTTATATCAAATCTCTGGTTTATACATTCATGTATTAAAACCATGATTTATCTCTTTGGTGTTGCCATTTTTCCTACAGAAATGGCCTCTGCTTCCAACGTCGCTGAAACTACTGCTGCTGATAACCTGTTGGTCGCTGCACCAAACTGCCAATTCGCGCTGGAAAAGTCAACCTTCAAGCCATGCAATTACATTGCATTAGTGGACATTCCCTCTGAACGCCCTCAGTTCAAGGACGCTGCAACCTTCCTCAAGGCATGCCCTCTGATGTATGCCTTCGTCCACAACCCAGTGGGCATTACCTCTCACCTTCAGGCTCTCTGGTACACGGCGCAATGTACTACTCTGACAACGGACAAGGGCACTCTCCTCCCTGCTATTTCCTTCACAATCCCTGAACTTGGCTTCTTCTATTTCACAGCGGGGTTCGTACGTAAGGCGCTAAGACTCTCTCAGCGTCAGAAGGGTATGCAATGGGGTGCTGAACCAACTAAGCAGCAGATAGATGGTTTCTTGGACTCTATTGGCTACAAATGGGAGAACCCCTCAGTGAAGACGGTGGGTTCAAAGCTTGAAAAGAAGCGACTCCCTGCTCAATGGCAGTACATTTTCACCAGGTCATTCAGTGCCTGGGGTCCAAAGTTGGCTCCCATGATCAAGCGAGCAAGCATTTTCAAGACCTTGCCTATTCTCTCTGCATAGGTCATCCTCTGAACTACGCTGACTACATCTTCAGCGATATGTGTAGCCGCCTCAACGCCAACACCAGACATACCGTTCTCCCTTACCCCCGTTTCTTCTCCACCATCTTTGAAGAGGCTTTCGGGGAGAGCTACCCGAAAGTCGGTGACTATGCCTTCTCAATGGTAGGGAAGAAGTCCCTGGATCTTGAGCTACGTCCAGGTGATGCTCCTCTCACTCCTTACATGCTACAATTAATAGGAGCACCTCTTTCAGTGACCTCCTCGTTGCCCATCCCCTTAATGAGTACCCAAGGCACTGCTGCTAAGAGGAAAACCCCAACTGATGGTCATAAGAAAACCATCACCTCAAAGAAGCCCAAGAAGGTGGTATCTCAACAGACCACCCTCTCTGATTTTGGTGTACTACAGACACCACCCTCATCCACAGCCACTCCAACGGTTTCTGCTGCTGTTGAAGCTTCATCAGCTCTACCACCACCATCAGTGACTAAGGTGTCTAAAGGTGTTTTAGCCAGCTCTGCTGAAGCTGGATCAGGTACTACTCTCACTGCCTTCTCTACCTCTTCCATCTCTACTTCTTTGGTCCTCACAACAGCAAGTGACTCAGCGATAGTTGTCCCTATCTCTGATGATGCTGAAATGCACGCAGTCCAAACCTCAGTATTATTTAGGCAATCTAAGTTTTGGAAAGCCAATATCAAAGGACCTCAGAGTGTCTCTTTCAGATACTCTAAGACACTGGTCATTGATCCTCAGGACGCTACCTCTGCAAAAAGTAGTCCCTGAGAGTAATCCTCATGATACTCTCAAGGAAAATAATGTTACGTTTCATCCATCATCTGATCCGGATTCATTTCTTGCTTCTTTGTCAATGACATCAGTTGCTGCCACTGCTCCTGTCTACTCAGCAACAACAACCACCACCACCACCACTTCGAAGACGGCGATGAAGTCTCCTCAGCGCCCTCCCAGTGCTAAAAAGCTCAGGGATGTCAAGATGGAGAACCAAGCCCCCAAGCTTCCTCCCAGGGCCACTGAGTTACCTCCTGTGTCTCTACCTGGTTCCACATTCCCTGCCATTGACTATTTAGTCAATGAATGTGCTCTCACCAGGGCAAGGGTGGACTCGCTGCAAACTTCAGCTGAGTTGATCTTCTGGCAGGTCGCTGGTACTCCTGGCATGAAGACGAACGCAGCAACCTAGTGTCTGACGTTCAGTATCTAAAGGACGAGCACAAGGACCTTCGCCAATCCCTCATCAACATTGAGCAAAAGGTCGATGCTCAGGCCGCTATCCTCGAGTCTATTCGAAAGGCTCAGACCGAAGTGATACATACTCTCTCCAGACTCAGTGGAGCCGGTCCCTCATTTGCTGATGTTGATTGCACCATGCTTCAGGACGTGCAAACAAATGTTCACACTATGATGTTCCACGTTCTGCCACATGATAACATTAAGGGGGAGAACGTGGCCAAAGAGTTCGCTGACGAAATAATCGGCGAGCACAACCAGAGGTTCCCTGATGAAAGGATCTCTCCTTACATCCAGAGACCAGAACCTTCCTCCGCTGCAAGGTTTGATGATGATGATGATGATGAAGAGGATGAAGAAGAAGAAGAAGAAGAGGAACGCATTCCTCACTTTGGTGATGATTATGATGATGATGACTTGGGATTTGCAATGGAACGTTTCAGAATGTCCAGAGCAGGCACATCTCAGCTAGAGCCCTTGGGGGACGGATCTGGTCCCTCAGGCAAAGGATCACAGAAAGTGGTTGACCTTGATGCCCCAATCCCACAAACAGAGGGGGAGACCGCTGACAAGGTATCTCTTCAGCTTATCCCTTATATTACTCCTCTCTCTGAAACCCCCTATATAACCTCTCCTCCTTCAAACCCTCTCTCTGATAAATCTCCTTCTTTCTCTCCTTCCCTCAGTGATCCCTGTCCCTCAAAGGACTCATCCACAAGGAAGGAACCTTCTTCTGAAGAGCAGTTTATGTACATAGTGGAAACTGACTCTGAAGAAGAAGAAGGCCTTATTCCCAGGCGTCGCGTTCAAAAGCCGATCATAAGCGAGCCTGAAGAAGAAGAAAGGCGAATAAAATTCCTTAGGAAATTCGAGGCCAGAAGAATAAGGGTGCCTGAAGCTGAACCCATTGAAGCCGTACCAATAAGGATGGTAGATGAATTCTACTTTCTGTCCAGAGAAGAGAGAGAACAAGCATTGGAAGCACAAAGAATCAGAGATGAAGAAATAAAGCAAACAGAGAATGATCTTGTTTTAGCAAGAAAGATTCTCAGGGAAGACTCAGCAAGAGACAAAGCGGCCAAAGAACAATTGGAAAAGAGTGAACGGCTCGCTGCATCTCTTGCTCAGAAAGAACTTGCACAAGAAAACCTAAATGTAGATCCCATTCTCGCTCAACAGAAGATTCTCACTGCACTAACCACTGAAGCCACAACTCAGAAAGACAAAGAACTGAATTGGTGCACAGAGATGCTGAATTTTCGAAGATCTGATGCCAAAATCATTCACGCAACTATCCAAGGGAGACACTCCAACAGAGATGGTCCTAAGGTAGATGTAAGAATGACAAGGTCATCCAGAACAGAGAGAGAAGAAGCAAAATTCTTAAGATTATATGGATACACTGAATGGCTCGAAATCAGAGATGCCATTCAGGGTTCCAAATCCAAGTTCAAGAATGTGGTAGAAGATGAGTTGAATCAGTTGCTGCAAAGAATGTCACAACATGTGCAAGTTCCCCCTCTCCCTGAATCATCTAAGAAGAAAAGATCAACTGCTGAAGGAAGTTCAAGTGCTAAGAATGAGCATGAAACCAAATTTGATTATCAAAGCATTATTGGTCATCTTGAGCTCCCTGATATATCAATGCTTTGTACCTCTCTCCCTGAAGACCGAAGATATGAAGAAGATGAAATCATCTCACTGCCTGAACCTGGTATGGTACTCTTGGATAATCAAGGATTCTTAGGACTCTTCAGAAACCAAGAAATTCACAAGGCCCCATTCTCTCTCATAAAGATCATGCTTTGGCGCTGCTGGTAAGATACCTCTCTGATGAATCGACAGAAGATCCTTTATGAGAATGAGCTACAAAGACGAAACGAGAATATCTCTGACTAGTTATAGATTTCTATTTCCTTTGTAATATTTCTTCAGTGTACAAGTACTTTACTTTTATTTGTAATTTCATTTCTTTGTAGTTTCTTCAGATTATATTTAATGAAATTCAATCAGAGTACTTTACTCCATCCTAGTACTGAAAAGATCCCTGAAAACAGTAAAAGGACAAATGAACATAAGACTTCTACTTTCTTTAAACAATCTTTCACTCACTGATCTTTCACTCTGAAAATTCAATCAGTGAATGTACTTTAATCTTATTTACTTATAAAAAATTGTGGTTTCATATCCTTATAAATGAAACTCAATTCAGATAGTAGACTAGCTGAAAAAAACCTTACAGATTAGTACTTAGAAATTTTTTCTTAAATGTTTCCTAAGTCCTTACTAGTCTCTTAAAGCAATTTTCCTATGTTGCTTAATCATAATCAAATAGGGGGAGATTGTTGATCGTAACTCCTCTCTATGATTTGAATATGATTCCTTAATATACTTAATAAAATTCCTTAGTTAAGCTTCTGTTCAAATTTAGCGATAGCATACGCTGATTACCATCAGCAATCGCTGAAGATCAAGGAACAACAAGCTTATCTCTGAAGACCTGAAGATCAGCTATCACACCAAAAGACCATTCAGCAAAAGTCGAAGACCAAAGCTGAAGAAAGAGATAATCAGCTAAGTGACCTGAAGCGGTTCAGCGATAGCAGCGATTATCTACTCAAAGTGTGAAGTCTTGTGAAGCCTCAGCAACACTGAAGTTCATCCTTGAAAATTCAGTGTCAGCGATCAAATGAAGCTTCCTCTGCAAGACTAAAGATTGATCTTATCCTCGATGCACAAAAGTCAAACCTAGAACCATGTCAGAAAAGGACGTACGACTTGTCTCTTATGTCCCCATCATATCTGATATGGTACTGTTCATATTCGGCCAAAAGCATGGCTGTCTTATTAGCAAGGACAAGCTTCCTATCCAAGCTTGACACGTGGCATGTACCTTTTGTCTTGCATTAAATGCAAACGGGTATAAATAAGATGGAGATATCTTCTTCATCTTAATGCATGCCTCTTTCTAGCCTATACCTTCTATATCTTTCTTCCTTCCTCTTGTGCATCAAACTGTGTGTTTCTTAAGTTACAATAGAATAGGTTTTGAACTTGTTCTAATTCCGTTTGTAACTGTAAATTTGTTTATCATCTATAAACTCATTTAAAAACCAAAATCTGTGAGTTTGTATTCAACCCCCCCCCCCTTTCTACAAACTGTTTACTTAATATTTAACTCTTGTAGACCCTTATTGGGACCAACAAGTGGTATCAGAGTAGTGTTGTTATCTTTCTCTTTAAAATATTTTTCTTAATATCATATTTTAAAATGACAAACCCTAATACGAACTACAACCATAATGGATCTTTAGCTAAACCTCCAAGGTTCATCCATGATAATTTCCCTTTATGGAAAGAAAGAATGTCATTTTTCTAGAGGGATCTGATCCTAAGATCCCATACTATGTAGAAAACGGACCTTTCGTTCCTACAACGCATTATTTCTTTGGTATATCTTACTTTCATTTCTTTGGTACAATGCAATATTTATATATATGCGAGTGGATATTTGTTGAACCCAAAACACTAACCCCTCTAATATGTGTAATGGTAGTCCTTAACCATGTACACAATTGAATAGTCTCATGTAGAGTAATATTCTTGGAATAGTTTGAAGAGGTAGCTACAAGGGTTTGCCTAGTTTACTTCCAAGCAATCGACATGTTTCCTATGGTAATTCTTTATCCAATTTGGGAATGAGCTTTGTATGAGTCAGGTAGATAGTTAATATCAGCAAAGACATACCAAGACAATATTTTATGTTTTTCTATAAGGGCTGATACTTTTGCCTTTCACGTTCAACTAGGTATTGAAATTCCATTATCAATCCTATTTTACTCTTTGTAAGGGAAGTATAAGCCTACATCAATGGTTCCAAAAGATTAATTTGATATCATTCCAATGATGTTGCGTTGGCACTAAGCTAAATCTAGCTAACGAGTTCATTGAGAGATACAATATACGATCAAGTGTATTGTTCTAAGTACAATAATGCGCCTATTGCACTCAAATGGGGAATTCCAACTCCTAAAGGCTCTTCGTCATCATCCTTCAGACGAAATGGATCTTTCCTTTTATCCAACACGCCGACCGGTCATGGGAGTGCTAGCCGGATGCGCTTTGTCCATATTAAATCGCCTGAATATTTTCTAGACATATGCGATCGGTGAATTAGTATCACAAACACGGTGTCCTAGATTAAATAGATACATAAAACCAAGTTTTCCCAAGATCTTTCATCTCAAATTCAAATTTTGAATAGAATAAAGTTTCTCTTATTTCATCAAAAGTATTTATTATGTTCATTACATTGACATATATAATTATGATTGAACATCTGGAACGCGTTTTCTTTATAAATACGCACGGGCACAGTTCATCGTTCTTATATCCCTGCTCAATGAAGTATTCACTTAGGTAGGTATCCATACCGCCTCTGAGCGTTTCAATTTCATGGAGAACGCATTTCGTGGTTTATACTAATATAATGTCATCAAACACTTTTATATATCCCTTAATCTAGATCCCCATAGAGATATGTAGTAACCACATTCATGAGCTGCATTTCCCGTCCTTTGGAAATTACTGGGCTAATTAATTAGCAGAACGTTATAACGTCCATCACGAGAGAGCAAGTCTTCTCATCATCAATCCAGGGCATTGTGTGAAACCTTGCGCCAAAGGAGAGTCTTATACATCATGACTTAATTATTCTCATTACGCTTTTATGACAAATGAATTATCAATGTCCTACGGGCTTTACACTTGGTGGGTTAGCACTACCGGACCAAATACCCGTGTATTTGTCAAATGTAATTGTCCTAGATTGCTTCTATTAGGTCAATTTGCTCTTTGTTGATATTTTTCAACTGAGCATGGTTCGATGTCATAGTGCTCTATCATCTCACGAGCAACGATATATGTGAATATCATCAATGAGTATGTACGATCTGTCCATCGACTCGTATGCACTTTCATAATTCATTTGAGATTTATTTGATCTCTGGAATCAAATATTAACTTCGGAGCGTCCTCCATTAATGATTCATAGACATAGTTTTAGTCAGAGATAATCTCATGAGAGGTTTATGTATTGATGATTAATGGTTGTGCCTTACTTACCTTTTTCTTTTAGATGAGTATTTATCGAACCAAGTAGCCTCCCCCATTTCCTTTTAGGAGCCACGACTTCAACCACACCTCCACCATGTGTGATTGCAACGCACTTTCCAATGGCGTTGTGCCCTTGTTTCGGGACTTTTAACCTTGCGGGTATATTTGCAGCTAGTATATGTGATCTCGTCACTTCATTAAACGTATCAGGTATCGAGTCTGATTCGTTTGACTCCAAATTTACATTGTGAAGTTTGGGGATCAAAATGAGACATATTGGGAATATTCTATGACACTTCCAGTCGTTTCCATGGAAAATCCTTTTTCCTATCTCCCCTTAACGACGGGAAGACTGTCTCATCAAAGTGACAACTCGCTAACTTAGCGGTAAAGAGATCACCCATCAAGGATTCTAATTAGCGGAAAATTGTTGGCGATTCATATCCAACATATATTGAATTTTTTTTAAGGACCCATTTGGGGCGCAATTGGCAGATACTACACAACCAAACATGCATAAATGTAAAATATCAGGCTTATATCCAGTTACCAACTGGTAGGCATGATACTGGTTGGCTAGTAGTGGGTCTAAAAACAAATGAGTAAGGATGCATGTAATATTTGCATAACCCCATGCAAATGCGGGTAAATTGGTGCGCATAACCAATGCCCTATATATCGTCTATATTCTTTTTATGACAACTTCTATGAGACCATTTTATATATACACATGGGGTATAGGAAACTCTACATTGATCCGAATATATATATATGCAATAATTATCAATTTCTTGTGATGTAAATTCTCTAGCATTCCAAGTCATGTAGACTTGATGAGATAGTTAGGGTGGTGAGTCCTTGAATGTGTAACTAGTGCTAGAGTGCAGCATCTTATGTGGACAATAATACGACGTGCGTTCGTCGTGTCGAAACCAGAACCATAAAATACTTCAATGGCCCGCACTCTGGTTGTTTATGTCCATTACCTTGTATTCGTTGTAAGAATGGAATATTTTTATATTACCTTTAGGATGGTCTCATTCTTGTCTTAGCTACGAATTAGGGTATACAAAAGTTATAGGTATGACATATTATGATAGTGGTGTTGCTTCTTGTGCTGCAGAAGTCAACAATTGTAATTTAGTTAATTGCTTTATTTTCCCTTTCACTCGAAAGATAGTGTGTTTATATGTATTTTTCAATACATGGATCATTATGTCATAACCATGTGTCCCACAAGGTCATGTTGCAACATATATGTGTAATTGTCCTAAAGTTCTTTATTGGTGACATAATATGATTTGATGACCTAGGTAATTCACTAGTGTGACACATTTATTTCTCTAATATACGTTCATTTCATATCATTAGAGTTGATGTACATATATACCCATTTTCATTCTAATATTATGATTTC
This sequence comes from Silybum marianum, assembly GCA_036898165.1. NCBI lineage: Eukaryota > Viridiplantae > Streptophyta > Magnoliopsida > Asterales > Asteraceae > Silybum > Silybum marianum. The sequence goes on from CM072528.1 coordinate 17,893,059, forward strand.
CAATTTATATGAATATATAACAAAGTTCTCATTAATATATTACTTTAGTAACTATTAATTCTATGCCAGAGGCAATAAAGAGGTGACAGTTCATCGTCTATGAACTTGCTTGGAGGTTTTGTAGACTATTAATTCAATTAACATTAGTCTATCTTTTAAGATTGTGTGAGATTTCCCACAAAAACACTCAAGTTCTCATCGATACATTCCAACATGGAACGAAGAATATTGAGAGTTTTATATTTGTAATTTTAATGTATTTCTTTACATTTATAATAGTTAAATATTTGGTTTTTCATCAGTAAATGAAATTAATGTAATACTTAAAATAAACTTATGCTCAATCAATCTTAAATTAATCTAATATAGTTCATTTCCAACTTGTTTTCTTTTTTGATATGAGCGATTATTAACACATTTTTCTTCTTATATTCTCCATTATCTTTTAGACAGTAGTTGCATCTCTGCTCCAAGAATTGGAAAACCCTTTTCCACTCTTGTCATGACCCTTATCCTTTCCATGGTTTTCTCCATGGGGTGCATAGATGTCACCTATGTGAAATTGTCTTTAACTCACTGTCATTTGGAGTTGTTCCACCTCTAACACTTTCATTATTGACCACGAGAATTTTATTTGTCCCAACATATTTAGTGATCTGAAATAACCTTGTTATATCTCTCAACCACTTACAGTAGGTTGATGAATTTGTCTAAAGGTTATACTCTAGCTCACATTGGTTCATTAATATGATTACTGTTATATGAAAGGTGAAAATCTTCTATGAGTTCCTTGTCATGAAGATTGAGATGTATTTTGAACACAACATTTCTTTGTTGAAATCAGTCATTTTCTTGTAATCGAGTGGGTTTCATTCCACTGTTTGATTAGTTTGGAAAGTACATGGTACTAGATACTCCTGATTTTTCTTTTCAGGGTGTCCCACTGTTCTTAGGGAATTCTAGTTAATGGTATCCCATATTAAGGTTGTGACTGATGTATCATCTCAAAAATCTCAAGATATTTACATGTATTTTAATAGGTGACTTTTAGGGTCAATATGTTTTGATGGGTTTTACATATTTGCGTATCTTATGGTACTCAAGTTATTTCGAGTCCAGGTGGTTGTAAATAATGGAGAATATATGATTTTCTAAAATCATGGTCTATAATTATGTTATGCATGAGGTTTCATTATCATAATATTATTGGATTTTTGTATTTTTAAATTTTTGTTGATAGTACGTCATCAATATTTCAATATTTGAAAATAGATCGCAAAGACACTTTTGAATTTCCAGGTAGGAGGGGAATCACGTGGATTACTTAAGTCCCTTCAACCTTAGGGTTATTTATACCTGTTTGACAAAATCTTTCAGTGTTATGCAATTATTTCGTTTCATGAAATACATGAATAACATCAATAATTTTGAGAAATTTTGCCATTAAGTAAAGTAAATATTGGTTTTGACATAAAATTAAATTTTGATTTTTAACATTTTAATAGTATTTTAGGAGCTTTTGGTAGAAGACCAAAATATTATGGAGGTTGGAAGTGTAACTTCTAAAAGTTTTTATAAAAATTATAAGTAGGAACTTATAATTAAGATAATCATTAGAATAATATTTTTATATTTTCATGCTTTTTTTTCAGCTTTTGGCAAAAGAAACAAAAAGTTTTGGGGAGTTGGAAGTGTAACTTCCAAAAGTTTTTTATAAGATTGAAATTATGAATAGGAACTCATAATCAAGATGAGCACATTTAAATATTAACATATAAAAATAATAGATAAACAAATATTTGATATTGTATACTAATTGGATAAACATCTAAATATACAAATATTAAGATTAACATTTAAATTAACCATTTAAATATATAAATATCGTAAACTAATCGGATAAGCATTTGAATATAAACATTATACAAGATAAACATTTAAATAATAATTTATCATATCTCATAACAATATAGTAGTAAATTTAAATGATCCAAATCAAATTAGTAATCCAAATATCATTATTAAATTAACCGGGTATATATGTCCAATATAATGAACTAATTGAGCATGTGGAAATAAATAAGTCTAAAATAACGATATGGTATTGTCATAATAAAAGTTAATTTAATTTACGATATAAAGTTATATGTAATAGATGTAAAAGGAAACCAATTAATCAAATCAAAAAAAAAATTAGTGTTGGATTAATAAAATTAGTCTCATGATTTCATTAGATAAAAGAGGCATATTCCCCAAACTCCTTTTAATAGAAAAAATGGGAAAATAAATCCCACTTTTTTTCTCTGCATTCACCGTTACAAAGAAAAGAAGAAGATGGAAAACTCAATATGATTTTTATAGGTATATATATGGAAGAAAAAAAACAACATTTTTAAATTCGTATAAGGTTTATAAATAATACCAGAAAGAAAAAAAAATTATAAACATATAGATCCATATTCCATGATGAGAGGTTTCTGCTTTGTTGTCCATACTTTTGTTTAATAAGCAAAAATAATTATCCAAAAATTAAGTGAACCACAAGTAACAAGCAAATTATAGAAATATATATAATTTTTTTTTTATCAGTATGCCAGAAAAGTTAAAACTACAAAAATTCTTAGAGAATATCATACAAACATGTAATGTTAGATTTACGGTTGTTCCAAAGAGAAGAATTTAAATGCATAGTCAAGTAGATGACTTAACCCAACACCTTACGGCACGAGCTGACGACAGCCATGCACCACCTGTGTCCGCGTTCCCGAAGGCACCCCTCATTTTATTTTATTCCTCCGAATAGAACATGGGCATATGAGTGGATACCACCACTATCAAAGATCAAAGGTGAAGCAGGGTCAGGAACGACGAATCTCTTTATGATAAACATATCCGTTTTGCAAGTTCGTTATTACGGGTAGTTCCTACAAAGGATCAGACTAATGACGTATACAATACTTGAATTCTCGGTGTAGATGCTACATAGTTGGTTCTCATCCTTCAGAGACTACGAGTGTAATAGGAGCGTGAAACTAAACGAGGGTACAATAAATTATCACGACTATAAAGATTATTTTCGGTTAATGATAACTCATAGATAGGGAAAAAATAAAAGGTTTTATAGAGATACTTACTTGAATTGCAATACTAGAAAGCAAACTTTAAATCGACGTTGATACCGTAAAAACCCTAGCTTCACGTCTTGACCAAATTCTCTTTTAGAAGAGCAACGTGCTGATAACGTGTTAAAGGAAAAACAATATAGAACAACAAGAAATAGAGAGAAGAAGATCTGTGATTCTCATTAATCATAAGCCCTTTAAATAGGGATATGTTACAAGTATATAACTATCAGTTCTAACTTATCTCTAATATGTTTATCTCTATATATATCGTCATATCCATTAGACGATGGCACATTTATCCTACAACATATGTTAATTTTTTTTTAAATATTTTGATAATATTAGAAAATACTAATCTAGGAGATAACAATGGAAAGAAATAAACATACAACGTTACAAAATACTGACAGAATATTTAAAGATTCTAACACCCAAAATAAACTAACGGCTTCAAGGAAGCATTTCTTGATAAGTAATGACATCCAAAATGTTCCCAATAACTCAACCATGTATATATTTTTAAATGATTTGTAAACTCAAAAATACAAAAGTGTAATGGCATCATATAATTCCATACGAGGAATAAATCAACAAATATTTGTACTTCTCAAGATTTTATAAAACCAAATATGCAATTTCATCAAGTATCCAACAACATTTGATAAATCTTAAGGAAAATACTTTAAGACTCCCTAATGCACATTTTTATAAGTTTTCGCAAAGAAACTTGAACGCACCTTAGTAGGTTAAGTTAAACCTTGGTTCCAAACCCAAATATTTAGCTTCCACAGGTTGAGACTTGAGATCCATAAGCTGGACTTTCAGATCTATCATGTAAAGATATCAAGAACACTCTAATGAACTCCCAAGATCTAGCTAAACATTGTTGATGCCAAAAATTAACTTAACAAAAGTCAACTCAAGGTGCTTGTGGACCTGATCGATTAAAGGATGGATTTTCTCGACAAACGCAAATAAAACGAAAAAATAGACAAAGACAAGAGATTTGGTGACGCGGAAAAACCCTTAGTCGAGGGAAAAAACCGCGGACGATGGGTTAGTATCGTCGATGCACTATGGAAAAGTGACACCAAGCAGGGGCGTCGTCCTTTAGAGCTATGGTCGTACGATTACAAGTGAGAAGCGTATGTAAAAGCTAAACTAGCGTATGAAATCTAGAAGGCTGTAGCATGTTCATTGATTCAAGAGTGTCGATGTGATTGGTTCCGGATCTTGTTTGATAGCTCGAGTGTTGCTTTTATATTCGTAGTGATTTGTAACGGTTGATCGATATTGATTTCCTCCATAAATGCTCTTAATGACGCTGTTTGTAACCGTCGAACGGTCCTGCAAAAATAGATAACGGTTTAGACAGTAATGATCCGGCCGTTTAAAGGCTGGGCTTAAGGCGCTTCGCGGGTCCATCGCACGTCGGAGATTTCGCCTGTGAGTTTGGTTTGACTGTTATCTCATGACGCTTCGGTCCATATCCGCAGGTCGTAAAATACCTTTGATCGCGCGTTTTACCCTCTCGACCATTGTTTTTTTAAGTCTTTGCCGATGTTTGGGAGTCATGGAAAGTCATTGGTCGAACATTTTAGTCAATGGTCGAAGGTTTGAGATTTTTGCCCAAACATTTTGCCCCAAATTCAAATTTTAATCGGTAGCTGCATTTTTGAATTTTGTCAAGACACGTGTTGCCGCTTCACTGAGTGTGCAGAGAGTCTTTTGGTTTTGGGCGGGAAAGGTTAGGATCTAACTCATTCAATATTCGTTTAGATGATGATGAGTCTTGGTGATGTCATGCGTACGCACGAGCACGCATGGTGCAGCTGTCATGGACAGATGTCACCCATCCGGAGATGGAACGTAGAGAGGTGTGGATAGGTGTCGCCACATGGGAGATGGGAGGACGATTCTGAGCAGACATAAAAGGAAACGATTGCTTTCCCGTTTTTCGTCTTCCTGACTCCGCGAATATTTCTTTCCAAAACCTGCAACTTCTTTCTACTTCTAAAGAATGTCGAGCCCTAAGAGCACCATTTCTTCCAGCGATCTGCTTGCTTTCCACGACCTTGGTTGCCTTCCCTCCTATGTTAGTTTGGAATTCCTGGGGATCTTACGGCCAAGGAATGCCCCGAGGATCTCTTCATTTTGTACGAGTATCCCTTCAAGATAGGGTTTACATGGCACTTTTCTATGTTGGTCAGGGATCTTTTGGGCCGGTTTGGCATTCCTCCTGGGCAAATGATGCCTCAGTTCTGGAGATTCCCAATGATGATTGACTGGTTAACCCATGGTTGGGATTCCCTATTCACCGTCCACGAGTTCTTGCTGGCTTACGCAGTTAAGGCGGACGCCAATAATCAGTATAGCCCCTATATACGAGGGCGTCGGGATCAAGCGTTGATCTCCGGTACTGGGGTGAACGACCGCGGCTGGAAGGAGCGCTTTGTCTTTTGCCGGCTGTCGGACTATGCCGAAAACGAGGAGTGGATCGTTAACGGCTGGCTTAAGCAGGGTAATGTCGTCATCCGATGTTTTTCGCGTGCCATTCGTCTGTTCTGACTTACAAATTCTTCATGCAACGGTGACGTGCGAAATTCCTCCTCTTCCTGACTCGGCGGCCAAGGTCGAGCTTTTTCGTCAGATCCCAAACCGGGTGTACTCCGAGTTTAGCCCCGTGTTAGGGGATGAGGGAGATCATGATACTGAGGAAGGTGACGACGTTGCCCTCGTTAGAGCTTCTGATTTACCTCCCATTTCGAGGGAGAGTGGTGAGTGTTCCCTTTGGTCGTTCGTACTGATTTTCATTTTTCCCCAGACTTTTCCTTGCGTCTGATTATAGAAGGAACTGCGGCTTTGTCCGCTGGTCGTAGGATTCTCCCTGCTCGACGAGGTTTGAATAGAAGGGGGTCACTGGGGCCCGTCCTGAGGGAACCGTCTCCTAAAGTCGAGGGCTCTAAGAGGACGAAGACGTCGAAGTCAGTGATGCCTTCGAACGTTTCTACTTTTCCTCCGTCGCAAGGGGAGGGGAAAAAGCCGGTGGTGGGGGCTTTCACCGGCAACCCATTCTAGGTACCATTTTCCGACGTTTCTCCCGATGGGGTCATGAATCCCATTTCGTGCGTCGTGCGACGTGCATTCGAGCTATCGTGCGTTCTTGCGATACTGACACTAAGCGGTCTTTTATTTTCAGGCCATCGAGGCATCATTTGGCTAGGTCGTTGTCATGGCCTCCAAAGCGGATGAAGTCGTGAGAGAGCACGAATTTGCCCTACAGGTGAAGGAGGAGGAAGCCCTGGCTAGAGTCGACGATTTCCGTCGTTTGCTCGAGGAAGCTCGAGTCGATCTTGCGCGCGAGCGGGGCATTAGTTCTGACCTCAGGCACAGTCAGGCGAAGGCCATGGAAAAAATAAGAGCACTGGAGGTCAAACTAGAGGTGGCCAGGGAATCTCTTTCCAAGGGGATCGAGTAGGTCACCGATCTAGAGACCCGGCTGAATCGGGCCATAGGGGTTACCGGGCCATCTGTACGACAAGTGCCGCCCGGTTTTCCGCCCCTCTAGTTTTTCTTTTTGTTATTTTTTGCTTATTAGGGTGACGCTCGGGGTCGCGCCTTATTTTTTTAACTAAGTTTTACTTAATTGAAAAGATTCATTTCGTAACGAACGACTATCTGTTCAAAGAACAAATAAAATAAGCACGACCGTATAGTACAAACTTTGCGAGAAAAGAGGTTTTATCCCTGGCGATCGAGCCGTTTTAGAATGGCTTGTTTTGAGACTTGGAAGACCAAACTCGAAACTCCCAGATGATTGAGTCTTTAATTAGTGAGTCGTGCGTTTTAGCGCTGCTTTTGGTCGTGCTTTCCTGTGATAGAAGTTATTAGGGGTGGGCGTTGGTTCGACCAACGACCTTCCGACGTTCAAGTTAGTAAGGTAAAAAGAATGGACATAATGTGTGTTGTAATAGCTTAAAAGAAATATTTCCTCAAATGAGTCGCATTCCAGCTACGTGGGATGTTTTGATCGTCCAAGGTTTGTAATGGGTAGGGGCCCTTTCCGATGACTGAAGTGATTCGATAAGGCCCCTCCCACTTGACTGATAACTTACCTGCATTTCGTTCTTGAGTGTTCTGGAAAAAACGTCATAAGACGTAATCTCCTATCCTGAAGGTCTTTACCCTGACATTTTTGTTGAAATATCGTGCGACGGACTACTGTTGAGATGTCAATAGAACGTAAGCCGAGTCTCTTAATTCTTCAAGTGTTTCCACATTGTATCTAAGGTCTACCAGATTTTGCTCGACAGAGGCATGCCGCGCGTTCGGTAGGCTTGGTTCGATTGGTAAGACTGCTTCGCATCCATAAACTAGTAAAAACGATGTTTGTCCTGTTGAAGTACGAGGAGTCGTACGATTGGCCTATAAAACAGAGGGTAATTCCTCAACTCAACGTCCTTTGGCGGCCTCGAGTCTTTTCTTGAGTGAATTGATTGTCTTGTTGCTTAATTCGGTGAATCCGTTGGACTGTGCATAGCGTGGTGTGGAGGTCGTGAGTTTTATCCCCCACTCTTCACAGAATCGCTTTGTTCTATCACTTATGAATTTAGATCCATTATCACACATGATATCGGAGGGGATGCCAAATCTGCAGATAATGTTAGTTCAGATGAAAGATATTTTACCTCTTTATCTCGTATTTGAGAAAAAGCGGCAGCCTCTATCCATTTTCGAGAAGTGATCTGCAAGGACTAATAGATATACCTTTTGTCGGGTGCTTGTGGCAAGTTGCCTACGATATCCATACCCCATCGTATGAAAGGCCATGGGACCAGGGATGAATGTAGGAATTCGAAAGGCTGGTGAGTCATACCTGAGTGGTGCTGACAAGCGTCGCATTTTTGTACGTACGTTATGGCGTCCTAGCAAAGAGTAGGCCAGTAGTAGCCTTGTCGCAATATTCGGTTTGCTAGACTTCGTCCTCTAGAGACATTCCCACATTCTCCGTCGTGCATTTTTGGTAGTATTTTTTGGGTTTCGCTGGGAATGAGACATCCTAAGTTCAACCCGGTAGAGGATCGTCTATAGAGTCTTCTCGCAATCATGACATATTTGGAAGCTTTGAATCGGATTCGTCAGGCTTTCATTTTGTCTTCTAGCAGGCGGTCGTTCGACTAGTAATCACGAATTTCCTTCGTCCAATCGTTCAACTCATCCAGTACTATCACCTGATCATGATGACTATTTTCTGTTGACGGACTTGTCAGGTGGATCATTGGTATCATATCGAATGATAATTTCGCCAAGGCTGACCCTAGATTGGCGAGCGTGTCGGCTTGAGCGTTTTGCTCCCTAGGGATTTGTTGAATGCTGCTTTTTTCGAATTTTTCGCTCGATTTAGGGTGATTTGCCAATATGCTGTCAGTCTTGAATCTTTCGTTGCAAATTCTCCTCTCATTTGATTAACGACGAGTAGAGAGTCGCTCATGACTCGAAGGTTTCTTTACCCCAAATCGTACGCTATATCCATGCCTATGATTAGGGCCTCGTATTCCGTTTCAGTTTTGGTGGCTTTGAAATCACAGGATACGGAATAGACCATCGTGCCTCCTTGTGGGGATCTCAATACGATGCCTAATCTGGACACTCGCGCGTTGGAGAACTCGTCAAGATGCAGCATCCACGGCTGGTCTTCTTGGATTGCCCCAACGTTTATTTCATCAGCCGCTAACCTCTCCAATTCGGGGTTAAAGTCTGCGATAAAGTCGACTAGAACTTGCGACTTAATCGCCATTTTGCCAATCGCCCCGTTAGCTCTGGTTTCGTTAGAATGGATTTCAGCGGGAAGTTAGTGACGACGTTGATAGCGTGTGACTCGAAATATTTTCGGTGTTTTTTAGCCGCATTGACGAACGACAGAAGCAATTTTTCCATTGAAGTATATCTTTTTTCTGCATCGAGTAAGGATTTACTAACATAGTAGATTGGGAACTGTTGCTCGTCTTCTTCTCGGACCAGAACGGCGTGCTGACTGAGTTTTCGCTTACGGCGAGATATAGTTGAAGTTATTCCTCATTTTTGGGTTTTGACAACAGGGGCGGCGACGCTATATAGTCTTTTAAAACCTGAAGCGCTTTCTCATGGTCGCTCGTCCAGTCAAAGCCTTTGTTTTTCCTGAGGACGTTGTAGAATAAATGACACTTATTAGAAGATCGTGAAATGAACCTGTTGAGTGCGGCTACACGACCCGTGAGTTTTTGGACTTCTTTGAAATTACGGGGTGATTTTATTTCGCGAATTGCATTGATCTGATCAGGGCTGGCTTTGATTCCTTGCTGGGTCACCATATGTCCTAAAAATCTTCCTGCACGTACTCCAAAGGAACATTTCGCTGGATTCAGCTTCATCTAGTACTCCCAAAGTATTTCGAATGTTTGGCGCAAGTGTTCTACATAATCCACCGCTTGTTTAGATTTGACTAGCATGTCGTCGATTGTACACCTCCATCATATCTCCCAGATACGGTTCAAACATTCTTTTGACGAGCCGCTGATAGGTGGAGCCGGTGTTTTTAAGGCCGAAGGGCATCACCTTATAGCAGTAAATCCCCCTGTCGGTCATAAAATCCGTTTTTTTCTTGATCGTCCGGGTGCATGAAGATCTGGTTGTATCCTGAGTATGCATCCATAAAAGTCAACAATTCATGGTCGGCTGACGCGTCAACCATAGCGTCAATCTGGGGTAACGGTAATAGATCTTTGGGACAGGCTTTATTGAGATCGGTGAAGTCTATACAGACCCGCCATTTTCCATTTTTCTTTTTGACAACCACGACGTTTGCTAGCCATTCCGGGTATTTCACCTCTCAAATTTTGCCAGATTTCAACAGGTTATCGACTTCGTCATTGATAACCTTGTTCTTTTCTGAAACGAACTTCCGACGCTTCTGTTTCACGGGTTTGAAGGAAGGATCAACGGATAATTGATGCGATATGATTTTCGGGTCGATACCGACCATATCTTCGTGTGACCAGGCGAAGCAATCGGCATTCGTTCGAAGGAAGTCGACCAACTTTTGCTTTATGTCGGGCTCGAGTGACGTTCCTACGTGGATCTTGTGTTCGGGGTAATTTGAATCAAGTACGACCTCTGCTAGCTGTAGATCGTCGCTCGAGTTTCTTGGTCGTGTAGTTGGTTGACGAGCTTTTTTCGGGGCTTCATGGTCGTTTTATAACATTCTCGCGCCACCTTCGTTTCGCTTTTTATATCTTGCATTCCCCATGGCACTGGTAATTTCAGCACCTGGTGATAGGTCAAAGAAACGGCTTTCATTTCGTGGATCCACGGTCGCCCGAGAATAACATTATATACAGAGGAGCAATCCACAACGTCGAATCTGGTCAACTTGCTAACTCCCTTGGGGTAGGTAGGGAGGCTGATTTCCGGAGGTGTAGGTGTCATTTCCGCTAAGTCCCACTAAGATCGCCGTTCGCCGCGTGACCTCGGTTTCCTTTACCCTCATCGCTCTCAGGGTGCTGAGGAAAATCACGTTGACAGAGATGCCTCCATCCACGAGTACTCTTTTCGGTGAGTAGTCCCCAATTGCCCGCTGGATTACTAGACCATCGTGATGTTGTGGTCGAAAATCTCCTAGGTCGCGAGCGTCGAACGTGACGTGGGTGTTCACTGAGTCGGTACCTGCCCCCGGTTTGCGTACCTGGGAGGCGATAGGACTATCACGCCGGTGCGACGCTTGTTTCCTGGCGGTTGAGCGGGTGGGTCCACAAACTAGGGTTGGCAATCGGGTCGTGTTCGGGTTGGCGGGTCACGGGTTGGCGGGTTGGCGTGTCAGAGAGGGTCAACCTGGACACAACCCGTTTAACTAATCGTGTCAAGATATGCAACCGTAACCCGCACACGCTCGGGTTGGCGGGTCGGAAACGGGTTAGCGGGTTGGCGAGTCGTAAACGAGTTGACGGGTTGGCGGGTCACCTAATAATACAATCAAATTCAAACATTCAAATTTAAACAAAAAGTCTAAACAAAAGTTTCAAACAAATAAAAAGTCCATACACAAACAAATTTATTTAATAATATAACCAAATTCACCTAATAATACTACCAAATTCAAACATTCAAGTTTCAAACAAATAAGAAGTCTAAACACAACCAAATTCAAACAAATAAAAAGTTCAAACGCCAACTTAAATAAGACCAAATAAAGCAAACCCATTTTGACTATTTGAGACTTTTAAGTAAAATATATTTTCTATACAAAAAAAAATATTTTTTTTTAAAAATTATTTTTTGGCAGGTTGGCGGGTCAACCCGAACACGACCCGTTTATTTGGCGGGTTGGCGGGTTGACGGGTTAGCGGGTTGGTCGGTTGGCGTGTCAGAAAGTTCAACCCTAACCCGTTTATTTTCGTTTCGGGTTCGTGTCATGTTTCGTGTCGTGTCGGAAATTGCCACCCCTACCACAAATGTTTGTTCCACCTGTGATACAATTCACCTGGTTAGTTTTCAACGGGGAGTTTCCGTAGTTGTCCCTTGGACACCGTCTCTCCGAAGTCATAGGATGGATTCTCGGGGTGTCGAAAGTCGTGGGTCTGCGAGCGAAGCCCGGCGCACTGGGCCTATATCTGCCTTGGCCCAGACGGTGGGGGCGGAGGTGTCTGACTTGGATTCTTGTGACTGAATCTTTGGGCCTCTAGTTGCTGAATTTGCAGGTTCACCGTGTTCAGCTCAGCTCTTAGGTTTGCTTCAGTGGGGTTAACTCCGTGATATGCCATTGAAACAAAATCAAAAGAAAATTGTTAGTAACACAGGGTTCGTCGGAGAGTTCCTCTAATCGGGTCCCACAGATGGCGCCAAACTGTTGATGCCAAAAACTAACTTAAAAAAAGTCAACACAAGGTGCTTGTGGACCTGATCGATTAAAGGATGGATTTTCTCGACAAACGTAAATAAAACGAAAAAAAAATAGCCAAAGACAAAAGATTTGGTGATGCGGAAAAACCCTTGGTCGAGGGAAAAACCGCGGACGATAGGTTAGTATCGTCGATGCACTATGGAAATGTGACGCCAAGCAGGGGCATCGTCCTTTAGAGCTATGGTCGTACGATTACAAGTGAGAAGCGTATGTAAAAGCTAAACCAGCGTATGAAATCTAGAAGGCTGTAGCGTGTTCTTTGATTCAAGAGTGTCGATGTGATTGGTTTCGGGCCTTGTTCGCTAGCTCGAGTGTTGCTTTTATATTCGTAGTGATTTGTGACGGTTGATCAACATAGATTTCCTCCATAAATGCTCTTGATGACGTTATTTGTAAACGTCCAACGGTCCTGCAAAAATAAATAACGGTTTAGGCAGTAATGATCCGGCCGTTTAAAGGCCGAGCTTAAGGTGCTTCGAGGGTCCATCGTACGTCGGAGATTTTGCTTGTGAGTTTCGTTCGACTGTTATCTCATGACACTTCGATCAATATCCGCGGATCGTAAATACCTTTGGTCGCGCGTTTTATCCTAATGTCGAGAGTTATGCTCGACCATTGTTTTTCTTAAGTCTTGGCCGATGTTTGGGAGTTGTGGAAAGTCGTTGGTCGAACATTTTAGTCAACGTTCGAAGGTTTGAGATTTTTGCCCAAACAAACATCAAAGAGGAGATAGAGGTTGAGGATGCACAAATACCATATCCTAGATCAAGAACCAATGATTTAGATCTTACCTTTTCAACTTCTAAGAACTCTAAATCATCAAAATAACTTTAATTATTTTTTGTTTCCCTTTTAAAGAGCTTCAAAATACAAAACATTAGCCTTTAGAATCACCCAAATCAGATTAAGAGATAAGAAAGTTATGACCAAATGAATAAAGGCACGAAAAATCATGGTTTTAACCCTTAGGGGCCACATGGGATTTGTGAAGTGACTTCAATCATTTAGAAAGTCGCCTGAGCCCAAAATTCAGCTTTCAAGAGTCTCAAGTGACTTAAGTCACTTGGAAACCAGATTGACACTTTACTTTGTGTTTTAAGTTGTTTTGCGAATTCTCGTGCGACCAAACTTGTGAATTCTCCTGCGACCAAAAATCAGCACAAACGTCCACGCCTCCCTCGCCTACTACTATGCTACTACTGTCACTTTCACGCTTCCACTCTGAAATCTCCACTACCACACCTCTACTATTTTTATCACAATCGCCACCATCCCCACCCTATCCTACCGAAGCCACCACTAACCACCATGTTACCATTGTTGTCATTACCCCTACCCTTCTATCACCCACCCCTCTACAACCCACTCCATCTCATCGACCATACTATTGTCATCACAGCTACCACTCCAGCTAAACCCATTCCATCTCATCGACCATGCTGTTAGTTGGTGGGGAGAGGTGCAATAGGGAAAGGATGTGACGGCAATAGTTTATGATGGTCGGTGGGGCGGGGCACGGTGGGGTGTAGAGTTGATCATTTACGGGCTTCAGTCTGTTCTGACTTAATTTTCTTGTCCAACGGGCCTAATATAGCAAATTCAAGCCCTTTTTTACAGGCATGAAAACTTGCTCATACCCGCTCTATAAAGGGGTCCTTCTTGCCCACGGGCTAACGAGTCTAAAATATTTTATATTTTTAAGAAAACAAAACTTATATAAAATCACAACTTACATAAAATAATTCCAGACTATGGGATCCACTTCCCTGCCGGTTGGGTTCAGCCTTTGGTTGGGCCGGGTCACAGCGGATTAGTAGGCTGACCCGTAATGGAGACCCGATACCGCTGGAGCGTGTGTGTGTTTAGATGGCGTTCAAAAAAAATTCAAAATACATAACATTTTTTCCAATTTAAAATTAGACATAAAATACATAACAATGTACATAATTTAGAAAAAATTTGTTTTGCAAAACATAGAAAATCGATAAAGGAAATGATTGAATGAGATAATAAAGTACTTGTCAAATTTGGTAATTATGTTTTCACTTTTTTAGATTTTTAGAAAGTGATATTATCATGAATCGTATTGAAGTGGAATTAATAATTACAAAGTATTTTTAATTTTATTTGTAAATTTTAATTAATAAAAATAATAAAGGTTCAGGCGGGATTGTCCAATTTGTTTTTTGCACCACCCATGTCTGCCCATTAATTTTAATAAATCAGTTCGGGCCCACCATTTCTTCGAAGATCGTAGTCCAAGCCCGCTGTTCTAGCGTGCTGGAGAGGTGGGTCTAGCGGGTCGTCCCGCTCGTGAACAGTTCTAGTAAGGTCGTACTTGTGATGACGAAAGTCGTGGCACGGTGGTTAGTGGGTTGGGGTGGATTGGGGGTGGTAGCTGTGATGATGATAGTAGAAGCCCGGTGGTATTGGTACTAGGGTTGGGGAAAGGAAGGTAAATGTTGGTGGGGGTGGGGTGGTAGTTGTGATGATGACGGTACTAACATGGTGGTCAATGGATGGAGGTGGGGGTGCGACCCCCTTATTAATACCACTAGCTATGCCACACTGTCATCATCACATCTACCACTTCCACCCATCCACCCACCCTACGACCACCAATACCCCCACGTCACTAATGTCGTCGTTGCAGCTACCACGCCGACCCTCCCCGAAACAAAGATCGATATTCCAATTCTTTTGAAAGATTTCATTCCAATTTCTACCAACCAAACATGTGGTCAAATTCCATCAAATTTCATTCTAATTATTTTAAAGTCAAATTGTCTTGATGGATTCTAATGCTACCCATGTTAATATTTTTGAAATTTTAGAAGAATGATTCTTATAACATAAGTACAATTAAGACATTGATCTAATAATTTGATTTATTATGGTATATTGGTTTTTACTGGAGCTGTCCTATCACATACGTTGACAATCATGTTGTTTAATTTGCGATGTTATTTATTTGTAAAAAATTATGACTTCATACAAACCATACAAATATTTTAAATTTATATACCAAATCCATGTTCGTACACATAGTCACACACGCAATTTGCATGCCAACTTGAGGTGGGGCACTTGGTGAATTAATTGAATCGGTATCAACAATTTGGGACATTCAATGTGTGGGACAGGTATAATTGGCCCGACTCAAAATAAATATTATATATATAGAGAGAGATAGGGAGGGAGATAAATGGATAAATAGAGTCGGGTTTAAAAAAGAATAGTATCCATCGAATAATGAAACATGAGAACAAATAAATTACATGTGATTTTATATTAAAAATCAAGTGTGTAAAATTACATGTGATTGACCCGACTTGTGGTCACAGGCAAGTCACCCCCTCACTCTTTGCATTAATTATATTTTGTAATCGCATGTGATTTTAGTGCAAAATTACATGTGATTTGATTGTTTTCGTGTTTTGTTTTGATCAGGTTCTTCTGTGACCATTTTAGAGCATTGGGTAATTGAACATTCAGAGGAAGAAACTGTGAGGGTTTGGTGTCATGGTAGGAATGGTCGGTTTTTCTCCCGTCAAAGTTCGATATTTTGTTGTGAAGATTTGACCATTTAATGGATCCAAAGGTGTCAATAAAGGTCTCACAAAAAATGGATGATCTTACCATGTTTATATAGGGGTTTAATCATTTGAGAACCCATAACATTTGTGATAACTTTGAGAACCCATGCATAATGTGTTATTTCATATTATTTTACCATGTATATATATATATATAGAGAGAGAGAGAGAGAGAAAGAGAGCGAGAGAGAGAGAGAGAGAGAGAGATATATATACGATAATTAATCAAATGAGAACCATAAAAAGTTGAGGACCATTAGAACCAATCTTAAAGGTTGTTTACCAAATTTTCTATTAAGTAATGTATGGAAAAAATTTGTTTGTCTAGATAAATTTGATTGTCTAGATAAATTTATGTTATTGTTTACTTTTTTATCTGAATCAACAGTAGGAATGACGTAAATGACCAAATTACCCCTGAGTATGAATTATGCTTTGTTTAATAAACTATTATTTAACTTTTTAAGCCAAATGATATTTCCAAAACATAAAATTTATTTGATCATCAAAACATAAATTTAAATTTCATTGATATTATCCGAAATTCGAAACATAAATTCATAAAACACTTTGAAATCCAAGTTCAAGCAAAAAGTAGTCAAGTTGAAACACAAATACTTAAAATTTGGAACACTATATACCAAACTATTTACAATTTTATAGAGTCTAATAGCACCTCGTTGAGAAATATCCAATTCTCCTTCTCCACTTCCTTCGACTTCTTCGTTGTTAAACGTAGTATCCTCGTTGCACTCCATAAACAACTGGTCTTGAATATTATGTTTTTTGATAAAATTATGTATCACAAAACATTCAATTACCACATTTCTTTGTGTTGTAAATGGAAAGGGAGTCATCTACTTTAGGATCGGAAATCTCACTTTCAAGACACCATAAGCACGTTCAATAACATTCCTGAGTTGGACGTGTGTATGATTAAACCATTTTTCTTTAGTCAAAGCACGTGGGCGTCTAAAATCTGCTAACTAATATCTTGTGTTACGATATGAAGCCAAAAATCTACGAGCATTGGCGTACGCATCATTACAAAAATAGTATTTATCTGAAAAAATGACCCACATCAAACGTATAATATACTAATAAAAACATACAAATTGAGAATGGTTTATACCTTGTGGTGGAAAGAGGAAATCAAATCTTGGGTTAAAAGCAACTTCCCTAAGTATTCTTGAATCATGCCCTATATCTTCCCATCCAGTCAAAACAAAAGTGAATATCATGTTGAAGTCATGCATTCCTAGAACATTTTGATAGCATCGACCGCCTCCTCTTCCCCAGTAAGCAGTTTGATGACTAGCCGACACAACTGTATGTATAAGGATACCGTCAAGTGCACCTATTGCACCCTTCATTAACAAAAAAAAAATTAAATAATATATATATATGTCAAAAATAAATCTTACCGAAAATATTTCTTTCAAACGTCTATGATGACTCGACATATTTCTAGTTGTACCAAAAATTGCCGGCACCACAATTTCTCTTAAAAATTCCATCATTCCTAGAAAAACTACATAGAAACAAAGATAAATAGTTCTTATTCATCAATTTATTTTCATCTAATACAATTAATTAACATTCTATTTTAATTTAAAACGGATAAGATTTTAATTTTTTGCAATTTATCTCCCCAATTTTTTTAATTCCGTAAAAATGTAAGATTAGCTTTTAGTTGTTTAAAAACGTTGATTAAATTTTCAACTTTGTAAACCCACTAAAACCCACTTCTTCTTCTTGTTTAAACAATTTAAACCCGCTTCTTCTTCTGGTTTTCTTTAAATATTATTTTTTGTGTTTTTGTTTGGAGATATGCCAATGGATTGGAATCCATGTTTCGATTGATAATTGTATAAATTAATGGTAAGAGATTTATTTTTTTTGATGACCGAATATATGTCTTGTTCACATTGTAAAAACATAATGGTTTTAGTATAATACGTTGTTTCATACTGTGAAACAATATATAGATTTAACAACGAAGTAATATGGTGTTGTTTCACTCTGGGAACAATGCATAAGTTAAAACAAAAGTGTTGTCTTGATATTGTGAAACAACACAACACCGCTTATATATGATAAATAATGTAGTTAACACATGTGTTCACATCACAAAGTGTTGTTTTACTCTACCAAGTGTTGTTTCACGTTATGAAATACTTTAGTGAACTATCGACAATGGATAAAATGTAGTGAGCATATGTGTTCATATAAGCGTTGTTTTTCACACTATATATGAAACAACAAATATATTAATATTGATACGTTATTACTCGTTCAGATGATGTCATTAACGTGAAATGATGCACTGTTGTTTCACGTAGTGAAACAAATATATTAACGATGATGTTAATTATTGAAACAACGCTACTAATGTGAAACAATGTCATGGTGTTTCATGTTGTGAAACAACACACAAGTTAAAATATTTGTAGTACTTAGGGGATTTTTGGGTCGGATTGCTTATAAAAAAAACTTATTGACTTATTACCGGTACCACACCGGAATAAGCACTTTTGAGTGTTTGGATAAATAGTTTATATCGATGTTAAACTGATGATAAGGAGTTTTTCAAGTATTTAAACTCTTTTAACTTATGATAAATTGATAAAGACTTTTGTAGGAAAAATATAAGTTGTTTTAAATAAGCAATCCCAAACACCACCTTAATGTTAAAATCATACTTGTTGAAAAATCTTAAAATAATATAATAATACTGGTGTCAAATTAATAGCCATTCAATTGTTTTATATAACAGTAATGCGTACGATATATACATGTATATATATAAATATATATATATATAGATATATAGATATATATATATATATATATAGGGGAGGGATCATACGAGAACCACCTCTCCTTGAAGGAACAAATGAACAATTTGTGGACCACATATGATGTGGGTCCCACATAATATTAAATCAATTCTGATTTAATATTAAATCATAAATGATTTAATATTATGTGGGACCCACATCATATGTGATCCACAGTTGTCCCTTTGTTCCTTTAAAAATGCAAAGTTCTCATTTGAACATTCCTCTATATATATATACATACATATATAAAACTCAAGAAACATTTTCGATTATTTTTATAGGGGAGGGATCATACGAAAACCATCCATCTTTAAGGGAACAAAGGGACACCTTGTATACCACATATGATGTGGGTCCCACATAATATTAAATCATTTCTAATTTAATATTAAATCAGAAATGATTTAATATTATGTGGAACCCACATCATATGTGGTCCACAAGGTGTTCATTTATTCCTTTAAATTTACAAAGTTCTCATTTGAACCTTCCTCTATTTTTGTATATATATATATATATATACAAATTTGGTTGTGAACATGAGGACAAATGAGAGTGCGACATGTGTCACATTCAAAGAAATATTCAGACTGAATATAGTATATATTCAGACACGTGTCGCTCTCTCATTTGTCCTCACGTTCACAACCAAATTTTAGTTTGAATTTGAACTTTCCTCTCTCTCTCTCTCTCTATATATATATATATATATATGTTCAAATGAGAACTTTGTAAATTTAAAGAAATAAAGGAACACCTTGTGGACCACATATTATGTGGGTCCCAAATAATATTAAATCATTTCTGATTTAATATGATTTAATATTAAATCAAAAATGATTTAATATTACGTGAGACCCACATCATATGTGGTCCACAAAGTGTTCATTTATTTCTTTAAAAATGGGTGGTTCTCGTATGATCTCTCCCCTATCTAAAATCTATACTATATTATAAAGCATTTGGCCAAAAACTCTTAAAAACAACTTTTTTAAGCCTTAGGTACTGCTATTTAATGCTAATTACTTAATTTTCAAGATTACAAATAAATTATGCAGAAGTACAACTTATTAAAGCTTTATTTCTGAATCCGTGTAACTAACTACAGATAAGTATGATCAAATACAAGATAAACATCTAATTTTAAATATAAATTTTTTTAAATATAATTAAGATAATCATTGAGTTCTAACAGAATACTTAATTATCATTTATATAAAAGGTTATATTCGTTATTAAACCTAAATTTAATTATGATAAAAAAAATTAATTATAGAAATTACATAAAAAAAAAACTTTTAAATTAAATATTAAAATCATTTTCTTAAAACCACATAAAATCATTAGAACATCGATTAAAATGAAACTTAAAACTGAGATGTATCTCGCTGCATTGCGCGAGTATCCTTCTAGTATATTATAAAGCATTTGGCAAAAACTCTTAAAAACCACTTTTTATGCATTTAGTATTGTTTATTGATGCATTTTACTTAAAATTAAGATTACAAGTAAATTATGTGCAAACACAACTTATTAAAGCATCGTTTTTGAATTCGTGTAACTAATTACAGATAAATATAATCAAATCTAGGATAACCATCTCATTTTAAATATAAAAAATCTAAAATATAATTAAAATAATCACTGAGTTATAACAGAACACTTAATTATTATTTTTATAAAAAGTTATATTATTAAAACAAAAATAAATTACTTTCTTATTAAACATAAATTTAAAAATTCTAAAAATTGAATTAAAGAAATTACATACCAAAGATAGCTTTTAAATGAAACAATAAAATCGTTTTATCAAAACCACATAAAAATAAAAGGAAACATTAAAATCGAGATATATCTCGCTGCATTGCGCGAGTACCCTACTAGTATATATATTGTTGGGTCACCGATGATTTGGTGATGAATCACCTTCCTTTGTATGATTGATTTTTTATAGGTTCTTTTGAAGGTCTGAAATATGCTTCAAGTATTGGAAAGTCAAAGACTATTCAATCAAGGGTTGTACATCAAAAAGTGGAATTTTGGATGTACCAACTAACTTCAATATTCAGATCAAATTGCCAGAGTCAAGATTGGATTACCAATATAGTGGGTCACCGATGGTACACCTTTAAGTCATCAAGGTATTAGGTCATCAATACAAGATGAGGTCATCAAGTTTGTACTCATGGTCACCGACACTATTATCTTGGTCACCGAAATTGCAGGTATCATTTTTAAGGCTGTGATATCAAGTCACAAATACAAGGATGTACACTTTCAACACTTAGTGAAAAATGAGTTCACTAAGCAATGTGTACACTTATCAATTCCAGCCTTACAAGGTACCCACCGATGTGATACATAGGTTCATGTATCACTTAGCAATTTTCAAGAGATAAGTTCTTGACTCACAACAAATGCAAGACACGTGGGCAGCAAGAACTTGGGCATTAAACCTTATATAAAGACATTCTCTTTTATTCTTATAAAAGGAATATTTGTCTTTTAGCTAAAAGGTTTGATGGGACTTCACAGAACATGAAGAAAAGAAGATAAAGTTATCTGACATTACGTGCTATAAAGAATGGTTCATCCATTATTCTAGTACAAAGGGAGTAGCCTCTTCCTTTGTCCATCAGATATACTTCCAGCCAATGAATCCTTGACAGCTGTCCACATGCATCCCATGCATGGGCACTATAAAAGGAGATGAAGTCCTTCCCATAAATCTCACGCTTTCAACAAATCTTCAAAGTGATTATTTGTTTGACTCCGGCAATCCTGTGTGTTATAACAGTCTTGTTTTAACTTCCTTAGTGTATAAGTTAATTACTGTTATCTGTGTGTTTAGTTTGTTAGAATAGTGTGTCTATTCTTTTCCGCAACAAACTTTCTGTGTGTAAATTTTTAGTATTTATATTAAAAAATTTAAAAATAGTATATTTTGTGTGTTTGTATTCAACCCCCCCCCCCCCCCCGGCCCCTCTTTTACAAACCCTCACTTGCTTAGCCATCTCCCTTTGGGGACTAACAAGTGGTATCAGAGAAGTTGGTCTAATTCAATAAACCAGATCTGTGATGGCTACTACTTCAAATGTTGATGGTACTTTGCAGACCTCCTCCAGTTGTACATATGATTTAGGATCCTTGGCCAAACCTCCAAGGTTCAACCCAAGTAACTTTGGGTTATGGAAAAATCGTATGCTACTATTCTTGGAAGGGATCGATTGCAGGTATCCCAACATTCTCAGTGAGGGACCTGTTGTTGCTAAAATATGGGCTCGCTTTGGCCCACAAAAAGACGCTGAAAGAAAAGACATAGAGTCAGATGATGAAAGGAGTGATAAAACTGGCAGATATATCATCAAACCTTCAAAAAAATTTAGTGAAGATGATAAACGCCTAGTTGCTCTAGACACTAAAGTCAAATCTGCTCTTGCTGTATCTCTTCCTGATGAAGTGTATCACTCTCTTCTTAACCTCTCCACTGCAAAAGAAATGTAGGACACTTTGAGTGTCTTATATGAAGGCACCAAAGAAGTCAAGAAATCTAACAGGATCTGTCTTGTTAGAAAGTATGAACTTTTCTCCCATGAAAAAGGAGAATCTCTCTCTACCTACTTTAATCGTTTTAACTGTCTTCTCAATGATCTTAAAGTTCTTGGACGAGTTTATGATAATGAAGAAGTTCTCTGCAAGTTCATGGATTGCCTCCCAGACTTCTGGGAAACCATATGTACTTGCATTAAGCAAACCAAGGACTTAGAAATAATGCCTTTAACTGCTCTCTATGGAACTCTTCTCCACTATGAACAAACCAAGAACCAGAGAAAATCTCTTATAAAAGATATCAAATCTTCTTCTGTTGCTTTAATAAGTGATTCAAAATCTTCTTTTTGTGTTCCTAGAATCACCTATCCTTCTTCTGAATCTGAAAACGATATTAAGGAAGATTCTTCTCATCTATCAGATGCACACTATAGTGCTGCTGATGATGAAGGAGAAGAATCAGCCATTGATATACTTTCTGATAGTATGGCAATGATTGCTGGAAACCTTAAGAATAAAATATTTTATTCAAACCGCTCTAAATTTCATAGAAAACTTTTTTCTCAAAAACCCTCTTCTGACAAACCAAATGAAGAATGCTTCAATTGTGGAAAGAAGGGTCATTTTGCTTCTGAGTGCAGATCAAAAGCTTCCTCTAATCTCAAATCTTCTTCTTCTTATGGCCATGACTTCTCCAAATCAGCTTCTAGGAAGCCTGAAGAGAGAAATAGCCATTCTTCTAAAAAAAATCATGAATCAAAAGAAACCTCTAGATATAAGAAATACAAAGCTAAATATAAGAGGGAAAAAGAAAGAAACCAAAGTAAAGGTAAAACTTTGGTTGTTGAGGCTCATTGCTGGGAGGATGAGCAAACTTCTGAGAGTGAGAGTGTGTATGTCACAAAGTGGCTCATGGCCAAAATCGATGAGTTGGAAGACATGGAAAAGTCACTCTACACTGCTCTTGTCTCTGCTGAGGGATCTGCTACAGGAACAAAGCCCCAGGTACATCCCTTTATCTTTCTCTCTGATGATCAAAAGGTTGATGCCTTTGATTCTTTAACTATTGACTTTTGCAATTTAAAGGATCAAAAGAAAAAAGCTGACATGCACATGAAATCTTTAAATGATCAACTTCTATCCTGCTTTTCTAAACTCAAGGACTTTGACAAAATGAAAGATGATCTAGAAAACCTAAGGTATTTAAATGATAGCCTATCTGAAGAGAAAACAAAGATATCCAATACTCTTGAAAAAGAACAGGAGGTTCTTTCTAAGTGGACTAAATCTTCAAAAAATCTAGAAAAGATTCTTCTAGATCAAATCTCTTGTAAGGATAAGTCTGGACTTGGATATGGAAAAGATGATCCTCAACCTTCCGACCTTCCACTTCCATCATCTGAGTGTCAAGGCTTTCCTGCTGGTTTCTTCTCCGATAACGATGATGATCTTTTAGATTACTCATCTGAGGATTCTACTTTTGTCCATTCAATAGATTTGCTAGACATGCTAAAAGTAGAGTCCAATGTCAAAAAGTTTGGAGTCTTTGTTAAAGCTAAAGAATCCTCTCCTGAGTCTTTAAAAGTTTCAACTCTTCCAAGCTCCTCTTCTTCTCCCAAACCTATTCAAAGACTTTTAAATTCTCTAAGTCTTCATGAGTCAAGGTACTCCCATGAGTCGTCAAGACACATGACCGGAAACAAACTTCTTCTCTCTAACTTCTCAAAAGAAAAGGGACCCACTGTTTCCTTTGGAGGAAATGGAAAAGGGGTCACCAAGGGATATGGTACCATATCAAATGGAACCATCACTTTCTCTAAAGTAGCTCATGTTGAGGGGCTAATGTACAATCTTCTAAGCATCAGCCAAATATGTGATTTGGGTTATAAGGTCATGTTTCAGTTGTGTGTGTGCTTGGTCTTTGATGTGCAGAATAAGATTGTACTAGCAGGAACCCGACTGAACAATGTATAGATAATCAACATGAAGGAAAGTGCAATTGGAGAAGCTGTGTGTCTCCTCTCTCAAGAACTAGCCAAACAAAGTTGGCTGTGGCATAAAAGGTTCTCTCATCTAAACTTTAAAACCTTGAATAAACTTTCCAACAAAGAGCTGGTTGTTGGAATGCCAAAAATAGTTTTTGAGAAAGAAAAGTTGTGTGGAGCATGTGAAAAAGGAAAACTCACCAGAACTTCCTTTAAAACAAAACAATGCTCATCTATCTCTCAACCTCTTCAAATGCTTCACATGGATCTATGTGGTCCAGTAAGCACACCTAGTCTAGGTGGTAAAAAGTATATGCTAGTAATCGTCGATGAATTTTCTAGATATACTTGGGTGTTCTTTCTAAAACACAAAAGTGATGCTGCTGAAGAAATCATCAGGTTTACAAGAAAGATTGAAAATATGAATGGTAAACTGGTGAAGTCTATCAGAAGTGATAATGGCACAGAATTCAAAAATGCTGCTCTGGAAGATTTCTTTGACCAAAAAGGAATCTCTCAGAACTTCTCTAATGTACGTACTCCTCAACAAAATGGTGTTGCTGAAAGAAAGAATCGGACGCTGTGTGAAGCTGCAAGATCAATGCTGAGTGAATCTAAGTTGCCAACCTATTTTTGGGCTGAAGCAGTTAACACCGCATGCTTTACTCAAAATAGGTCAATCATAGTCAAAAAGCATGACAAGACTCCTTATGAGGTTTTCCATGGTAAAAAACCTGCAATTGACTTCTTCCATGTATTTGGCTGTGCTTGTCACATGCTAAATGACAGGGAACAACTTGGAAAATTTTATCCAAAGTTTGATGATGGAATTTTCATGGGCTATTGTCTCTCCTCAAGAGCCTTCAGAATCTACAACCTGAGAAGACAATGCATAGATGAATCCATGCATGTGAAGTTTGATGAGTTTGAAACATCTTCAATATCTTGTAATGGAGAAGAACTAAATCTATGGATAAACTCATGTGTTGGTGAAATTCCATCTTCCTCTCAACTCAATCCTTCAGATCAACAAGATAACAACCCTTCTCAGCCTCCCATAAACACTACCTTATCTACAGAACCCTCTCTTTCTTCTCCACCTCTTGAAACTAACTCTACAGGAGATCTTACCCACTAGAACACCATATCTCCCACTAACTTACCCTCACCATCTCAAATTCCTACCTCATCCTCTTCTCTACCTCCTCCCTTGCCTCCTGCACTAAAGTGGACCATGGATCATCCAATAGATCAAATCATAGGTGATCCTCAAGTTAGTGTAAAAACAAGAAGAGGCATAAGCAACCTGTGCTTATACGTCAAATTTGTTTCTATTGTTGAGCCTAAGCTGATAAATGAAGCCCTAGCTGATCCTAGTTGGGTAATTGCCATGCAAGAAGAACTCTCACAATTCGAGAGAAACAAAGTCTGGAGGTTAGTTCCTCGTCCATCCAACAAAACCATTATTGGAACAAAGTGAGTGTTTCGAAACAAGATGGATGAAGAAGGAACTGTCATAAGGAATAAAGCAAGGTTGGTTGCTCAAGGATATAGGCAAGAGGAAGGAATTGATTATGATGAAACTTTTGCTCCTGTTGCCAGATTGGAAGCTATCCGAATATTTCTTGCCCATGCAGCTTACAAGCGGGTATTCCAAATGGATGTCAAAAGTGCCTTCCTGAATGGTGAACTAGCTGAAGAAGTGTATGTGAAGCAACCACCTGGGTTTGAAGATCCAATCCATCCATATCATGTGTATCGGCTAGATAAAGCTCTGTATGGACTGAAACAAGCTCCTCGTGCCTGGTATGATACTCTCTCAGATTATCTTCTTAAAAATAAGTATATACGAGGCAAAGTTGACAACACTCTCTTCTTCAAGAAATCACAAGGTAATATCATTCTTGTTCAAATTTATGTTGATGATATTATTTTTGGAGCCACCGATGAATCCTTGTGTGATGAGTTTAGCTCCCTCATGCAAAAAGAGTATGAAATGAGCATGATGGGGGAGTTAACCTTCTTTCTTGGTTTGCAAGTAAAACGATGCTTCCAGAAGGTATTTTCATTAATCAAAGTAAATACATTAAAGATCTTCTGAAAAAGTTTCAACTTGATACTTGCTCTACCATGAAAACTCCTATGGCTCCTCCTCTTAGAATCTCTTCTGATCCTGATGGTGTTTCTGTTAATATTACAAATTATAGAGGCATGATAGGATCTCTTCTCTATCTTACTGCAAGTAGACCTGATATTATGTTTGCTACTTGTCTGTGTGCTCGATACCAAGCAAATCCTAAAGAATCACATCTGGCTGCTGTGAAAAGGATTTTTCGGTATCTGAAGGGTACCATAAATCTGGGTCTTTGGTATCCCAAAGATTCAGGTTTCGATCTCATCGGGTACTCTGATTCTGATTTTGTAGGCTTAAAAATAGACAGAAAAAGTACAACTGGAAGTTGTCAGTTACTTGATGGAAAGCTTGTGAGCTGGTCAAGTAAGAAACAACATTCGGTGTCTACCTCTACAGCTGAAGCAGAATATGTGGCTGCTGGAAGTTGTTGTGCACAAATATTGTGGATGAAAAATCAGCTGTGTGATTATAATCAGATTTTCTCAAAGATCCCAATATTATGTGACAACTCAAGTGCAATAGCCATTGCCAACAATCCGGTGCTTCATTCAAGATCTAAGCACATTGATATTAGGTATCACTTTATAAGAGATCATGTCTCTAAAGGTGATGTTGAACTTCATTTCATTCCCACTGATTATCAATTAGCTGATCTGTTCACAAAGCCCCTTGATGAAGCAAGGTTCAAGTTTCTCATCGGTGAATTAGGTATGATAAATATAGACTAACATATATATATATATATATATATATATATATTTATATATATTTATATATATTATAATATGTATATACGATATACATTTATGTATATTATATATATATATATGTGTTATATATTTATATAAATGTATGTTTTATATATATATTTATATATATTATATGTATATATATATTATATACATTTATGTATATTATATATATATATATGTTATATATATAAAAACAAAAACAAATAATATATATATAAAGTCGGTGAGTGTACTCACCGATGTGGCAACCCCCTTTCTCTCTCTCCTTACTTTCCCAAAACCTCCTTCACCTCTCTCACAAAACCCTAAAACCATACACATCACCACCACCCACCGTCGCCAACAATCCACTTTCCGACTAGCCACCGACGAAATCCTCCGTCGAACACCACTAGCCACCGACGGTCCGTTCTCCGACGTCACCACCTTCGAGCCGCCGACGGTTCACTTTCCGACGAGCCCCCATCCACCATCGATTGCAACCACCGATGTTTACCATATCTCAAAGCCATCGACGTCGACCTCTCAAGCCACCGACGTTGCGTCACTTTCCGACGCTGACATCATCCATCAAGCCACCGACGATCGCCCCCTTCTCTCTCTACACCGACCGACGGTCGCTCTCTCGACCTAGTCACCAACGATTGCCTTAGCCACCGACGATTCCCTTGCCTCCGACGTTTTCCCTAAGTCTCTCACCCGCCGACATTTATCTTAAGCCACCGACGTCTCTCTCTCTCAGACACATCCACCGATGTTCAAACCAATCACCAAGGTATCTCTGAAAACCCTTCAAATTCCTTAACCCTTTAAAGATAACCCTTGATTTACCAATCTTGGTGACCAAGATTCATTGAACTTATCCATAATGACATCATCAACGTCATTAGTGTCAGAAAGCATGCGCCGATTTCAAGCCTAAATCCTTAGAATTCTGACCTTTCAATCACCTAAGGTCATCATTGATTTTGAAAATTGAAATTCCCTCTCATATATAACCGTTTCCCCCACTTCCTTCTCCTTCTTTCACGCACCCATAATCTTCACCATCTTTCTATCTCAAAGTTCAAAACCTGCAACTTTCTAAACTCTTCAATGGCATCTCCTTCAAAATCACCCAAGGCTTCTGAAGAACAAACTCTCACCTTTGGATCACTCTCCTTCCCTGCATGCAACTACTTTGGACGTATTGGAACTGACAATGCTCATCCTGAGTATAATGATGTTTGCTGGTTCCTTCAAAGATGCTCTCTCCAATATGCACTCACTGCCAAACCAATGATGAGTAAGTTTCTCCTAGGAAACTTTTGGTTAACCTGCACATTCGATGCTTCATCAGATCAGATCTTGGCATCTGTTCTTAGCAATGATGAACATGATGTGGTCTTCGATGTTGAAGACGTTCGTCGCATTCTCAGGCTTCCTGCTTATGATTATTATGAGACTTTTCCCTCTTGGAAATGAACACCAAATGGTGATGTCTGTTATGAACTACATTGAAGAAAAGATGGGCTCAAAATCAAAAAGTCCAAGTACTTTGCTCAGAAAGAATATGGGAAGCATTTGGAACTTCCTATTTGCTCACCTTATTCTTTGCTTAAGCAAGAAGACAGGTGGTCCTGATCAGTCACCTTCACAAGTAACAGAATTGGCTCATGCTTTGATCTTTCAAAGAAGAATAGACTTTGCAAGTTATTTCTTCAATGAAATGATATCATCCTTCTCCACTCTTCGACGTCCTCAGGTACCCTTCCAACGACTCTTCTCACTAATTATTAATGCAAAGTTGGCTGATAAACTTGAGAAAAGGGATGATATTTTATATGATCTCCCTCTTCATCAAGTGGGAAATCAAATAATGAAAAAGGGAGTCTTGGCATCAGACAACCCTCTTCGACCTGCTATGATTGAGTTTGCAACGAATGCAACTCTTTCATGGGGAGAAAATGAACCCAGACTTCAAAGACCCTCAGGTATGTCCTCTATCTCTACTACACCCCGAGTCACTAATGTGCCTAAATCTCGAAAGAGATCCAAGGCGACAGGAACATCTACCCCCGCACTCACTGGTGCCACGAAGCCAAAAGAACCTTTGGCTTCTACCCAGGCACAAATACCCAAAAAGCGGGGAAACTCAAAAAGCCCCCCAAGGACTTCCTCAAAGAAGTCCAAGGGTACTCAAATGGTCATAACACAAAGGCCACCTGCTGACTCCCAAAAGTCAGTGGGTGTTGAAAATATTCCTACTCGACCCAAGGAGCAGTTAACCCATCCCAGCTCCTCCATGCCCTCTCAAAAGGACATGGTTGTACAAAGGGATATCCCTATTATTCCTTCATCAACTTTTTCCTTAGTTGATGAAGAAGACTTGGAGTCTCCCATCCAAGGTACCTCTTCTCCACCCCCTGAGCTCTCACAGCTCATTTTCCACATTCCACATGAGAGTGCATCACAACCATGTGCATTTGATGGAGCATCCCACTTTACCGATTTTCTACTTTCCGACACTACACCTTGGGCACGTACGTCTCCCGTACATGACAAGGTTGTGGAGAAACCCATTATTGAGGAATCCCCTCATAGACACTCTTCTACACGTATCTCCCCCACATCTCCTAAATCCCCCCCAAGAAAATCTACAGGTTTGGTGGATTATTCCTCAAGTGATGATGAAGATGATCAACCACCAAAGCCTCAACCATCTGCTCCCATGTCTTCTCAACAGGGAGATGATCTTATCAACGCTTTCACCAGTTTCACTCGTGACACCATCCGCAGGGTGGAAGCTCTGGAAGATCAAGCAACTAAAGAAATGGAAAGAATGGCCTCTCTTTCTTCTGATCTTAGATCTAGCATCGAGGAGTTGTCGGTGACTCACCCAACTCTAATGACATGCTTAGATCTCCTGCACTTGGATATCCTTGGTCTTCAGCAAGGGTTTCTCTCCAGCCAAGATTTTGTGCTCTCTTCTATTAGAGGTCTTCAAAGTGCCTCCACTCAGCAAGCCACCGATATTTCTTCTATTCTTAACAATCAGAAGGCAATCCTGGAGTCTCTTGCCACTCTTCATACAAAAGTTGACAAGATACCAACTTCTTCTCCCACAGTCGAGCTTGATGTGGGTGATTCTTTCTTTCAGGATAAAGATAGATTTGTACTTCAAAGGCTTGAAAGGAACATTGATACTGGGAATTCTGATATGGAAAGGGTCAAGGAGTTTCTCTCTTTAGTGGGTTTCAAGGGTTCAACCACTGAGGAGGAGAAAAACAAGATAGCCAAGACAACCGCCGACGTCGCATCCGCCGCCGACGTCACAGCCGCCGATGCCACTCTACTAGCCGTCGACGTCGCACCAGCAACCACCGATGTCGCAGCCGCCGACATCCCACCATCAACCACCGATGGTGGTGTGGCCATGGTCACCGACGTGACCCCTCCTCTGGTCACCGAGGCGATTCCTCACATGGTCACCACTGTCACTACATCTCTGGCCACCGAGTCAACCAAAGCACCTATTGAGGGGGAGAGTGTCAGTGCTCAATCCCTTGAAACTGAAGAAGAGAAGAAAAGAAGAGAAAAGGCCAAAGGAAAGAAGCCTCTCTCTTTTGAAGAACAGCAAGAAGAGAGAAAGAAAAAGAAGAAAATAAACAGAGGTCCAGAAGCTGACACTCTAAGATTGCAGTCTGCTCCATTACTCACCGACCCGCTTGGGGTAATCTTGACTGAAGCAGAAAAGGAAGAAGCTATTAGAGCTCAGCTTGAGTATGATCAGAAAAATGTACTCAAGTTGGCTCAAGATGAGGCCACCCATGCCATGGTAAAAGATGCACTTCAAGCTCAGAAAGATGAGCTTGAGAACATAAAGAAAAAATCTGAAGCTGTGAAAATGGTTGATGAAGCTAAGAAGACTAAAGAAGTGGAGTGGTTCAAGAGAAGATTGAAAAACAAGAAAGGATGAGTTAAAGATTATCAGTGCCACCATCCAACCTCCAACCAAAAATTCTCCCAAGTTACTTGTCACCCTCAAGAGAGCCGACACTCTCTCAAAGGTTTATGAAGTTGAATGGTTGGAAGTTCTTGGAGTAACAGAATGGATGGAGGTTGGTAAGTGTATCTCAAAGAGCAAGAGCAAGTACAAAGAGTTGGTACTCAACATTCTCAGAAAATTCTTCATTAAAATGCTCAACATTCAAAAGGAGAATGATATTCTTGTGACATGTATTGAAGCACAGCAAATGTACCTTATTCAACAAGGTCTTAAAGGAGAGGTCATCACAGCTCCTAAAAACAAAAAGAAGGGACATTTTGCCATGCTTCATGAAAGAGGCATCAAGATAAATGCTTCGGGTATAGATCTTTCCATTCCTACTCCTATTGCTTAACCGGAGCAAACTATGCTGACTACACCTGAGCTTGGGGTTTTCTTTGAGGACATCTTTGGAAACATTGGTTTCTTCAGAGCCTTTGACATCCCAAGGGCTCACAACTCGTTTCTCTCTGCAATTCTTGGTGTACGTCCAATTGATGATCATGGGATTACAAAGACTCATTTTGGATGAACTCAAAAGAAGAGAACCCTCCGATACTTGATTGATTACATTTGATAGTATGAACTTTCTTAATCATGTACTCTGTGTGTTGTACAATGTTGTGTGTTGATTAATAAAAGTTCATACTTTTCTTCTTCAAAAATTCTTGTTCATATCCTTATTTTTTCTTGCATATATTTATACTTATACTGTATATACTCATACTCAGTTAAAGAAATATATATATATATATATATATATATATATCTGAGTCAAAAGAACCCAAAAGAAATAGAAAGGGTCAAAAAGTA
The DNA here is from genome assembly GCA_036898165.1 of Silybum marianum. NCBI lineage: Eukaryota > Viridiplantae > Streptophyta > Magnoliopsida > Asterales > Asteraceae > Silybum > Silybum marianum. The sequence continues at coordinate 17,924,818 of CM072528.1, forward strand.
TTCTTTTCTAACTTACAGGTATCATCATCAAATAGGGGGAGATTGTTGGGTCACCGATGATTTGGTGATGAACCACCTTCCTTTGTATGATTGATTTTTTATAGGTTCTTTTGAAGGTATGAAATATGCTTCAAGTATTGGAAATTCAAAGACTATTCAATCAAGGGTTGTACATCAAAAAGTGGAATTTTGGATGTACTAACTAACTTCAATATTCAGATCAAATTGCCAAAGTCAAGATTGGGTTACCAATATAGTGGGTCACCGATGGTACACCTTTAAGTCATCAAGGTATTGGGTCATCAATACAAGATGAGGTCATATCAAGTTTGTACTCATGGTCACCGACACTATTATCTTGGTCACCGAAATTGCAGGTATCATTTTTAAGGCTGTGATATCAAGTCACAAATACAAGGATTTACACTTTCAACACTTAGTGAAAAATGAGTTCACTAAGCAATGTGTACACTTATCAATTCCAGCCTTACAAGATACCCACCGATGTGATACATAGGTTCATGTATCACTTAGCAATTTTCAAGAGATAAGTTCTTGACTCACAACAAATGCAAGACACGTGGGCAGCAAGAACTTGGGCATTAAACCTTATATAAAGACATTCTCTTTTATTCTTATAAAAGGAATATTTGTCTTTTAGCTAAAAGGTTTGATGGGACTTCACAGAACATGAAGAAAAGAAGATAAAGTTATCTGACATTACGTGCTACAAAGAATGGTTCATCCATTATTCTAGTACAAAGGGAGTAGCCTCTTCCTTTGTCCATCGGATATACTTCCAGCCAATGAATCCTTGACAGCTGTCCACATGCATCCCATGCATGGGCACTATAAAAGGAGATGAAGTCCTTCCCATAAATCTCACGCTTTCAACAAATCTTCAAAGTGATTATTTGTTTGACTCCGGCAATCCTGTGTGTTATAACAGTCTTGTTTTAACTTCCTTAGTGTATAAGTTAATTACTGTTATCTGTGTGTTTAGTTTGTTAGAATAGTGTGTCTATTCTTTTCCGCAACAAACTTTCTGTGTGTAAATTTTTAGTATTTATATTAAAAAATTTAAAAAAAGTATATTCTGTGTGTTTGTATTCAACCCCCCCCCCCCCACCTTTCTTTTACAAACCCTCACTTGCTTAGCCATCTCCCTTTGGGGACTAACATATATATATATATATATATATATATATATATACAGAAAGGTTCAAATGAGAACTTTGCATTTTTAAAGGAACAAAGGGACACTTGAGGATCACATATGATGTCGGTTCCCCATAATATTAAATCATTTATGATTTAATATTAAATCATAAATGATTTAATATTATGTGGGACCTACATCATATGTGGTCCACAATTTGTTTCTTTAAGAAAGGGTGGTTCTCATTTGATCCCTTCCCTATAATATATATATATATATATATATACATAGATAGATAGATAGACTTGGGATCCCGTGAGACCACCCTGTTTCCGTGAGACCTGTGAGACCATCATTTTACACTTGAAACTTCACAGCAAAAACACTATGAAGATAAAAAAAAAAATTAATCTTTAAAATATTTTTGCTATGAAAGTAACCTACATAGTGTTTTTGTTGTGAATGTAACCTTAAAAGTGTTTTTGCTGTGAAGTTTTCAAGAGTAAAAAAGTGGTTTCACGGGTCTCCGACGGGTCTCACAGAAACAGGCTGGTCTCATGAACCCATCATAATTTTCTTACCTTCACAATGTTTTTGTTGTGAAGTTTCAAGTGTAAAAGAGTGATCTCACGGGTCTCACGGAAACATGGTGGTCTCACGTGATCCTAACCCTATATATATATATATATATATATATAGAGAGAGAGAGAGAGAGGCGGATTCATGCGAGAACGGTAACAATTTACGAGAATGCGAGGACAATTCTCAGGCAATCATTTTATACATGAATTTTTTTTAATGTACAAAATCATATGTGATTCTGTACTAGTATCAAAAATGACACGTGCGACTTTTGCTGTGGGAAAAGTCTTGGCTAATCATATATGATTTTGTATGTGAATCATATGTGATTTTGTACATGAATCATATGTGATTTTGTACATGAAAAATTTCATCTACAAAATGATTGGTTGAGGATTGTCTTTACATTCTCGTAAATATATATATATATATATATATATATATATGAATTAGAGTCATATGTAGTTTATTATTTATAATTATCCAATTAAAGTCTAATGTTTGAAAAAATGAGCCAAAAAAACCATTATCGTTTTCTAGTTTGATGTGGACAACGTAGACAAATCTTTACGTTTACTTTATATTATATTCGTAAAAATAATACAAGTTTTGACTTATTATATATAGGGTAAAATGCAAGAAATAGCAACCTACTTTCATAAATTTCTTTATTATAGCATTGTACTTTCAGTTTTACTTATTACAGCAATGTATTTTTAAATTATTTTTTATTAAGGCATTGTACTTTGAAAAATTTACCCATTATAGCAATGGGTAACTTGTTACCTTTTAAACAAGTTAACCCCCACCTTTTTTTTGCTTACATGACTTAAATAAGATGACATGGATAACATGTCATCATGATTACATGACATTAGTAAAAAAAATCTCTTGTAATTTTTTTTTAAAAAAATTCCCACTTTTTTATATTATTCTTAATTATCTCAATTTTTTTTAGTAATTTCTTCACGTCATCACTTTTTTAAAAAAATTACTCTTACTAAATTGTATGCAAATTAAATATTTTAAAGTTACATTTTTTTAACAAATGTGATATTTTTCTTCAAAATAAATATTTTATTTATAAAAAACGTAAAACTTGTGATTTAATTTTTCTAGTTCAAAAAATACTTATTTTGTACTTTTTTTTAAATTTAACGATATAAATTGTGTTTTAGAAATCTTCTTAATATTGTTACATTTTAATAAATATTTTAGAAATAATCTAATTAATTTAATATATTTATTGAATTATACGTCAATTCAATTTTTTAAGACAAATAGATATATTTTTTTCCATATAAATATTTTATTTGTAAAAAAAACATAATAATTCTTATTTTCTTAGTTAAAAAAAATATATTTTTAAACATTTTTTAATATTAGGGAAATAAATTGCCACCTATAAATCTTCTTAATATTCTTATGTTTATGAATAATTTAGTTTAGTTTAATTAGTCTAATATATTTATTAAATAATATGTAAAGCACAATCCTATAATAAGAAATGCCACATCAACAATATATTACATGTGGACAACCTACATGGACAATGAGGTGGCATGGAAACCTAGTATAGTGGGTAAATTTAAAAGAAAAGGTTACCCAATGCTATAATGGGTAAATTTTTCAAAGTACAATGCCCTAATAAAAAATAATTTGAAAATACATTGCTGTAATAAGAAAAACTAAAAGTACAATGCTATAATAGAGAAATTTATGAAAGTAGGTTGCTATTTCTTGCATTTTGCCTTTATATATAATATAAAAACAACAACTTATTCATTATCAAATATTTAAAATTTAAAAAATAAAAGGAAAGTTTAAATACAAATTCAAATTTGGTTGTAAATATAAGGATAAATAAGAGCACGACACACGTCTTATTCGGTCTGAATAATGAAGGGCATTCGGTATGATGGTAAATTGCATACATTATTCGATATGAATGAATAACGCACATTCAAAATGAATAACACAATATTTAGGATGAATAACACAACATTCAATCTAAATATATTCAGACTGAATGAAACACATGTCGTACTTTACTTTGTTCTCACGTTCACAACCAAAATTAAAGTTTCATTTCAACTCATCCCTAAAAAATAAAGTAAAAATTATATATAAATTCAAAATTAAAAATATCAGAAAATTATTAAAGTAAATTAGAACCCAGTCTAAATCATTTACTAAACAATTTGCGTTTTTCCACTCAAGTCCATTAATTGAACGTTTGACATTTTAAAGAAGAATGTGTTGTATTATCCACACAAAGAGGATGAAAATAACTAAAACTTGAAAAATAAAGTAACAAAATTCTACATATCAAAAAGTAAAAACAATATGAAATAATTATTAAACGAAATATAAAATTAAGGCCAGGTTTGTTTTTGCTTTTTACCTTTTATTTGGCTCTTATCACTTACCGAATAAGAGGTAAGCCCATTAACTAAGTTTGTTTTTGTAATAACATATTATAACCTCTTATCATGTTCTGATTTTATAAGGGGAAACCTAACCTCTTATTTCCATCTAATCACCTTCTCATAACTCAGCGACAATTCATTCCATCCACATGTTCTCAATCATCGACCTTCATCCAAGATTGCAATCAATCTGCTCTCAATTGATCGATTTAGCCTTCATCGATCTGCTTCATCCTCTTGACCTACAATCGATCGACCCCTCTCAATGTTCCTGGACTTGTGTGGGTCCAAAACCATCTTCTTTTGGTTCATATCCTAGCCATGCGCCTCCCATCCTTGATTGCTTCCTTAAAAGAGCTAGATTCAAGTGATCCCACACGGTTGCCCTCTTTGGACTTGCTCTCACTTTATCACAATGTAAAGACTGCTACTTTGACTTCAAAATCTCTTATTTTCTTTCCTCATTCTCCCTTAGATTCTATAACTTCACTGCCACTTGTGCTGTTGTCGGTGGCCATCCATGGATTGTCAATTCTAGCACCTAAAACTGTTTTTACGAGAACTGAGGTGGAGCCATTGGTTGTGGTGGAGGTGGAGGTGGCAACTTCACGACCGCCGTTAAGGTGAAGCTTCTTCCGTGGAAGTTTTGAGGTGGCGTAGCCTAAAAAACAATGGGGAATCCTTTTGGAAGAAGAATATAACATTTGTTCTTGTTGTTGTTGCTGCTGCTACTTTTATGTAGAACATTTGTTATTGCTTTTTTATATAGATGAACAATGTTCTTTTGAATTTGTTAAGATTATTTTCTCTATTACCAAGTGTGTATTAAACCCCAAGAATTGGAATTAGAGTTGCAATTGTGAAATTAGCTTGATGGCAAGGAATAGCAAGGATAAACTTGATTGATGACTAGAGATTGAAAATGTGGTCATAAAATTCTTGCCTGAAAGGTTGTAACGGATTTTAAAACCTTCTGTTTTTCATTCTTCGAATTTAATGGCAGAAGAGTCTGATTATGGAATCAACCTATGCATTGAATGACCATGGTTGTGTTTGGTGGAACTTGCAATTCAACATACTTTGTTGTTTTTTTTGTTGTTTTGCTGCAGTTTTTTTTGTTTTTTTTTTTGCCTTTTCCTTATGCAAAATGAAGTTGTTAGTTGTTATGAGACTTTTTATAAAATAGCCAATTATACGTTCAAACGTTTGTCAGTCTACAAAAAACATACATTTTTATTGGTTTAGATTTCAGGCTTTAGATGTTTGTCAGTTTACAAAAACAAACAGTTTTACTAATTTAGACTTCAACACCACCCCTTATAAATTAAAATTGAAATAAGACAAATGAATTTAACATTTCTTAAAAAATAATTGTCAATTAAAGTAAAAATCTCAATAATGACAAATTTTTTGAAGTCAAGTCAATGGCAAAAATGCAAGGTAGTTGCTATAGGAAACCCCCTACATCCTATAGCCCCTATAATCATTATTAACGATATTTAGAGCATCTCCAATGCAAGGTTCTTATAAGCAAAAAGTGCATTAGCTTATAAGAACTACCATTATGGAGAGGTTCTTATAAGAATATAACAAGGTATAGGCACCCCCAACAAAAACATTGGTTCTTACTATGATTTTTGTGAAAAATGTCATTTCGCTCATTTTTATTTGTTTATTTGACTTATTTAATTATTAAAATATAACTTATTTAAGTTATTGATGTTAAAAAAATCAATGGGACCCACAAAAATGAGGTTCTTATAAGAACCTCCATTGTGAAATTTTTGATGAGTTCTTAATTTCATGAGGTGACATTAATATGATAAAAAAATGTATAAAAATAAGGTTCTTATAAGAACTCCTATTGGAGATGCTTTTATTACCCAATCATCATTTAATCACTCAATGTTTTCACTTTTCTTTCTCTTCTATGCATTCATGATTAATCATCTATTTTTATCTTTTTCCATTTTTTTATTATCATATACTCTTTTCGTCCCAAATTAAGTGTCTACATCACCTTTTTTGCATATTACTATTTTAACAATTATTTAATATAACGTTTTTTATATATCAAATACATATAATGAAGATTATCAATAAATTTTTAAATATTTTTTATTTTATTTTGAGTACATCATAGATATTGCAATACTTTTTCGTATTTTTATATATTAACTTTTAAATTACTATATTGTTAATGTTTTTAATTATTTTGATTAAACTAATTACTTGATAAAAATCATATAAGAATAATAACGATTAAAAATTATTATATTTATATTTGTTTTTATATAAAATCAATTGATGATTTATTTATTCTCTTATATTTATATTTTTATTAATTTTTATAACTAATTATATTTATTTGTAAAACATGTATTAACTATGTAACATATTATGATATTTGAATATTATTATCTAGTTTTAGTTTATTTTAAAATATTAAAAATTAAATTTGTTAGTTAAAAGATATTATTTTTTGAATATAATTATCTAGTTTTAGTTTTAATTTATTTTAAATTATTAAAAATTAAATTTGTAAGTTAAAAGATATCATTTACAAAAGACATAATGATTATTTAATGCATTGAAAATATTAAAAGTAATTCTTGATGATAATGTATAAGGAACAAACAAATTATTATGCAATAATTATTCTTAAGGGGTGTCTAAATAATAAGTAGAGGGTGTCCAAATAGATTCACCCAAATGCAACTAAGGGCCTGTTTGGTAGTGGCTTAATGAGTTTAATGAGCTCTTGAGCTTATTCGCTCAGCCATATGGGTTGTTTGTTAGTAGCTTAATGAAAAAAAAGTGCTTATTCGCTTAGCTTGATGGAAGCACCTTTATGGAACACAGACCTCATTTTCCATGTTTACCCTTGATTCTAAAAATCTCGCTCAGCTCCCTATCAGATATCAAAAACCCCAAAACCTTTTCATTTTCTCAAAAACCTTCACCCTAAAACTCTCTTCTCAAAACCCCTAAAAACCCTTGTTGTTCCACCGCCGACGAGCGTTGTTCCACCGGCGACGAGGGTTGTTCCACCTGTGTTCGGCAACTTTGTTCTCAGCTCTTTGGCTACTAGGTATACTTCTCTACTCGTTTTTTTAGATGCTTCCTTCAGATCTGCTCGTTTTTTCTTTCTGAAATGCTTCCTTTAAGTTTTTTTTTTCCTTTGTTCTAGTTTTTTGCGTTGAAATTTTGAAACCTGAGTTTCGATTCTGTAATGAAGGAAATCAATGGAATTCAAAATCAACAAAAGTTCTTACTGTTATTCCTCTCGTATTGCATTCTGCTTCTTGAATTTGAATTATCTAGGGTATTGATGCAGAACCGAGTTCTGGAAATCGAGGTTGTGTGAAGTGGGAGATGAATAATACTGTGTTGATATGAACATGGGCGGAGAGACTAGATGGAATGATGAATCGAGGCTGCCATTTTGTTCAAGTCTTCTGAACAAGTGGATAACATGAATATGGAGTTGAGGTGAAGGCAAAGGCGAGTGTAACTTTGGTGATGTTTTTTATTTATTTTAAAGATTGTTTAAAATATTAGTATTATTTTTCAGGATCAGTCATTCAGCACACTTACCAAACAGTTATGTTAATCAATGCTTAATATACAATGAGAGCTAAAATAGTCATTTCTGACATTCAGACCGTTTATTCAGCATGACAAACAAACAACAATGTATCTAAATCTAAACAGGCACATTTATCCAGACAGACAGATTTATCCATATAGGACTTAATGAAAAATCAACCAAAGAGGCCCTATCTCTAATTATAGGCTTATCATTACTATATCATAGTTGAAGCGAACGAAAGTGAAGTATTTATAAGATATTGTCTAGAAACAATTTTTTGAAGTATTCGATACCATTTATTAATACAAAATTTATTAAATCTAAAATTTCTAATTTATTATTATTAATAATAAAATAAACGTGTAATAAACATTGAGTTATGTTAATAAAACATAATAAATCCATCATTGCTAAAAAATAATTAAACTTCATATTTTAAAATTTAAAATATTTCAATTATTATAAAAAATTAAATTAATAAATTATAACAAAAAAATGAGAATTTAATTATACATATATATATATATATTATTAATATGGATATCCAACACGCTAAGCGAACTGACTAATTCAATGACGACTACCAGTTTCACAGTTAGTTAGGAATCACCGCATTTGAACCTCTGTGACCACACGAAGATTTTTAATACTTCTCACTAGATTCGAACTTGGACCTCCAGATATATAATTACGACATTTGGTGCCCTAGTTTAAACAAATGAGATACCATCTTTGTGATTAATTATATTCAATTTCATACACATATAAACATAAAAATTCAAGTTTTTTTTTTTCTATCAGAGCATTCAAATTAACAAGCACATGTTGCGCAACCATTTAATTTTTTTTTGTTATAAATACTTTTTTTAAATTATATGCTGTATTAATATTCCACTTGTTTTTATAATTAATTTCTATAGCATACTGCCCAGCTAATTACTAAAAAAACTAATTTTGTTCCAAAATAAAATGTGCATCTTTCATTTTTAATTTGTTCTAAAATCAATGTGTTAAAAAAATGCATAATTTCCATTCCTATACAAATAAATTAATTATTTTTTTTCTAACTAAAAATAAAATTGATATTTAGTTTATCAAAAACTACTCTCTATTTCTCCTGATATAAACGTTTATAATGAAAAAACACATTTTTGTGTAATTATTACAATCTTAATAAATAAAAAGAGAAGTTTCCTTAACTATATAGAGGAATTTTTTTTATCTATCTTAGTGTAAAATGAAAAAACTAAACATTTACTTTTAAAAATATATATTTATTATAGAACATAATAAATTATTAATGAGCATCTTAATAATTTTTTTAAAACAGAGAAAATAAGTTTACTTCAGTGTTTTGCTCCAATAAGTTTGAAATAGAGAAAATAAAATATTAATAAACATTTACTTTCGTGTTTTGCTCCAATAACTTTCTTAGAACTATTTTCATAATGAAGAAAGTAGAAAAGGTAACAATTTTTTAACTTTTGTTCTTTATTATTTTAAAGAAATTTGAAGAATATATTGAAAATATGACAGGAAGAAATAATAGTTTGACTTTTTAAACACTTATTTTTAGGACCTAGTCAACTAGAGAGTATTATTTTAAGTAGGGGTGACAATTTTCAACACGACATGAAACACGACACGAACCCGACACGAAAATAAACGGGTTAGGGTTGAACTTTTTGACACGTCAACCCGTCAACCCGCCAAATAAACGGGTCAGGTTCGGGTTGACACGAACGGGTCGCGGGTTGACACGCAAGAGCGGAACACAAGCCTTCTAATTGAGGGGGCCGAACCTAACAAATGCATCTAAAAATATATAATAAAAATGTTTCCAACAGTATAAATACACATAACCAACTGAATTAAGTACAATTCATGGATAATATTTCTAATATCTAGTATTTAAGGGATAAAGCGCAGGGGTCATTGCCCCCCTAGGCCCCTATTGTGTTCCGCCTCTGTTGACACGCCAACCCGCCAAAATTTATTAAAAATAATATATATATATATATTTTATGTTTTTTTTTGGGACCAATTTTTATGTTTTTTTTTTAAATCTAAAAGTCTAATCAATAGAGTTTCTTTCGTTTTGTTGTGTAAATTGTAATTCCGTCCGTCAAAACTCAAACGCAGAAATGTGAAACACGAACACCTTAACCGTAACTCAGAATACTCAACAGCAGTTACGACGACGCTCTACCTAGAAACAAGAGATTTCATGACCCCTCAACCCGCAAACGAAATGCCAACCCGCCAACCCGCGACACGCCAACCCCACAACACGCAAGTTGACTTGCCAACCTGCCACCCCGCGACCATCCCGCCAACCCTACAACACGAACGTGTGCGGGTTAATTAGGGTTGCGTATCTCGACACGATTAGCTAAACGGGTTGGGTTAGGGTTGAGCATCCATGACACGCCAACCCGCCAGCCCGTGATACGTCAACCCGAACTCGACACGATTGCCACCCCTAATTTTAAGGATACAAAATGTATATTTACCATTTTACACTACAATAAAATAAAACAAAACAAAATGGTACTAAAGTTTGAATCTTTCCTTTTCCCTCGGTTCCTCTACAGCACCAGCTACCTAGTGGCCGATTTTGTTTACTTTTATCACCGCCAACATGTTTGACTTGCACTACTCAATCACTATAAAATACCTTATTCTCTCCCTCAAATCAACTACAACCTAATCCAATACTTTCACTCTTAAAACAAAAAACACAAATCTTTCTAGTAATGGAGTCCTTTTCCCTTAGCAAAGCACCCATCTTGTTTGTTGTCTTGTTAGCCACCTTCATCACCTTGGCTCTAGGTCAAGGCACCCGGGTTGGGTTCTACCGGACCACATGCCCAAGGGCCGAAACCGTTGTGCAGGCCGCTGTCCAGTCTGCTATCCGTTCCAATCCAACAATCGCACCCGGTTTACTAAGAATGGCCTTTCATGATTGCTTTGTTAATGGCTGCGATGCTTCTATCCTAATTGATGGTCCTTCGACTGAGAAAACCGCTGGGCCGAATTCTCTTTTGAGAGGGTTTGAAGTCATCGATGCTGCAAAGACGCAACTCGAAACCATATGTCCTGGGGTGGTTTCCTGTGCTGACATTCTTGCCCTTGCTGCTCGTGATTCTGTCGTCCAGGTAAATATTTATCCTCCAATTTTTTTCCTGGGAAATTCATCGCTAAAAATGCGATTTATCAAAAAAAAAACCATCACAAAAGTTGGTGGGAAATAAAAACAGTGGCAGATTACCCGGGAGGTATTTTCTGGTAAAAAAACTTGAGATTCTACTGGAACAATTGATATTTAAAAAAAAAATCGGATTTTTATGGGTAAAAGTCATTTGTTTTGTAGTGAAAGTTGTGTGACTTTGCTGGCTTATAACCTAAAGTTATTTGATTTTTCATCACTGTGCGCAGGCAGGGGGGACGGGTTGGGCAGTGCCAACAGGTCGCAGAGACGGATTAGTTTCACGGGCAGCCGATACTGCAAATTTGCCTGCTTTCAATGATCCCATTAATACCCAAATCAGAAAGTTTACAGACAAAGGTCTTAATACCCAAGATCTTGTAGCACTTTCTGGTAAGTTGCATGATTAATAAATAACACAAAATTTTACAAATATAATCTTTATCTATATATATAGTACAACTTAACCAATAGAACACAACTAACTGATATATATATATATATTTCTTGCTTTGATATATAGGAGCACACACGATTGGAACAGCTGCATGTGCCTTATTCAGCTACAGGCTATACAACTTCAACAACACCAACGGACCGGACCCCACTATCAACCAAGCATTCCTTCCACAGCTCCGAAACCTGTGCCCCAATGGGGGCGATGGTACGATCCGTGTGGCCCTAGATACTGGAAGCGTAAACAACTTCGACAATTCGTACTACGCAAACTTGAGGAGCGGGCGGGGAGTACTTGAATCCGATGCAGTGTTATGGAGCGATCCAACGACTCAAAGGTTTGTGCAACGGTTTCTTGGACTTAGGGGTCTTCTTGGATTGAGATTTAACGTGGAGTTCGGGAGATCGATGGTGAAGATGGGTAACATTGAGTTGAAGACCGGGACTCAAGGAGAAATTCGTAGGGTTTGTAACGCGATTAATTGATCGATGAATATGATGGAGGGATGTAATTGGGAATTTGAAATGATTGATAGGCATAAAAGTTGTTAATACAATTGTATCATTTGTCATAGCAACAAAGTTGTAACAATAAATCAATGATAATTTATGTTTCTCTTGGGTTTATAATCATTTTGTAAATTCCATATCGCTAGCTAGCTACTTCACTTATTTTCTGGTTCTTAATTAATTGGTTATTAATAATTTGTCGAATTTAGAATCCAAAATTGTTGGTGATGTTTAATCTCAATTCAAGAGATTCCATGCAAATGGCATATATATATGTTACCGGTTTTTAGGAATCAAGTTTGTTGGTTTAGGATCAATCTGATCTATATGAGAAATACATTTTATATAGATTTTATAAATTACAACATTACAATAACATCGGTCTATAAGATGATAAGATGTAAAAAATGTAATATTTTTCTAATATACTGCTTGATAGAAGTTTACATAATCAAACAACTATGTATCTTGTGTAAAAGCGTTGCATTTAAGTATATATAACTATTTTCAACTTCTTAACAAGTTTTCCGGTATAATTTTTGAGAAAATGTCGTATTAGTTCTTATACAAGACATTATTGAAAAATGTGTTATAAACACATATTTTTATAGGATATTTGTTTTTATTAGACTATTTTTCAAATAACATCACATAAAAAGAATTAACATGGCGTTTTATTTTAAAAGTGTTTTCAATTAGAAATTGTACACTTAAAAACGTCTTATAAATTTATTACATATTTTTACATAAAATAACAATTGATCAAAGGGTGTGTACGGAAATTTTTGTACTATTGTAACATTGGGAATGCAAAAAATGGTTTTGATGTATATGTATGTAAAAAGAAATTCAGTTGTAGGAGTGTTATTAGCAACATATAAGGATGCCATTAGCGTCTCCTTGTTTAACACCAATGTTTTAAAACCCATGTTTTGAGTTGAACCGGTGTGGTGACCGGGTCACGGGTCAACCGGTTCAACCATCGGATCAACTCGGTTTCAAAATTTTTCTTGTATTTTCCATTTTTCGGCATACATATACATAAAAACAATAATTTGTTATGTACAAGTTCAAACATTAAAAATAACATAAAAAGACGTTTTACATCAATCCAAATACATTAAAAAACACATAATAACCTTAAGTTTTTCATCAATCAAAATGCATTTTTTGATAAATCCCAGTTCAACCACCGGTTTAACTGTTAGAGTCCCACATCGGCTAGACTTGGACCATTTCTCTTCTATATATGTTGGAACCTCCTCTTTCTCCTCAAGGGCTCTTTTGGAGATTCATCTAGGGGTTACACATATCCTACTATGGTATCAGAGCCAAAGTCTACCACTCTAGGGACTTGACACTTCTGCATAACCCTCTCTGGACAATTCAGTGTCCATCCAACCTCGTTGGAGGGGGCGTGTTAGAGTCTCACATCAACCAGATTTGGACAATTTCTCCTCTATATATGTTGGAACCTCCCCTTTTTCTTCAAGAGCCCTTTTAGAGATTCATCTAGGGGTTAAACATATCCTAATATTAATAATCCGGTTAAACTGGTTTTTTGTAAAACCCGACCGGGTCATTCCGAGTCATAAATTACCAAAAACCCGGTTATAATTTACCGGCTCTCTTCTTAAGGTCATGGTTCAACCTGCCGGGTTGACCCAGGTTATAAAACATCGACCTACACAGATAAGCCAGAGCTTGCCAGACCTGGACCCATGATTTAATGTGTTCTGACATTTCCAAATTGTACGTCAAACAATCATTGAGCAAATATACAAGTCAACGAAGTCAAAGGTTTGTCATACATGTGTACAAGAAGAGATAGAAAGTTGAGTATTTCAATGATTAGGTATGCATCAAAACCGCGTATTACTTTTGGCATAACATTTTCAAAGAAGACAGAAGAAACCAAAAGTAGCCGATAACCAATTACTATCATTATCATTTATTATTATACGTGTATTAAAGATGATTGCACACTACTAAAAGCATCTCAACCAAACCACAAACTCTTATTTTTGCGCGTATACTAGAAGTGATTTACTAAGGTGACGTTGTTGTTGGGGATTTCCAATGTAAATATTTAATAATAATACTAAGATTATTAAAAATAATGAATTTATTAACACTAAAAAAATCAATTTTCAACCACACTAAAAATTCAATAAAAACCAACTTTAATATAACAATAATAATAAAAATAAACATCTTAATACATTACACTTTTGATCAATATATATAAAATTATAAAAACTTAGTAGTATATTAATATGGAGGCTGGTTCATTTAGAAACTAGACGATTTACAATTGTGGGAATAGTCTAATCAATTTCATGAATGTATAAAGTGTAGAATCTTCGACAAATCAATATAAAAAATAATTTTTTTCATTATTTTTTTTCATCAAATGCTATGATTTAAGATATTATTTCACATATGTTTGTTTCATCTTGTGAAAAAACTACAAGTGAAACTTTACATTATGAAACAAAAACATATGAAACTTTTTATAAAAAAATAATGAGAAACTTTCAACTTATGAAAAACTTTCAACTTATGAAAAACAAATATACGTAAAACTATGAAACAAACATATGTGCAATAATATCTTAAATCATAGCATTTGATGAAAAAAAATCATGAAAAAAATTATTTTTTATATTGATTTGCCAAAGTTTCTAGAGTTTCTACTTTTCGTCTAGTTTCTAAATGAACCAACATCTATTAATATATATATATAGGGGAATAATCAAATGAGAACTGAGTAATCTGTGAGATCCAATATGGACCAATCATTTTAAATTATTAATGTTATTTATTGAAATAACATAAAGGGTAAAATGGTAAATCTTACAACTAATAAAACCCTACATTAATTTGTTTGATATTTTGAAACTCCAAATCTTTATTGTGTGCAGCCGTTCTTCACAGACCCTCAAGCACCATCGTCGGCGATTCCTCCAAGCACCATCGTCGGCGATTCCTCCAAGCACCATCGTCGCCGACAATAATTCCTTTCTGCAGCCACCAGAAATCGCATCACCCTCGTCGGTCCCTCTAAGAACCACTATCGCTGACGATAATTACTCGATGTAGCCACCAGAATCTCACTACCCTCGCCGGTTCGTCTAAGCACCACCGTCGCCGACCATAACTCCTCTGTCCAGCCACCGAAAAATCGGACCACCCTCGTCGTCCATAACTCTTCTACGCAGATCTGGTTTCTGCACACCCTGATCGGCTTCGGTTATGGTTTTTAGATCTCCCTTTTCTCCAACTGCATATTCTCCGGCGCAGATCTTCCTTTTCTCCGGTACCATTCCTTCTGCATCAACTCCATATTTTTCGGCGCCAGTCTCCCATCTCTTCGCTGCCATTTCTTCTTCATTGCAACACCGCCACCAACAGCGCCGCCGACACCCCTTCCCGTCCCCTCCTCCAACCACCACAATCATTGTGTATCACAACGGGTACATTTGTGGGAATCATAGTATGTATTATTGGTAGCAATAGGTATCACAGTAGTATCTTGTATTTATTTTGTAATTTGGTATCACAGTAGTATCTTGTATGTATTTTTTTTATTTGGTATCACAATGGTATCTGTTGGGTCACCGATGATTTGGTGATGAACCACCTTCCTTTGTATGATTGATTTTTTACAGGTTCTTTTGAAGGTCTGAAATATGCTTCAAGTATTGAAAAGTCAAAGACTATTCAATCAAGGGTTGTACATCAAAAAGTGGAATTTTGGATGTACCAACTAACTTCAATATTCAGATCATTTTACCAAAGTCAAGATTGGGTCACCAATATAGTGGGTCACCGATGGTACACTTAAAAGTCATCAAAAGTACTAAGGACATCAAACAAGATGAGGTCATCAAGTTTGAAGTCATGGTCACCGATACTATAATCTTGGTCAACGAAATTGCAGGTATCTTTTTTAAGGCTGTGATATCAAGTCACAAGTTCAAGGGTGCACACTTTCAACAATTAGTGAAAAATGAA
This sequence comes from Silybum marianum, assembly GCA_036898165.1. Taxonomy (NCBI): domain Eukaryota; kingdom Viridiplantae; phylum Streptophyta; class Magnoliopsida; order Asterales; family Asteraceae; genus Silybum; species Silybum marianum. The sequence goes on from CM072528.1 coordinate 17,940,771, forward strand.
GTTTATCAAGTAAAGTGTACACTTATCATTTCCAGCCTTACAAGGTAGCCACCGATGTGATACATAGTTTGATGTATCACTTAGCAATTTCAAAGAGATAAGTTCTTGACTCACATCAAATGCAAGACACATGAGCAGCAAGAACTTGGGCATCAAGCCTTAAATAAAGACATTCTCTTTTATTCTTATAAAAGGAATATTTGTCTTTTAGCTAAAAGGTTTGATGGGACTTCACAGAGCATGAAGAAAAGAAGATAAAGTTATCTGACATTACGTGCTACAAGGAATGGTTCATCCATTATTCTAGTACAAAGGGAGTGGTCTCTTCCTTTGTCCAGCAGATACACTTCCAGCTAATGAAACCTTGACAGCTGTCCACATGCATCCCATGCATGGGCACTATAAAAGGAGATGAAGTCCTTCCCAGAAATCTCACGCTTTCAACAAATCTTCTGTGTGATAGTTTGTTTGACTCAGGCAAAGCTGTGTGCAATAACAGTCTTGTTTTAACTTCCTTAGTGTATAAGTTAATTACTGTTATCTGTGTTTAGTTTGATAGAATAGTGTGTCTATTATTTTCCGCATCAAAATACCTGTGTGTAAATTTTTGATATTTATATTAAAAAATTTAAAAAGAGTATATTCTGTGTGTTTTATATTCAACCCCCCCTTCTACAAAACCCTCACTTGTTAGCCATCTCTCTTTGGGGACTAACAAGTGGTATCAGAGCAGTTGGTTTAATTCAATAAACCAGATCTGTGATGGCTACTACTTCAAATGTTGATGTTACCTTGCAGACCTCTTCCAGTAATACATATGATTTAGGATCCTTGGCCAAACCTCCAAGGTTCAACCCAAGTAACTTTGGGTTATGGAAAAATCGCATGTTATTATTCTTGGAAGGGATCGATTGCAGGTATCCCAACATTCTCAGTGAGGGACCTATTGTTCCTAAAATATTGGCTCGCTTTGGCCCTCAAAAGGACGCTGAAGGAAAGGACATAGAGTCAGATGATGAAAGAAGTGAGAAAACTGGTAGATATATCATCAAAACTTCAAACAAATTTAGTGAAGATGATAAACGCCTAGTTGCTCTAGACACTAAAGTCAAATCTGCTCTTGCTGTATCCCTTCCTGATGAAGTGTATCACTCTCTTCTTAACCTTCCCACTGCTAAAGAAACGTGGGATACTTTGAGTGTCTTATATGAAGGCACCAAAGAAGTCAAGAAATCTAACAGGATCTGTCTTGTTAGAAAGTATGAACTCTTCTCCCATGAAAAAGGAGAATCTCTCTCTACCTACTTCAATCGTTTTAACTGTCTTCTCAATGATTTCAAAGTTCTTGGACGAGTTTATGATAATGCAGAAGTTCTCTGCAAGTTCATGGATTGTCTCCCAGACTTCTGGGAAACTATCTGTACTTGCATCAAGCAAACCAAGGACTTAGAAATAATGCCTTTAACTGCTCTCTATGGAACTCTTCTCCACTATGAACAAACCAAGAACCAGAGAAAATCTCTTATAAAGGATATCAAATCCTCTTCTGTTGCTTTGATAGGTGATTCAAAATCTTCTTCTTGTGTTCCTAGAATCACCTATCCTTCTTCTGATTCTGAAAACGATATTAAGGAAGACTCTTCTCATTTGTCAGATGCATACTATAGTGCTGCTGATGATGAAGGAGAAGAATCAGCCATTGACATACTTTCTGATAATATGGCAATGATTGCTGGAAACCTTAAGAATAAAAGATTTTCTTCAAACCGCTCTAAATTTAATAGAAAACCTTTTTCTCAAAAATCCTCTTCTGATAAAGCAAATGAAGAATGCTTCAGTTGTGGAAAGAAAGGTCATTTTGCTTCTGAGTGCAGATCAAAAGCTTCCTCTTCTCTCAAACCTTCTTCTTCTTATGGCCATGACTTCTCAAAATCAGCTTCTAGGAAGCATGAAGAGAGAAATAGCCAATCCTCTAAAGAAAATTCTGAATCAAAAGAAACCTCTAGATATAAGAAGTACAAAGCTAAATACAAGAGGGAAAAAGAAAGAAACCAAAGTAAAAATAAAACTTTGGTTGCTGAGGCTCATTGCTGGGAGGATGAGCAAACCTCTGAGAGTGAAAGTGAGTATGTCACAAAATGCCTCATGGCCAAAATCGATGAGCTGGAAGACATGGAAAAGTCACTCTACACTACCCTTCTATCTGCTGAGAGATCTACTTCAGGAACAAAACCTCAGGTACATCCTTTTATCTTTCTTTCTGATGATCAAAAGGCTGATGCCTTTGATTCTTTAACTGTTGACTTCTGTGACTTAAAGATTCAAAAGAAAAAGGCTGACATGCATATAAACTGTCTAAATGATCAACTCCTCTCTTGCTTTTCTAAACTAAAAGATTTTGATAAAATGAAAGCTGATCTAGAAAACCTAAGGTATTTAAACGACAGCCTTTCTGAGGAAAAATCAAAAATCTCTTCCACTCTTGAAAAGGAACAAGAGGTTCTGTCTAAATGGACTAAATCCTCTAAGAATCTTGAAAGGATTCTTCAAGATCAAATCACTAGCAAGGATAAGTCTGGCCTTGGTTATGGAAAAGATGATCCTCAACCTTTCGACCTTCCACTTTCTTCTTCTGAATATCAAGGTTTTCCTGCTGGTTTCCTTTCCGATGACGATGATGATCTCTTCGGTTACTTATCTGAGGACTCTACCTCCGTTCACTCTATAGATCTACTTGACATGCTCAAAGTAGAATCTAGTTCTAAGAAGTTTGGAGTCTTTGTTAAAGCTAAAGAAATCTCTCCTGAGTCTTCAACAGTTTCAACTCTTCCAAGCTCTTCTTCTTCTCCCAAACCTATTCAAAGACTTTTAAATTCTCTAAGTCTTCATGAGTCAAGATACTCCCAGGAGCAGCCGTCAAATGTTGCTGAGTATCCTTCTCCAAAAAGATTTTCTCCTCAAAAGAATTTTTTATTTAAATCAAATTTTTCATCTAAAAGGAAATCTCAAATAGTTACTGATTTTATTCCTCGGTCAGTGAACTTGAAGAAGTCAAGAAATCCTGGTAAAGGTATCCTTGGACGAAGACCAGGTGTCGGTCACCCCTCCTCTTCTCAGTCATCAACCTCTGTCCAAAGTTTTGATGATATGGATTTTAAAAGGGCCTTTTCTTTAAAGAAGTGCTATAATTGTGGCAATACTCTTCATCTTGCTAAAAATTGCCCAAAAGGTTTGGATCTTCGCAAAAATAAAATGACTTCTAATCCCAAAGGACCCACCTCAAAATGGGTACCAAAAGTTTAAATTTGTTTCTGGGTGCAGGTACCAAACAAAGATCACATATGGTACATGGACAGCGGGTGTTCAAGACACATGACTGGAAACAAACTTCTTCTCTCTAACTTCTCAAAAGAAAAGGGACCCACTGTTTCCTTTGGAGGAAATGGAAAAGGGGTCAGCAAAGGATATGGTACCATATCAAATGGAACCATCACTTTCTCTAGAGTAGCCCATGTTGAAGGGTTAATGTACAATCTTCTAAGCATCAGCCAAATATGTGATTTGGGCTATAAGGTCATGTTCCAGCTGTGTGTGTGCCTGGTCTTTGATGTACAGAATAAGATTGTACTGGCAGGAACCCGACTGAATGATGTATACATAATATGGAGGAAAGTGCAATAGGAGAAGCTGTGTGTCTCCTCTCTCAAGAACTAGCCAAACAAAGTTGGCTGTGGCATAAAAGGTTCTCTCATCTAAACTTTAAAACCTTGAACAAACTTTCCAACAAGGAACTAGTTGTTGGAATGCCAAAAATAGTTTTTGAAAAAGAAAAGCTGTATGGAGCATGTGAAAAAGGAAAACTCACCAGAACTTCCTTTAAAACAAAACAATGCTCATCTATCTCTCAACCTCTTCAAATGCTTCACATGGATCTGTGCGGTCCAGTAAGCACACCCGATGCAGGTGGTAAAAAGTATATGCTAGTAATCGTCGATGAATTCTCTAGATATACTTGGGTGTTCTTTCTGAAACACAAGAGTGATGCTGCTGAAGAAATCATTAGGTTTACAAGAAAGATTGAAAATTTGAATGGTAAACTGGTGAAGTCCTTCAGAAGTGATAATGGCACAGAGTTCAAGAATGCTGCTCTGGAAGATTTCTTTGACCTAAAAGGAATCTCTCAGAACTTCTCTGCCGTACGCACTCCTCAGCAAAATGGTGTTGTTGAAAGAAAGAATAGAACACTGTGTGAAGCTGCAAGGTCAATGCTGAGTGAATCCAAGTTGCCAACCTATTTTTGGGCAGAAGCAGTTAACACTGCATGCTTTACTCAAAATAGGTCTATAATAGTCAAAAGGCATGACAAGACTCCTTATGAAGTTTTCCATGGTAGGAAACCTGCAGTTGACTTCTTCCATGTGTTTGGATGTGCTTGTCACATGCTAAATGACAAGGAACAACTTGGAAAATTTGATCCTAAGTCTGATGATGGTATTTTCATGGGTTATTCTCTCTCCTCAAGAGCCTTCAGAATCTACAACCTAAGAAGGCAATGCATAGATGAATCCATGCATGTGAAGTTTGATGAGTTTGAAACATCTTCATTATCTTGTAATGAAGAAGAACTAAACCTATGGATAAATTCATGTGTTGGTGAAATTCCATCTTCCTCTCAACCCAATCCTCCAGATAGCAACCCTTCTCAGCCTCCCATAACCACCACCTTACCTTCAGAACCCTCTCTTTCTTCTCCATTTACTGAAACTAACTCTACAGAAGAACTTACCCACCAAAACACCATATCTCCCACTAACCCACCTTCACCATCTCAAATTCCTATCTCATCCTCTTCTCTACCTCTTACCTTACCTCCTGCACTAAAGTGGACCATGGATCGTCCAATAGATCAAATCATAGGTGATCCACAAGTTGGTGTAAAAACAAGAAGAGGCATAAACAATCTGTGCTTATATGTCAACTTTGTTTCTATTGTTGAGCCTAAGCTGATAAATGAAGCCCTAGCTGATCCAAGCTGGGTAATTGCCATGCAAGAAGAACTCTCACAGTTTGAGAGAAACAAAGTCTGGAAGTTAGTTCCTCGTCCATCCAACAAACCTATTATTAGAACAAAGTGGGTGTTTCGAAACAAGATGGATGAAGAAGGAACTGTCATACGAAACAAAGCAAGGCTGGTTGCTCAAGGATATCGGCAAGAGGAAGGAATTGATTATGATGAAACCTTTGCTCCTGTTGCCAGATTGGAAGCTATCCGAATATTTCTTGCTCATGCAGCTTACAAGAATTTTTGGGTATTCCAAATGGATGTCAAAAGTGCCTTTCTGAATGGTGAACTAGCTGAAGAAGTGTATGTGAAGCAACCTCCTGGGTTTGAAGATCCAGTCCATCCATATCATGTGTATCGGCTGGATAAAGCTTTATATGGACTGAAGCAAGCTCCTCGTGCTTGGTATGATACTCTCTCAGAATATCTACTTAGAAATAAGTATATACGAGGCAAGGTTGACAACACCCTCTTCTTCAAGAAATCACAAGGTAATATCATTCTTGTTCAAATCTATGTTGATGATATTATTTTTGGAGCCACCGATGAATTCTTGTGTGATGAGTTTGGCTCCCTCATGCAAAAAGAGTATGAAATGAGCATGATGGGGGAGTTAACTTTCTTTCTTGGTTTGCAAGTAAAACAATCTCCAGAAGGTATTTTCATAAATCAAAGTAAATACATTAAGGATCTTCTGAAAAAGTTTCAATTTGATACTTGCTCTACCATGAAAACTCCTATGGCTCCTCCTCTTAGACTCTTTTCTGATCCTGATGGCATTTCTGTTAATATTACAAATTATAGAGCCATGATAGGATCCCTTCTTTATCTGACTGCAAGTAGACCTGACATTATGTTTGCTACTTGTTTGTGTGCCCGATACCAAGCAAATCCTAAAGAATCACATCTGGGTGCTGTGAAAAGGATTTTTCGGTATCTGAAGGGTACCATAAATCTGGGTCTTTGGTATCCCAAAGACTCAGGTTTCGATCTTATCGGGTACTCTGATTCTGATTTTGCAGGTTAAAAAATAGACAGAAAAAGTACAACTGGAAGTTGTCAGTTACTTGGTGGAAAGCTTGTGAGCTGGTCAAGTAAGAAACAACATTTGGTGTCTACCTCTACTGCTGAAGCAGAATATGTGGCTGCTGGAAGTTGTTGTGCACAAATATTGTGGATGAAAAATCAGCTATGTGATTACAATCAGATTTTCTCAAAGATCCCAATACTGTGTGACAACTCAAGTGCAATAGCCATTGCCAACAACCCTGTGCTTCATTCAAGATCTAAGCACATTGATATCAGGTATCACTTCATAAGAGATCATGTCTCTAAAGGTGATGTGGAACTTCATTTCATTCCCACTGATTATCAATTAGCTGATCTGTTCACAAAGCCCCTTGATGAAGCAAGGTTCAGGTTCCTTATCGATGAATTAGGTATGATAAATATAGACTAACATATACATATACATTTATATATTCTGTGTATGTATATATGATATACATTTATGTATATTATATATATATGGTATATATTTATATATTTATATGTTTTATATATCTTTATATATTATATGTATATATATTATATACATTTATGTATATTGTATATTTATATATATATATTATATATTCATATATAGGTAAGTCATATATATAATAATAATAGTAATATATATCTATATAAAAAATCGGGAAGGCCACCGACGTGGCAATCCCTTTTCACTCTTACCTCCTCCATCTCTCTCAAAACGCTAAACCTAGGTCACCGCCGCTAACCACCATACACCAGCCACCGATTAAACCACCGAGACCCACCTTCCGACGATTCACTTTCCGACGAACAACCCACCGACGTCATCATCGACGTCGAGCCACCGACGACACCATCACCACAAGCTACCGACGTCGACCATCGAAACCAACCATAGCCACCGACGTTGATACTTTCAGCCACCGACGTTGCCTCAATAAACCCACCGACGTCACTTTCCGACGTCTGCACCACCCTCGCTGTCCACTTTCCGACGTCGACATCCATCGAAGCCACCGACGTCATTATCTCAAAGCATCCACCGACGGCGGCCTCTGCCCTCAGCCACCGACATCACACCCACAGAGCCATCCACCGACGTCACCACTATAATCTCTCTCCATCCACCGACGTTGTACAAGTCACCGAGGTAACCGTTACAACCCTTCACTTTCTTAACCCCTTAAAGATAACCCTTGACTTACCACTCTTGGTGAGCAAGATTCTTTGTTCTTATCCCTAATGACATCATCAACGTCATTAATGTCAGAGCATGCGCCGAATTCAACCCTAAAACCCTTAAAATTCTGACCTTTCAATCACCAAAAGTAATCATTATTTTTGAAAATTGAAATTCCCTCTCATATATAACCTCCTTCCCCACTTCCTTACCACCTTTCTCGCATCCACTATCTCTCATCTTCTAAATCTTCAAACCTGCAACCTCTCATCCTCTTCAATGGCATCTCCTTCAAAATCCTAAGAAGAACAAACAATGACAATTGGATCTCTCTCTTTTCCTGCATGCAACTACTTTGGACGAATTGGAATTGATAATGCCCATCCCGAGTACAATGACATCTGCTGGTTTCTTCAAACGTGCCCTCTCCAGTATGCTCTTACAGCAAAACCCAAGATGAGTAAGTTTCTTCTTGGAAACTTTTGGTTATCATGCACATTTGATGCTTCTACAGATCAAATCTTGGCATCTGTTCTCAGCAATGATGAGCATGATGTGGTTTTTGATGTTGAAGATGTTCGTAATATTCTGAGGCTTCCCACTTATGATTCTTATGAGACATTTCCACTTGGAAATGAACACCAAGGAGTGGTGTCTGTCTTAAGCTACATAGAAGAGACAAGGGGATCAAAGTCAAAGGGCCCAGGTACTCTTCTAAGAAAGAATATGGGGAACATATGGAACTTTCTTTTTGCCCATCTTATTATGTGCCTAAGCAAGAAGACAGGTGGTCCGGATCAGTCACCTTCCCAAGTAACTGAATTGGCACATGCTCTAATATTTCAAAGGAGGATAGACTTTGCAAGCTACTTCTTCAATGAAATGATCTCCTCTTTCTCTACCCTCCGACGTCCTCAGGTATCATTTCAGCGCCTTTTCTCTCTTATTATTCATGCAAAGTTGGCAGATAAACTAGAGAAAAGAGATGATATCATTTATGATCTCCCTCTTCATCAAGTGGGAAATCAATTAATGAAAAAGGGTGTCTTAGCAACAGACAACCCTCTCCGACCTTCCATGATTGAGTTTGCAAGGAAAGCAACTCTCTCTTGGGGAGAAAATGAGCCCCGTCTCCAAAGGACCTCAGGTATGTCTTCTATCCCTTCTGCACCTAGAGTAACTGATGTGCCCAAATCTCGTAAGAGATCCAAAGCGTCGGGCACATCTACCTCCGCACCCACCGATGCTACGAAGCCAAAAGAACCTTTGGCTTCTACCCAAGCATCTAAAACCTAAAAGCGGAGACACTCAAAAAGCCTCCCAAAGACTTCCTCAAAGAAGTCTAAGGGTACCCAAAGGGTCTCACCTCGCAATCCATCTACTAACTCCCAAAAGTTAGTAAGTGTTGAAAAGATTCCTACCCGACCCAAGGACCAGTTAACCCAACCAAGCTCCTCCATGCCCTCCCAAAAGGACATGGTTGTACGAAGGGACACCCCTATTATTTCCTCATCAACTTTCTCTTTAGTTGATGCAGAAGACTTGGAGTCTCCCATCCAAAGTGCCTCTTCTCCACCCTGTGAGCTCTCACAGCTACCTTTCCCTACTCCACATGAGAGTGCATCACAACCAGGTGCATTTGATGGAGCATCCCAATTTACTGATTTTCTGTTTTCTGACACTACACCTTGGACAGATACGTCTCCCGTACGTACCAAGGTTGTGGAGGAACCCATTACTGAGGAATCCCCTCATAGACACTCTCCTAAACGTGTCTCCCCCACATCTGCTAAATCCCCCCCCAGGTAAACTTACAGGTTTGGTGGATTATTCTTCCTCTAGTGATGATGATGCTGATCAACCGCCAAAGCCTCAACCGTCTGCTCCTATGTCCTCTAAACAGGGAGATGATCTTCTTCAAGCTTTCACCAGTTTCATTCGTGACACTATTAGCCGGGTGAAAGTTTTGGAAGACCAAGCAGCCAAAGATATGGAAAGAATGGCTTCTCTTTTCTCTACTCAACAGAACATTATGGAGTCTCTTACCACTATTCTCACAAATATTGACAAGATTCCAATTTCTTCTCCAACAATTGAACTTGATGTGGATGGTTCTTTCTTTCAAGAACAAGACAGGTTTGTTCTTCAAAGGATTGAAAGAAAAGTTGATACCATGGCTTCTGACATAGACAGGTTTCTCTCTTCAGTGGGTTTCAAGGGTTCAACCACTGAGGGGGAGAAAAATAAGAAGGCCAATGTTACCACCTCCACAGCCGCCGACGCCGCCAAGACAGCAGCCGCCGACGCTGCCAAGCCAGCCACCGATGTGGCTTCTCCAGCTCATGCAGCCACCGATGTGGCATCTCCTGCCACCGATGGTGGTGTGGCCACAGTCACCGACGTGACCCCTCTGGTCACCGAGGTGACTCCTCACATGGTCACCACTGTCACTGACCCCCTGGTCACCGAGTTACCCGAAGCAGATGTTGAGGGGGAGAGTATCAGTGCTCAACCCCTTGAAACTGAAGAAGAAAAGAAGAGAAAAGAGAAGGCCAAAGGAAAGAAGCCTGTTTCTTTTGAAGAACAACAGGAAGAGAAAAAGAGAAAGCAAAGAATGAGAAGTCCTCAAGCAGATACTCTTAGACTTCAGCCTGCCTCTGCACTGACCGATCCTCTTGGGGTAATTTTATCTAAAGCTGAAAAAGAAGAAGCCATTAGAGCACAACTTGAGTATGATCAAACAAATGTACTCAAGTTAGCTCAAGATGAAGCCATCCATGCAATGGTAAAGGATGCTCTTCAAGCTCAGAAAGATGAGCTTGAAAATATAAAGAAGAAATCTGAAGCAATAAAAATGGTTGATGAGGACAAGAAGACCAAGGAAGTGGAGTGGTTTAAAAGAAAGCTGAAAACAAGAAAAGATGAGTCCAAGATTATCAGTGCCATTATCCAACCTCCAACCAAAAATTCTCCCAAGTTACTTGTCACCCTTAAGAGAGCTGACACTCTCTCAAAGGTCTATGAAGCTGAATGGTTGGAAGTTCTTGGGATGACTGAATGGATGGAAGTTGGTAAGTGCATCTCAAAGAGTAAAAGCAAGTACAAAGAGCTGGTACTTAATATTCTCAGAAAACTTTTCATTAAGACGCTCAACATCCAAAAGGAGAATGATATTCTTGTGACATATCTTGAAGCACAGCAAATGTACTTCATACAACAAGGTCTTAAAGGAGAGGTCTTCACAACTCCTAAAAACAAAAAGAAAGGACATTTTGCTATGCTTCATGAAAGAGGCATCCAGATAAATGCTTCGGGTATAGATCTTTCCATTCCTACTCCTATTGCTTACCCGGAGCAAACCATGCTGACTACTCCTGAGCTTGGGGTTTTCTTTGAAGACATCTTTGGAAACATCGGTTTCTTCAGAGCTTCTGATATCCCAAGGGCTCACAGCTCCTTCCTCTCTGCTATTCTAGGAGTACCTCCTGTTGAAGACCATGGAATCACTAGGCTTATCTTGGATGAGCTAAAAAGAAGAGAACCCACTCCTTGAATATTCTTCATATAGTGTGAACTTTATTTTTCAAAGTTGTGTGTTGATTAATAAAAGTTCATACTCTTCTTCCTTAAAAATTATTGTTAATATCTTTATTTTTTCTTGCACATACTTATACTTATACTTATACTTATACTGTACATACTCAGTTAAAAAAAAATACAAAAAGAAAAAAAGAAATCTGAGTCAAAAGAACCCAAAAGAAATAGAAAGGGTCAAAAAGAATTCTTTTCTAATTTACAGGTATCATCATCAAATAGGGGGAGATTGTTTGGTTACCGATGATTTGGTGATGAACCACCTTCCTTTGTATGATTGATTTTTTACAGGTTCTTTTGAAGGTCTGAAATATGCTTCAAGTATTGAAAAGTCAAAGACTATTCAATCAAGGGTTGTACATCAAAAAGTGGAATTTTGGATGTACCAACTAACTTCAATATTCAGATCATTTTGCCAAAGTCAAGATTGGGTCACCAATATAGTGGGTCACCGACGGTACACTTAAAAGTCATCAAAAGTACTAAGGACATCAATACAAGATGAAGTCAACAAGTTTGAAGTCATGGTCACCGACACTATAATCTTGGTCACCGAAATTGCAGGTATCTTTTCTAAGGCTGTGGTATCAAGTCACAAGTTCAAGGGTGTACACTTTCAACACTTAGTGAAAAATGATGTTTATCAAGCAAAGTGTACACTTATCATTTCCAGCCTTACAAGGTATCCACCGATGTGATACATAGTTTGATGTATCACTTAGCAATTTCAAAGAGATAAGTTCTTGACTCACATCAAATGCAAGACACGTGAGCAGCAAGAACTTGGGCATCAAGCCTTAAATAAAGACATTCTCTTTTATTCTTATAAAAGGAATATTTGTCTTTTAGCTAAAAGGTTTGATGGGACTTCACAGAGCATGAAGAAAAGAAGATAAAGTTATCTGACATTACGTGCTACAAGGAATGGTTCATCTATTATTCTAGTACAAAGGAAGTGGTCTCTTCCTTTGTCTAGCAGATACACTTCCAGCTAATGAAACCTTGACAGCTGTCCACATGCATCCCATGCATGGGCACTATAAAAGGAGATGAAGTCCTTCACAGAAATCTCACGCTTTCAACAAATCTTCTGTGTGATAGTTTGTTTGACTCAGGCAAAGCTGTGTGCAATAACAGTCTTGTTTTAACTTCCTTAGTGTATAAGTTAATTACTGTTATCTGTGTGTTTAGTTTGATATAATAGTGTGTCTGTTATTTTCCACATCAAACTACCTGTGTGTAAATTTTTGATATTTATATTAAAAAATTTAAAAAGAGTATATTCTGTGTGTTTTATATTCAACCCCCCTTCTACAAAACCCTCACTTGTTAGCCATCTCTCTTTGGGGACTAACAGTATCATAAATAGTTACCACAATCGGTATCACAGTGAGGTACAAACGATATCACAGTGAGTGTATCACACCGTTATTTTACCGGAATAATGTTAATCAGAGACCGGAGAGAGGAGAGAGGAGAGAGATAAATATTTTAAAATATCTAAAATGCCCTTGAATTAAAATTTTAAGTCAAATTTCCAAATATATTTGTTTCCTTATTTATCTAGTAATTTTTGGTTGAGATGGGATCTCATGGATCTCATAGATTAAATAGATCTCTCATGAAGAGGCCCCCCTATATATATATATATATATATATATATTATATATATATATATACAGAGACCTACTTATCGACCTTTAATTATAGAGATCAATATTTTTTACCTCCATCTTTTTAGTGTTTTAGTGTTAGGTTGAATAAGATTTTACTAACACCTGAAATTTATTTCACTTATGAATGATAAGAGATGATGTTGAATTCTGAAAACATAATTAATAAGATTGCTTGTTTTTATAAACTGATAAATATACGAATTCGTTTAAATTGTTTATTTTACCCATCATAATATTATAATTAGGGGTGTGCAGAAAGTCAACCGATCCAATTAGAACCGACCGACGATGATTGGATATCCAATTGTAGTTGGATCAGATCGGATTGAAAAATTCAACATCCAATTGGATCGGTTCGCTTGTTGGATGACCATCCAGAACCGATGAAAACCGGCCGAACCGATCCGATATAATATCCAATTACCATCCAATTAACCATCCGATGACCATCCAGTTATCCATCCAACCATCATCCAACTATCATCCAGTTAGTTTGTCTTCATTTTGCTTAAATCAAAATTTGTTTTTGTGTTAGTTTTTGAATTTTTAGCTTAACTTGTGTTTGTTTTAACATATATTAAAAATGATTAATTAATTTCTTTCATTGTTAAAAATTGGATTGAATTAATACATTGGATGGATCCAATCACATTGGGTCATCCATTGGATATCCGACGGATATCCATTGGATATCCCATGGATGGAACAAAACCGATCCAACCATCCATTGAATTGGTTCGGTTGTCCGATGTTAATCGGATCAGATCGGTTGGCAAAATCCAACATCCAATGAATGATTGGATTGGTTCGGTTCCCGGCCCTCACATCCAATGGATGTCAACCGATGAACACCCCTAATTATAGTGTTAAATTTATATAATATCACATATTTATGCATCATCATCATGAAATTTACATCTAAATTATATAATTAACATTTATTTATGCAAAAATATGCCATTGATGGTATTAAACACATTTAAATTCTATTAAAATACCTCAATTGAGAAAGGTGAAGATCGATTTGGTAAGGATCGATTGAGAGAAATGACCGATTAAGGTTAATCAATTGAGAAACACCACTGCTGAGGGTATGGAGAATAATAAGAGGCAAATATAGGGTTAGTTTACCTCTTACCAGATAAAAGACGATAAGACATAAGTACCTCTGAAAATTGGAAAAAACAAACAACTTGAATCGCCATACCTCTTACATAATCAGATATAAGAGGCTTATAAGAAGTTTTTTTTAAAACAAATAAGGCATGATTGTATATGTGTAAATTACCATGCCGACTTGGCTAACTAACATATATCCCATCTTAACCATTAACAACTAACTAGGTAATCAAATCTGAGTGGTTTGTACAGCTTACCGACAAGTTGTACAAACCTCAATAAGCATAACCAAATAAGCCATCAATCTTTGTTATTTAAATCAAATCCAGATAATAGTAAATCTAGGGGTCGTTTATTAAACCCTTATCCGGGTAAGTGTTTACCAAGTCACATTATCTTATCGGCTTAATATGGCAAATACCAAGAATTTTACCCTGTAAGAGCGAAGGCAAAACCGAGAGTCTTACCCGGTAAGTGAGGTGATGACTCTTACCACGGTTAGCGCTTACCGGGTAAATTGATGCATACAATAATGTTTTGGTGAACTAAAATCTAAGTTATAAGTAAGTGATAGTGTTGAATTTTGCCATTAAACGCTTACTCGGGTAAGCATTTGGTAAACGACCCCTTAGCTTTATTCGGATTGATAATTCTTGCAACTAATCTTCCTATTATCTAATAATGGGTCTCTATTTTATACAAGTGTAATGATGATTCTTATAATAAACAAGTACTATAATTATCATCTCTGGAAGAGTGATACTTTCTTTTACAAGAACTCATCAATTTTAAAGTGTGTTTGTCCTTTTAACACATATATTATGATTGACAAGTTACTATTGGTCAACCCTATTCCCAAAATTGTCAAAAAATCTAGCTTTAATATGATTATATTTAATCATACTGGATATCACAAATCAGATATAACAATTAAACAATTTAATTATTTATTTTCCTTATTCAGATATACATTTTATGTGTGTGACCGACTGGGATCTTATCATGTTGGCAATAATTATAAATCCTATTTATACATCAACATTACCCAAACGATAAATTTTCTTGATCCAACTTATCATCAAACCGTGTGATCATTATCAGTATGCATATTTACGTCCTTATAATTTGTTCTCGATATTCAGATTGAACACGAGGCATGGATGTGTCATCCTTGTTTTATCCGATCTTTAGATTCTTGATTACGGAATATGATGATAAGACATATATCAATATCTTGTACTGACTATCTTAGCATACATACACTTACTTAGTATATTAAATCGAGGGACCCATGGATATCATTCTTGTCATCCAAGAGGAACAAGTCAATGATCCACACTAGTTCTAGTAAATGATACATGTTAGGGACGTATTTGTAATTATTGAAAGTATAGGGTATTGGTTTGTAAATGCCCCTTAGGTATATATAGTTTCATTTGACTTTTGTTTAGGATGTACTACATTCGACATTTGACATTTAGAGACTTGTCTAGATTCTTTCTGTTCTCATCCATTTGGCTTGTAAACTTTGAAGGAAATAAATATCGTATGACTTTTGATCCATCTTTCTAATATTTGATTCATATTATTTTTTTCCTACAAATAAAACTCCCAATTGGTATCAGAGCAGGACGAATAGATTACAGAAATTGAAGATGTTTTTGGTAAGTTCTTGAAAATTTTGAGGTTTGTCAAGAGTTTCACATTTTGATCGATTTGAGAAAATTTAGTGGTTGAATTGGTTTGATTTTGGGTTCATAGTGATAGAATTTGTGGTGATTAGTGTGGTTCATTCAATTTTGGATTTGAAACAGATTTGAATGGGATTGAGATCATTTTTGTGATTTTCGGGTTTGGGATAAAAAAGTTACTATTTGATCGTAGAACTTGGATTCTAGGGTGTTTTTGGACTAGGTGAATGAATTAAAAGTGTTTAATAGGGCATCGCGATCATCCCTGACAAGTTTCAATTCGTTTGGAGGTGTTTAGGATAGATAAGTGACGTTTTAGTTCAAGTATCTTTTAATATTCTTAGCCTCACACACCGATCTTCATAACCCTCGCACGATGTGCATAGACCTCTCACCTTTTCACCCGAGCCTCGCAGACCTTCATAGACCTTTGCACATATTTTTGTTCTTAACCCTCACATAGGGTTGTTAGAAGGTTATTCATAATCCTCAGTTAAAGAAGAACTTCAACAGTAACCCTCCCACAATACGTGTGCGAGGTTACCCGAGCCTTGCAAAAGATTCAAGTCTTCAACCCTCGCTCAAAGGCTATCTGAGCCTTGCATAAGGCTACCCAAGCCTCAAAATATCACCTTCGCATACTTGTTGTGCAAGCCCATCCGAGCCTCATATATTCCAAGTGTATCCTTTTGTATGAGGCTACCGAGTGTATCCTTTTGTATCCTCGCAAAGATTCAAATCTTCAACCCTCGCTCAAAGGCTATCCGAGCGTTGCATAAGGCTACCCAGGCCTCACAATATCACCCTCGCATACTTGCTATGCAAGCCCATCCGAGCCTCGCATATTCCAATTGTATCCTTTGTATGAGAGTGTGCGAGCCATTTTTCCACACTTAGAATATTTTTTTGAAAATTTTCATATTTCAAAATTTGACTTTTTCCAAGTTTGACTTTTATGTTTGACTAAGTGTGTAATTTTTCTATAATCTAAGATCTCTTTTTAACAATATTCTGATAATGACTTCCAGAGATGCGCTTGCAATTGGTTCTGCCACCAGACATCTGGTTCTCTACTGAGGTGAATACGAACAATGAAAAGATCGATTTTTAGATTTTGTTTGTTCTCTACAAAAATGGGGAAAACATCTTGGACTCACTCAACAATGGTATGAAGACATTCACTATGCTCAGCCCTAGAGTAAATTATTCAAAAGCCTAAAGACAAGTGGACTGATGCTGAGAAAAATAGACACTTGCTATTTAACAAGATAAGTCTTTTATTATTCAAAGCATTCTGAATGACATATACACAAGTATGGACACCTTAAAAAAAGCGAAAAGATGATGTGGGAACAACTTGAGAAAATGATTATGGGGACGAAAGTCAGAAACTAGTTGAAGGTGACTAACTGCATCATCACTTTTTGAGCAATTCAAGATGAAAGAGGGTGAATCTATTGAAGATGTATATGTTCATTTTGTATGTCTGCTGAACGAGATGGCAAAAAGTAAAATTGAAGAATCTGATAGAGAACAATGTCAAGTTTTTGAATAATCTACTGCTAGAGTGGAGAAAGTATGCAAAGGTCATTACATCACAAAAGATGCTGGATTCTGTGGGTCTACATGAAGTCTATGAAATTCTGAAGTAGGATGAGGAAATCTGTTGAGAAATCTGGGTTCCAAGAAAAAGACTGAGGTTGAAAAGAAAGTAGATGATCCACTAGCTATAGTTATAGATAAAAGAGCAAAGCAGTCTTCCACTGGAAAAAGATAGAAGGAAAAGGTGGAATTGACAGATAATGAGCATCAAGAGGTAGACATCACTGCAAGCACAAGTCGATAAGAAATCTAAAAAAATATATTATTTAAAAATCAACTGTACTGCTAGTGAAGATCTGATTGCTTCTTTGTAAAACGATAAATTAAAAATTGATTATGAAAAGGAGTTAATCAAAAGTGATTTGACACAACAATTATCTGAATTGACTATAAAACTGAGACGTCGGAGAGCGAGGAGAGTGTGCATTTACGTCTTTATAATTCGGTTTTAAAAGAAAAAAATGACTTGGTGGAAAAACTGAAAGTTTTTGAAGATAAATTGTATAAACACAAATTGAGCGGACGGAAATGCCTTTTAACACTTGTTGGGGATTAGGTAATGAAAATCCAAAACATTTATAAAAAGTACTTCCAGAAGTTCCCACTTTATATGAATTTGATTCATAAATCTTGGTGCTATCAATCCCCAATATAAAACCGAATGGACTTAATCGAATAAGAAACTGGATCGACTGGACGTCTAGAACAAGAAAAATAAAAGCGAATGAAACTTGCTTTTTCCTACGAGATGCTAAATGACAATTATCTTTCAAATGAATCACATCTTTTTCAAACAACTATTTTGAGAGTTATTCAACCACTGACCCTCAACCTAAGCTAGTTGTAAGCAAAGTTTACGTTCCACCGATTGTGCTGGAAAGTAAAAGTGTCGAGCTCGAAAATTCTTTCTCAGAGGAACAAAGAATTTATGAGGAAGAAAGAGTTGCATTCTTGATTAGAATTTCCGATCTTGAAAGAAAAATTCCTGTTAAGCTTGAGGAAATACTCGGATCCAGTGAAACTTTGAGCGAATGAAGTTTTAGTAATTCTAATGTGTCCTCATGCAAATTTTTTTATGGGAAATGCTCATTTGAAAAGTGATCAGAGTGGTCTTAATGCCTTAAACGTTGTTGAAGAATCTGATTTTAATAAATTTGAATTTCCGCCTTCACAATATGCTTTTTTTGCAAATTTTAATTTTGAGAATTTTAAATGTGATCTAGAAGATTTTGTTGTTTCTGATCAGGAAAAACAATTGCGAAAAGAATTTGATGAGTTTTTGTATCCTGGTTGGTCCTCTCGTATTGAGAAAGAAAAAGAACTTGATTTAGCCAAAGATAGTCTTCCTGAGCTTGATTTATCATAAATCATGAATTCTGATGATTTTTAGATAAAGAAATTGCAAAGTTTGACTTTAGTTCTAAACTCCCAAGTGATTTAGATTTTATTGCTAAAGACAACAATACAGAGATACCGGTCTATTTTGAGAAAAGTGAATGTTCCACTTCCAAAACCGTTAATGGGAAGACCAAATCTTCCAATAATAACTACAAAAGGTCTTTTCATAAGAGGAAGAAATCTGGTAAGTATCAAAGACGACGTGCTCCTATTTCCCATTTTTCTGGTAATCCGTTTTAAGGTATTTCAAATAATTCGTGCAACAAGTATGAAGTAAAGCTTTGCCGAAAGTAGAATGGTATATCATGTCAAAACATCGGTTTGTCAAGTTTAACAAAATCAAGACGAAACAAATTGATATTATTGAATATCCATATTTTTACGTCCAACGCCAATATATGAAAGAATGGGCCTTCACTAAAGCCGCTTTTAAAAACTTGGGGTGTGAAGATCTGGAAGACATGGTGCATGACTTCAAGACTATGACCAACCGAAGGCATGATGTATTGGTGGGTTTTGAAGCAGTAAACCGATACATGAAATGTCCAGTATTACTTTCTTATGTTGAAGATTTCCAACTTGGCATATAAAGTAATCAACCAAAACTCAATCTTCTGAATCTCGATCAGAGTTTGCCCGACATAGAAAGTCTGCCTTTGTATCTAATTGTTGAGCAATTGGAGTTTGACATTATTTATAAGGGATTTGAAAACAAAAAGGTATTTTATGAGGTTCAGTGAGAATGCATGTTACTGCGATAACATGTTAAAGACCATAAGGCTTCAAATGAACAACAAACTTACTCTCAACGTGAAAGGGTCTAAGAAGATTCCACAGAGGGATAGAGACTTGATTACCGGAACACTATACGAATGTGATTAATAAAAGATTGGATTACCGGAACACTATATGAAGATTTGAATTCATCCTTCACTATCGCCCAAAGCGTGTCAGACACACTTTGGTGACGAGCTTAATGCACCTAGTGTCAAAGTTCAAAGCCAAGGTGTTCGCGCTTATTCTGTTTTTTTTGTCTACTTTCACTAAAGGGGGCGAATGATAGAGCCATATTTGTAACCGTTGAAAGTAGAGGGTATATATAGTTTCATTTGACTTTTGTAACCGTTGTAAATACCCCTTGGGTATAGATAGTTTCATTTGACTTTTGTTTAGGATGTACTACATTCTACATTTGATATTTAGAGACTTGTCTAAATTCTCTCGGTTCTCATTCATTTGGCTTGTAAACTTTGAAGGAAATCAATATACATATGATTTTTGATCCATCTCTCTAGTATTTGATTCATATTATTTGTTGTTTTGTTACAATTAAAAATCACAATATATAACTATTGGAACCCAGATCGCTTGTATACTCATATAAAGTTGATTAAACACAAATACTAAGAGTAGTGAGCGGAAGCAAATTAATCAACTATAAACTAGAATTGTAAATAGTAAAGGAAAAACAATATGAAGATCAATAGTAATTTGTACTTCACTCAAGTGGCTGATACTATCGACTTCTAATACAAATTACTCTCAAGAATTCACTCCAATACTACCGGCTTCTAATATAGTGATAACTGCTTCTATTTATACGCTTACAAATAAGAAAGTCAAGCAGCTAGCCTATCACGTATTGACATGTAAGCAAGTCTTCTAACAAATTCTGTTACGCACAAGGAGCATGACTGGACACGTCATTAAGTTGCGTGTAGTTCATAAAGTAATATCCAGAAGATGTCCAATCTTCTGGATTGTCATAACAACTTCTGAACTACACCTTCTGAAGTGACTTTCCTCTAAATGTATTTGCTTCTGGAGAGTTCAAATTTGTTCTTCAAAGTAAGCTCTAATCCATATTTCTACATTAGTTCTAACAATCTCCCATAAGTATGAAATCAGAACAATGGCAAGAAAAAGTGAAAGAACAAAGTAAAAATTACAGTTCATTACAAAAAGTTGAAATACAAGAAATACAGAGAGAAAAAATTAAAATGGAGCCTGAGGATCCCCACTGATCACTTTATTGAACTGATTTGTGATCCAACTTAATAACCCTTCAATATATTTCTCCATCTTCTCTGCTGCTATCCTGATATTTACTTCAACACCAACATCCTCTTTCTTTGCACCCACCAAACCTCTTAAGATATCCAATATCCATGCTGAATACTTAAAGGTCTCTTTAATTCTGAAAAATCTTTTTCTTCTTGGTCTTCTAAACACCACTCCTTGTTCTGGTTCAAGCAAGATGTCCCCAACTTTATGATTTTCGATACCTTCCAAATCTTCATTAGGTGCCGTGATACTCAACTTATCAATACTTCGTTCAAATTCGATCTGGAAGTCTACCTTCTTTTTGTACTCAACGAAAGCTTCCATACATGCCATAATTATGAAATAACCAACTTTTTCATCTGATGAAGACTCTTTTCTTTGCTTCATGAGCCTAACCAGATGTATCAGATCAGAGGAACTCAGAGACAACAGGTCATTATCACAGAAATAGCAAACATTTTCATTTGCTCTCTCCACCTGATAGATATTGTATATTATGTTTGTACCTTCAAATTTCTTCGTTTTCAAACCAAGAATTATTCTGATTGGTGAAGAGGCAAAACCGTCCTTTCTGTCTTGTTTGAATCTTGAAAATTTCACTTTTGCTTGATCACTTGCATCATAATTTTCAGCAAAGTTAGGCATAATCGTTGCAACTCTCTCTTCTCTTTCAGCATATAGATAACTGAAGGCTATCTCTCTGGATGCAGATGTTTGAGAAGGAGCTATTCTTTTGATTTGCACGTGATCCATTTGTCTTTTGGCAGCGGTCCTCCTTAAGAGTTTTATTTCATTAAGGACTTTATTTCGTACTCCTTTTCAACTAGAGCTTCTGGGACATTTTTCTCTGTAGGTGGTTGGTTAGATTCTTGATTTGCGGAGGTTGGATCTTCAATACTGGGATCTTGAATTCTGGAAGAGCTTTGTTACAGGAACATAGGTGGTCTCTTGAATTGTGGAAGAGGTTGGGATTTCAGAGATTGGATTTTCAGCAATTGGAGCTTTTGCAGTATTCACTTATGAGGTATTGATTTGTACATTGAGTTCAGAAGTTGAAGTTGATGGTTGGTTAGAGGCTCTTGTCTTGTGGTTGTGTTCCTTGATCTTCTGATCAAGGATAAACCTTGCAACTTCTAGATCTCTTGGTAAAGGACGCATTGCCAAAGGAGTTGCATCTATTGGATCTTCTTGATTGATAGGTGGAGGATTTTATTGTGGTTGTTCTTGCTTAGTGGGTTTCTTTGTGGGTTGTTGTTATGGTGGTTGTGATGAAGGTTGATCTTGAGTCTGTTCAGAGGTTGATCCCACAACCTTTTGCCTTTTCTCCCCCTTTTGAGGATCAACAACATCTGGATCCTGATCCTCAGATCTCTTTCTCTTTAGTTCAGCCTTTTTACAGGCTCTGTCTTCCTTAGCTTTCTTTCTTGAATCATTATGTGCAGAGATAGAGTTTATGACTGTTGTGAGTGTATTCACAGAGGTATCTAAGGCAGATACTATCTGGGTAAGTTCAGCTGCTGGGGCGGTGTTGATTCTTGAAACAAACTTTGCATTGACATCGTTGAACTTGTCAAGCATGGCCTTCTGAAAGGTTGCCAAGTCAGATTTAGTGATCAAGCCAGAGAATGTAGAAGGTTCTGAAGGAATGACATCATCAAGTAGCTTCTTTATATCAACAACAAACAGACCAAATTCTTCTGTAGAGATAGTAACTGGTGGTGTTGGAAGTTCACAAGGAATATTGGAAATGGCTTCTGCGTTCGACTTAAGATTGCTTTCCAACTTCTGAAACTGCTCAATTGATAGATTTCTTTGGGTGTCATGGGCAGTGATTAAGAAGTTCTTAATCTGATTCAACTATTGGGTGTGCTCCTTCTGAGTGTTTCTTATTTCACACAATGTGAAGTTCACGTGTGTTTGCTTTGCATTGTAGTTGGAATTACTGTTTTCTACGGCTTATTTTAGATCTGCCATGGATCCCTTCATTTGGTCAACAAATACTTGAAACGCAACATTTGTGACAAATTCGGGGGGGGGGGGGGGTAACCGATGCATCTCCAACACATGGAGCCTCGTGACCCTCACGTTCAGAGGGGCCCTCATTCGCACCTGTTTGTACGTTGAGTGTGGAGGGACTTCCATCCTGTCTTCGAGGGCTCCTAGGATTCTCCTCCTCAGATGTTTTGATCACATAGACTTGATCTCCATCATCAGAGGATGGAGAGTCAATACTGATGTACGTACCTTTGAAAAAATTGAAAATTGAGGTATGATGTGTGTCATGTTGCCATAACCCCTCTGATGGGATTTCATTGGCTTATGGGTTGGAAGTTACCATTGACGTGCCAACTTCCATCCAGTTTATATCGTCAGCCACGGAGGCATTGACGTCGTGTTGGGGGTGGTAGCGAGTTCTGGGGCGAAGAAACTCTTATATTTGCATCAACATCCTTTTGAGAGGAAGATGACGAGGAGGTTTCCCCAGATGTGCCTGATTCAGAGGCATTTGAGATGACCTCTGATCGGTTAGTTTCAGGGTTTGGATTTGGACTGAGCTCAAGTCCTTTTTCAATAGGTGTTGATGTGTTGGCATTAACCCTAGTAGATGCGCTAGCTTTGGTTGGACTCGGTTGGATTCTCTCACTTGTGTCCCTTTGGACATCTTCTGTACTTTCTTTTAATAATCGCTCGACATGGGTAGAATCTCTCTAATTGTCACTCGCATTATTTGTAGCATATTATATGCCCACGTCATATGAAAACACCTGACGTCAGATGAACCTAGAGGGTCGCACGCATAAGAGTGTGTAGATCACGAATTAACCAAGTTGGTTATAACCCGACAAAGTTACAAGTTGTAAAGTGTAAAATTATTATTCTAGTAGAATAATAATTAAAGTGTGTGAAACATAATTATGTTAATTTATGTAATTTAATTATTAAGTTAATAATTAAATTGGACTAATTATTATGTTAATAATTATAATTAAAAATATCCGTCGGGCCTAAATAATATTTTGTTTAAAAGTTCAAAGGATTAAGTAAAATTACTTAATCCCAAGCCCAAATTGGTTTATTAATTATTAAGTTAATAATTAATTAATTAATTAATTAATTGATAGATGGAAACTTTAATTATATCAATTAAGCCTTACGGGCCTAATTGAGTCCGGCCCGAGATTAGAGGGAAAAGTATATGAAGGCATGTTGCTTTATTGAATTCATAATTCGCATTACAAACAATTGAGAAACTTGAAGTCTGCTCTCTCCTTCCTCTCCTCTCTTGGAAATCGACAAACATACACACAAACACCAAGAATCGATTTCTTGGTGTTCTTCGGGTATTCGGGCTAGCAACCATTGATGATCGGATTCACATTCGCGTGGATACCGCTAGCGGGAATCTACTTTAATTCCTAACGCTTGATCTTGATCAACCAATCCAAACCATTGAGGTATTGTTATAAACTCCCTATGGTTATGTTTAATCCTTAAAGCTGTTCGTAACGGATCCGGGCTATCTAAGGGTTTTTACCGGTTATTGTTTTTGTTTCCGCTACACATGTTTATTGTGATCCCGGTATCAAAAACCCTACAGTGGTATCAGAGCCCCGTTACAATGACTTTAGGGTTAGAATCAATAGAAAATTGGTTAAACACATGCACCCGGAAAAATCACCCCATCATCGCCGTCACCGCCGCCCCGTCGTGTGCCAAGGGTCGCGCCGTCGTGCGCCGTTGCCGTGCGCCGCCGTCGTGCCGTTAGAGCGGTGCTCCTCCATCGTCGACGGCCACCTTCAGGTGGAGTGTTTCCGGTTTGTTTGGTGGTTTCCGTTTTTGTTAATTAGGCTTTTAGGGTTTCACGGTTTAGGCCCGTTTGGGCCTAATAGGGTTTTAACCTATTTTGATTGATTCGTTGGGCTTGTTAATTATGTTTAATTGGACCCAAACCCATTTGGTTGATCTGGTTATTTGCCATAATGGGTTCGATTTAGGCCTTGACCCGCGGTTTGTTTTAATTTTTCCTGTTGGTTAAATTAAAATGTATTTAATTTCATGGGTTGTATTTTTGTGCGATTTGCGTATCGTTTCCAATTTTAATGTAATGTAATAGTTAGGTTATGTTACCTATATTAGTTTTGTAAATCGGAAGACCGTGTTGGAACAGGTAGACATACAAGGGTAAGTCGATCACTGGATTATAATGAGAATCGTGTGAAACACTTTCCGAATTGATATTTCGACCCTATGCCTGGGTTTCACGAAATTCAATCTTGGATAAGACTCAAAACACTTCCGTTCTTAGGCACAAAAAAGAGAGCAAATTTTCTGGAGAGTGTTGTAGGCTTGTTTTATCAATCGTGTCTAAAACCGTGAGTATTGATTATTATTTATACTCAAAATAACGTAACTGAAATGATAATCATGGCTGAAAATTAGGAGTAGTGGTCAGTTAGACAAATCCAGTAACTGCTCAATAACTGCATCATTAATGCACAATAACCGTTCAGAACTTCAGAAGTTCAGGGACCCTTTAGAAGTTCAGGAACCTTTAGAAGTTCAGGGACCCTTCTGAAGTTCAAGGATACTTCAGAAGTTCATGAACGGGACCCCTTCAGAGGCTTGAAGCTGACTTTTCAAGCTGACTTTTTCAAGCTGACTTTTCAAGCTTCTGTATAAGCTGTGTTCTGAATCCCAATACAGAAGCTTCTGTATGCTTCTGAATAAGCAATACAGAGCTTATGTATATGCTACCTTCTGAACCTTATTTCCCACACTCCAAGTCCTATAACAGCACGACCGGGTTCATACTCGTCTTATAACAAGCGTGCACTCCGCACCACCTAACTTGAATTAGATCACAACATAAAACCTATATAAACATCATGTTATTTCCAATCACATAAATCGACTGATAACACTAAAATCACCAACAATCCTCCCCCATTTTAGTGTGACCCATGAAATAACATCTTAAAAGGAAACAACACCAAACTTGCACATAAATGAAAATGTCGAAACGACTGAATTTCCATCTTAGTATTTTACACATTTTAAATATTCGAGAATCAAGGCGTCCCAAGGATTGAACCCATCAAGTCATTTGAATACCTAAAGATAAAATACATACAAGTTTCACCTACTCGTTAAGAAAATAAATGTGACACAATTATAAAGCCGAGTGTCCTAATCCTCTCATGATCGTATAAAGGCTAAGTCCCCAACCTTCTGAAATGCGGCTACACTTCACGATCACATAGGTAATTCCTTTACTTCGTGTATCTACAAATACACTTTCTCAAAGGAATTATTAAGAAGATAAACTTCAACCTACCTACTGTAGTACCGAACACATACCTGGGATGATTTATCCTGTGTTCCAATCTTATAAGTATGAGCTTTCCTCATTGAATTCAGCCCCTATTGTCATATTAGAGGGAAATTGGGTGTCTCACCATTATATATTTATAAGGACTTTAATCACATCCCAATAGCGGACTTGTGCACTAAGTCTCTTGCCAAACCCTTGGTCAGATAATCCCCCAAATGTTGTTGTGATCTAACAAACTCAACAAAGATTACACCATTCATGATTAATTTTGTCTAGACTTGCCATTGTACACTTGGCTATAAGCCTTAGCCAAAGTGGTTGCACTATCACAATGGATAGAAATAGGTGCAATCGGCTTCGATCACAATGGAATCTCATAAACAAGATTCTTTAACCATTCTACCTCTTTACGTGCGGCGGCTAAAGCCACAAAATCAGATTCCATTGTTGAGTTTATAATACAACTTTTCTTCTTTGATGCCCAAGAAATCGCACCACCACCAAGAAAAAATACCCAACCACTCGTCGAAGAGTGATCCTCCATGGACTTCAGCCAATACAAGGACTTCACAAGTTTACACACCTTATGCTCATTACCGGGCATAACGAAACCTTCCAGTTGTTTCATGTAAACTTCTTCATGAAGATCACCATTCAAGAAGGATGTTTTAACATCCATTTGATGGATAACCAACTTGTGAATTGCAACCAAGGCAACCAACAACCTAATAGTTGAAATACGAGATACTGGAGCATACGTATCGAAATAGTCAATACCGGGTTTTTGTCGAAACCCTTGAATAACTAGCCGGGCTTTGAATTTATCAATTGTCCCATCAACTTTCATCTTTTTTTTGAAGATCCATTTGCATCCAAGTGGTTTAGAACCTAGAGGCAAATCAGATAACACCCAAGTGTTATTCTCAAGAATCAATGACATTTCGTCATCAATTGCTTCTTTCCAAAAGGCTACATCTCGAGACTCCATCGCTTCTTGGAAGGTCTTTGGGTCATCTTCAATACTATAACAATAAGATTATTGAAGCCCAAGTTCATCTCCTGAACCTTCAACCAATTACAGTTGAAAATCAACACCGAAATTTTTGGTAATTCGGGTCGAAAAAGTATGTGGTGAGATAATGTGCCGACTCATGACACGTTGTGTATTGCCCGCCTGTAATGATAGTCGTAACCTGGACGACCAATTTCTGAGTTGTAACTCAAAATAGAAATTGCTTAGGTTGCTTATGATAAGTACCAAAGAGACTCTATCAGCGTAGCCTATCTGATGTTAGCCTCAATGACTCCTGAATTTCGTCGGGAGCATGAGGAGTTAACAGCTTGGGAGATTATAAGCAGTTTGAAGACCATGTTTGGTCAACAGCTGAGACAAGAAAAGTTTGAAACTTTGCGATCAATACATGCTTGTATGATGCAGGAGGGAACACCGGTCAAGGTCCATTTCAAAAGAATAAAAGTACACATTGACCGATTGGCTCAGTTAGGATACCCTCTTGGAAAAGAGCTAGGGGTCGATTTGATCCTAAGCTCTCTGTCTAAATCTTATGGTAGCTTTGTGCTCAACTACTATAAGAAAGGGCTAAATGTATCTCTCTTCAAATTGCTTGAGATGCTAAAATCTTTCGAAGAAGAGAATTACTCCAAGTTGGAGAAAGCCAAAGCCGCTTTGATGATCAAAACGCAAAGAGAGATAAGAAAGAAAATTATGTCTGAAAAATGAATGAGGGAAAGTTTCCAATCAAAGATTGGATTTTCCAATCAAACCAAAAGGAATGAGGGAAAGTTTCCCCTGGACTCAAAAGGAATGATCCAGTTCTTAAGGCAAAGAAGGAGAAAGCTATGATAGCCGGACCATCAGGTATGTTTACTATCGATTTATTCGCTTCTGATTCCTAGGTATTGGATACCGGATGTAGAGCTCACATATGTGCTTCCCCACAGGGATTAAGAAGTGAAAGGCAACGGTGACCATGCCAATTGGAGCTCAAGATGGGCAATGGGGCAAGAATTGATGCTGTGTCCCAAGGGAAATATGACATGACCCTTCCAAATGGTCTAGTCTTGAAACTAAATGATTGTCTTTACATTCCTAGTATCGTTAGAAACATTGTTTCAGTTGCATGTTTGAGACAAGATGGATTTATGTTTTAATTCAATGATGATGGATCTATTTCTGCATGTTTGCATGGTATAATATATTTTATTGCCAGGCCAGTTAATGGCATTTATAAAATAGATATTCATGGTAGTCTCAACTCTAAATCGATATATAATGTGAATGCTAAAAGACTTAAGCAAGACTTAAGTCAAACATACTTGTGGCAGAATTGTCATCTTGGCCATATAAACAAGAAGCGCATTGCCAAGATCCAAGTGGACGTGATATTGGAATCAACTGATGATTCTTTTGATAAATGCGAAGCTTGTTTATTAGGGAAGATGACTAAGGCACCTTTTAAAGGAAATCCTGAAAGAGCGAACGAGTTGTTGGGAATGATACATATGCTGATGTGTGTGGACCCTTCAACCCAGCCACAAGAAATGCTTGCGACTACTTCATTACATTTACTGATTATTACAGTAGATATGGATATGTTTATCTGATGAAGCACAAGTCTGAAAGATTTGAAATCTTCAAAGAGTTTCAAAATGAGGTAGAAA
Organism: Silybum marianum; assembly: GCA_036898165.1. Taxonomy (NCBI): domain Eukaryota; kingdom Viridiplantae; phylum Streptophyta; class Magnoliopsida; order Asterales; family Asteraceae; genus Silybum; species Silybum marianum. The sequence continues at coordinate 17,969,206 of CM072528.1, forward strand.
ACCAACTAGGCAAGAAGATAAAAGCCCTTCGGTCGGACCGAGGTGGTGAATATCTGAGCCGTGAATTCACTGAGCATCTTAGCAAGTGCGGGATAGTATCTCAAATTACTCCACCAAGAACACCATAGCATAATGGTGTGTCTGAAAGGAGGAACCGTACCTTGTTAGATATGGTTAGGTCTATGATGAGTCATACCAAGTTGTCTATGAGTTTTTGGGGATATGCTTTGGAAGCAGCCGTCAAAATACTAAACAATGTACCAACCAAGAAGGTCGACAAGACTCCATATGAGATGTGGACTGGGAAGATCCCAAGTCTATCTTTCATGAAAGTCTGGGGTTGCGATGCTTATGTTAAGTGAGACGCTTCTAGAAAGCTAGAACCTAGATCTAATAAATGCATCTTTGAAGGATATCCCAAGGAGACGATTGGGTATTATTTCTACAACCCCGGTGAGAACAAGGTGTTCATTTCACCCAAGGCCGAGTTCCAAGAAAAGAATTTTCTAACTAAGCCAAGCGATGGGGATAGGGTGGACCTTGAAGAAGTTCGGGAAACACCTGATGCACAGGTTGACACTAGCGCTCAACAAGATGTTGAACCACATCAAGATGCTGAGGCTACCAATAAGAGACAAACGACTCGAAGGCCGGGAAGGATTCGTCAAGAGCCAGATAGATACCTAGGGTTTCTAATTGGCTGTGACGATACGGTTGATGATGAACCGTTAAACTACCGACAGGCTATGTCAGGTGCAGAATATGAGAAATGGCATGCTGCCATGAAAGCCGAGCTTCAATCCATGGGTAATAACAGGGTCTGGGATCTGGTGGATGCACCCAATGGCTGCAAAGTTGTAGGAAGCAAATGGGTTTTCAAGTTGAAGACTGACATGGATGGGATCGTGCACACATATAAGGCTAGGTTGGTAGCAAAGGGTTTCATGCAAACTCATGGTGTTGACTATAATGAAACCTTTTCTCCGGTAGCCATGATAAATCCATTAGGATTTTGCTTGCTATAGCTGCATATCACGATTATGAGATATGGCAGATGGATATCAAAACCGCATTTCTTAACGGAATGCTAAGCGAGGACGTGTACATGGTACAACCAGAAGGTTTTGAAGATCCCAAACATCCTAATGGAGTGTGCAAGTTTCTTAGATGCATTTATGGATTGAAGCAAGCGTCTAGGAGTTGGAATCTTCCTTTTGACGAGAAAATCAAAGAATTTGGTTTTGTCAAAAATGAAGATGAACCTTGTGTATACAAGAAAGCTAGTGGGAGCATTGTTGTGTTCCTAGTCCTGTATGCGGATGACATACTGATAATTGGAAACGACATCCCGACGCTAAAAGGTGTGAAAGCCTGGCTAGGGAAGTGTTTCTCAATGAAGGACTTAGGAGAAGCTGCCTTTAACCTTGGAATTAAGATCTATCGGGATAGATCGAGGTGCTTAATTGGATTAAGCCAGAGTACATATATTGACAAGGTCTTAAAACGCTTCAAGATGGAGAGTTTTAAGAGGGGGAACTTGCCAATGGTACATGGAGTACAACTGAGCAAGTCTCAAATGTCCTTCGGGGAAGGAAGATATATATCGCATGAAGGATGTTCCCTATGCTTCAGCTATTGGATCTATAATGTACGCCATGATATGTACTCGACCTGACGTATCTTATGCTTTAAGCATGAATAGTAGATACCAGTCGAACCCATGGTGATGCTCACTGGGTTGCGGTAAAAAATATTCTTAAGTACTTGAGAAGAAGTAAGGATATGTTCCTGCTATACGGTGGTGAAGAAGGAGATCTGTGTGTCCAAGGATACTCAGATGCTAGCTTCCAAACCGACTATGACGACTTCAGGTCACAATCAGGTTTTGTGTTTACACTTAATGGTGGTGCCGTGAGTTGGAAGAGCTTCAAGCAAAGCACTATAGCAGACTTAACTACTGAGTCAGAATACCTAGCAGCTTCAGATGCAGGGAAGGAAGCCGTGTGGATGAAGAAATTCATAATGGACCTAGGAGTAGTTCCTAGCATGGATGAACCCATCGAAATCTATTGCGATAACAAGGGTGCCATAGCACAAGAAAAGGAACCTAGGTCGCACCAACGGTCCAAGCATATTCTGAGGAAATTTTAGATTATCCGAGAGATGATCAATCGGAAAGATGTGAAGATTTGCAAAGTTCGTTCGTAAGATAATCCGGAAGATCCATTCACTAAACCTATGAGTCAAAGAAGGCATGATTGCCACACTATCTCAATACGTTTAAGGTTTTTTAAGTGTTTGAAATGATCTATAAATTTAGTATGACCCTTAGAACATTAAGCAATGAAATTCTATCTATTTTGGCATACTGGGTATGAGCGATTACATTAATTTCGTTGTGTTCTATATTAACATGTTTAGATCCTAAACTATATGATATGGTGTAAACTATCCATGATCATTTATCACTAGGGGACTGGTGACAAACTAAGATAATAGTGAAGTTTGGTTAAAGTCAAGTTGGGCCAGCATGTTGCGACCAAAGTCACTTGCACTTGTAGGTTCAAGTGTTGGAAGACCCATTTTCAAGCTCACTTCATAGATCGGCGTCATAAAGTGAATCTTGAAGATGATAGTTATTCATTTTATCCTTTGACTTGAGATGTATATTGGGACCTCGAGCATAAGGAGTATTGTACTTTGATATATGTCTGACGTCGCCTTTGATCGGGTGATCATGAGGGCTATGTTAGGTTCAATACGATCTATGTAAGTCGTATGCATCCAATATCGAATATTCTTGTCACACCCCGCTAAAGTGGAAACACGAGGTACGACAGTTCTAGGTTTCACAACAATAGGAATATAAACACCAACCACACATATATTTAAAACGTCAAAGTTTAAAGTTTAAAAGTTTACAACCCGACTACTTGAACTTTAACAAACAAATTACATCAAATTGGATATATAAAATGTCTCGGTTGGTGTTCCATAAAAATAAGCTAAGCTTAATCGGTTACCTTCTTATTTTCCTGTAAAGCATGTTAAAACAAAAGGGTCAACTACAAAGAGTTGGTGAGTTCACAAGTTTTCAAATGCACAAAACATTTTATATGCAAGGTATAATAATAGCGAATTGGATGATCGCATCAACTTTTATATTTTAAAGTTTTATGAGCAAAAATGCAAATTATAATTACACATGATATTAAAATATTGAGCCACTACTAAACCTAAACGACATTGTACGCCCCACGAACTACCTCAGCAGTGGACCTAAAGTCCACATGTCTAGAGCATTCTTAATTGATAAAGTGCACCCTGGGTATGTCAACCAAATAGCGCTATCCACATATATCATCGGCTCAAACGAATACAGAGTTAAATAGTAGTATAACACGGGACTTCACATAACTCAACGTATCATTTGTGTAATATAAATTTGCTCATCATAATGATTTATATGCTTTTCATTAATCAGTATAAATCAATTCAATTCCTATATAGCAACATACATTACACCCCAAAACATATAAACATTTAAAAAGAGGGGCCGTGAATGCTCACCTTATAGAAAAAGCTTCTAAATAGATTCCCAAGATGTCCGCTTGACGGCCTAACGCTTACCTAACAAAGCAACGTACCCAAAATGGTCACTTATGTGTCTTAAGGTTACTTATGAGGATAAATAAGTTTTAAGTCCCTAGATGTCCATATATGTCCAACTTGATTATCTATAGCTCCGTTATACATAATGCAAATATGTTCTTTTATATGGTACTTTATACCGAAAAGTAATGTTATAATCCTTCAAGTGATCAAAGTTCATGAAATCAAACAATTCCAAAATTTTCACTTTCGGACAGAAACTAATAGTGCTAAAGATAATCAAATTACAGTGACATCCAAAATGACATAGTTTCTCATCTTTTTATACGTGATACATTACTGAGTTAAGGTCATTGTGACCAAACTTCATGCAATTTGGACATGTAATAATGGTTCAAACAATTTATATAAAACAGTGTATCACAGCAAGAAGGCAGATTACACCCTGTTGGTAAAACAACCATTTGAGAAGTTCTACTAAATTTGTTTCAGAAATTCCAGTTGGATTAGAAACACAACACATAAAGGAAACGATTAAGAAAAGAATCACTCATTTTGAATGAGTTATGAGGAAGATATGGCACCACAAAGTTGCATGCACACATCTGTCATTAGTTGACAGATTGCACACTTACCTTTAATAAATTGGTAAATGCCTCAAAACTTCATATTTTTGAATAAAACTGGATTCATATGAACCCTAACTAATAAAAGAAAAAATCCAGAAGAAAAATTATACATTATGGACAAATAATCGAAGAGAGATAATCATACAAAGTAGGGTTTAGCTACTAGTGGTTTCACAGTTTGCACACTTAAAATGTTTTAGGTGTTTGGAGGGTCAAAACTCCATATTTTCATGTGATTTCACTTGAAAACAAAAGATAACATATACAAATAACTCTCAGAAGAAAAATCATTCTTTTTCATTGAGTTTTGAAAGCGATATGGCCATTTGAACATGCATGCATAAATCTGTTAGCTTTGGACAAACTCACACTCATTTTGTTTTGATTAATTGAAACCCCAAATCACCACATCTTTGAATGAAACCAGTGGCATTTGAAAGGTAACTCTTTAAAATAAATTTCAGAAGAAGAATAAAGTGATTTGGACGATTATTTTGTGAGTTATGGTTCTTCAAAGTAGGGTTTACCTATTGTTGAACTTTTAGAAGCATATCATATTTGTTATGAGCATTTGGGGGTCAAAACTCACTGTTTTTGAGTGAGACCACTTGGATTAGAACCCCAACTCACTAAATAAACTATTAGAAAGAAGATTCATGATATTTGAACCTATTATTTGCAAGAAATGGACGATTTATGCACATGCATAAAATCTGTCAACACCCAAAAATGCATTTCTAAGAATCAATCCAACATGCAAATGTGTTTTTGCTTAGATTTCTTGTGTTCTATGAGTTTGGGTCATAGATTATCACTATTACAGATATGTTTCACATATCTTGGTGTATAACCTCTCCTTAGAACTAAAAAATTCATGGTTGGTTGAAAAACAATTCAAATAACACAAAAATGAAGGTTTTTCTACAAATATGCAAGAAAAGATGAGTGTAAAGTTGTTACCTTGTTTGGATGATGATTAGGGCTTCCAAATTCTTGTATAAACTTGATCTTGATGATGATATTCAATGACAAATGGCTGGAGTTTTTTTTAGAGAGAAAGAGAGGGAAAAGAGATGAAAATGTCCCTTCACTTTTAGAGAGAGAGAGAGAGAGATGATAGGAATTTAGAATTTGAAAATAGAGTGTTTGAAAAAAAAAAATATATATGGGGGAAGGAGAGGGGGGGGGGGGGCATGGGCCCCTTTCCAACCCAAAGATTAAATTTTTTTAAAACAAAAGCCCAAATTGTTTACAATGTCATTTTTCTCAATTTTGACATTTTTTCCAATTTGTAAGCCCATTTTGGTTAAATTCTAACGAAAATAAAAGTTTTATATTTAACAAATTAAAACTATATATTTTATATAAATTGGGTATTAATTAGAGCATTTGACACTATATAGGATGTTCCAGATAGTTACGGGTCGAAACCGGACTTTCTAAGCAACTACCGGAAACTCTAGAAATTTTTCGGTCAATCTAATCTAACTAACTCTTATTCTTATAACTTAACTATAAAAACACTAATAGACTAAATAAGAGCTAACATGGAGGTTCAAATTTGACAGTTGTCACAGTCTCCCTCTGTTAAAGAAATTTCGTCCCGAAATTTAAGAACTAGCTTTATCCGTGGCGTTTGCGAACAGGCGAGGATACTTACGTTTCATCAAATCTTCTCGTTCCCAAGTATACTCTGGGCCATGCTTCGCATTCTAGCGAACTTTAACAATAGGGATTTTACTGCGTCTCAGCCGTTTGACTTCTCGGTTAAGTATTTCGATTGGTTCTACAATGAAGTAACTGATCATTAATCTGAACATCTTCCAAAGGTAGAACTATTGGTTCATCCGCTAGGCACTTCTTCAAGTTCGACACATGAAACGTGTCGTGGATGTCGCTTAACTCCTGTGGCAACTTTAATTTGTACGTTACCGGTCCAATTCTTTCAGTTATTTCAAATGGACCAACGTATCTGGGACCCAGCTTGCCTCTCTTCCTGAAACGTACTAGTCCTATCCATGGTGATACCTTTAAAAGCACTTTATCACCTACTTGGAATTCTAACGGCTTTCTCCGATTATCCGCATAACTATTCTAACTATCTCTCGCTGTCTTGAGTCTTTCTTTGATGATTAAGATCTTGTCAGTGGTCTCCTGAATAATATCGGGCGTGGTCAGCTGTCTATCTCCGATTTCTAATTAGCTAAGTGGTTATCTACATTGTCGTCCGTATAGGGCTTCATATGGCGCACACTGAATGCTGGTTTGATAACTATTGTTATATGAGAATTCAACAAGGGTAGGTAGGTAACCCAACTCCCACCAAAATCTATTGCACATGCACATATCATATCCTCTAGTGTTTGAATAGTTCTTTCCGATTGTCCATCCGTTTGAGGATGATAGGCAGTGCTATAATCCAAGCGTGTACCCAATGCCTTTTGAAGAGACTGCCAAAATCGTGACATAAAACGTGTGTCTCTATATGAAATAATGGAAATAGGCACAGCGTGACGTGTAACTATTTCATTGTTGTAAATTTGCGCACGTTTCTCTATACTGAAATCTTCATGAATGGGAATGAAATGAGCTGATTTTGTAAGTCGATCGACTATAACCCATATAGAATCATGTCCTTTCCCAATTCTAGGTAGCTTGGTTACGAAATCCAGGTTCTTTGCTCCCACTTCCATTGAGGAAGTTAAGGTTGCTGAAGTAGACCGGATGGTTTATGGTGTTCAGCCTTGACTTGGGCACAGGTCAAACACTTACTTACGTATAAAGCAATATATTTCTTCATTCCTGGCCACCAATAGTATTCCTTCAGATCCTTGTACATCTTATCCGCTCCTGGGTGAACTGAATATCTGGATCGACGGGCTTCATCCAAGATGGTTGATCGTAAATTACCAACCTTTGGTACCCATACTTTATTCTTAAAGTAAGGCACTTCATCTGATTGTAATTCAAATTCTTTTTCTAAGTGATGCAAGGTCTCATTCTTCAAATTCTCATCTTTTAAAGCTTCTTTTTGTGTTTCAAGAATTTGAGTCTTTAAACTCGTTTGAACCATCATTTCCATAGCTCGTGCTGTCGTTGGCTTCATTCTTTCCTTTCTTCTTAATGCGTCGGCTACCACGTTAGCCTTGCCCGAATGGTACTTTATTTGGCAATCGTAGTCACTAAGTAACTCGACCCATCTTCTTTGCCTCATATTGAGCATTTTCTGGTCAAGAATGTGCCGAAGGCTTTTATGATCAGTAAAAATGGTGCACTTAGTGCCGTAGAGATAGTGTCTCCAGATTTTGAGTGTGAACCACCGCCCCTAACTCCAAGTCATGGATGGTGTAATTATTCTCATGAATCTTTAATTGCCTCGATGCGTATCCGATAACTTTGTCTTTTTGCATCAGTAGGCACCCCATCCCTTGATGTGAAGTGTCACAGTAGACTACAAAATTATCTACTCCCTCTGACAAGGCTAAAATCGGTGCGTTGCATAACCTATATTTGAGAGTCTGGAATGCTTCCTTTTGTTTCTCTCCCCAAATAAACTTCTTATCTTTTTTAGTCAGTGTCGTCAGTGGTTGCGCGATATTGGAGAAATTCTCAATAAATCGCCGGTAGTAGCCTGCCCACCCAAGAAATTGACGGATCTCAGTTGGTGTTTTCGGGGCTTCCCATTTCTCAATGGCCTCGATCTTAGCTGAATCAACATGTATCCATTTTTCATTTACTACGTGGCCAAGAAAATGCACTTTGCGAATCCAGAATTCGCATTTAGAGAATTTCGCGTACAACTTTTCGTTTCTGAGCAATTCTAGTATCAGCTTTAAATGTTGCTCATGCTCCTTCTTGTCTCGAGAATAAATAAGTATATCATCTACAAACACGATCACGAACTTGTCTAGGTATGGTCGACATACTCTATTCATTAAATCCATGAAGACTGCTGGTGCGTTTGTTAGCCCGAAAGGCATAACTAGGAACTCGTAATGACCATAACGAGTTCTAAACGCTGTCTTAGGAATGTCTTCTTCACAAACTCTCATCTGATGATACCCCGATTGAAGATCGATCTTTGAGAAATACGTAGCATCTTGAAGTTGATCAAATAAGTCATCAATTCGAGGAAGGGGGTATCGGTTCTTGATAGTCAACTTATTGAGTTCCCTATAATCGATACACATTCGGAAGGATCCATCCTTCTTTTTAACAAACAAAACTGGAGCTCCCCAAGGTGAAGAGCTGGCTCTGATGAATTCGTTATTGAGTAACTCCTTAAGTTGTTCTGACAGTTCCTGGATTTCCGATGGCGCTAACCGGTATAGTGATTTCGCCACGGGCGCAGCTCCAGGAATTAAATCTATGTGAAACTCGACTTGTCTTTGCAGGGGTATTCTAGGCAATTCGTCTGGGAATACTTCTGGAAAATCCCGAACTATAGGGATATCTTGAATGCGTTTCTCTTTGGCCTTCTTATCCATGACATGAGCTAAAAATGCAATGCAGTCCTTTCTCAAATATTTTCGCATCTTCATACACGTCACCATTTTAATACCCCTCCTGGGTTTCTCTCCGTGTACTTCGAGTATTCCCCCTTCGGGTAACGGAACTCGAGTGATCTTTTTGGAACAACAAACTTCGGCTCGTTTCTTGGACAACCAATCCATGCCCACAATTATGTCAAAACTTCCTAACTTAATCGGGATTAGATCTATATTGAAGTCTCTATTAGCCAAGTTTAAGGTGCAGTTCATTAGTACGTCCTTGGCCCTACTTTCCTGTCCGTTGGCATATTCAATGACATATACTTCTTTCAACATTTGTGGTTTTAGATTTATCTATTGTCTAAAATCTAACGACACATAACTCCTATCTGCTCCAGAATCAAATAATACAGATGCTGATGATTGTTCAGAAGAAACATACCTGTGACTACATCTGGATTTTGCCTTGCCTCTTTAGCTCCAATCTCGAACACTCGACCCCCCACCGGTCCTCCTTGATTTCCTTGATTTGTTGGTTGTGCTTGTCTGGTATCTGGCCTCCAGTTCCTCCTTGGGCATTTATTCCTGAAGTGATATGGGCTTCCACATTCATAACAAACCCGTTTCTCACCAATCCTACAATCCCTTGCAATATGACCTTTCCTGTTGCACTTGAGACAAGTAATGCATCTCCCCTGATGATGACTATTACATTTATCACACTTCGGGTACGCCCCTTTTCCTGACATTCTCAGATTTTTGTCCATTCTTCCCCTAGATTGCTTTCTTGTGGGTTCTTCCATCTTCCTCTTGCCTTGAGCCTTGTCTTTTGCAAACAACCCTGAACGTGTAGCATTATTGGTGAGTCTGGTTGCCGAACTCACTACTTCTTGTAAAGTTTTCGGGTTTGCGGAAGTAACATCTCCACGTATTTCCGAAGATAAACCCCACACATATCTATCAACTCAGTTTTCTTCAAGTGTTACCAGATGTGGTACCATTTTTGCTACCTCATGAAAACAGACTGTGTAAGAGTCTATATCATTCCCTTTCATCTCGTGATTCCACAACTCTGCTTCCAACTTCTGAATTTCACTCCTCGGGCAATATTCTTCCTTCAGCATCCTCTTGAAATCTTCCCACGTAAGACTGTTTGCCGCTTCCCTACCTCGCGTATGTACTTGACTGTTCCACTAGGTTAATGCTCGCCCTTGTAAGAGACAGGCAGCAAACTCTACCTTCTTTCCCTCGGTACACTTACTAATATGGAGAACAGACTCCATGCTTTCTTAACCAGGTCAATAAACCGACGGCTCCTTCAGTTCCGTGAAATTCTTTAGGGTTACAACTCCTAAAGGATTTATACGTACATTCCCTATCTCTTGATCCTCGATTGTTATTTTGGTTAGTAGTCAGGCCAGCTGCTACTTGGCTAACAATACCTGGTAGTGCTGCCATGAGCTGTTCAGGTACCAGCCGTGCAACATCGGGAATTTGTCTCCTTGGCGACATTGTTCTAAAACACAATTTCCAATTGAGTTTTGATCAGATTTCTATTACTATTTCCGAACTAATTCTACTTACTAAGTTTAAGCGTATAATATAATATTCGTCTAATACTAATCATCTAAACATACATTCAAAGAATATACGAGAATCAAATAACATGCATAACTTTTATAGATAAAAATCAAACATTTCAACATAAGTTTCAAAATATAGTTCCAAAAAGATAACAAATTGTTTACAACTTAAAACAAACAAACCCCAAAATAACAGTGTTTCAATCCCAAAAAGCTTCAAATAAAGAGGCCGACTACTGCAACATCAACCTAATCAACACTCCTAGTAAGATCACTAGAACTCCTATCGTCCATGCTAAGTATGTGTGCATCCTCCGAATTGCCCCTCTAGCATCAAGGGCCACCTCCATGACTCTATTCGTAAATTCATCTTGTGTGTGCAGTACCGTCAGGATGTCGTCTAAGGAGTGTCAGTAATGCTCCAGTCTCATCCTGTGGAGCTCTACTTCATTAGCCATTCCTGAGACCCACGCGGAGGACTCACACTTTGCAACCGGGATCGCGATTGGGATGGTTCTTCCGAAGGTACGGAAGGAACCGTGAAAGTCACCCTCCTTATAGGGAGAACGCGCTTTCGAGCGGTCCTTATCGTCCACGGTCCTCGTGATGTACCCTCGCCAGTAGGTGAAGGTACTGGCATGGAAGTAAGTGATCTAGCGGAGGAGTCAGCGGTATCCTCCTCGTGACTATGCTCAGATGGGTCATAGTCATCGTGGTTTGGGTAGTCTCTTCTAACTCGGCCAGTAACGTAGCCGGACTCATTCGGGGAACTTTCAGATTACAACATGATGCTGTGAAATAAAAAAATTTATTTTATAAATGTCAGAAACATTTTATAATACTCATTCGGACTCACATAAAATCATATTTTTTGATTTGAAGTAATACGTTTTCCGACCTATGCTGATTTTTAGTATAACTAGTCCAAGTCCCTTCTTATTCATACCATATTTAGACATAGGTGATCAGACTTTGCCTAATTATGATATGTTAGAACGATGCCTATTCTAGTTATACTAATAGTAGGTTTTTAAATTTCTAGATTTATCTATAGAAACGATTAAATGGTTATAGTGTATGGTTTTTGTTAGAAAACCGGTGTTCTCTATAACCTAAGGCTCTGATACCAAGTCTGTCACACCCCGCTAAAGCGGAAAAACGAGGTACCACAGTTCTAGGTTTCACAAGAATAGGAATATAAACACCAACCATATATATATTTAAAACGTCAAAGTTTAAAGTTTAAAAGTTTACAACCCGACTACTTGAACTTTAACATACAAATTACATCAAATTGGATATATAAATTGTCTTGATTGGTGTTCCACAAAAATAAGCTAAGGTTGATCGGTTACCTTCTTATTTTCCTGTAAAGCATGTTAAAACAGAAGGGTCAACTACAAAGAGTTGGTGAGTTCACAAGTTTTCAAATGCACAAAACATTTTATATGCAAGGTATAATAATAGCGAATCGGATGATCGCATCAATTTTTATATTTTAAAGTTTTATGAGCAAAAATACAAATTATAATTACACATGATATTAAAATATTGAGCCACTACTAAGCCTAAACGACATTTTACGCCCCACGAACTACCTCAGCGGTGGACCTAAAGTCCACATGTGTAGAGCCTTCTTAATTGATAAAGTGCACCCTACTTGCCTGTTAGGTGGGTATGTCAACCAAATAGCGCTATCCACATATATCATCGGCTCAAACGAATACAAAGTTAAATAGTAGTGTAACACGGGGACTTCACATAACTCAACGTATCATTTGTGTAATATAAATTTTCTCATCATATAGATTTATATACTTTTCATTAATCATTATAAATCAATTCAATTCCTTTAAAGCAACATGCTTTACACCCCAAAACGTACAAACATTTAAAAAGAGGGGCCGTGAATGCTCACCTTATAGAAAAAGCTTCCAAATAGATACCCTAGATGTCCGCTTGACGGCCTAACGCTTACCTAACAAAGCAACGTACCCAAAACGGTCACTTATGTATCTTAAGGTTACTTATGAGGATAAATAAGTTTTAAGTCCCTAGATGTCTATATATGTCCAACTTGATTATCTATAGTCCCGTTATACATAATGCACATATGCTCTTTAATATGGTACTTTATACCGAAAAGTAATGTTATAATCTTTCAAGTGATCAAAGTTCATGAAATCAAACAATTCCAAAATTTTCACTTTCGGACAGAAAGTAATAGTGCTAAAGATGATCAAATTACAATGACATCTAAAATGACATAGTATATCATCTTTTTATATGTGATACATTACTGAGTTAAGGTCATTGTGACCAAATTTCATGCACTTTGGACATGTAATAATGGTTCAAATAATTTATATAAAACAGTGTATCACAGCAAGAAGGGCATATTATACCCTGTTGGTAAAACAACCATTTGACAAGTTCTACTAAATGTTTTTAAGAAATACTAGTTGGATTATAAACACAACACATAACGGAAACTTTTAAGATAAGAATCACTCATTTTGAATGAGTTATGAGGAAGATATGGCACCACAAAGTTACATGCACACATTTGTCATTAGTTGACAGATTGCACACTTAACTTTAATAAATTGGTTCATGCCTCAAAACCTCATATATTTGAATAAAACTGGATTCATATGAACCTTAACTCAAAAAAGAAAACTCCAGAAGAATAATTATACATTATGGACAAATAATCAAAGATATATAATCATACAAAGTAGGGTTTAGCTACTGGTGGTTTCACAGTTTGCACACTTAAAAAATGTTTTAGGTGTTTGGAGGGTCAAAACTCCATATTTTTATGTGATTCCACTTGCAAACAGAAGATAACTCATACAAATAACTCTCGAAAGCGATATGGCCATTTGAACATGCATGCATAAATATGTCAGCTTTGGACAAATTGCACACTCATTTTGTTTTGATTAATTGAAACCCCAAATCAACACATCTTTGAATGAAACCAGTGGCATTTGAAAGATAACCCTTTAAAATAAATTCCAGAAAAAGAATCAAGTGATTTGGACGATTATTTTGTGAGTTATGGTTCTTCAAAGTAGGGTTTACCTACTGTTGTACTTCCAGATGCACATCACATTTGTTATGAGCATTTGGGGGGTCAAAACTCAATTTTTTTGAATGAGACCACTTGGATTAGAACCCCAACTCACTAAATAAACTTTTAGAAAGACGATTCATGATATTTGAACCTATTATTTGCAAGAAATAGATGATTTATGCACATGCATAAAATCTATCAGCACCCAAAAATGCATTTCTAAGAATCTATCCAACATGCAAATGTGTTTTTGCTTAGATTTCTTGTGTTCTATGTGTTTGGGTCATAGATTATCACTATTATAGATATGTTTCACAAATCTTGGTGTATAAGCTCCCTTTAGAACTAAGAAATTCGTGGTTGGTTGAGAAACTTGAAGTTTGCTCTGTCCTCCCTCTCCTCTCTTGGAAATCGACAAACACACACACAAACACCAAGGATCGATTTCTTGGTGTTCTTCGGGTATTCGGGCTAGCAACCATTCATGATCAGATTCACATTCGCGTGGATACCGCTAGAGGGAATCTACTTTGATTTCTAACGCTTGATCTTGATCAACCAATCTAAATCATTGAGGCTTTGTTCTAAACCCTACATTATTTTCATTCTAAGACTCACTTGACCCCTCACTTGCTATTCTGGATTTTAAAAACTCTAGGGTAGGTGACCTCTGTTCTGAGATCACTAGGAGTTCCTATAAGATTTGAAGGTAGAAGAGGTTGAATGGATAAGGTTAAACATATACCTTGAGAGCTTGCGTTGCTTGCTGTTTCCATCCTTGTGGATTGTTGGTCGATGATTCTTCATCACATGTACTTTGTAAAAGGGCTGGACACAGGGAAGTTTCCATTTGGATTTGTCACCTTGGATGAACAAGGCTAGGAATCAAGGAAACATCAATGCTGGTAGAGGTTTGTTCCTCTTTAGAAGAGGATCCTTGTTGTGTACAGTACCATGCCTTTCTTGAAACAAAAGATCAGTGTAATCTAGGGGACGGTTAAAGAACATACCATACATCATTGTGATGATATTCGTGTTGGCGTGATCCATCGATCCGATCTTGCATGTGAGGCTTTTATTTAGGATTAAGACCAGAACATTGCACATTAGGGGAAGGGATTGTCGCTTGAATTCTGAGACTCTTGTGATTTCTTTGTTGTAGCCTTACATGTCCAGAAAGTCAACTAGGACATCAGAGGTTGGGTTCTGTTCAAGGTCTGGATTTGGGATAAGAGTGCCATTAACCATTATGAATCATTCAGGAACAATGAAGAGTTTGGCAATCTTTTTCCTTGTAATCTGCATTTCAATCGCACGTTCTTCGTCATTTGGAATATCAAATCTCCCAGTGAGGGTGCATTCATCCTTTATATACATGGATTGCCATACTTTTTGCACAAATTGTTCAGGAATGTTTGGGTTTGCAATTGTTGGAAATTTGTTTAGGATGTGGTGTTGGAGGAATTCTATCATGATTCGATAGTCATTCAGGGAAGGTTGAGGAGTACTTGGAAGTTGTTGGGTTTTGATTGTAGAAACACTATCGATGCACACTCTGCAGTTGAGTCCACCATTTGGTCTTCTCCAGTAGGCACATTAGTAGGGATTTCATTTTGAGCAACCATTTGAAGATTAGGGTTTTGAAAATTGCAGGTATGCAACAATGGAGATTCTTGAACATAAGTAAATTCGAGGATAGGGATGGTAAAAAGGGATAGTGAAGTGGTGACTCGAGTTTAAATAGTGAGAGTGAAAAATGTACTCGAGTGGTAAAAAGATAAGGAACGGTTTTTCTGACGTGGGCTACACAAAGAGAAATCATACGGACCATTAGATGATTACGCGTGTCTTGACGGTTTGTGTTTAGCTTGGATAGGATTTTGACACGTGGCTCTATGAGAAAGAGGATCCGTTCGAAGGATTTTGCGTGTGTAGACATCGTCGATTCAATTCTTTTAACACCTGAGCGTGCACGATTAACCCAAAAATTTAGTTGAAAAACATTCTGGCTAGTCTTAAAAAATTGTTTGAGGACTAGTAGATAGTTTTATAAGAAGTATATTTCAAAAGAATTAATCTATGCTACCTTATAAAGCAAATCAATCGATCTCTTAAAAACAATCAATAAAGCTTAAAGTACTACCTTTTTAAGCATCATTTTTTTAACTCTCTTAATTACAACTTGAGAAACATCATGTACTATCTTTTTAAGCACCATTTTTTAAGATCTCTTAATTACAATACAAGAAAGCACCGTGTACAACTTATCTAAGCATCATGTACTACCTTTATGGGTTTCTGTTCCCAAGACCAGGATACTTTTTTTTTCTCAAAGGTGATTGTTCATGAATCCATCTTCCCAATACGACGATTGAAGCTCCCGATTTGAGATTCTTGATTCAAATCATCATCACGTATATTACATGGTTTGCTTCTCTTTCATTATTGCTTTCATCTCCATCGACTCATCAGGTAATTGTTTTTTTTCCTTCTGAACCTCTTTGCAATCTTTTTGTTGCTTTAATTGTCTCTCATCTTTTTTTCATCATCATCATCATCATCATCATCATCATCATCTTTTTTCTACGCATTACAATAGGAGCTACCATATTTCATTGTTTATATATCAATTGGATGCTTATATATCTTTTATCGACTTTCCCATCTGGTGGGCAATGAACAACTTTCGAATCATTCTTCTCCGAAGTTTCTAATTCAAGCTTGAGTTTATCTCTATTTAAAGCATGAGTATTTATTTTGAGTTCACCAAGAAAAAATTGTTTTTTCTGGGTTTCTGAAGGATGATTGTGTTTTTGTAGGTTTCTTCAAGTTAACCCAAGTTTGAAGAGAAGTACCCTAGACTCTGTTATTTCCTGGTATTTGTTGTCGTGCAATGTTTGTTACTCAAGGTTGAATAGACTGGAACCACTTCTTTATGCTAATTTTCTCTGTCAAAACCACATCCTCTTTTTACATTTCTAGGTTGATAATTCGACCAAAATAGTTGTCTAATAAAAAATGAGTGCATTTAGATCTTTATATAATCTATTTTTGGTTTTCACAAGTGAATGTATTGTCCTGGTTTTCTTTCAAAAAATTGCAAAATCTCTTGAAGGAGCTACTATATAAGCATCTGAAGGAAGATGAAGAGAAAATGGAGAATGAGCTTGGACTCCCTCTGTAAGTCACCCTCCTCTCATAATGTTTATTTTTTAGAATAGACTGAAACTTTGAACAGAGCTTTACGGTTGTATATAACTGAAACCTTCTTACATTTACAAATTGAAGAATCTCAACTTTTTTTTTAAATCAGGAATTTATTGAGTCCACCACTGGTTGGTATTGCCCCTCCCAAGGTATGCTTTCATCCCCACTGTAATGTTTTATTTGAATTAGTCGTGCTCCATTTGTATGACTTGCCATTTTATGAAATATTAACTTGTATGTATGTCTTGGTTACACCTTTGTACTCTTCTAGGATGTTAGTATGTACTATGTTAGATGCTTATCAATAATTTTAAAAAATGTTTTAAAGTAGGCATCCCATTTCAAATAGACGTAGATGTGACTGTCAAACTCAAGTACATCAAGCCCTTTATCACATGTTTTTTCTTGCTCTTTCTTTTTCTTACACCAAAATAGTCATGTGATAGAAATGACTATTTTTGTTTTCTGAAATAGCTATAAATCATTCGAATTTATGAAATTGAAGAGAAATTGTTTTCAATTGTTGATCAAAAAGGTAAATTTAAGTTATTATTGATTATTTGATTTATTAAAACCATAGTCCATTTTTTGATGTTTTGTCGACTGAATTTTTAGTTTGGAATTGGTGGTACTTATTGAGGTAGGCTAAGGGGATGTTTGGTTGGTTTTCCATTAAGTTCTGTATGAATAAAGTTGTCTGTGTGAATGAAAATGTCTGGATAGACTGTTTAATGTTTCTTAATAGATGAAGGGAGCGTGTTTTTAATTGGGAGGTGCGGGTTTGAAAAAAAGTTGGCTATCTACGTAAAGCCTCCCTCAAAAAGCCTAATGAATAAACCATTTTCGATGTCATTAAGCCACTACTAAACAGTCATGTATAGGTGATTAAATAACTTGCAAGTCCCATTGAGCTCATTAAGCTTCTAACAAACAGACCCTAAGTTTAATCAGAAGGAGCAGGTTTAGAAAAACATGGCTTTCTGCATAAAGCTCTCCCTAGAAGCTTACAAAATAAGCCACTTTCTATATCATTAAGCCACTACCAAACGGTCATGTATATCACTAATCCACTACCAAATGGTCATGTATATCATTAAGCCACTACGAAATGGTCATGTATATCATTAAGCCACTACCAAATGGTCATGTATATCATTAAGCCACTACCAAACGGTCAAGTAATTTTGTATTTTCTTCCAGCACCACCTCCACCATACTCAAATCATACAAACAGTCATGTATTTTTGCATACGATATCATTTTGGTACACTAAAATCTTACCCGGTAAGTAAATGGTAGTATTGAATTTTGCAGGGAAGCACTTACCCGGGTAAGTTTTGGTAAACGGCTGCTTAATTGGGGTTGGGTTAGGTTGGAGTTTTTATTTACAAATGCAGGTTCTGAGGAGATATAATCAATTAGTTTTCCTCCTTAGATTTTGGATGCAGTGCAAACAAGTAAACGCCTAGCCTACAAAAGACTTGAACATAAGCATATGTTATATATATTATATCATGGGATTTGAGATTACTTAAACTTATTGGTTTGATCCACACATACATAAATATAGTCCTTGAACTTGGGCGCGGGAGATAATATCCAGACATTCTGATAGGATAACAAAGATACATATATATATATATATATATGTATGTTCTATAAAGTTTTAATTGGTTTTCATGTTTCGACATATGTTGGTTTGATTCAAATGGCAATTGTGTTTTTGCTGGCATCTATATAGGAACTTAAGGAAGAAGGGTTAGTTCTACAAGGAATTGTGTATGTTTCTAATCCCCAGCCCGTTAGCATCTGTGGCAATTATGTGGTACAAATGGATAAGCATTAGTTTTTGTAGTTGCTGGAAAGTTCAAATTTGAAGTTATACGGGGGGTTGCGGAGTTGGTTAAGCGGTTATAACATTTCTTAGAGTGACAATTTTTCAGAGTTGTAAAGTTTCTTTAGATTGAAATAGAAAATTCACATGTTGTCTCCTTTGCGAGCTGCTTGATGTTTTAACAGAAACATCTCAAAAAGAGAGGAATGTTGAAGAGTTCCCTGATTGGTTTTGTTCTTTTCAGACTGTTCATGTTTTTTATGGTCATGTAAATATGTAATTATATTGGTTTTAATAAAAGGAAGTATGTCTTTGTTTAGTCTGAAGTTTCTTCAATATACCACTCAACTATGCAACGCCTAAATTGCATAAGTTGTCTGCTTGGCAGTACCCTATATTGTATTGTAGGGTGCAATTTTGAAATGTTTTGCTTCATATGCCATGATAAATTTATTTATAATGATTGGTGCAAAGCATTCAATCACATTATTAGGCAAACATTCGAGAAACTTGAAAAAGATCACTCGGAAAGACGAACAATCTTATTGCAAAAGACTTTAACATCCCGCGCAATGAAAAAAGACTTTAACATCCCGCCGCATTGCACGGGTACATAACTAGTAAGAAAATAAAAACTTCTGAATAACTTTGGAGGCAAGAGTTATTCAAAGATTACTTATTACTTAAGTTCTTAGGAGATATGTCCTTGCAGAAAGTTTCACAGTCATACGAGAAGCTTCTATATAACCTTGAAGGCAAGAGTTAATTCAGAAGATCTGGAGGACTATGATACTTTTGAAAGTACTTTTGAAGTGGTACTTCAGTTTTGATTTGATCCAGAAGCACACAGGCTAATGGATTATACAAAAACAACTTTAAAAATCTATTCATTGGTAAAATGAAAAATCGTTTTTGGGACCAAGAGAAAGTTTGTACAAGCTGAAAGAATTATTAAGAGAAAATTATAGACATATTATAAG
Source organism: Silybum marianum (assembly GCA_036898165.1). Lineage (NCBI taxonomy): Eukaryota > Viridiplantae > Streptophyta > Magnoliopsida > Asterales > Asteraceae > Silybum > Silybum marianum. The sequence goes on from CM072528.1 coordinate 17,988,620, forward strand.
CTTTTGTATAACCTTGATGACAAGAGTTAGTTCAAAAGAAAATGATATGTATGATTTTCAGAGAAAAATATATTCAACATGTTTTAAATTTATTCAGAGACTTCTATATAGCTTTGTAAGTAGGAATTGATACAGAAGTTCTGGACGACAATTTCCTTTGCAGAAGTTGAAAAATCAGAGGAGACGATAGACATGCTAGAGACTTCTGGATAACTTTGGTGGCAAGAGTTGATCCAGAGGTTCTGGAAAAGTTATCTTCTGAAACATGATTTTTATTTGGAAATTGATTTTTCTCCCCCCTGGAATTATGCATGAGTGTTTGTTCCCCGTTGACAAGTGCAAACTTTGTTTCAATTGTCCCCTCAAATTGTGTTAGGATCATAAAATCGTGAAAAATATATAATTTGAGGTGTAGAGATATCGTTAGTACAGTCAGAGGCTTCTGATATGCTTGCGCTTGAAGATAGAGTTCAGATGATGATTAAGACAGAAAGTGAGTAAAGATATGCTTTAAATAAGGATGCAAAAGAGTTATTTTTCAATGCGTTCTTTTCTCTTATCACATATTAAACATGCCCAACTTGCTGATTAAAAAATTAAACCTCTTTTCATCCAAAGCTTTTGTAAAAATATCAGTAAGTTGGTAATCCGTGGAGACAAAGTACATCTTAATTGTACCTTTTTCCACATAATCCTTTATGAAATGATACCTGAAATCAATGTGCTTGGTTTTATAGTGTTGCACTGGATTCTCAATGATGGCTATTGCACTTTCTGAATCACACAGGATGGGAATTTTTATCATATACAAGGCCATAATCTCTAAGTTATGTCTTCATCCAAATAACTTGTGAACAACAGCTTGCAGCAGCAACATATTCCGCTTCTGGTGTTGAAGTTGACACACAGTTTTACTTCTTGGATGTCCAACTTATTAGCCTGTTTCACAGAAGTTGACAGCTTCCAGAGGTGCTTTTTCTGTCTAATTTACATCCTGCATGATCTGAGTTAGTATAAGCAATTAAATGAAATCCAGAATGCTTTGGATACTAGAGACCCAATGAGGGTGTTCCTTTTACGTATCTAAAGATTCTTAACATCTACTTGTTTCCTAGAGGGGTCAGAATCAAGCTTTTTGTTTGGAGAGATTGGTGTTTTCATTGTGGTGGAGTTGTGAAGCTTGTATTTCTTTAAAATATAAGAGACATACTTAGCTTGATTTATAAAAATATCAGTATTTGTCTGTTTGACTTGGAGCCCTAGGAAGAAGGTTAGTTCTCCCATCATGTTCATTTCAAATTCACTTTCCATTAGTTTTGAAAACAACTCTACTTCTGCTTGATTTGTAGAACCAAAATAATGTCATCCACATATACTTGAACCATGGTCAACTTACCTTTGTACCTTTTGATGAATAGAGTGGTATCGATTTTACCTTTTTCGTATTCATTGTCGACCAGTAACTTTGATAAACGTTCATACCAGGCTCGAGGAGCTTGCTTTAATCCATATAGATCTTTGTCTAAAAGATAAACATAGTCTGGATGATTTGCACTTTCAAAACCAGGAGGTTGCTGGACGTATACTTCTTCTTTAAGCTTGCCATTTAGAAAGGCACATTTTACATCCATTTGACAGACTTTGAAGTCCTTGTATGCAGAGAAAGCTAAAAACAATCAAATTGCTTCAAGCCTTTCTACTGGAGCAAAGGTTTCATCATAATCAATACCTTCTACTCTACAGTACCCCTTTGCCACTAACCTGGCTTTGTTATTTTTACCACAATTCCATCTTCATCTTTCTTATTTCTGAAAACCCACTTTGTACCAATTGCAGTTTTCTCTTTTAGGCAATGGTACAAGCTTCCATACCTTGTTTCTGTCAAATTGCAGAAGCTCTTCTTGCATTGCATCGATCCAGCTGGGGTCTTGTAGAGCTTCATGAACTCTTTTCAGTTCTATCATGCTTAAATAGTTTACAAAGAAGGATTCATTTGTAGTGGTAGATCTGGTTTTGACACCTTCAGATGGGTCACCAATTATTTGATCAACTGAGTGAGCTTTTGTCCATCTCTTCATGCAAGTGTGGGAGACTTGTGGAAGTTCGATCTCAACTTCTGATGCTTATATGGTTTCTTCTGGAATTCAACTTCTAGAGAAGAGCCTAATCTCTCCCCCTCAAATGAAGGCATAGAGGAAATTGGATTATGAGTTGAGCTCTCTATATCTGGTGTAGACAAATATTCTTCTAGACATTCATTTGTACTTCTTGAGATAGAGGGACCTGAATTGTTTATTCCAGAAACTCGAAGTACCTCTGATGGATTGACTAGTGGACTTCTGTCTATTTCTGCAGTAGGAATTTCTTCTCCAAGGAAATCTTCAAATATAACATCAATCTCAGAAGTTACATTGTTGAGCTTGAGTTCTGAATCAGAATAATCAGAAGTCAATTGTGTTTGGTATTCGAAGTATATATTGATGCTTTACATGACTGTCTCGGTTCAGAGATTATATACTCTGTAAGCTTTGGAGGTCAGAGAATATCCTAAAAATTTAGCTTCATCAGAATTCTTGTCGAATTTTCCATGTTTGTCACGATCATTCAGAATGAAGCACCTGCAGCCAAAAATGTGTAAGAACTTAACAGTTGGTTTTCGATTATTTATAAGCTCATAAGAAGTTTTGAGACGTCTCTTAACAATTATAGATCTGTTATGTGTATAACAGGCAGTAGAGACAACCTCAGCCCATAAGTGTGTGGGTAGTTCAGAAGCTGCAAGCATGGTTCTTGCTGCTTCAATTAATGTGCGATTTCTTCATTCCATCGCACCATTTTATTGAGGAGTACATGCAGTTGAGAAGTTTTGAGAGATTCCTTCATTGGTTAGATATTCATCAAGTTTCGCATTCTTGAACTCAGTACCATTGTCACTCCTTAACTGCTGTATTTGGCTTTGCAGAAGCACCTGTATCCTCTTCATCATATTAATTAAAACAATTGGACTTCTGACTTCTGTCTAACAAAAGCGAGGCAACTGTACCTGGAATATTCATCAATTAGCACAAGAATGTATTTCTTTCTAGAGATACTTTGTACTGCAATGGGACCATAGAGGTCAACATGTAGCAATTGCAGAGGTCTTGTACAAGAATGATCACTCTTTGTTTTGTGGGAAGCTCTTTTTATTTTTCCCATCTCACAAGCAGGGCAGAGATTATCCATCTGGAAGTGAACCTCTGGGAGGCCCGCTACCAGGTTATGTTTTACAAACATTTCAATATTTTGAAAGTTTAGATGTGATAGCTTGTGATGCCAGAGCCAAGCTACTTCACTCTTCTTAGAGATGAGACAGAGGGTTTCTGTGCCATATTTAGAAGTGGAGTTCATCATATACAAGTTACCTTTTCTGTCGGCTCTCCATAGCTCTTGACATAAAGATGATTATGTTTTAGACCAAAAACGTGAGCAACCTTTGATAAGGTGATGTTTCCTTCTTGAAAAGTACCATAACCTTTTAGTTGACCCTTTCCATTGTCTCTAAACGTGACTACTCCACCGATTTTGTCTTTGAACATTGAGAGTAAGTTTCGTGTACCAGTCATGCGCCTCGAGCATCCAGAGTCAAGATACCAGATATGCACACGTTGTTTCTGCAATACAGAATCAAAGAGATTCAGGTACCCATTTCATAATGGGTCCTTTGTTGTTAGATTTGTGATTCTTTGTTGAATAAATCTCCGATAGTATCCAGCTAATCCAAGAAAGCTTCGAATCTCTGTTGCCGATTGTAGGGTTTTCCAATTTGTTATGCACTCGATCTTACTTGGGTCTACCATAATTCCCTTTTCATTGATTACATGACCTAAGAACTGGACTTC